>CM069457.1:11703425-11925266 GCA_035610835.1 Ophiura sarsii | reverse complement strand
TGATATATAATTTTAAAAACCCCAGTAGGCCAGGAAGTGAACTAATGTTTAGAAAAAAGATGAGTTTTAAGAAGTTTCTTGAACTTTTTCACACTGTTTGCTTCACGAAGAGACCTAGGTAACATATTCCATAAATTGGGTCCTAAAACAGAAAAACATTTATCCCCATAGGTTCTGTTGGTGGAAGGGGTCACAAGACGGGTTGTATCTTGAGTTGACCTAAGACCGGCATGCCCTGGTGTATACAAACAAATGAGATCTTGCAAATATTGTGGGGATGAACCTTGTATACAATTGTACACATGCACTAAGATCTTAAAATCAACTCTCTGCTGGACCGGCAACCAATGCAGCTCACGAATCGAAAGGTGCAGCGCTAGTGCGCCTATCAACATGATAGACAAGGCGTGCAGCGCGGTTTTGAAGCCGTTGGAGACGTTGCATATCTGATTTTGACAGGCCACCAAGCAAAGAATTGCCATAGTCAAGCCGAGAAAGGATCAAAGATCTTACTGCATGTGCACAGGTTGTTCTATCAATAAATCGTCTTATCCTCCAAAGATTACGTATATGGAAATTAACAGTACGACATAGATTATTTACATGTTGTTTCATACTGAGACTGCTATCAAATACGATACTAAGATTCGTAATACAAGAAGAAGGGGCGATCACAGATAGATCCACCTATTTTCAAATTAATGTCCAGGTTAGACACTGCTTTAACATGCCTAGGAGACGAAATCAGGAACAGCTCAGTTTTTGAATCATTGAGCTTCAGCTTATTAGCATGCATCCAGCTACCTATCTGTATTAGACAATCATCATCTACAAGTGTGTTCAAAAAAGCTCTTAAAACTCATTTGTTCCCTTAAACAGTTTTTCTGTTTATATTTTGTTTCTAATCTATTTTGTAATTGCTATAATATATTGTACGTACTATGCTCATGTTACACTCACATTTTGTAGTTTAAGTTGTAATTTTAAGGTTTTATCTTGTAAGCGCTCTGAGCCTTTTGGAAATGGCGCAATTAATGCTTTCTGTATTGTATTGTATTGTATCCATGATCGAATTTCTGCAATGCATTTAGTAAGCCTAAGCTGAGCAGAAGCAATGTCCACCTTTGACTTATAATCGAAACTAATATATAGCTGGGTATCATCAGCGTAGATATGATACGGTACCCCGAAACGTCTGATGATAGAAGCCACCGGTTGAGCATAGACTGTAAAAATAGGTGGACCTGCGACGGATCCCTGAGGAACACCGTACTTGAGCGGTACGTTTTCAATCCTAAGTCTTTGCCCCAGAAGCCTTTTCCAGTATAAAATGAAATTGGAACTACACTCTCTGGGTATGAGCACAATATATATGTTTGTTTGTAAACTGACATTCTGCATATAGATGAGTCATGTCATGACCCAACATGACTCAACATATAATACCTCAACTTGACCGACTCAAGATATTATTGGTCCAGTTGGGGAATTGGTGCACTTAGTGGATAATTGATGTTTGGAAATTAAAACATATTGACCTTTTGATCTCAACACAAACAGACATGCACTCCATGGGTCTTTGGTGGATAGTTGGTCGGTATTCTCTACTAATTTCTTACCGTAATCCTACTTCTGTAACCAATGGCATCACCTTTCACACAGAATAAAGCGGTATACTCCTTGCACACAGATTAAAGCGGTATACTATTCTGTAGGCTGTGTATTTGTGTGTGTATATTACTACACATGGCATGTTTATTTTTTTGATGTATCTGTATCATCGAGAATGTGAGTACACTCACCAATACTCTACACAGAAAGTGAGGTCGACAACAAAATGTGAGCACTATTTTTGTGTTCTAACATTTTTGTTGCTTAAAAATTCATGCGAGAAGAGAGTCCTACCACCCCAAGGTAGTATGTAAGGGTACTCCATTAGATGTCATACCCATAACGTGCAAAGTCCTCACATGTATGGTGATATACATAATAAAGTCCTCCAATTGACTGTTATTTCTATACTTTTTATACATGTATACATTTATGTCCTCCCATATGGGTGGGTGTGCCACAATAGATGTTTTTGTCACGTGTACACTATTCAAGTCGGGAGATCGCAAATTATCATGATCGCCGCTGAAAAGAAAATAGCTAACAGAATAGAAACACCATTGTAATGTTTGTGGATAAGTTACTGCAATGGCGGCCTGTTTATTCACACAGAAGTTTGGATCGGTACCGATTTGTTAACTTTTTTGAGGACAATTACAACAAATACAGTGACCTTTTTTAGGTCGTCCGTAGGAAGAGACCTTATGGCAGCATCCTTCGTGTGTAGTCTGTGTCTGTGTGTGTGTGTGTGTGTGTGTAGTGTGTGTCAACAATTTGGTATACACTTTTTGTTACAATTTGGTATACACTTTTTGTTTTGTCCATTTCTTTTCCATACAATGTCCAATTGCAATCAAACTTCGGTCATAGATGCAACATGGGAACCTTCATATGTTAATGAGGTCAAAGGTCACATACCAAGGTCAAAGGTCATCCGAGGTCAAGATGTATATGTAAAAGTGGCTGCATATGTAAAATTAATTATATTTGTCCATTTCTTTTCCATACAATGACCAATTGTAACCAAACTTTGGTCATAGATACAACATGGAAACCTTCATATGTTAATGAGGTCAAAGGTCACATTCAAAGGTCATCTGAGGTCAAGATGTAAATGTAGAAATGGCTGCATATGTAAAATTGATTACATTTTTCCATTTCTTTTCCATACAATGTCCAATTGCAATCAAACTTCGGTCATAGATGCAACATGGGAACCTTCATATGTTAATGAGGTCAAAGGTCACATACCAAGGTCATCCGAGGTCAAGCTGCATATGTAAAATTGATTACATTTGTCCATTTCTTTTCCATACAATGACCAATTGTAACCTAACTTTGGTCATAGATACAACATGGAAACCTTCATATGTTAATGAGGTCAAAGGTCACATACCAAGGTCAAAGGTCATCTGAGGTCAAGATGTAAATGTAGAAATGGCGGCATATGTAAAATTGATTACATTTTTCCATTTCTTTTCCATACAATGACCAATTGCAACCAAACTTCAGTCATAGATACAACATGGAAACCCGCATATGTTAATGAGGTCAAAGGTCGCATATAAAGGTCAAAGGTCATCTGAGGTCAAGATGTAAAATTTAGTACACTTTTTTTTTGTCTCTTGTTCATTTTTTTTGGTCTCTTGTTCATTTTTCCATACAATGACCAATTGCAACCAAACTTGGGTCACGGATGCAACATGGAAACATTCATATGTTAATTAGGTCAAAGGTCACATACCAAGGTCAAAGGTCATATGAGGTCAAGATGTAAAATTAGCTGCATATGTAAAATTAATTACATTTAAACAGGTGAAGTACAATTGCAACCAAACTCCAGGATGTTTATTTTATTTTTTATATCCTGGATCCACTAGTGGTCTAACCATTTCTTTCTAGATGCCTGTGGTTTGAGATCCACCTTGTTTTTAATCTACCCATATAAACGGACGACCTATTTGGGACCGCTGTCCCTATTTTTTGTCATCATTGGAATATTTTTTCATCATTTTTTTAAAATTACCGACTACCATGTACACTGTAAGTTGAAATTCAACATGGTACATATAAACCTCCCTTGTGTGACACTTCCGGGTCGCGATCACATGCAGTAAACTTAACACTTTCCACGCGGCTATTGGGTTTACCAAATACAAAACAGATATGTCAGAACCTTTCCCAAATTCCCAAAGGTCGATCTCAAGGATTACTGAACCAATAAAAGGCATGTTGTACTTATTTTAATGCATATCTCATGGTGATTGCAAATATGGGGATGAAATTCAATAACTTTGACATTTTTGAATCATTTGTGAAATTTTGGAATGTTGTCTGCCGCGTGAAAAGTGATAAGCTTATTCCGTCCGCGGCATTAAAGTATACATTGCCAATTATTGTTCTTTGTATTTCATTTGTTTCAGTATGTCAAGTATCTTATGTCCACTCATGATTCTACATGCAGAGATCACAGTCAGTCAGCTTAAGCTTATTATGTCCGTGGCTCTAAAGAACACATTGCCAGTAATTGTTCTTTGTATTTCATTTGTTTCAGTATGTCAAGTATCTTATGTCCACTCATGATTCTACATGCAGGGATCACAGTCAGTAAGCTTAAGCTTATTACGTCCGTGGCTCTAAAGAATACATTGCTAGTAATTGTTCTTTGTGTTTCATTCGTTTCAGTATGTCAAGTATCTTATGTCCACTCATGATTCTACATGCAGAGGATGACTTTATAGTGCCTTTTAACTTAGGAGAAAAGGTAGGTGTGATTTTAGATAAATTCTAATATAGACAAAAGTACATAGTTTTGGGGGTCATAAGTGCCCCCACCCTGCTCAAATAATGTCACTAATAAGGCTGTGACTTATCCGGGTACCCACCCGCTATTCCGGGTACCCGGGTACCAAATTGGGTACCCAAATACCCGAAATGTAAAAATTTTAAAAAGTTTTTTATTTTATTTTATTTTTTTAGTATGAATGTGTCCCCAATGACCTCTATTGACCCCATTATGTGTCATTTTGGGGACAAATTATTTTTTAATTATTTTTTTAATTTTTAGTGTCTATTTTCGGGTACCCGCCCAAAAAACGGGTCAGGTACCCGGGTACGAAACTACCCATGCATTCACAGCCTTAGTCACTAATAAAACTCCCAAATGGGCTGTATAAAAGTAATATCGTTAAAGAATGATCAAATCAACAATGGGAATATAAAATAACAAATGTTGAAGAGAAAATGTGGGGGATGGGGAATTATAGTTTTATTTTTGCTTGATTCATTTTTATCTTTGCTTGATTGTATTTTTATCTTTGCTTGATTATATTGTTATGTTTGTCCTATCTTTCTATCAGAGATATTCAAAAAGGCCACGGCTGTTTGATCCCACATAATTTGTCCGTTTTATTCTGAGAACACCGTAACTTGCTGGCCCAGTTCTGGTTTTAACTTATTCAAGTACCTGAATATACTGGCCATCTTTTGTAGAAATCTCAGAACATTTGTTGGTGCCATTTCTGAGAAATAGAGCTTTGAATATTATTATTTACTATAATTATTTACTATAATAGCGCCCTTATCGGCCACATTTTCCATAGAGTTACATGTAAAATGTGTGTAAAGTAGAAAATGCCGATAATTTAAAAATGGCTCCTACAATTTCCGTGAAATTTTCACCGTATACACGTATTCATTAGCGCTACCTAAATCAGGTCAAACCATAACTGGGCCACTATGTAATCTTTTTTATTCCATAATTTTAATTATAAATCGGACAGTCAAACAGCCGTGAGGCAAAGGCAGTACGTAGTCACAAAGTAACCATGTCATCACTGTTTGTGGCTTATTTTCTAACAAGAGAAAGCCTAATTTGCCATGACCATGGCAAAATAGGCGTAGTGGGAATAGGCTTGTTAAGAAAGGACTCAAGGAAGTTTTTGATTTGATTTTTTGATTTTTGGGAGTACTGTAACTATTAATCAAATGCATATAAAAGTATACATTCTTGGAAAGGAAATAGATCAGAGAATCCAAATTTGGTGTCGATTTTGCAAAAAAGTGGAAAAAAATGAAAACAATTTTCTTTTGTGGCATTTTTTAGTGAAAATTTCAAAAAATATTAGATTAGGTTAAAAAAAAATCACAAAAACTAAGTTAGTGTCTTTACATCACCATCTAGCGATTTGGGCATGTTTTATTCAAAATTATAGCTTTGTCCAAAAAAAATGGGTCAAAAATATGATTTTTATGTGATTTTCTCAAGAAATCAACATTTTTGGTCAAAATCTATGCTAAATTTGGATTCTCTGATCCATTTCCTTTCCAAAAATGTATACTTTTGTGTACATTTGAGTCATAGTTCAATAATTACAGCACCCACAAAATTCAACAAAAAAAAACTTCCTTAAGTCCCCCCTTAAAAACAAAACCCATGTTCTTTTTGCTAAACTATATTTGTGTCTGTTTTTCTATTTTTTTCTTAATAGCTCTACAAAACTGCCAAGGCAGCACGTAGTCACAAATCAAAACCTGTGCAATTCCACAACTTTGGGCGTAACGGCTACGGTCACAAGTATATATGCAATTCCCCAGAGTTACCGGGGATAATAAAGTGAGTATTACACTCTTTACCAAATAATTGTGCTATTCCAATTAAAATGCACACACCCCTCCCCTATGGAAGACATGATCTAATAGTCTTCCACACAGGGAGTGTAAATTTCAAATGGAGTCACCCATGCAGATAACCCTATTTGAAATTCATACTCCATGTGTGGAAGATTAAGGCAATATCTTCCATTAAGGGGGGGGGGGGGGGGGGTGTATGGGTTGCGAATGGTAACCCTATTTGAAATTAGAAGATTAAGGTAAGTCTTTCATACGGTGTATGGATTTCAAATGGGATAGCCCAATGTAGGACTACTTCTTCTGTAGTAGAGTCATTTTCTCGAATTTGTGACCATTTCATTGGACCAATTATTTTTCTTGGTGGACTTATCTAGCAAAACAATTTTAAGAAAAAATGAATGAGCTGGGTGTACTTCTCAAAACTGTGGGCTACCTCGACTAGAGCCTATAATATTCAAAATGGCTGCCACCATAATAAAAACATAAAACATCTGTCACCAAATAGGGCTAGAAGGGGGAATAAAGTGTAATTTATTAACTAATTCTATTATACCAAGTCAATTGACTGATGGCAAAAAATAGCATCACCGAATCCATTTGAATCTAACAGCAGCTTCTGAAGTGCGACAATCCCGACAATGAAGCCATTTTAGTTTTGTAGCGATCAGGCCAACAAACAAAAACAGTTTGTTTTCACTAACTTTCAGTAACAAGCCTGAAAAGTCAGATGCAAAATCCATTTTTTTTTTGTGCTTCTTTTCTTGACTTCAAATTAGGAAAAATACATTTTATTTCCTGCTGATTGTGAATGGGGTATCAACATGCGCAAGAATCAAGTGTCACAATGAAATGTTGTGCACGCTACTTGAAACAAGTTTTTTTGTGTTGCCTTATACTCTACAGATTATCAGAAAGAATTACACAATACAATGAATATGTGATGATTTATATCTGTTTGTAACTTACAGGCAATTCATCGGTTAGACACATAGGTCTGATTAGTGACACGATTACAACTGGGACGACGTCCAATCACCACAAGATTAAATGATAAGTTTATCCGAAACACACCCAATCTGCTTCAAAATATGTTGTGGTTTTGTGTGTGGAAAATTTGAAGCCTTCCGATGGTGTACAGAACAACGGGGATTTGTGATTGGTGTGTTGGACTATACTATGCAGCTGCTAAATATTATGATATCATCATCTCCTAGTCAGCTATTATAAAAGCCAATATTTTCGCGGAAAGATATTTTCGCGCATTTTGATATCATAGACATTTCGCGATTTTTTTTCTTTTCGCGGGCGACCTTCTGGATGCACTGCATGAATGATGAAAACATTATTTTCGTGTGTCATAATTTTTGCGGAAAAATATTTTGAGCGAAAAGCGCGAAAATAAAACCACCGCGAAAATTTCAGCTTTTACAGTATTATAATTAAATCAAACTGTTGTTTTAGCTACTACAACTTTATTTATCACTTTTGATTCAATAGGTCTACTGGTTCAATATACAACCATACAAAAGTGGTCGTATGTGATGTGTTCTACCGAAACCAGACGGAATTGGGCAGAACTCCAAACTGAAAAATAGCCCAATACCTAATTGGGGGTGATTTTGAGGGAATTTGAGTTTCTTGTAAATAATTAATCTTTAGAGTGTTTATAACATTATTGTGAAAGTTTCAGATTAAAAAATCAAACCATTTTTTTACATATTTTTTTAAAGTACATTGTAAGTACATCTTTAAAGGATGATATCTCAGTTTGGAGTTTTCATAAAGACGAACTTGAAAATTATTTAACTCCGCTTTGGGAAGTCCGATTAATAAAAAAAAAGTACCATTGTAAAGCTGAAGATCTCTACTTTAATAATCAATTACTAACTCAAGTTTGATATCTTGCCCAATTGTGTCTGGTTTCGGTAGAACATGTCACATATTTGGCCATCGTAATTTTCAGCATTTTAGCCGATTTCAACTTTTTGTTCTAATTGTCACCTTTTTTCCAGCTTTTGTTACCCTGTATCTATGGGTATACGTACAAAATATTATACAGCCTTTTTCAGTGCTCTCTGAAATGTTCCCTTTTCATATCTGTATATATTTACGCTTAACCTAATAATTAATAAATGCAAGTTGTGTCATTTCAATGCAAATAGAATATGTAATGTGATCAAGTGAAATGAGTCACATTTCTCCAATTTTGATAATTGTCCATCATTTAAAAGCAGGTGGAAAATGCTACAGTATGGTCCAAATCCCACTCAATCGAACTTCTAGTTTTTAAGTTACAAACAATTTACCAACTGAGAAGACATGGTAAAACATTTTTGTCACTTCTTTTTTACCTATAACTCAAAATAAATATTCCCGACATCGACTCATTCTGCTTGATCGCGTCATATGTGATGCAGCATATTAAAAGGGGGACTTTGCAGGCGAAGTCAATTTTGAGTTTAATATGTGCGCTCTCAAAGCATGTTCTAAGCTTTTAAATTACCTAAATTTATCAAAACGGCATAATTCTGTTATACCCTACACACTAACATCGGTAGTATGCGTCGTTCTTAAAAACATGCACTATGAATACCTCTGTGAAGGGTATAACAGAATTACTCCATCAAAACTTATCAAGACATTCAGATTTTATGAGTGAAAATGACTCCTAAATTGTTATTATTTTCTTTATATTTATTTTATAGTCCCCCTTTTAATGTGCTGCATCACATATAGTGAGATAACCGGGCATGTAGCCAGGTGGGGGAAGTTTTGTCAGGTCGGGGAAATGTTGCCAACCCCATGTCTAAACCACCGATTTGGGCTACTTATGACCCATGTGCCGTTGACCACAAACGGGTACTGTGGTGTATCAATAATTAATCGTTCCTGTCTAGATTATTGAATTTTATTTGTAATTCATCAATGCAATATGTGTATATATATACCGTATATGAAATGTATAATCACAATAATTTTAATTTTAATAATAAGAGTTTAATGCACCTTTTTATCTTTCATCCATTGTTTCATGAATGCCGAATCAATTACTGGAATTGTGTTTCTAATTATTCTATATGAGATGTTTTCACAACAATCGGTTGCTAGTGTGTGTACACAGAAAACTTGTCCACTTCAGAATGCGAAATAGGGAGTTTTGATCACCGCAAGTTTTTAAACATTACATGTTGCAGGGGTGTACTTTTGCGACATCCTGCGAGAATCCAAATGGATTCTCGCAGAGGAATTTTGCGAGAATCCATGGATTCTCGCAAATGGATTCTCGCTGAATATTTTTGCGAGAATCCTTTTTACTGAATTCAAATTCCGCATTTTAAACATTTATTGTACTATTGTTAAGAACAATCATCATTTTAATTTCAACTTGAACAGTTTAGAGTCAAATACCAGTCATCTAAGGTCCTGTTTTGAACTTAGAAAGAAAAAAAAGAAGAAAAAAAAAGTTAAAAAAAAAGATTTTTTTGGGGTTTTTTTTGCGAGAATCCACCTGGATTCACGCGGAAGTGATTTTACGTGAATCTTCACGCGAATCGATTCGCGGATTCGCGCCGAAAGTACAGCCCTGTGTTGAGAGATGGTATTTTTTCCAGTCTTCACATTTGAGCACCTCTGCAGGGGCCGTGTGTAAAATAGGGGAGACATGAGGATCCAGTCTATCTTGCTAGCCAGCAGATCAGTAATTGATTCAGCAATCTACAGGGTGTATCATAAAAAACAGCCTTTTTTGCATATAACTAGACCTCAATTTTGCTTCCTCTGGACAGTGATGTAACTTTACAGACATAATATTTGAGCACATGTATGTATCTCCCGTGTCTTTCTACACATGGTTGTGTATGCGCATGCTTCATGTTCTGCAATCAGTGAATAACGCAGTGACATCACACTAAAACTTTTAAAATTGTTCTGATGCCCCTGTATAAAATCAATATCTTGGCAATTAAGTAGTCTTTATTACTCAAATTTGTGTATGAAATACCTGAGACATGGCTCCAACATAATATCTTCAGTTTGGAATGATCGGAGATTTTCTCTGGGGTGTAGTCTAATGAGAAAAGTGTTGCGTTTTTTATGATACACACTGTATTTGTCATCATAGTGTAGTTATAGTGGTGAGTTTGTGTCAGGTGTAAATGTTTTTCCTGGCTGTTACTTGGGTAGAAAATACAGCCAACACTGTGTTTTCCCCCTCTTTTACAGTTTGAAAATATATTGACCTCTCATAAGGCCAAAAAAAATATGTTTGGTTGTCCTCCGCGACCGACCCAAAAATCGTGAAATTCGCTGGTCGCTTTTTTATTTTTATTTTTTTAAAATATTTTTCTCAACGCATAAAATTCGAAAATTGGTGTTAATATTTTCTCCCAACGATTCTTCAAAAACATTTTGAGCATTTTGAAACTACAACGTATTGGTTTTCAGCAGTAAAATACTGCTACGAAGTCATCAGAATATTCACCTATCCCCGTTCGCACATTTCGTACTCCCATGACCACAAACACGGCCTGACTCGAAAAAACTCCCTAAAACAAATGTTTTAAAAAAAAATTCCCTTGGAGGGTAACCAAACATCTTTTTTTTTTGTTGGCCTAATTATAGGTTTAAAATTGTTGAGTTCCCTATCAGAAATTTGATGAAAGAGCAACACAACATTGTTTTTGCACTACTGTCGTGTAATTAACCCCCTGGGCACTACCTGTATTTTGTACAAGAATTCCTATTGGCCAATTAATTACATGATATAATCATTTTGATAACCAATTACATTCTTGCTAAATATTTTATGCTAATATTTTTGAAAATTGTAATTATTCTAACAATGTCTCTGATTGGCACAATAGTAGACAACTCCTAAATTTCAACCAATAAGCAGGTAGTTCTCATGAGGGCGTGTCCGCTGTGTTTCTAAATTAGGCAGCAAATATTTGAAATACCTGCGCGCCCCTAAATGCAAAACGCATAGTGCAATGCACGCATCACCACGAGCAAGGCAAGTTTCAGGCTTGTGTTGCCTTTTTTTTGGTTGAGCGTGGAATGTTATAAACAATTGCTGGATTTCAGATTTTTAGCCCAGATCTGATCAATTCTAGATAAATGTAGCATTTGTTAAGGTTAAGATGGAGCTGCATAAAGCATGATGTGATATAATCAGTGTCAAAATGCTATGGACAAATTTCTAACAATGCATGCATAGTGCGTTACGAGAGTACGTGCATAAACCCGGAAGTGCGTAAAAGATGCTTTCAAAAAATGACCGCGTGTCCTGATTGGTTAATCGTAAAATCGTCACACGCATGCTTTCATAGTTCACGCATTTCATGCATCTGGAATCAGCCCTGTGAACAACTAAACACAAGCGTGAATTTTGTCCATAGCATTACGACAGCGACTATTTCTATAGTGAAATGAGATGGTTTTGTTTTTATTTCTGCACCTTGCTTTTGATGTTAGCTGCTTTTGTTGCTCCAGAAAATTGTGTATCTTGATGCCTTTGTCACTATTCTGAAAATGTACAAAGATTTTCTGGTACAGGGATGATGACCTACATTGAAATGTCATTAAGATCTGATACTATGTATGTATGTATGTTTGTATGTTTCAATAGCACCTGTATAACTGGCATGTTTGAAAAGTGCGGTGATTAGAATGGGCATTGTAAGTCTCTTGTAAGAACAGTATGGCCCTTGTAGTGGCTGTTGTGACACAGAACTAACGTTATAAAAGATATGCCACGGTGAAGGGGTAAATGCTTCTAACAATTTCAACATTATCATATAAATTCACCATGTCCGATTTATGTAACTATATATTTGTGATGTATTGTACATTTAACTTCTCCACCCAGTGTTTTTATGAACTAAACTCGAACTCACGCGCACGATGGGTAATGTGCGCATATTGTTCATATCAATGCTAAATTGAGTTATTTCATGACAGGTCTTAATGCTTCATGGTCTTTATTTTTGTCCGAAACACACACAGCTTCAAACGACTTGGCGCACATAAGTATCCCCTAATAAGAATATCTTTGATATGAACCACCTACGATGTGATGTATGATACATTAACACTTTCCACACGGCTATTAGTTTTACCATAATACAAAACAGATTTTTCAGAAACCTTTCCCAACTTTGAAAGTCTATCTCAAGGATTACTGAACCAATACTAGTCAAATTTATACTTATTTCAATGCATTTCTCATGCTGATTCCAAATATGTTAATGAAATTCAATAATGTTGACATTTTTTAAACATTTGATGGCATTTGGAATGTCGTCTGCAAAAACTTGCCGTGTGGAATGTGCTTAAAAGCATATAACCATAATTATGTGTCAATAATCCGATTTAAGATTTCAAATCACTGCCTCCCCCTCAATTGGGAGATTACTGAAATGTACTGTGCGGCCAAAGTTTATGAATCGACTACAGTCGCCTGACTCAGGATTAATTATGTGACTTATCACTGGGTGGTAGATAGCTGGAAGATGGTACTGTAAATCCACTTAATTTCCAAAGGTATTTCATTTCGAGAATCTCGCTAGGACTTCAAATTAAATCCCAGAGAAACAAACCATGGTAAAAGCTTAAAATCTGAATCAAATTTTGGTATCGCAAAGTTAAATCATCGTAAAAATGTTGTCTTTCGGATACCCGCGAATTTGAAGTGTTTTACAGTTATCTGCCTTGATCCCTATAATGGCAAAGTTAGCATTTTACACAATACTGAAATATGATAGAGATTTGTGTGTTTGCCTATCAATTACTGAGAAATAAAATCATACTCTGAAATGTAATACTGTATAAGACCCCCTGTTGCCCCCAAAAGTCTGAAAAAATAATATATTAACTTATATTAGGCTATCGTTATTTGTGGCGTAGTATCTGTAAGGTCACGAGCTGTCAGTCGTGACAGGACCGAACCAACCAACCAAGGCTATATTAAAAAAACTTTTGTCTCAAAGCTCCTGCGCGTGTTAGTTAACTGATGCGTGTTCTGTGGGTTTTTTTTCAAAAATAAAAAATAAAACCCAAAGTTTCATCGATGTTTCAGATTTTCATTGATCACATCAATCTAAATACAAAAAAGTTCACTTTTACAAGGATTTCAGTATTTTATATTTATAATTTTTTTATTTAAAAACCCTCATTCGGCATTTGGTAGAAAAACTGAAAGAGCTTTGAGACAAAAGATTTTTTTAATATAGCCTTAACACTTTCCACGCGGCTATTGGTTTTACCATTAGTCAAAACAAAATTTTCAGAAACCTTATCCAACTTTCAAGGTCCATCTCAAGGATTGCTGATCCAATACTAAGCATGTTTGTACTTAATTTAATGCATCTCTCATATTGATTTCAAATATGGTAATGAAATTCAACATTTTTTGAAATTTTGGAATGTCGTCTGCATACGCCTGCCGCGTGGAAAGCGTTAACTGCCGTGAATCAAATTAACAAAGACCTTAAAAATACACTGGTCTCGAAGAAGGTTTACGCACTATTTTTTATTTGGCTTCCTCTGGACAGGGACGTAACTTAACTGGCGCAGCTTTTACGCACATGTTTGTATCTTCCGCCTTTTAACGCTTGTGTGTATACACTAGCACGGCGAGTAGGCGCGTGAGTTCTGTGCTGCAATTAGTAGAATACACGGTTACGTCACTGTCTCGTAATGGCCAAATAGACTATAGGCCACAGAGACTGTTTATGTGGGCACCAGAATATTGAGCGCTAAATGTATACAATTGTTGCGTGTCTCAAGCAGCCAAAATACATATGTGACATGATCAAGCGAAATGAGTCACATGTCGGCAGTTTTGTATTTTGATATTTGTCCATCATTTAAAAGCAGGTGAATAATACTACAGTATGGTCCAAACCCCTCTAAAATTGAACTTTTAGTTTTTTAGTTGCAAGCAATTTACCAACTCAGAAAACAAAGTAAAACATAAGAATTTGTTACTTCTTTTTACCTATAACTCAAATTCAATATTCCCGACATCCGACTCATTCCGCTTGATCGCGTCACATATTACCATTTGTGTTAACAATAATACTAGTATGGGGCTATTTTGTGAAAAAGGAGGGGTGGGCTATTTTTTGTTGAAAAGGAGGGGTTGAGGTTAGGGATTGTTATGGTGCTCCTGTAAGTAATGAAGTAAGTAAGAAAGTAATCAGTTAATTATATGATCAGTTTAATTATTCCTCGATCCGCATGCTGAATGCACAGAAATGATCAAGAAATTATTGAACTGATAGTTAACCGATTGATTGAAATTAATAATTAGTTTAGAGTCACATGTATATTCATGTTCATAGGTTTGAACTAATTATAACCAACATACAGTCCTCAAATAAACTGACCCGGTAATAAATAGGCATGTACTCTTAAATCCAAAAATATAGCTCCTAAGTAAAAAAAGATTGAATTATAAATTTCTTCTCTGTATATTAACATGTGTCTAAAACCGAAACAAAGTCAGTTTTTAATTTTGTGGTTCTTCTTTATGCAGCAATGGGCGGATTATTAATTTGCTTCAGTTGTTCAATGCAGCCTATATGTGACGCGATCAAGAGGAATGAGTCGGATGTCGGGGAATCCCAAATTGAGATATGGCCAATTCAAAATGGCGGCTTACATAAGTTTTGATGGAAATTCATGTATACAATTTGACATAACTTTGGAACAAAACGTCGTATCGACATGGGGTTTTCAGTTTCTGAAAGCTCTAGGTGTCTTCTTTAAAACTGTATTAAAAACTCATTTTCGACCAGGGTCGACATCCGACTCATTCCTCTTGATCGCGTCACATATACATATCTGGCACACTATCCTGTGTGTTCAAACCCAAGTGTGAAAATGTAAAGCCTTCTGTTTCATTCTTTTCGATGTAGTGTTCGCAATTGTTAACCGATCTTCGCGAACAATGTCACTAATTGAAGAGGAGAATAATGCCATAATATTGTAAATTAATATGTTAGAGTTATGAGTGTATTTATTACCTGGTCAGTTTCTATTTTGAGGACTGTATAGATGAGGTGACCTATGATGTCATGTATTTACAAATGGGACACCCTCTGTTGTTTCCCTCCAGGCAGAATATACAGTAAAGTTAATAAAGACAACATGAAATTTCTTTCTAATGAATAGTAAAACTCATTTAGTTTTAGGTTTTTTTGTGAAATGCGATAGCTTATAGCATTCCTAAGCAAGTTTAAAGACAGTTTTGATAACAATTTGCTGTGACACCACAATCTAGTTAGAAAACCTGATCTGGCCTATGTAAACTATAGGAACTCTTGCCCGGTGTGTTTTGTCTCAAACCAACAGAGGGCGTCCTAAATGTCATCAAATGTCACCTCATCTATACTGCTGTTTTTTGTAAGTGGGATTTAGTTGTAATGTAAGTGGGATTTAGATGTAAGTGGGATGAATTTTGCCGTTGCGTTTAGTACTTAACACAACTACTTTTTTGTATTAAAAAGAAATATACAACTTTAAATAATGCATAATATTTAGTTTTAAATCTTTTATTATATCTTTACATTTTAACTCAGGGTAAAGTCAAAGTTGAAATATTATTTATATCCAAAGTGAAATATTTAGACCAAGTGGTAAAAATCAGTTCTATAAACAAAAACAAAGTATCAAAATAATTTTGATTTTGTTTTCAAAAATATTTTAATAAAAATCAACAACAAAATATAAAATGCTCAACCAATACAATAAGCCATACGTTTGTTTGTTAAAATTTTGAAAATTAAATTTTGTTTCCAAAAATGTTTTAATAAAAATCAACAACAAAATATAAAATGCTCAACCAATAAGCCATACTGGAGCAGTTACATTTGCCCAAAGAACAGTTCGTCTCCCTTGTTGTATGATAAATTATACACCTTATTGGTAGTGTGATAAACAATTAACACTAAGTAACTTAATTTAATTAACATTTACACTATTTTGTGCTCAAAAGGTCAACTCTGCTGTTTGTTTAATTAAAGAGCTACATTGAAAACATACATTACGGAAAGATGCTCTATAAATTGACATAGTTGTTCTTTTGAGCACTAAAAATTGGTGATTATGGCGCATTCAAATTAAGATTTGCCCACATTCTCAAGTCAGTGTATGAACCAGTGGCGTAGCCAGAGGGTGGGGGGCGATCACCCTCCCCCCTCGAGTGTTGAGAACATTTATTTATTTATTTATTCACGGTATAAAAAATAGCCCACAACCAACCCTCCCAAATTTTTAACTTGGCGGCAATTCGTAAAAGTTGACTTCTGATAAAAGTCTTTGTCGGTTCACTGTCATTTTTTGCCCCCCCCCCCCCCCCCCATATGAAAAACCTAGCTATGCCACTGGTATAAACACTGAAACAAACGATGGCTACAAACGTTTTCCAGAAGAAGAAAAAATTATGTATAAATAAGTAAAATCAGTAATTAACGATGTTGTTCTGTCAAAACCTTGTATCTCCATCCGGCCCTTCAGTAATACTTCTTTGGGCATTCTGCTCTTAACCCCCTGAGAACTACTGGCCGATTGGTCAGAAAGATGGATACATCATTTATTGCACCAATCAGAGACATTGTTAAAATAATTGTATCCCTGATAAAGATAGGTGAAATAGTTTAAAAGCTGTATCGTAATTGGTTATTCAAATGAGTATATCTTGTAATTAACCAATCAGAAGCGCTGTTAGATAGACAGGTAGTGCCCAGGGGGTTAACATGTTCAAGGGCTAAAACACATCTATCAAAACATTATAAGTGCTTTTGCCCCTGAACATGTATAAAGCAACACTTTCTATGCATAAGCATTGGGCATTTGAACTTTATACATGTTGAAGGGCCAGAAAAAAACACAAGGTTTTGACAGCAGCAACAATAAGTAAAATCTGCAGCTGAGGTACTGCCAATTTACATTCTAAAAATTAATATATTTTTGTTGTTTTTGTTGAATAATATGGTTAATAATATACCTAAACCAATGTATATCATGATTTTAAATAAATATCTACTCTCCTTGAAGTCAACAATGAGTTGTGTGCATTTAATAATCGCTGGGCACAGGATTAAAATCAGTAGTGTGTTCTGACCAAGTTCCTAAAGTGACCCTTAGGCGATGAAAAAAACCCTGTTCAACTGGCCCAATTGTTTCAATTTTTTTTTAAATGTTTTGTTGCAAAATGTGTTTGATTTTGTTAAAATTTCGAAAATTGCTTAAAATTCATTTTTGTATTTAAAAAAAATGCCCGCCCATCCCTACCTCAGAGGTCCGTTTGCCCGTAGAACAGGGTCCGGGTTTTTCGTCGCCTAAGTAAGGATTTTACTCTTTTTCTTCTTTAATTTTTTGTATCTGAGAGAAACGGACATATTGATTGAATGCCCAAATTTTGTTCATAATTTTATATTATGACATCTTTGATAATATATTTTTAATTTTTGCATTTATGCTATTATTAACCAAGAATGCGTTCTTTAGCCCCATTCAAAATAGTTGAAAAAGACTTCTTTCACTGACGTTGGTCATTTTTATTCCCTTAGCACACGGCCGCGCAGTGGTCAGAGAAAGCCCACTATAATTTGTCTTCATTCTTCCCTTGATCTTGCAAGGGTATGGCTGGTAAAATTTGGTAAAACATCCCCCAATGAACGAAGTAAATCATCTGCATAAAAGCAATGCTGAAACGTGAATGAATCTCTCAATTCTCGCAGTCATTCTAACTCTGTATATTTTTAGAGAATTGGTCTAAATCTCAACCAAAATAGGTTTATTCCTAAGAAACTGCAAAGGGGGAAATTTTCTCCCGCTTTATAACAACCGCACACATTTTCAATAACCCTAATTCTAGTACACCACATGGCAACAGATTTCTTTTCCGACCCCCAAAATTCACCAGAAAGGTCACCCCGACCCCCCTCCCCAGGATTTGAACCACGGACCTCCAGCACCAGGGCCCAGATCCTAGCCACTACACCACGGCTGTCAGTCGACACTCTGCGAGTATATTCGTCTCATTATATAGCCTGGGTCCGTTTTGTAACCCAAAAACCTGCACGCCGGGTTATAAAAACATTTTTTCCACCAAGTTGCTGTGTGGTGTAGTAGAGTTAAGGTTAATAATACTAAGTGTTTGGTAAAGTTAGAAAATTAAAATATATAACTGTGTACAATTTATAGCATGTACCGTAGCTTTAAAGGTCAATCAAAATGGTGATTTTTGTTTTACTCGATGAGCATTTTTAGAAAAATAAAGTGTAAAAATAATTACTCTTAAATATTGTCCAGGGAAAAAGATATACATAAAACCAATCATAATTGCCAGTGTTTCTTTTTTAGTGTGGGATGAACTATATGCGGATGACGCGTTACTACATAACAGGTGTAACTCCCAACTAGGTATCCGTCTGGGACTCAGTCGATAGGTCTGAACAAACAAAAGTTCTCACTAAATGTTTACATGTATGCTATTGACCTATTGAAGTCCTGTGTGCGAGTCTGAGTAACACCTGTGACGTATAATAGGCCTAGAAGGTAGTAACCGGTCATCGTCAGTATGATACAAATTATACAAGCTTAGAAACTCTTTATTTTGTTTCCTGGGCAATATTTAAAAGGTAATTCTATTTACAATATCCTCCATTGAATAAAACATTCCTGAATCACCAGTTTGGTTGACCTTTAATGCGTACACCTCCATTTACAAACATAAAATTATAAAGATATATTTTACTAAATACAAAAATATAAGTTGTATACACATAGGTTTATATTGTTAGCCTTTTAAAGATAGCATATGGAGTTTTTTTGACACCAAATTATACATTTGTTCACATCATTTTCTCTGAGGTATAACGCAACGAAAATCTTACATTTTAGGCCACTAGCCTTTTGGTCCAACAGGCAATGAAGGTATAATTATTAGTTACAAAATAATTAATAAGATGTGTTGACATATCTGCTAAACATAAATTAACCATTATTTTACTCCCAAGTATGTAAAGAAAAAACAAAATACAATATTGCAGTGCATTTTATATCCAAATATATGGCGAATATTGAATCCAACATTCCTGAATATTATGCTAGACTACGTAGTTACGCCAACATTTCTTTTTATATTAATCAGTGGTATATCAACATTTCTTCACAATTGATGTTGAGTTTCCTGTTGCTGCCTGCATCCAAAATTGAGAATTAAAAAACATTTTATTATTTTATTTTTTGATTTAGGATTTTCACCTTCAAAAAATGACTTTCAATAAACTTCATTTGCTATTTTCTGACTTTAATCATGATGATGTATAAACATAGAACATGATTGCATTATTACTTGAGTATCAAATTAATCATATTTGGAAAACAATTAAATGCAGTCCTCGATATAAGGGGTTGAAATTGGTTGCGACCACTTGTTTCAAAATAAAGAAAATAAAAGATAATTAATAATTAAAAGTCACCTCATTTCTTTTTTTAAACAGTCAGCAGGAAACTCAAAATTGATTGTGAAGGGCCAAAACCTTCGACCAATGGCTTACTTGTCTCTTTTTTAGGTATGACAATGACATCTCTCAAACTTTGCCTCTACTGAACAACTTTATACTGATGGTTCAACAATAGTTGTCTCTTTATGTATGATATTGACATCTCCAGAACTTATGTCAACAGATAGTTTAACGATGGCCTCTGATGTCTTTTCAAGTTGAATAACATTTTCTGAACTACCTGTTACAAATGGCTTAGCAACGATTGCCTCTTTTGGCATGATATCGACATCGCCAGAACTTCTTTCTCCAGAAGGGTTAACGATGGCATCTGATGTCTTATCAAGTTGCATAACATTGTCTGAACTACCTGTTACCAATGGCTTAGCAACGGTTGTCTCTTTTGGCATGATATCGACATCACCAGAACCCCTTTCTCCAGATGGTTTAACGATGGCCTCTGATGTCTTGTCAAGTTGCATAACATTTTCTGAACTACCTGTTGCCAATGGCTTAGCAACGATTGCTTCTTTTGGCATGATATCGACAACACCAGAACTTCTTTCTCCAGAAGGGTTAACGATGGCCTCTGATATCTTATTAAGTTGCATAACATCTCCTAAACTACCTTTAACTGATGGCTTAGCAACGGCTGCCTCTTCTGGCATGATATCAACATCTCCAGAACCTCTTTCTAAAGATGATTTAATAACAGCCTCCGGTGTTATTTCAAGTTCCATAACATCTGCTGATGAACAACCTACAGGTGGTGTCACAATGGAATCTGCTGCCCTTTCAACTGGTGACATAACCACATGTTCTGGTGAGCCACCAGATGCCCTTTCAACTGACATAACCACCTGTTCTGGTGGTGAGCCACCAGCTGCCCTTTCAACTGCCATAACCATATGGTTTGGTGAATCACCAGGCGATACGACCCCATTGAGTGTCACATCCTCCATAACTCTCTCAGACTCATTACCTACAAATGTGTTCTCTCTACTTTCACATGCACTTTCGCAAGACGACGCCAACATCTGCCTTTTTACCGTCAAACCTAATGGCAATTCGGGAATTTCTCCTGGTGGAGACAGGCTCTCAATACCACTCGTAGCTGACTCCAGAGGACGCTTTTTACCTTTCCCGCCTGCCGTTCCCTTTGCCTTACCCTTGCTCCTGGTATCATCCATCTCAATTGTAAGTTCACCAAGAGGGAATTCCTGATTGGTTAGGTTGTCATTAGGCTTAAACAGTATGGAGTAGCCCCACGCTTTATCATCAAAACTTGGAAGATCTTGCTTCAATAAGTGATCGATGTTCTTATTCAGCGTGCCGTGCATAGCGAGATAGTCAGCGTCTGGGATCTTACCGAGTTCCGACTCGGAACAGATGGCCTTGTTAAACTGTTGCTGCAAATTGTTGACGTTAACACGGTACGTGTTGAATAATGTGTTCTGCTGTTGTTTTTTGTCATTGATGACGTCCCGCTTCTCATGCTCATCCTTGTTAATCTTTGCATGCAGTATCGTCGCCACATTTCCCAACCACAATTCTGCTTTGCCAGTACACATCGTCCAATCGTCGTGAACCTTTTTACTGTCGCTGAACGTAGACTTCAACACGAGGCTTTTATCAAACAATTTATGCATCTTTTGAATCGTCTGATCTTTCTCTCTTGCCACAAAATCGCCAAGATTGACATACTCATGATTGGGTCTACAATGAACATTGAGGGCGCACTCTCGACAGATCGCCAACTTGCAGGTCTCGCAATAAAGACGCAGGTCTTCTTCGACATGAACGGCACAGTTGTGCTTTGTGCGTTCTTTGCTGCGCACACTCTCACGTTCGAGTCTCTCGACAAGATTCTGAGCGACCAAATTTGTTTTCAAATTTGCGACAACTCCGTCGTAACCCTCGTCCAAATCAGTAGTATGTCGACACTGAGGGCATTCTATATCCGTGCCCGTGTAGTTATTGCTCTGAGCAGCTGTCAGATTCAGTAAACATTGCAGGCAGAATGAGTGATCGCAGTCTAATATCTTTGGTTTTTTGAGCTGGTCAGTACATATAGCACAGATGAGCTCTTCTTTGAAGGAATCCATTACTGACTGCACGGTTTGCCCAGATGATGCCGTCTGTATGAAGAAAAGTCATAAATAAATAGTTAAATATATCTGTTTTCTCACAACCCTCACAACCCTAACTCTACTACACCACACGGCAACTGGGCGGATAAAATGTTTTTATAACCCGATGTGCAGGTTTTTGGGCTACAAAACGGACCCAGGCTATATAACGAGGCGAGTGTCGACTGACAGCCGTGGTGTAGTGGCTAGGATCTGAGCCCTGGTGCTGAAGGTCCGTGGTTCAAATCCCGGTTGGGGGGGGGGGGGGGGGGTGACCTTTCTGGTGAATTTTGGGGGTTGGAAAAGAAATCTGTTGCCGTGTGGTGTACTAGAGTTAGGGTTTTTCCAATTAATGTTTTCTTTTCTACATGAAGGGTCATCCTTAAAATAGTTGTATTCCAAAGTTTGAGTTGCATAACTCCTATGGTCCTTATTTTAGAAGCACAAGTTGACATAAAATTTGCACATTGGGTAGTACACAAACTGGCCGGGTGGTTAACCATGCACCTTTGGCAGTAATTCACTGCATTTTGGCCTATAACGTCTAAATGGAACATACGAGGGGGGTATCAAAAAGTTTTAGAAATCACCCAGAGGTGAAGGAGCCAGAAACTTAATTTTGTTATGTGATCCTTCAGACATCTTTACTAAGTCCCTGTGCAAAGTTACACATTTCTCCTACTATTTATTACCTGTCCACAGACCGCCATTGTAGAGATCCCTAGATTGACCGCCATTGATAGATTCTCAGATTGCCTCAGATTGTGTTATTCCCAAAACAGCAATAAATAGTTTAGACAGAAAGAGGTCAACCGTCAAAGGTCATTACAAATAAGATTGGTGACAATAAACTTATAGGTAACATGGGGTGTACACAGATTGACCTATAATGACCCCTACATGACCTTTGACCCTTTCTGTCAACACTTTAAACTATTTATTGCTGTTTTGGGAATTACACAATCTGAGGCAATCTGAGAATCAATCAATGGCGGTCAATCTGGGGATCTCTACAATGGCGGTCTGTGGACTGCAGGTAATAAATAGTAGGAGAAATGTGTAACTTTGCACAGGGACTTAGTAAAGATGTCTGAAGGATCACATAACAAAATTAAGTTTCTGGCTCCTTCACGTCTGGGTGATTTCTAAAACGTTTTGATACCCTCGTATATTGCGCCAAATATTTTACAGAAATAATGAGAAAAATATGGGGATTCTTCTGATATCAAAATATGTTGATGGGCAAAAATAGCTTAAGTGATCGGAACATCCACCTTTAAACACAAACCCAGGAGGGGGCCGTCAACTAGCATGCTGTAAGTATGATACAAAAATTGTTGAAATTCTCCAAGTTTTCAGAGATTTTTTTTGGAAAAAAAACACCCCAAAACAACGAGAACCAAGGTCCGTTTGCCTGTCGTAGAACTGGATTTGTTTTCTGTCGCCTTGCATACGGTTTCAGATTTGTCCAGTTTAATAGCTGTAACATAGTCCTTCAAAGTGACCAATTGTTACACGCCTATTCATGAGCAGTTGATAGGGGGGGGGGGGGGTTGAATCTTAACTTGTCGATCGGAAGCCACTTTATCCAAGAACTTTAACTTTGTTGTGCTGACATCTTGATGGTGCTGTACTGTAGCACTGTCTGTCGTCTGCTTGGGTATAGACTTGCATCAAGTCTGTCAGACACAAATGACAACTTGTGGGGTGTATATAAGTGACAAACTGAGCTAAAAATGTATATAAACCAAACAATTAAACATGAATGAATCATATTCGGGGTGGTAAAAACCATGCAGCATTAATGTTTTTATGATCATTTTTTGAAATTGCCCAATTTTTCAGGACTATTCCCAACAATTCTGTGGAAACTTTATTTAAGTCTGTACCTCAGCAGACGACAAATAGCGTAACAGCGCAATCAAGATGCCACCATGTTAAAGTTCCCGGATGAGCTCATTTAAAATCAGTTAGAAAACTTAACCTGTTTGTATGCACAGTATTTAAAGGCATATTATGTGATCTTTTCCAGAGAGCGCCCTCAATTCATGAATTTTTTTAGAAAGTAGATTTTCTTGCAGATTTACATTTCTGATCATAAATCGTGCATACATTCCAAGTGACAGAGCGATACGATTCCTAATTACCTCAAAATCAAGGTTTTAGAGTGAATTTAGAGTGAAAATATAAACTGTCGTGATTTATTTTCACTCTAAAACCATGATTTTGAAGTTATTAAGAATCGTATCGCCCTGTAACTTGGAATGTATGTACGATTTATGATCAGAAATGTAAATCTGCAAGAAAATCTAGTTTCAATTTTTTTTTCGATGTTGAGGGCATTCCCTTGAAAGATCACATAATATACCTTTAAGAGTTTCCTATCCCAAGATTTAAAGTATCCCTGGTTATATAATACTTACCTGGTTGTTGGTCTCTGTAGATTGACTCAGTCCTCCATTGCTATTGGTATTACTAGGAATGTTGCTACTTGAACTACCTGTTTTAAATAGAAACACAGTCATAAATAAACTTTGGATATCAAAACTGGCAAAGAGAAAAAGATGAAAGATATTTAAAGGCATATTATGTGATCTTTTTTTTTCAGAGAGCGCCCTCTATTCATTATTCTTTTTAGAAAGTAGATTTTCTTGCAGATTTACATTTCTGATCATAAATCATACATACATTCCAAGTTACAGAGCGATAAAATTCTTAATTACCTCAAAATCATGATTTTAGAGTGAATTTAGAGTGAAAATGATAAACTGTCGGATTATCCGACAGTTTATTTTCACTCTAAAATCATGATTTTGAAGAAATTAAGAATCGTATCGCCCTCTAACTTGGAATGTATGTACGATATGATCAGTAATGTAAATCTGCAAGAAAATCTGCTTTCAATTTTTTTTCCGATGTTGAGGGCGTTCCCTGGAAAGATCACATAATATACCTTTATAAGCGGAAGAACATAAGACAATAACTGCAGGATGAAACATATTGAGTGGGCGAGCATAACTTCCACATATTTTCAAATGCTGTAAAAGTGGTAATATTTGTGCGATTATTTTTGTTAGCACTTTGCAGTTTCCAACTGTTTTTGTGTGTTTTTAAATTTGCAATTTGTTGTAGTCACAAATTGCGTCATTTCAGTCTTTTTGAATTAGTGATCGAGTCAAGTCAAATAAGGTCTTTTGGAATATTGACTCAAGTAATGTCAAGTCTTTTGAAATATATAGTAAGTCAAGTAAAGTTCAGTCTTTTGGAATAGCGAATCAAGTCAAGTCATTTCAAATCAAACTTTTGGGAATATAGTAATTCAAGTCAAGATAAATCAAATCAAGTCTTTTGGAATAGTGACTCAAGTCAAAACAAGTCTTTTGAAATACTAAGTCAAGTCTTTTGGAATACTAAGTGACTTAAGTCAAGTCAAATCTTGGAATTAGTGACTCAAGTCAAGTTAAATCAAGTCTTTTGGAATAGTGACCCAAGTCAAGTAAAAACAAGTATTTTGAAATAGTAAGTGAAGTCAAGTCTTTTTAGAATAGTGACTCAAGTCGAGTAATTTCAAATAAATGTGGTGGGGTAAGTAAGTCTTTTGGAAAAGTGGCTCAAGTCAAATCAAGACTTTTGGAATAGTGATCCAAGTCAATATATGTCAAGTCTTTTGGAATAGTGTGACTCAAGTAAAAATCAAGTCTTTTGAAATAGTGACTCAAGTAAAATCAAATCAAGTATTTTGGAATAGTTGCATTAAGTCATGTCAAATCAAGTCTTTTGAAATAATGACTTAAGTCTAATCAAATCAAGTATTTTGGAATAGTGTGACTCAAGTCAAATCAAGTATTTTGGAATAGTTGCAAGTCATGTCAAATTAAGTCTTTTGGAATATAATAGTAACTTTTAGTCAAATCAATCAAGTATTTTGGAATAGTTGCAAGTCAAATCAAATCAAGTATTTTGGAATAGTTGCAAGTCACAAGTCAAATCAAATCAAGTATTTTGGAATAGTTGCAAGTCATGTCAAATCAAGTCTTTTGAAATAGTGACTTAAGTCAAATCAAATCAAGTATTTTGGAATAGTTGCAAGTCACAAGTCAAATCAAATCAAGTATTTTGGAATAGTTGCAAGTCATGTCAAATCATATTTTTTGAAATAGTGACTTAAGTAAAATCAAATCAAGTATTTTGGAATAGTTGCAAGTCATGTCAAATTAAGTTTTTTGGAATAGTGACCCAAGTCAAATCAAGACTTTTGGAATAGTGATCCAAGTCAAATCAAGTCAAATCAAGTCAAGTCTTTTGGAATAGGGACTCAATGCAAGTCAATTCTTGGAAAAGTGACTCAAGTAAGTCCAATCAAGACTTTCGGAATAGTGACCCAAGCCAAGTCAAATCAAGTGTCAAGCCTTTTGGAATAGTGACTCAACTCAAGTCATGTTAAATCAAGTCTTAGAATATGGACCTTAAATCAAGTCAAGACAAATCAAGTCTTATGGAATAGTGATCCAAGTCAAGTCTTGTCAAATCAAGTCTTTTGGAATAGTGACTCAACTCAAGTCATGTTAAATCAAGTCTTAGAATATGGACCTTAAATCAAGTCAAGACAAATCAAGTCTTATGGAATAGTGATCCAAGTCAAGTCTTGTCAAATCAAGTCTTTGGGAATAGTGACTCAAGTCAAATCAAGTCCTGGTTGATTAAGTTCCTGAGTTTGTTGTTTAGGTTATCGTGATTTCAAAGACCTCCAGTTATTTGTATTTCAATGTTGTTCTCTAAATGTTTGGGCTTTTATCTTATTTTTATGTCACTTCCAGGGTTGCACAAAGTGCGGGAGCAGGGAGCACCGCTCCCGGGAAATAATGAGCAGAATTGGGAAAATAATGAGCAGAATTGGGGAAATAATGAGCAGAATTGGGGAAATAATGCCAAGTGGAAAAAGAAAAAGTATTGGGGAAAGGGTGAAAAAAGATTAAGAGAAAAAACATCTTTGGGTTATGACCTGTGGTTGCACAGGTATATACTAACGTGTTTATTGTTTTATTGCTTTCCCCAGTGGCGGCGCTACAGGGGGGCGAGGGGGCATTTCCCCCAAATCACCAATCAATTTACGCAATGTAGATAAATTAAGAAAACAATCGACAATTTATTTAAGCATAAAAGATATTTTTTTCGCGATTCGCGAACATTTTCGTACTAAATTAGGTTAAATTAGGTTAAATTAGACAATTTTAACGCAAAATGCCATAAAAAAAATGTCAACGCGCGCTTCGCGCACATCATTTTTTGTAAAATAATTACTATGGTACTGGTACATCGAAACAACACCATTTTAAATAAACCTGTGGTGTAAGTGTAGGTGGGGAAATGTTAAGCTCAAAAACCTGCTCCTGGGGAAGAAACAACTTTGTGCAACCCTGGTCACTTCATTGGTATTTCTTGGGTCACTTTTCCAAAAGTCATGTCAAATCAAGTCTTGGAATAGTGACTCAAGTCAAATCAAATCAAGTCAAGTTATTTATATTTCGATGTTGTTCTCTATATGTTTGGGCTTTTATCTTATTTTTTATGTCACTTCATTGGTATTTCTTGGGTCACTTTTCCAAAAGTCATGTCAAATCAAGTCTTGGAATAATGACTCAAGTCAAGTCAAGTATTTTGGAATAGTGACAAGTCATGTCAAATCAAGTCTTGGAATAATGACTCAAGTCAAGTCAAGTATTTTGGAATAGTGACAAGTCATGTCAAATCAAGTCTTAGGGAATAGTGACTCAATGAAGGTCAAGTCTTTTGGACAAGTGACTCAAGTCAAATCAAGACTTGGAATAGTGACCCAAGTCATCAAGTGTCAAGTCTTTTGGAATAGTGATCCAAGTCAAGTCATGTCAAATAAAGTCTTGGAATATGGACTCAAATTAAGTAAAATCAACTCAAGTCTTTTGGAATAGTGACTCAATGCAAGACAAGTCTTTTGGAAATGTAACTCAAGTCAAATCAAGTCTTTTCGGAATAGTGACCAAAAACCACCCAAGTCAAGTCAAATCAAGTGTCAAGTCTTTTGGAATAGTGATCCAAGTCAAGTCATGTCAAATCAAGTCTTGGAATAGTGATCCAAGTCAAGTCATGTCAAATCAAGTCTTGGAATAGTGATTTAAGTCAAATCAAGTATTTTGAAATAGTGAGTCAAGTCATGTCAAATCAAGTCTTGAAATAATGACTTAAGTCAAATCAAATCAAGTCAAGTCTTTTGGAATAGTAACTCAATGCAAGTCAAGTCTTTTGGATTAGTGACTCAATGTAAGTCAAGTCTTTTTGGGATAGTATCTCAATGAAAGTCAAGTCTTTTGGAATAGTGACTCAATGCAAGTCAAGTCTTTTGTAATAGTGACTCAATGCAAATCAAGTCTTTTGGGATAGTGACTCAATGCAAGTCAAGTCTTTTGGGATAGTGACTCAATGTAAGTCAAGTCTTTTGGGATAGTGACTCAATGCTAGTCAAGTCTTTTGGGATAGTATCTCAATGCAAGTCAAGTCTTTTGGGATAGTGACTCAATGCAAGTCAAGTCTTTTGGAATAGTGACTCAATGCAAGTCAAGTCTTTTGGGATAGTGACTCAATGCAAGTCATGTCTTTTGGAATAGTGACTTAATGCAAGTCAAGTCTTTTGGGATAGTGACTCAATGCAAGTCAAGTCTTTTGGAATAGTGACTCAATGAAAGTCAAGTCTTTTGGGATAGTGATTCAATGCAAGTCAAGTCTTATGGAATAGTGACTCAATGCAAGTCAAGTCTTTTGGAATAGCGACTCAATGCAAGTCAAGTCTTTTGGAATAGTGACTAAATGAAAGTCAAGTCTTTTGGGATAGTGACTCAACGTAAGTCAAGTCTTTTGGACTAGTGACTCAATGCAAGTCAAGTCTTTTGGGATAGTGACTCAATGCAAGTCATGTCTTTCGGAATAGTGACTCAATGAAAGTCAAGTCTTTTGAGATAGTGACTCAATGTAAGTCAAGTCTTTTGGGATAGTGACTCAATGCTAGTCAAGTCTTTTGGAATAGTGACTCAATGCAAGTCAAGTCTTTTGGAATAGTGACTCAATGCAAGTCAAGTCTTTTGGGATAGTGACTCAATGCAAGTCATGTCTTTCGGAATAGTGACTCAATGCATGTCAAGTCTTTTGGAATAGTGACTCAATGAAAGTCAAGTCTTTTGGGATAGTGACTCAATGTAAGTCAAGTCTTTTGGAATAGTGACTCAATGAAAGTCAAGTCTTTTGGGATAGTGACTCAATGTAAGTCAAGTCTTTTGGAATAGTGACTCAATGAAAGTCAAGTCTTTTGGGATAGTGACTCAATGAAAGTCAAGTCTTTTGGAATAGTGACTCAATGAAAGTCAAGTCTTTTGGGATAGTGACTCAATGCTAGTCAAGTCTTTTGGGATAGTGACTCAATGCAAGTCAAGTCTTTTGGAATAGTGACTCAATGAAAGTCAAGTCTTTTGGGATAGTGACTCAATGCAAGTCAAGTCTTTTGGAATAGTGACTCAATGAAAGTCAAGTCTTTTGGGATAGTGACTCAATGCAAGTCAGGTCTTTTGGGATAGTGACTCAATGCAAGTCAAGTCTTTTGGGATAGTGACTCAATGCAAGTCAGGTCTTTCGGAATAGTGACTCAATGAAAGTCAAGTCTTTTGGGATATTGACTCAATGCAAGTCAAGTCTTTTGGAATAGTGACTCAATGCAAGTCAAGTCTTTTGGGATAGTGACTCAATGCAAGTCAGGTCTTTCAGAATAGTGACTCAATGAAAGTCAAGTCTTTTGGGATATTGAGTCAATGCAAGTCAAGTCTTTTGGAATAGTGACTCAATGCAAGTCAAGTCTTTTGGGATAGTGACTCAATGCTAGTCAAGTCTTTTGGGATAGTGACTCAATGCAAGTCAAGTCTTTTGGAATAGTGACTCAATGCAAGTCAAGTCTTTTGGGATAGTGACTTAATGCAAGTCAAGTCTTTTGGAATAGTAACTCAATGCAAGTCAAGTCTTTCGGAATAGTAACTCAATGCAAGTCAAGTCTTTTGGAATAGTAACTCAATGCAAGTCAAGTCTTATGGAATAGTGACTCAATGCAAGTCAAGTCTTTTGGGATAGTGACTTAATGCAAGTCAAGTCTTTTGGAATAGTAACTCAATGCAAGTCAAGTCTTTTGGAATAGTAACTCAATGCATAGTGACTCAATGCAAGTCAAGTCTTTTGGGATAGTGACTTAATGCAAGTCAAGTCTTTTGGAATAGTAACTCAATGAAAGTCAAGTCTATGGAATATAAACTCAATGCAAGTCAAGTCTTTTGGGATAGCGACTCAATGCAAGTCAAGTCTTTTGGGATAGTGACTCAATGCAAGTCAAGTCTTTTGGAATAGTAACTCAATGCAAGTCAAGTCTTATGGAATAGTGACTCAATGCAATTCAAGTCTTTTGGGATAGTGACTCAATGCAAGTCAAGTCTTTTGGAATAGTGACTCAATGCAAGTCAAGTGTTTTGGGATAGTAACTCAATGCAAGTCAAGTCTTTTGGGATAGCGACTCAATGCAAGTCAAGTCTTTTGGAATAGTGACTCAATGCAAGTCAAGTCTTTTGGGATAGTGACTCAATGCAAGTCAAGTCTTTTGGAATAGTGACTCAATGCAAGTCAAGTCTTTTGGGATAGTAACTCAATGCAAGTCAAGTCTTTTGGAATAGTGACTCAATGCAAGTCAAGTCTTTTGGAATAGTGACTCAATGCAAGTCAAGTCTTTTGGGATAGTGACTCAATGCAAGTCAAGTCTTTTGGAATAGTGACTCAATGCAAGTCAAATCTTTCGGAATAGTGACTCAATGCAAGTCAAGTCTTTTGGAATAGCGACTCAATGCAAGTCAAGTCTTTTGGGATAGTGACTCAATGCAAGTCAAGTCTTATGGAATAGTGATTCAATGCAAGTCAAGTCTTTTGGGATAGTGATTCAATGCAAGTCAAGTCTTATGGAATAGTGATTCAATGCAAGTCAAGTCTTTTGGGATAGTGATTCAATGCAAGTCAAGTCTTATGGAATAGTGATTCAATGCAAGTCAAGTCTTTTGGGATAGTGACTCAATGCAAGTCAAGTCTTTTGGGATAGTGACTCAATGCAAGTCAAGTCTTATGGAATAGTGATTCAATGCAAGTCAAGTCTTTTGGGATAGTGATTCAATGCAAGTCAAGTCTTATGGAATAGTGATTCAATGCAAGTCAAGTCTTATGGAATAGTGATTCAATGCAAGTCAAGTCTTTTGGGATAGTGACTCAATGTAAGTCAAGTCTTTTGGAATAGTGACTCAATGCAAGTCAAGTCTTTTGGAATAGTGACTCAATGCAAGTCAAGTCTTTTGGAATAGTGACTCAATGCAAGTCAAGTCTTTTGGGATAGTAACTCAATGCAAGTCAAGTCTTTTGGGATAGTGACTCAATGCAAGTCAAGTCTTATGGAATAGTGATTCAATGCAAGTCAAGTCTTTTGGGATAGTGATTCAATGCAAGTCAAGTCTTATGGAATAGTGATTCAATGCAAGTCAAGTCTTTTGGGATAGTGACTCAATGCAAGTCAAGTCTTATGGAATAGTGATTCAATGCAAGTCAAGTCTTTTGGGATAGTGACTCAATGCAAGTCAAGTCTATTGGGATAGTGACTCAATGCAAGTCAAGTCTTTTGGGATAGTGAATCAAAGCAAGTCAAGTCTTTTGGGATAGTGATTCAATGCAAGTCAAGTCTTTTGGAATAGTGACTCAATGCAAGTCAAGTCTTTTGGAATAGTGACTCAATGAAAGTCAAGTCTTTTGGGATAGTAACTCAATGAAAGTCAAGTCTTTTGGGATAGTGACTCAATGCAAGTCAAGTCTTATGGAATAGTGATTCAATGCAAGTCAAGTCTTTTGGGATAGTGATTCAATGCAAGTCAAGTCTTATGGAATAGTGATTCAACGCAAGTCAAGTCTTATGGAATAGTGATTCAATGCAAGTCAAGTCTTATGGAATAGTGATTCAATGCAAGTCAAGTCTTTTGGAATAGTGACTCAATGCAATTTAAGTCTTTTGAAAATAGTGACTCAATGCAAGTCAAGTCTTTTGGAATAGTGACTCAATGCAAGTCAAGTCTTTTGGAATAGTGACTCAATGCAAGTCAAGTCTTTTGGAATAGTGACTCAATGCAAGTCAAGTCTTTTGGAATAGTGACTCAATGCAAGTCAAGTTTTTTGGAATAGTGACTCAATGAAAGTCAAGTCTTTTGGGATAGTGACTCAATGCAAGTCAAGTCTTTTGGGGATAGTGACTCAATGCATGTCAAGTTTTTTGGAAGTTCCGAAAATCTGTGGAAAGTATTTTGTTTTTTATCTTACCTGTTTGTGTGTTAGATGCCTGACTGGTATTACTGCTGCTTGGTTTCGCCCCATTGTCTCCAAAGCGAGCTACTTTACCCTGACTTATTCCCCCTGTTGGCCTTCTTTCGGTTTGCTTTGTCCTGGCCATATCCTGCAGCCAATCGATACACAAAGAAAAGATGTTTTTGAAAGTGTAAGACAATTATACATTGGCATGACTAAGGATCATATGTTTTGTATGGGTGCACATTTCTGCAAGGTATTGACTTCCCGGAGGGGAGGGGAGAGGGAGGGGGAGGGGGAGAGGAAGGGTGAAGGGGAGGGGAGAATGGAGGGGAGAGGGAGGGGAGGGGGAGAGGAAGGGTGAAGGGGAGGGGAGAATGGAGGGAGAGAGGGGAGGAGGAGAGTGGAGGGGAGAGGCAGGCCCGTAAGCAGGATTTTTTTAAGGGGGGGCGTATTTTCGGGGGAAAAAAATTGTGAAAGGTTGCCCCAAAATATTTGTTAGTCATCTCAGAAAATTTTGAGAGGGGGGGGGGGCGGTGTTAGGACATGTTTTAATCCAAAACGGCCCGAAAAATGCTTTACATAATGGGAAATGGGGCGTTTTCCGAAAATTTGGGTAGGTGGGGGGGGGGGGGGGGGCGTTTTCACACAAAAAAGGTACATAGGTACAAATAAAAGGTATACACATTAGTACAAACAAGGTATTTAAAAAAAAATGGACGGGGGAGATAGAAGACTGTTGAAAGTTCAAGAACAGACATTAACAAACAGCGTTGCTACTATGTTTCCTAACAATTTAACTCTAAGGGATTCAAAAGTGTTTTTGATATCAAATGAAAGGTCCCATTTCTCATTACACTGATGATGCCCTTAAATCTAGAATAGGGTCAACAACCTTTAAGACGTATGGTTAACATTGATGAAGAAGTTGGATTGGGGTAATTAAAGTTGTATGGTGGACACCAAATCATTCAGAAATATTATAAGGACACATTGAGAAATAGGTTATGTAAAACTTTTTTTATGAAAGACTGGTACCTTCTGTTTAAAGTTTGAAAATGAAAATAGGCTTATCCATTTTATTTGCGGCGGTTTTAGACTTTGCTAAACATGCTCAGCATTATCAGTCCCGGGCATCAGTGCACGCAGTGTACGTATACAACACACTGACCCATCTGCAGGCCGTCAGCTACGCGGAAATCTCTGCACAACGCATGTATACCATACGCCAACATTTCCACCCTGAAAGTACGTTGTGAAATTGCCGTTTTTTGGTCGAAGTCATGACTAAATTATTATGAAACTCCAGAATTTATCGCAAATGATGTGTATTATAAAAACAATCGATGACAGAAAATAAAATTTATTGATAAATGTGGATTTTTAAGGGGCTGAAGTCGACAGGTTTTCTAGCGATACATAGTCATTGGGAATACTACGCATCGCAAACAGTCGCGATTTAAACAAATTGTTGACACTTTTTAGAGATGAATAATGATTTTTAAAATAGTTTAGCCAATAATCTGAGAAGAGTTAGAATCTACAGATTTTTTAACTAAATAGAGGAGGGTGTACACTTTTATTTGGTACCTTGGCCAATGTTCAAGTTTTACAACAAGTATTTTTCTTATTTATTTTGAAATATTTACCAAGTTATTTGGAGATTTGATGAGGTATTTATCTCAGTCAATCAAACAAAGGCATTCAAGCCGTAGCATTGTATTATTCCATGATGGTTTTAGATTACATATTCTTGGTGAAATTATACACCGATATGGCTTGAAAAATAACATACCAGTATATAATTTCCTACGAGAATTGAAATCTGATGATCCAGTATCAAACAACAACGTCCAAAATGTCTCAAGAAATATTCCAAAATGTCTCCGGCCGTCCATACCATCGATGTATTCAAACACACGCAGCACTACAGCACTGCATTGCACTAACAGTGCATGGCAAAGGTCGAGGGGTTGTTGCCATATCATTGGGCTAATCATATTGAAGGGTTCACCTAGACTGTAACTCTCAGCCGCCCTCTTATGTCGCTATCTTACAGGCTCCGATATTTGTACAGCTTTAGCGTCCGTACGGTAATATTGATGACTGGGGGATGTAGCCTAGGGTTCGCCATAATCATTGGGCTAATTGCGAGACCAAGGCAACACGGAACAAAGAGGCCGTGGACTCAGTGACTCAGTATATTACTAAATCATATAATATAATACAAAATAGCATCCAAATAGCTTAGTATATTAGTAAATGGCATCCAAATAGCTGAAATAACTTACTGTGTCCTCTTACCTTCATATTATAACAATATCAATTACATTTTACAACAAAATCGCTTCAGAAGATGATTAATGCAAGTTATTAATATTAGCAAATGCCGCGAATTTTAGGGGTTTGTGAAAAGGTTACGAAAAGGTTACGACTTAGAAACGTCGTTTCAAATGACGGGGTCGCTCATCTCCCCCGTCAAAAAGGGACTATTTCAGATTCCCCCCCCCCCTAGTTACGGGCCTGGGGAGAGGCATGTTAGCTCCTCGTATATCGAGATTATACGAGGAGATAAAGTTGGCTCTGGGGAAGAGGGGAGAGGAGGGAGGAGGAAGAGGATTAGGGGAGGGGCAGAAAAGGTGAAGAGAGGATGATGGGAGAGGAAAGAAGAGAAGAAGAGAGGGCATGGGTTGAGTTGAGAGGGGGATAGAGATATATTGATGAAAATATGTTTCAGTTGAATACCTTCATTTCATAGCTCTATGTTTTGTACTAGCTAGAGCTTAGCTGCGGAGTCTACAATTAAAGTCATAACATTCTGTAGCTGGTTAGCCTCAACAGATAGGATATCAGAAGCAGGTTATTCAGATATATTCAGATAAAGTAAACCAATTTCTAGTCCTTGCAGTACCCAAATCTATGATCTGAGTACTTGTTCAGGCAAATGTGTAAGGGGAAACATACCAAAAAGATGAGGCTATCATGTGACTAATTAACAATAATTAATGTCTAAATTCTGTTTTTCACGGACGTACATAACGGACAGATTTAACTTAAAATCTACTGCTCACTTGATTATTGACCAATATGCATCTATTATTTGGATGAAATTCAATCCGGTAGCCTTACACCGAAAAACAAAATTACCAAATTGACCCAAATTGTGTTTTACCCTGATTTACTTGCTGGTCGTAAATAAAAAAAATCCAATGCGACTTTTCTGAACACTTTTGCTAGCTCTTATTTTCATAGCAATGCCATGAATAGATAGACTAGAGAACATTCAAAAGACAACTTTGAGTCTCCAAACGATGATTGGGACATAACAAGGGAGGATTTTCAGGTGACCGAAATGTGTTCTAAATTGGTTCCCTTCAACATTGTGCCTTTACCCGATACCAATATCATGGTATCTATCGAGACTAACCAATTTCATAATTCAGTCAACTGCAAAAATTAAAATCCTCCATTTCTATGTCCCACTCACCTTTTTGGAGACCCAAAGATGCGCACAACATTCAAGAACTAATAGGGGAGTACCAAATAGTAACTTACTGGTATGTGTCTATGAAAGACCAAATTTGGACAAATTGGAGGGCTTCCGTTTTTATAGTATGGTTTCACTTTACATTACCAGATGCACATTGACCCGCACCTCAAAAAGTCGTATGAGAGCGATGAAACAGAGCTACACCACCACCACAATTCAGCCCAATGCGTAGTTCGGTCTTACAAAATTAGTTCTTTCATGCAACATTTTTGATAGGTAAATCATTCCCAAACCCCCCGTTTCAAGTTCGAACCATTGATTAGGTAGGCGTAGGTATACTTACAATGAACTTTTGAGCCATGAGACGTAACCGCCGGGGTAACCGCATTTTTTCAACAGCTCCTCGACTCGATATCCGAATTTAATTCTTTGCGCCCGCCCGAAGAGTTACGAGCTGTCTTTAAATGGTTGTATTTGATTGGATGGTACGGGGGCACACCACTAAATACGTCTCCCATTGAAATACACGCGTTTCGGCCCTTTTTCAAGACCGTATTTTTACCCCACGTAACAATGATGGAAGTTTTTATTTCGCATGAATGTATTAGATATGTGTTGAATTTTATTTTAAACTTGATTTTTCTTGACCCATCTAGATGAAAGTTTTCGCTACGGGCACCTAAACAGCGCCCTCACCATTTTAAACCGATATTTTCGCTTCCTCACCGGTTCCGGCAACGATATCCTTCCGCAGCCTAGGCTCCCGTGCGTATTCGATTCCGACGATTTTTGACCACATTAGCAATGCTGAGGTTCTATTCTATCTTTTTCATAACAAATAAGCAAGATTTACTTCTATTTGCTTCCCCTGGGACGATGATCAAATTGATATAGGCCTAGGTACTATTTCTCCGAACCATACACCAAACGCGGAAGGATTTAGTGTAGTGCCCCCTTAGAAGCAAAACTTTTTTTGAGTTTTCATTCTTTTTTCTACATATTTCAAAAGAACAAGTATTTCTAAGATAAACTGCCAAAGCATACCTCTGTGCGATCTCTGGTTCTCAAATAAGAGCATTTTTCTGAAAAATGATGATGTCCCAAATGTTCATAAATTGTGTATAAAAGCAAGAAATCACCCAGTCCGGCACCATCTGGTCCGGCACCATCTGGGCTGACATCGATTTCGGCGAACTATAGTGTATGCATTATCAATTGTTTCGTGAATAATGTAATACGAACTAACTTAACATTTAATAAACATTTGATTATAATATTACATACAGACAAAGTCCGACACAAATTCACTATTCTCTAGTTTTCAGTAATGGTAGCTCTAGAAGAACTGTTTGGGTTTAAAAGGGTCTGTTTGAGAGATATTTCATGTGATCTTTCAATTCATGTGGTGATACATGGAGGTGAACACCCGCTGTAATTCTTCAAACCGTGGCATGTGATTCTCCTCTTGTTATCTGTCGAAGATTCTAACACCAAGTCACTCGCCTAAGTTCTGCGCACGTCCGCTTGACACACTCTATGGGACCCCCCCCCCCCCCCACCCCCCGGCATGGCGTTTCTCCCATGCATGTCAGGTCAGGTCTGCGGTTCTGTAAGATGTGACACGGCTCTTGGAAGCGTGGTGATTACCTCCCTGTGTCCAGGATACCGCAGGTGACACCGGTGGTAACCATATCCTTGTTCCTACAATACACCCAATACGAACCAACTTCAATTTCTAAAACATTTCTGGTTAGGTATGCTGTAGTTTTGACAGTATCTACTGCTCATCCGTCAAGCTATCATCGCTATACCATAGAGTACAATGCCCCTTTTGATGATTCGTCAAAAGTTTAGTGGCCAAGGCTAGCATGATTGTGTTTAGATTTGATTTAAAATATTGTATTGTACTTTTATCCTAATGGTAGTAATCTTAAGAAACTTTATTGACAAATAAAACTGCGAAAATAGAGTGAAAATGAGAGTTTTTCAAGTAAAAGGTACCATAATAGGCCAAAAACAACACGTCTTCGAAGCAAAACTTTTTTTGAGTTTTCATTCTTTTTTCTACATATTTCGAAAGAACAAGTATTTCTAAGATAAATTGCCAAAGCATACCTCTGTGCGATCTGTGGTTCTCAAATAAGAGCATTTTTCTGAAAAATGATGATGTCCCAAATGTTCATAAATCGTGTATAAATGCAAGAAATCACCCAGTCCGGCACCATCTGGTCCGGCACCATCTGGGCTGACATCGATTTTGGCGAACTATAGTGTAACATGCATTATCAATTGTTTCGTGAATAATGTAATACGAACTAACTTAACATTTAATAAACATTTGATTATAATATTACATACAGACAAAGTCCGACACAAATTCACTATTCTCTAGTTTTCAGTAATGGTAGCTCTAGAAGAGCTGTTTGGGTTTAAAAGGGTCTGTTTGAGAGATATTTCATGTGATCTTTCAATTCATGTGGTGATACATGGAGGTGAACACCCGCTGTAATTCTTCAAACCGTGGCATGTGATTCTCCTCTTGTTATCTGTCGAAGATTCTAACACCAAGTGGTCGCCTTCTGCGCACGTCCGCTTGACACACTCTATGGGACCACCCCCCCCCCCCCCCCCCCCCCCGGCATGGCGTTTCTCCCATGCATGTGTTGTGACGTGGTTTTAGGGGAAATACTCGCATGGCGGAGAGGGGATCAGAACACACAGAATAAATATAACGGATATAGCTTCCAAGTTATTTATATATACATTTTATTAATTCAACATAAATAGTTCACTTACTCATATTATAAACGAACACAGCACCCAGCATCCAGACTATCCTAAAGAAATGACATGACACGCATCAATCGTGAGCTTCTGTAATTCAGAGCTCACTAGTCCTGTTGTGTGAATTGAAAACTATATGGCCTAAACTTATCATGAGGTGTTGTTAGCGTGGCACGACGACTTGAATTGGTCAGATATATTGGCGCGTAGACTGAATGGGATTCAGAATACGGAAGTACGGTGTTGCCATTTCAAGTCAATCATGGCCTGAATTCTAGATATGAAAATACCTAGAATTAATAATATCAATATAAATATAAATTTAGCGTCACAACATACGCCCTTCCTAACAAAATTGACACCTGACAATTTAACTTAAAGAATGCTGGGTGAAATATTTATAAAAGAAACTGATATCTTTATCATATATAGAAACGAATTATTTATTTCGTCACAAAATTTAACATGTGCTTTATCCATGTTTCCGTCTGCCAAATTGACGGCATCTAATATCAGGTTGTATAATTTTAACTCTCAGAGAATGTTATTTTATTTTTAAACGAGTGGCCTTAAATATAAATTTATTATTAATCTTCTGCGACGCCAAACCTGTGGAAACCTGCGACCGTATTAACCCGGAATTCACGCGAAAAATTCCAAGTGATTACGCTCACACGGTAAAGAGGGATTTCTTCTGAACAAACACGCATACGGGATCGATCCCTTAAATGGCCTAACACAAACACACACACTCTCATACATAATCCTCCGATTAACGTGTGCGGTCTAAAGGTTTCAGCAAAAGTTGAAGCGCAAAAGAATTGGAAAATTTCCTTCCAATTTCGATGTTTCATACGGAAACATATTTTTCTTATTTCAAAGAAATCACGTTTTTGTGACCCTTTAAAATTAAATAGTCATCAACGGTGACTATATATTATGTGTACACAACAAGACAATACAGGACAGACAAAACAAGACAAAGGTAGCACTACTGAAATATTTAGTAATTTACATTAAACTTTCTTTTGTTTGCGTCTATTCATGTGAGACTAATGTTGCCAGAAAACCTCACAACATATGCCTCTTCCGAAAAGATACAAATAAATATAACACTTATTTGATCATACTGCATTTCCGCATTTTTTGCTCAACTATATAAATTCAAACTTTCTACATGAAGAATATCATTGTGTGCAATTCTTTGCAACAATCATTTCTATATACAAATTAACGAAAGTGAACACACACTTTCAGGCAATGTTGCCCAAATTACAAATTGCTCTCATTCAACAATTTTATCAAAATAACACATTTTGTGTCATAAGAATTGTAATACTCATATCATGACATATCTCAGCCTACGGACTATAAATTTTATTCACTGCTTCCTCTGTGTTCTCTATACTTGTACACTTTTCTCAATACTACTTATTTATTTGCTGTTTCAGACTCTGTTCCTGCAATGATTCTTGCCCGCTGGCTTTACATCTTGCCAGTAATTTTGACTGGGTTAGCTTTCAGAGATTCTAAAGCGGCCGCGTTTAGGTTAGTCTCTGGTTCCCAAGTATTTCTTGAATTTGGGAAGCCCTGCCATTTTATCAAATACTCAAGACGTTTATTTTTAAAACGTCCCCTGAGAATACGCTCTATCACATATTCTGGAGTTTCATCTTGAATAGGAGGCAAACCTGGAATAATTGGAATCTGATTCTTGTCAGACTCGTGGGTAGCCAAAAGTTATTCAAATATATCATCAGGACAATCGTCTAGAACTAATCCTGGAATTGGATCTCTATTTTCAGGATCCACAGGGGGAGTATCATTGCTTGGACGGACAAATCTATTATATGCAAATTTCATACGGTTAACATGTACAGTAGATGTTACCAATTTGTTGTTTTCAAGATTTCGCACCTTGAAATTTACAGGACCAGTCTGTTCGACTAGTAGAAAGGGTCCCGCCCAGAACTTTGAGAGTTTACGTGACAATCCTTGTTGCAATGCAGGTATATAAATCCAAACTGAATCACCAACTTGATATGGAACATCTTGCGCACGATCATCAAAACGCTCTTACATTTTGGCTTGATTACGTTCAGCATGACGTTTTGAAATGTCCCTAAATACTTCGAGTTGTGATACTAGATTGTGAATGTGCTCACGAAGTGTCTTATCTGGATATTTGCATTGTGCCAGGAGTGTAACGTCTATCGGAAGTCTTGCCTCTCTATCATACAACAAGAAGAAGGGACTAAATCCGACTGAATTTTCAGCGGGAGTTGTTCTATAGGCAAATTGTATAGCTGTTATGTACTTATCCCAATCGCTTTGGTATTCATTGACATAATGTGAAATGGTATCCAGAATTACTGCATTAAAACGTTCCTGAATTGCATTGCATTGTGGATGATATGAACTTGTATTCAGTTTGTGAGTGCGCATAATACGACAAACTTCCAATACAATCTTGGAGAGGAAATTTTGACCTCTGTCGCTCAACAAGGTTTGAGGACAACCATGTTCACAAATTACATAATCAAAGAATGCGCGAGCAATGGTTGACGCATCAGTAACTTTCAATGGTACCAAAATTGGCCATCTAGTACAATGATCTGAAAAACAGAGTACATAGCGATTACCTGAAGTGGTAATAGGTAAAGGACCTAAAATGTCAACACTTACTCGTTCGAAAGCGCCTGGCACTTTCATAGTTACCATTGGGGCTAGTACTTTATGTCTATGAGTCTTTCGTTGAGAGCAAGAAATACATGAACGGACCCAGTTGTCTACGTCACGATACATGCATTTCCAAAAGTAACGTTGACGGATTCTATTGTAGGTTCGCTGAAATCCAAAATGTGCGGCTAACACGTGATCATGACAGTTATTTAGAACTGTATCAATTAATTGCACGGGTATATACAAACGATGGACATTTCTTTCAGGCATGTGCCCTTTAGCAGGAGTATGCCAAATGTGATACAACAACCCTTCGTGTGCATAGTACTGATCAGCCTGTAAAACTACATTCCTAGCCTTAACAGCATTATCTGGCAATTCATCGTTTTCCAGATATTGCAACATTGATCCCGCAAATATATCCGTCAACAAAACTTGTTTGAGTTTGTCTAAGTTGAGCTCATTTGGAAAGTTTGGAATATTTGGCTTGACTGAATCTTTGTCATTCTCAACACGTTTCCCTTTTTGAAATCGAAGATTTCTAACCACGTTTACTGTAGGACGAGAGTTCACATCATTACTAGGATTTTGTATGATGTCGCTCACCATCTCGTCTAATCCCGACTTTACCCAGGCTACCTTATTAACTTCTACAGCATCAGTGACTTTGGAATGAGAATGATTGCAATCAGTACAAATATCCATTCTGTCATAATCTATTCTACTTAATGCATCAGCGTTACCATTATGGCGTCCACGAATGTGAATTACATCAAACTTATATGACTGCAGTTTAAGTGCCCATCGCGCTAATCGACTTCCGGTATTTTTGTTAATACCAAAGAGCCATTTCAAAGCGCAATGATCAGTTACAACAGTGAATTTGATACTATGCTGCAAATATGGAGCATATTTCTTGATTCCCTCGACAACTGCCAAAGCTTCAATTTCTGTAACAGTGTAATTTCTTTCCGCATCATGTAATGCTCTTCCACCATAGGATATCACACGTTCCTTGCCATCCTGATTTGGGCCAAGATAAAACCTAAACCAGTACGACTAGCATCGGTTTGCAATATGAATTCTGTGCCATCGAAATTTGGATATGCTAGAATTGGTGGCTCTAACAATTTTCGTTTGAGCGTTTTGAATGCTTCTTGACAACTTTGATCCCAAACAAAAGATACATCTTTTCTAGTTAAATTGGTTAGTGGTTCAGCAATTTTGCAAAATTCCTTTATGAACTTTCGATAATATCCCACAAATCCAAGAAAAGATTTGACTTCGGTTACTTTGGCAGGAGTTGGATAATCTTGGACAATTTTCAATTTTGCTGGATCTGTTGCTACACCATCTTTGTTCACTACGTGACCTAAATATTTGACCTCAGTTTGACCAAAAGTACATTTCTTAGGTTGTAATTTTAGACCAGCTGCGCGCAACCTATCGAAAACTTGCCTTAAATGGTCCATGTGTTCGGAGAAAGAACTACTGAATATAATTATGTCATCTAAGTAACAGAGAACGAATTTCCAATTCAAACCTCTCAAAACTTCTTGCATAGCTCGTTGGAAAGTGGCTGGGGCGTTATGTAAACCAAATGGCATTCTTTGGAATTCATATAGGCCATCTTGAGTGATGAATGCAGTTTTAGATTTGGAACTTTCTTCCAAGCCTATTTGCCAATATCCAGCCGCAAGATCAAGAGTTGTAATGAAATTTGGTTTAGCTGCACCTAAACTATCTAAAGCATCGTTTATGTTAGGTAACGGAAAGTTATCGCGTGCACAGATCTTATTCAAGGCTCTAAAATCAATTGCAAATCTATAAGTATTTGGGTCACCAGCTTTAGGTGTCATGCATACTGGAAAGGACCAAGGACTTGCTGACTCCTTTATAATGTCTTGTTCTAACATTTCGTGGACTTGTCTACGTACTTCGGCTTGAATGTGAGGAGCTTGCCTATACGGTCTAGATCTAATAGGAGGGTGATCACCAGTGTTAATAGCATGTTTAACACGGGAGTAATTACCAGTAGGACCCCCTTTTACTTGAAATATATCAATATATTCAGTGAGTAAACCATTGATTTCAGATGCTTCAGTATCTGACATGTGATCAGTATTTAAATTCACTTTTGAAAGGACTTCCTTTACTGAATCTTGTTTACTGTTTACATCGCTAGCTACCGCGGATGCTTGCTTTATATTAACATTGTTAACATAGTTTTTCTCAAGATCGGGGAAGGAGTGAATCCTATACGGGTCAACGAGAGAAAAAATGCCCAATTTAGTACGAGGGTACAAAGTTATTGGTTCATCAGTAGTATTCATAACTAATAAATGAATACAGTTATTCTGTACACTAGAAGCAGTATTCGCGATCAATACACCTAATGCAGAGACACGCCTACCTCCATGAGAGAGACCAATTGTATTGAATGGCAATTTATTTGACAGTCTTGCGCACACAACAGACTGAGTGTGAGCAGGAATTTCCTGTTTCTCAATGACAAGTATTTTACTCTCCTTAGCAAGTCTTAGTGTACGAGATTCACAATCTATTCTTGCGCAGTGCCTGTTTAAAAACTGAGACCCAAGTATGATACGTGTACTTAAGTTACGAGCAATATTCATAGGTACAGGAAATTGTGTGCCATTGACAGATATGGACAAAACTATGAATCCAGTAATTTCCAAACTACTACCATTTGCTGCGCGTGCTTCAGCTACACGTGATTTTTCTATAGAAAAACGCAAATTGGAAAGATTAGCATGAAACCAATCGTGATCAATAATGTTGACAGATGCACCTGTATCAATCAAACATTGAACAGGGTTACCATTAACAAATGCTGCTATGGTATTCAACGTAGACAAATTAATCTCAATATGCGCTTGTGAAAAACTGGAATTCGATTTTTGTCCAAATGTCTGTCTGTTCAAATCAAGAGGTACACGGTTTGCATTGTCATTTCGGTATACACCTCTTACATGTTCAAATCTTTGAAACCTTAACCCATCTACATGTCGTGGAACATGTTTCTTTTTCTGTCGAGCAGATGGGTTTATTAGTTTAAAGGATTCCTATTTACGTCAAATTTGGCATAGCATTTTCTCCACCCATGTCCCACACGACCACACCTATTGCATACTCATTTTCTGTACGATCTATAGGGGGCCTGTGACTGCCTTGGTTGATTCCAAGTTTGACTAGGTTGATGCCTAGGTTGAGAGGAACTACTTATACGATCTGAATTGTAAGTACGATCTAGCGGGGAAGAAAAAGAGACATGTTTGTCGTGTTCTAATTTCTCCATTCTTGTGGCTATATTAGACACGACTCCCGTCAGTGTGTCCAGAACAGAATTAATGCTATTTACCTGGGGCTCAGTATTTTGTGACTGTGCGGGTGCGAATAGTGAGTCATTTGCCGTTTGCTGTACTGAAATTCCCAATCTCGCGGCGTCTAGTGCTTGTTTAAATGATTCAGGTTCTTTTGAAAACACAAACGCTCTGACAGAAGGCAAAAGACCACGAACAAAAATAGATAATTTTTCTGCTTCAGATTTACCAACCTGCTTGCACCATCTTATTATTTCACAAGCATAGTCGTCAAGTGTTTCTGATGTCAATTGCTTACGCGACAACAGCTTAGATTCGACGCTCCATTTCCAAGATGAACCTTCGAAATTACTTTTAAGTAAATCTTTAATCTTGGCTATGGTATTCTTATCTGCATCAGGAATTGAATCCAAATAGACGCGAGCATTTCCATACACTTTTGTTTGTAAGGCAAGTATAGATTTTGGCGCGGTATAATCTCTCAGCTCAGCATACGTCTCAAATCTACTAATGAAGTTATCTACGTCATCATCTGGATTACCAGAATATTTAATATCGCAATTATGCATATCATATTTAGCCATATTTGCTACGTCAAGTTCAACCTCCTCTATACTATTAAGTGATATAACAGACTTACTATCACTATCACTATCGCTATCGCTATCGCTATCGCTATCGCTCATTGCCTTTTTAACAATCTATGTCAAAATCACAAGCTAATTCCAAAGAGAATTCGGAATTTAATCAACAAAAAAATTTTTTTAGTCAATCTCAAGTTCAAGATCAAAATTCAAGTTCAAATACAATCAAAATTTGAAAAATCTGAACATGAACCAAGTTTATTAATTATTAAACTTGATTAAGATTATCAATTAAAATTTATTGATTATGATTGATGATTAAATTTAATTAATAGACTAACAATGAACTTAATTGATGAAGTTTAAATTCACCAATGAGAAAAAAAATTAAAAGCTCAATGAAATCCAAGTCAACAATTTAAAGTTGACATCAAATTAAATGAATAAAGTCCCAAGTTACAGCTGAATATATAAAATATTTATTCAATTGCAGTGCAGTGTATCAATATTATGTATCTTGATTTAGAAATCAGTCCATTCAAAAATAAACAAGATTTATTTCATCCGAAGAAATTGTCTGTCTGAAACGCACCTGTCCAGCAGAAGAGCTTATAAAATCTACACAATAGAATTTTACCGCGCTCGAGAATTTCAATCTCGGATTAAAAAAATTTATCAATGGATATCAGACCGTGGTCATGCACTTTTGAACCAGATTATCAGAGACTTGCAAATCGGAACAATTATGGTCATGTGTTTTAAGCTCGCCTCCTTTCGCGTTACACACGGATTTTGGCTTTCACGACATGATTTTAACTTTACACATTTATATTTGCTTGTATACCCCCTGAGGTAGTAAAAGTATATATTTTCTGAAGGGAAATTTCATGAGGAAACCAAATATGCCATTAAAATTATAGTACGACTATGAACTAAAATGGTATGATCGGAAATGTTCGGAAAAATATCAGAGTTTTTAATTTTTAATTCGAGATCCATATATTTTTTATACCTACCCCTATCATTATTTACTTTACATATTTGAATTCCTCATGAAATTACCCATTATATGATATATAATTGTTAAAGTTACTACGTCGGTATGGTAATTATACCGGCTAGTGAATATCTCCAATTTTTATTTTATATATATTTAGAATTTTCAAAAATATTTGTTTAAGGATGAACCCTTCCCTGATATAAACTGCATTTCTGAATTCCTCTAGTTACAAGCTTTCCAAAAATGTATACTTTTGCTATCATAGGTTGAAAACTTTTTCTGTTATTGTCATTTTTATAAATCCGGTAAATTGAGGCTGATTATTCATGTTTACTGTGTAGCGAATAGGAAGAAAGCTGATGTTCATTGTCTTATCCATAATTAATTAGTTGTTACAAATAGTTGACAAGTCTGTTGAACCACATACTTAAAGACTACTAATTATCCTTTAAAATGGGACCAGAATGGTGTTTGTAACATTAGGAGATGACTAGTTATTGTAAAAAGAACAAAACATGGGATTATCCCCATTGAGTTTGTACAGGCGGCACCCCTTCCAGAAACACCCCTTCCAGCACCACCCCTGGTCCCCAAACATCAAACAGCTGTATCTCCCATTCTGTATTAGCTATACCAATGCCATTTTGCAGGCAGATAGCTTGTTATTAGGGCTTTAAAATGATACCAAATTTGTTGAGATAGCTTTTGTGGTTTTAAAAATATTTGAGGAAAATTACAGCATGAAACTAAAAAATGTAACGGCACCACCCTATTGGGAGGCGAGTTCATAACGCGTGACCTTATATAAAAGACTTTATCGACTTGCCACGTTGAACATGTAGAATGCGCCCATTATTGCCAGCGTAAATAAGACCTAAATATTGATAGGCCATACTACATGTATTTCGTGTATACTATTTTAAACACAATTTTAATAGACCTTTCTGGGTCTATAAAACAAATTTCAATAGACATATAATTAAATTTCAGCAGTGCATACCAACAAAATGCTACCTGAATTCAAACCGTCTCACCACGCTGAGTTATAGTCGTCGACACTGGATGCGATGAACAACAAAATACATATACAACTTTGTAGCTACGGTCCTAATTATTCAAAATGAAGGGGGCTGGTAAATTGACCGGAATAATAAAACATTGATATAGGAATATCAAAAAAAGACGGAATTCTCCACCAGATGTTGTGACGTGGTTTTAGGGGAAATACTCGCATGGCGGAGAGGGGATCAGAACACACAGAATAAATATAACGGATATAGCTTCCAAGTTATTTATATATACATTTTATTAATTCAACATAAATAGTTCACTTACTCATATTATAAACGAACACAGCACCCAGCATCCAGACTATCCTAAAGAAATGACATGACACGCATCAATCGTGAGCTTCTGTAATTCAGAGCTCACTAGTCCTGTTGTGTGAATTGAAAACTATATGGCCTAAACTTATCATGAGGTGTTGTTAGCGTGGCACGACGACTTGAATTGGTCAGAGATATTGGCGCGTAGACTGAATGGGATTCAGAATACGGAAGTACGGTGTTGCCATTTCAAGTCAATCATGGCCTGAATTCTAGATATGAAAATACCTAGAATTAATAATATCAATATAAATATAAATTTAGCGTCACAACACATGTCAGGTCAGGTCTGCGGTTCTGTAAGATGTACACGGCTCTTGGAAGCGTGGTGATTACCTCCCTGTGTCCAGGATACCGCAGGTGACACCGGTGGTAACCATATCCTTGTTCCTACAATACACCCAATACGAACCAACTTCAATTTCTAAAACATTTCTGGTTAGGTATGCTGTAGTTTTGACAGTATCTACTGCTCATCCGTCAATCTATCACCGCTATTACCATAGAGTACAATGCCCCTTTTGATGATTCGTCAAAAGTTTAGTGGCCAAGGCTAGCATGATTGTGTTTAGATTTGATTTAAAATATTGTATTGTACTTTTATCCTAATGGTAGTAATCTTAAGAAACTTTATTGACAAATAAAACTGCGAAAATAGAGTGAAAATGAGAGTTTTTCAAGTAAAAGGTACCATAATAGGCCAAAAACAACACGTCTTCGAAGCAAAACTTTTTTTGAGTTTTCATTCTTTTTTCTACATATTTCGAAAGAACAAGTATTTCTAAGATAAACTGCCAAAGCATACCTCTGTGCGATCTCTGGTTCTCAAATAAGAGCATTTTTCTGAAAATGATGATGTCCCAAATGTTCATAAATTGTGTATAAAAGCAAGAAATCACCCAGTCCGGCACCATCTGGTCCGGCACCATCTGGGCTGACATCGATTTCGGCGAACTATAGTGTATGCATTATCAATTGTTTCGTGAATAATGTAATACGAACTAACTTAACATTTAATAAACATTTGATTATAATATTACATACAGACAAAGTCCGACACAAATTCACTATTCTCTAGTTTTCAGTAATGGTAGCTCTAGAAGAGCTGTTTGGGTTTAAAAGGGTCTGTTTGAGAGATATTTCATGTGATCTTTCAATTCATGTGGTGATACATGGAGGTGAACACCCGCTGTAATTCTTCAAACCGTGGCATGTGATTCTCCTCTTGTTATCTGTCGAAGATTCTAACACCAAGTGGTCGCCTAAGTTCTGCGCACGTCCGCTTGACACACTCTATGGGACCCCCCCCCCCCCCCCCGGCATGGCGTTTCTCCCATGCATGTCAGGTCAGGTCTGCGGTTCTGTAAGATGTACACGGCTCTTGGAAGCGTGGTGATTACCTCCCTGTGTCCAGGATACCGCAGGTGACACCGGTGGTAACCATATCCTTGTTCCTACAATACACCCAATACGAACCAACTTCAATTTCTAAAACATTTCTGGTTAGGTATGCTGTAGTTTTGACAGTATCTACTGCTCATCCGTCAAGCTATCACCGCTATACCATAGAGTACAATGCCCCTTTTGATGATTCGTCAAAAGTTTAGTGGCCAAGGCTAGCATGATTGTGTTTAGATTTGATTTAAAATATTGTATTGTACTTTTATCCTAATGGTAGTAATCTTAAGAAACTTTATTGACAAATAAAACTGCGAAAATAGAGTGAAAATGAGAGTTTTTCAAGTAAAAGGTACCATAATAGGCCAAAAACAACACGTCTTCGAAGCAAAACTTTTTTTGAGTTTTCATTCTTTTTTCTACATATTACGAAAGAACAAGTATTTCTAAGATAAATTGCCAAAGCATACCTCTGTGCGATCTGTGGTTCTCAAATAAGAGCATTTTTCTAAAAATGATGATGTCCCAAATGTTCATAAATCGTGTATAAATGCAAGAAATCACCCAGTCCGGCACCATCTGGTCCGGCACCATCTGGGCTGACATCGATTTTGGCGAACTATAGTGTATGCATTATCAATTGTTTCGTGAATAATGTAATACGAACTAACTTAACATTTAATAAACATTTGATTATAATATTACATACAGACAAAGTCCGACACAAATTCACTATTCTCTAGTTTTCAGTAATGGTAGCTCTAGAAGAGCTGTTTGGGTTTAAAAGGGTCTGTTTGAGAGATATTTCATGTGATCTTTCAATTCATGTGGTGATACATGGAGGTGAACACCCGCTGTAATTCTTCAAACCGTGGCATGTGATTCTCCTCTTGTTATCTGTCGAAGATTCTAACACCAAGTGGTCGCCTTCTGCGCACGTCCGCTTGACACACTCTATGGGACCACCCCCCCCCCCCCCCCCCCCCCGGCATGGCGTTTCTCCCATGCATGTCAGGTCAGGTCTGCGGTTCTGTAAGATGTACACGGCTCTTGGAAGCGTGGTGATTACCTCCCTGTGTCCAGGATACCGCAGGTGACACCGGTGGTAACCATATCCTTGTTCCTACAATACACCCAATACGAACCAACTTCAATTTCTAAAACATTTCTGGTTAGGTATGCTGTAGTTTTGACAGTATCTACTGCTCATCCGTCAATCTATCACCGCTATTACCATAGAGTACAATGCCCCTTTTGATGATTCGTCAAAAGTTTAGTGGCCAAGGCTAGCATGATTGTGTTTAGATTTGATTTAAAATATTGTATGTACTTTTATCCTAATGGTAGTAATCTTAAGAAACTTTATTGACAAATAAAACTGCGAAAATAGAGTGAAAATGAGAGTTTTTCAAGTAAAAGGTACCATAATAGGCCAAAAACAACACGTCTTCGAAGGGGGCACACCACTAAATACGTCTCCCATTGAAATACACGCGTTTCGGCCCTTTTTCAAGACCGTATTTTTACCCCACGTAACAATGATGGAAGTTTTTATTTCACATGAATGTATTAGATATGTGTTGAATTTTATTTTAAACTTGATTTTTCTTGACCCATCTAGATGAAATTTTTCGCTACGGTCACCTAAACAGCGCCCTCACCATTTTAAACCGATATTTTCGCTTCCTCACCGGTTCCGGTAACGATATCCTTCCGCAGCCTAGGCTCCCGTGCGTATTCGATTCCGACGATTTTTGACCACATTAGCAATGCTGAGGTTCTATTCTATCTTTTTCATAAAAAATAAGCAAGATTTACTTCTATTTGCTTCCCCTGGGACGATTATCAAATTGATATCCTACACCAAACGCGGAAGGATTTATAGTGTAGTGCCCCCGTAACAATGGCCGCTCAACAACCCGCAGGAGCTGTACCCGGAGCTGTAGCCCAGCCGGGAGGCCCGCTATGCCGTTTCCCTTACAATAATCAGATTGGTTTGAAAAAGAGATCTGGAGGACCGCTGAGAGTGGAAGAAATGTGTAAAGTTTTGTAAGTACACCCACCACATTGCGCAGTTTCTATTTGTTTGTTCTTTTTTCACCATCGATCATCAACCGTGTCGTACATGGTCGTATACTATCGCGATCGCTGCAGTACAACATGCACAATTGTCTATGACTATTGTCTATGTCTAGTGTGATTGAGTACAGCGGCCTAGCTGTGGAGTAGGAATTCTTGAGAGAAGCCCACCCACGTATCACGCGTCTGTCTGTTTGGTCTGTTCTACATGTTTTCGCTAATCGAAGTGTTCCGTCATCATCAGAAAGCAAAATGCAATAGCCAATAATACTCTAACTCTGTATAATAACAATCCATTACATTTCTTTCATGATTGTTTTAGTTGGTGTTAGAGTAGACAAACAAAAAACAAAACAAAAATATAGCCTTAGGCCCTAGTGACAATATAAAAAATAAAACGTCAAAGACTGAAAAACCATATCAAGATAGGATATCAATAGAGACTGGTTTATTTATGAGATGACTACAAGTCTCGAATACTGTGTTTGGTAGCATGATTCTGATCATCTCCATTTGTAGCCATTCTTAGGGGGTTTTGTCCGTATGTGTTGTGTTATCACGGACCAGTTACTGCCTTATATCGTGGCTTTTTATCGTATTTTTTGTGGCACAAGAATCTTGAAAAGTAAGGACGTTGGTTGAAGGAAATTTTGATAAGTTGTGTATTATATTGATACCTACTGCATGAGCATATTTTTGAGGTCCAGAATTAGGCGTTACTAAGATGTTTTTGGGCCGTAACCAAGGCACGTTCTCTGTTTCACATTTAGGTATATGTGTTAGGATGTACAGTGATGCGCCCCTACGATAGTTTCTACGCATAAAGAAGTAGACCCCGAATTACATGGAATTAAACTGTGGTTTGTGTTTGTATTTATTGTATTTCATCAATCATTTTCCTCTCATTCTTCTCACTGGCATAATATGTTGGTGTTTGTTGTCATTTATACGCTATTTATAAGGTTATTTGCCTACGTTAATGAATGCGGATAGTTATAGTCAATTATAATTCAAGCAAATCGGCTGGCGTGAGTTCATTGATACCATGAGCTCACGTAGTCCTTTTCAGTACTTCTTCAGGCAAATGAATAAGGGGGAACCATACCAAAAAGACAAGGCTATCATGTGACTAATTTTAACATAATAATTAATGTCTAAATTCGGTTTTTCACGGACATATCGGACAGGTTTAACTTAAAAAATGAGTGCTCACCTGTTTCTTGACCCATATGCATCTATTATTCGGATGAAATTCAATCCGGTAGCCTTACATGCTTACACAGAAAAACAAAATTACCAATGTGATTATTGTTTTTTAAGGGAGCACATACCTAAATAGGTATCGCGACACGCTATCGTCGCGATCGCTCAAAGTTGAGTACGACAATAGTTCCTATTTGGCGGGAAAGAGAGTTATTTTTTGACGGTTTATGATATAATTTTTCACTAATATGTTGTGTTTGAAATGTGTAGTTGATGTTCTGACATTTAAACTAGGTGATTTGAGGTCAATTTTAATTTCACGGACCGATTTACACACGCGGTGATATCCAGACCGGAGACCGAATTTAGGTAGCCATATCACTACGTTGTTATGCGGCGGCTTATAGCAAAAAAAGTGCACGAGAAAGTTTGCTTCATATTGAGATATGTTGTAGATTACCCTTGTGAGTAAAACATATCAAAATTTCATTGAAATTGTATGGCTAATTTAGAAACTAGAGCCATTTAAGTAAGCCTTTCCTAACAGTAAAGTCTATGGAGAGCGTCTTGGTGCTGTGCTCCCTTATAGCGCCAGGTTCACGATCTCCCGCGTGCTCCGATCCAGTGTAGGTGTATTACACAATGCAATAAATAAAAGTCGGGTTTCACCCAAATCTATGCGTTTTGATATCTACTGGGCAGTGTATTTATGGCATAGGCCAACTTTGTCCGGTTTAAAAAACAGGGGGGGGGTGTGTGGTTGCTCTTTTTTAAACAAAAACACGGCGTTATTTCAGTTGATGTGTTATAGGTGGTTAGGTCGACATAATCAGAGACTGATCGAAATCAAAATCAGTTGGATTTGAGTCAAAAAGTTTGAATTTCGTGAGTGTAGGCCTAACAAGTCAAAGCGTGCCGCGTCTAGAGTCAAAAAACGGAAAATAATAGTGATTTTACGGAAGATGCGGCCTCCGTGATCAGATCATATTTCAAAAACGGATTGTTCAATTGTAATTTTATTTGGCTAGTTTGTTCAAAATTTCACGCTGAAAAAGTTGATATAAATTTTGAATGATTTTGAGCAAATGTGTGCTCTTATAGCGCCAGGTTCACGATCTCCCGCGTGCTCCGATCCAGTGTAGGTGTATTACACAATGCAATAAATAAAAGTCGGGTTTCACCCAAATCTATGCGTTTTGATATCTACTGGGCAGTGTATTTATGGCATAGGCCAACTTTGTCCGGTTTAAAAAACAGGGGGGGGTGTGTGGTTGCTCTTTTTTAAACAAAAACACGGCGTTATTTCAGTTGATGTGTTATAGGTGGGTTAGGTCGACATAATCAGAGACTGATCGAAATCAAAATCAGTTGGATTTGAGTCAAAAAGTTTGAATTTCGTGAGTGTAGGCCTAACAAGTCAAAGCGTGCCGCGTCTAGAGGCAAAAAACGGAAAATAATAGTGATTTTACGGAAAATGCGGCCTCCGTGATCAGATCATATTTCAAAAACGGATTGTTCAATTGTAATTTTATTTGGCTAGTTTGTTCAAAATTTCACGCTGAAAAAGTTGATATAAATTTTGAATGATTTTGAGCAAATTTGTGCTCTATAAGGGAGCACATACCTAAATAGGTATCGCGACACGCTATCGTCGCGATCGCTCAAAGTTGAGTACGACAATAGTTCCTATTTGGCGGGAAAGAGAGTTATTTTTTGACGGTTTATGATATAATTTTTCACTAATATGTTGTGTTTGAAATGTGTAGTTGATGTTCTGACATTTAAACTAGGTGATTTGAGGTCAATTTTAATTTCACGGACCGATTTACACACGCGGTGATATCCAGACCGGAGACCGAATTTAGGTAGCCATATCACTACGTTGTTATGCGGCGGCTTATAGCAAAAAAAGTGCACGAGAAAGTTTGCTTCATATTGAGATATGTTGTAGATTACCCTTGTGAGTAAAACATATCAAAATTTCATTGAAATTGTATGGCTAATTTAGAAACTAGAGCCATTTAAGTAAGCTTTTCCTAACAGTAAAGTCTATGGAGAGCGTCTTGGTGCTGTGCTCCCTTAAGATGGCCGACGAAGATTTTGTCTGAGACTAGTACGTATATACCACTCTCAGGATTTTGTATTAATACCACAGTTGTTTACTTGCTAGTCATAAATAAAAAGATCCAATGCGACTTTTCTGAACCACTTTTGCTAGCTCTTAGTTTCATAGCAATGTCATGAATTCCAAAGAGAACATAAAAGGACAAGTTTGAGTCTCCAAAAATGTGAGTGAGTCCATGGACGGTGGGACCAAGTGGGCCATAAAAATGATTCCCTTCCAACATTGTACTTTTACCCGATACCCAAATTATAGATTTGGTACCAATCTATCGAAACTAGAGCTTACATCAGTTACGAAAATGAAAATACCCGGCGAAGAATCACATTTTAGCGAGAGAGTAAAAATAATGCACAGATTAAATACAAAATAAATCAATTTCAAATGAATCTCCACATTAAATGTGCATTAAATAATCGTGATTTAGCCGACAATTTTTTTTTAAATAAGCTTATTATTATTTTTTATTATTTTTATTTTGATGAATGAAATGATGGATAATTCCAGAATCAACTGTTTAGAGACATTTTGGGAATCTCGGGTCCCAAAATGGGCCCCGGGATATCGACTTAGTCTAAAAAATGATGGATACCATGATAAAATGTGTCCCGATGTGATTTTTTGGATGATTTCACATTTTGAGCTACTTATAAAGTCTGTGTACTGTATTCCCTTTACGAAAATGCAATCACCAAAATGTGATTGCAGCAAGGTGGTACCAGGTTGGACAAGGTTGTCGCACGGTTGCGTAAGGTTGCACAAGTTTGTCACAGGTTGTCGCACGGTTGCGTAAGGTTGCACAAGTTTGTCGCAAGGTTGCACAAAGGTTGTGGATGATTGCTTCAAGGTTGCGCAACCTTCTCAGAACAACCAAACTGGTTGCGCAAGGTTGTATTTTTCCAAATTTAACCTTGCCGCTTGCGCAAGGTTGCAGAATTGATTGCGATTTTCATAAGGGACGGGTCAAACTGCAACACATTTGACGCAGAAAAAAAATGTCCAGCAATTTAGCCTAAAGAAATGAATGGACACCATAAAATGTGTACCGATTTGAATTTTTGGGATTTTTTTCACATTTTGAGCTACGTATGAAGTCTGTGTAGCTAACCGGTCAAACCACAACATATTTGACGGAGAAGAAAAAAATCTGACAATTTAGCCTAAAAAATGACAGACACCATAAAATGTGTCCTAATTTGATTTTTTGGATATGATTTCACATTTTGAGCTATGTATAAAGTCTGTGTAGCTAGCCGGTCATACTGCAACACATTTGACGGAGAAAAAAAAATCATACAATTTAGCCTAAAAAATGACAGACACCATAAAATGTATCCTGATTTGATTTTTTGGACATGATTTCACATTTTGAGCTGCGTATCAAGTCTGTGTAGCTAACGGGTCAAACCGCAACACATTTGACGGAGAAAAAACATTCCGGCAATTTAGCCTAAAAAATGGCGGACACCATGAAATGTGTCCCGATTTGATTTTTTGGATATGATTTCACATTTTGAGTTACGTATAAAGTCTGTGTAGCTAGCCGGTCATACTGCAACACATTTGACGGAGAAAAAAAAATCAGACAATTTAGCCTAAAAAATGACAGACACCATAAAATGTGTCCTGATTTGATTTTTTGGACATGATTTCACATTTTGAGCTGCGTATAAAGTCTGTGTAGCTAACGGGTCAAACCGCAACACATTTGACGGAGAAAAAAACATTCCGACAATTTAGCCTAAAAAATGGCGGACACCATGAAATGTGTCCCGATTTGATTTTTTGGATATGATTTTACATTTTGAGCTACGTATGAAGTCTGTGTAGCTAGCCGGTCATACTGCAACACATTTGACGGAGAAAAAAAAATCTGGCAATTTAGCCTAAAAAATGACGGACACCATAAAAAGTGTCCCGATTTGATTTTTTGGATATGATTTCACTTTTTGAGCTACATATAAAGTCTGTGTAGCTAACGGGTCAAACCGCAACACATTTGACTGGGAGAAAAAGAAATCTGGCAATTTAGCCTAAAAAATGACGGACACCATAATAATGTGTCCCGATTTGATTTTTTGGATTTGATTTCACATTTTGAGTTACGTATAAAGTCTGTGTAGCTAACGGGTCAAACTGCAACACATTTGACGGAGAAAAAATAATTCCGGCAATTTAGCCTAAAAAATGACAGACCCCATAAAATGTGTCCCGATTTGATTGTTTGGATATGATTTCATTTTTTGAGCTGCATATGTAGCTAACGGGTCAAACCGCAACACATTTGACGGAGAAAAAACATTCCGGCAATTTAGCCTAAAAAATGGTGGACACCATGAAATGTGTCCCGATTTCATATTTTGGATATGATTTCACATTTTGAGCTACATATAAAGTCTGTGTAGCTAGCCGCCAGCCGGTCATACTGCAACACATTTGACGGAGAAAACAAATCCGACAATTTAGCCTAAAAAATGACAGACACCATAAAATGTGTCCTGATTTGACTTTTTGGACATGATTTCACATTTTGAGCTACGTATAAAGTCTGTGTAGCTAACCGGTCAAACCGCAACATATTTGACGGAGAAAACAAATCCGGCAATTTAGCCTAAAAAATGAGTGACACCATAAAATGTCTCCCGATTTGATTTTTTAGATATGATTTCACTTTATGAGCTACGTATAAAGTCTGTAGCTAACTGGTCAAACCGCAACAAATTTGATGGAGAAAAAAATTCCGGCAATTTAGCCTAAAAAATGACGGACACCAAAAAATGTGTCCCGATTTGATTTTTTTGATATGATTTCACTTTTTGAGCTACGTGTAAAGTATGTGTATAATGAATTGATCAAACCGCAACACATCTGACGTATCAAATGATATTCGCATTTCAAATTTTATCTCCAATATAAGTTTACATTAAATAATCGTGATTTAGCCGAAAAGGTGTTTTTAAGTAAGCTTATTTTTATTATTTTTGTTTATTATTTTGATGAATGAAATGATGGATAATTTTCAAATCAAATGTTTAGAGACATTTCGAGAATCAAACTATCCATTATAACAACACATCGCTAACAATGTGAGTGTGACAGTCATCGAATCTGGTTCCGCTGGGATCCTAAAGTACCAACCACATTAAACATGTCTACCAAAACCGCTCAACCAACAACCATCCAACCCGATAACCGCAAAACCCGCGAACCGCGAAGCCCGAGAACCGCTCTAGTTTAATGCTAATTTTTACCTGTGTCAGTGTATTGTTCTTGTATCCTTTTAAACCTGTCTTATTATTTTATTTTTAATAGTACATGTATGTAATATTATGATTTGTTACATTTGCAATAATTGTTTTATTAAAGGGATACTCAGCGATCATAGCAGTGACAGCACCCTCAATTTTCATAAAATCCAAGATTTTTGCATTTTTGTAATGGTATTAGATGTATGAACTTAACCCTGAAAGGAATAGGGAAAATATGCCCCCGTTTAATCACAAAACAGCATTTACTTCCAATGTTTGAAAAAATATTGTCGGCGATATTTTTTCAAACAGATAATCAGCCAACCGTCGCGGTACGAACGTAACTGACAGTCACAGCATAAGGCAACATGATTCATTGTAGTGATTGTAAATGGGTTGAATAAATAATCTCATGAGAATCCCACGTTATTAGAATGCCTTACCTTGACCGCAAAACCGCACTGACCTTGACCCCACCCGGTTATAGATAACTTGTGTATAATTGCCGTAGCCTGTCTTTCATAGATAAAACCTTGAATACTTCGGGTATTGCTTGGTTTTAAACTATGAAATTCACTGGAAGGTTTTTATTCATGTTTATCTTCAATTTAGAAGCGGATATAACGAAAATTATTTGGCTTTGACATCTCTGAGAATCCCTTTAAAGGAATACTATGAGATCGTAAGTGAATCGCGCCCTCTATCAGCTTTTTTTCCCACACATGCGGATTTGTTTACAAAAATGCTTTTCTACTCATGAAACTAAGCAATCCTCCAAGTTTCTAAGCGATCCGAGCCCTAATTGCTTCACAATCGACGTTTGAAATATAAACTGTTGACGTCAACAGTTTATTTCTTATCTTTCTTATTGTTTTTTTCTATCGCACTTTACGGCATTTTAAACGAGTTCTGTAGTGTTTTGAGATGTGATATTTTGGGAATAGGTTTGTTTTAGGTACAATATTTATTTAAGACAAAAATCTGTTCAAATGTGAAGATGAAAAAATCTTATATTATTCCTTTAATGTATCATTAAAAGAGTATAAATTGTCTGTTAAATTACAATATTCTTTTCTTTTCATAAATTCATTTGTTTTAAAAATATGTCTGCACCCAATGTTTATCGTGGTAGTATGTTTATCACTTCTAAATCGTCAATTAAACTTTTCCTAACCCTAACCGCCTGGATCGCTTCAGAATACTACTGAGAAAATGCATCAATTGCGATTGCGTTATCACGGGAAGACTTAAATGGCCACGAAAACGTGGGCCGGGCATTGTTAGGGCTGAGAAATGATTGATTACATTTTAGCTGCTGCTATAATCCAATTAATAATTGAACGAACATGCACTGCATACTTTTCGGATACCCGAGCATTGTTGTTAACGGAGCACATAATTGTTTTGTGCATTACATGTACGCTGCACAGTGCACACGCATGTTCGTTCAATTCTTTATCAGATTATAGTCCTAAAATCTTTGACCCAAATATTAGTAGGGCAAATAAAATAACCTGGCCTTCAAACAAATCTGAATGAAAGGAATCAGAGGAATTATTGGAGCTATGCTAATTACACCAAATCCTGGATCCCAGATAGTATTACGGAAAATGTAGTCTGTATCTGATTCTGTACACAAAATATTTCGATCATAATAAAGCCAAAAACCCCACAACAAACCGAAAGTTGAAGTAACTTTTAATTTTATGATGTTTTCCATGGAAGACACGCAAAACACTTGGAAACGATCATTTACCCTCTAATCAAACTTGAGAACATTTTAAATCAGGCAACTATCGGTAAAACAGGGTAGGGTTTCTTTAAATTGTGTACTAATTTGGTCGGATGTTAGTTTTGTTTGCGAATGCAGAGATGTTCAAAGCTTCCGAATTTTGACCCATTTCGCTGGCAACATACGTATATACGAACATGGAAAATCGGTTCATTTTCGTAGTCAACTGTGTGCATGAATCACGGAATTACGTGATATCGTGGACATATCAACGACTTCCGGTCAATTCCTGGGGTCAACTCATTTTGTCCACGGTAATCCGTACCGTAGAATGGACAATGTTACAAAAATCCGTGTACACTCGTGAGTGCACCTGTCCACTGTTTTCAGTAGCCAATAATGATTACTGATTTATGAGATTGTACTATAGTCTGTTCAGTACTAAATTGGCGGTCCCCTTCATATTGCATATTATTATTAAGCCGCCAGCATTATACCGTTCGCATTTTGTTATTGCAAGCGTGCATAACGCACATCTGATGCGCGAGTAAATTGTGCGCCCAGCCGCGCGGCGCACATTTACGCGGACACGCACTGGATTACTTTTGCGTGTGGATAAATACGAGCCTCATAATTTCCGCCAATTTAGTACTGAACTAAGTATAGACTGGTAAACAACTACAAGTATTATACCTATGTAAAGGAAGTGATTTTAAATGGTCGCAAACTTGGTGATTTCACATGTTAGATAATTTGCAAACCAACAATCCACTAAGCATTTTGGAACATCTATGATGAGTTAAGTGTGGAAAAAACAGGTTGCAAATAAGGCATATTTCACGAGAAAGGGTACCGGTGTAGCATGCAAAACATCGCATAAGAAATAGTAGTGGTATTTTATGGCGGTGCGGCTGTTTATTAGACAATACAGTTAATGTGTTCAATTATCTCTACTCTTATCTCTCGTTGAGACTGTTGTCATCAGGATAGAGCATACGATACATGATGCAAATGCGTACTAGACACACAAATGCAGATTTGTATACAAGAAGAAAAAACAAACAAAGGATAATCGTTGGCACTTGATTACATTTGTCTTCAAGGACCAAAATTCATCATGTTACTTGTATGTATCAAAATATGTAACGTTTACAATGAATATTTTGTCAAAGACTTGATTTCTTGCGCTGAATTTGACTTTCAGGGTCCAAAGTAACCTAAGGCAATTTGCCTTGGTGCCCCTACCATTTGCCTTGGTGCCCTAAATAAATTGCTATTCTTTAACATTTAATGCCTTGGTGCCCTTTTAAAATTGGGCAAACTTGCTGTGCCCGCCCTAAATCTTATTTTGGACCCTGGACTTTTGAGGTTGTCTTTCCATGGAATTTATCATGGTAACATGCTCCCAAAATCATTTTTTTACTTCAAATTACCATTTTTGTATAAAATTGGAATGATTTGGCCCCCCCTCTCATGAAATACACCCTATTTCCCCCAAGCAATAAATAATGGTGGACTCATTTTGTTTAAAAGTTAATTAATGAATAGGAATATTCCTCATATATTGATGCCAACTTTGAGGCCCACATTGATAACTTTGTTGATAACTTGGGTTAAAATTATACCAATACACTTGATTTCTGTATTACTGCATCAGAAATTATGATGGCAGCTCGTCATTTGAAGAATGGTAAAGCTCCAGGAATTGATGGAATTAGATCAGAAATGCTAAAACTAGGGATAATGCCCTTGCTCGGAAGGACCTCGTTATCTGTATTTTTAAATTTAATTCTTAAACATGGTTCTTTGCCAGCAGCATGGAGACTGAGTACACTCACAGTTATTCACAGAAAGGGTGATAAAAATGTACCCCAAAATTATAGAGGTATTGCAGTTTCTAGTATTTTGTCCAAACTATTTTGTTTAGTGTTATACAACCGTCTAAGTGAGTTTTCTGTCAATAATAATGTTATTCCGTCCAATCAGATAGGGTTTAGGAAATATTCACGGTACAAGTGATCATGTTTTAGTGTAGTGCCAACCCACTGTAGCCATTATTTTGTTTGTTTGATTTTTGACAGGCCTGATGGCAGGATCACATGCTTTGGAGTTGGACAAATAAATGTTTTACCAGCTGAAATACGAGGACACCGGCGACGAAATGTTTTGACTGGTGGTAAAGTATAATCAGGGTTTAATACATACAATTACAACTATTTTACCTAGTTTTAGGAAAGAAGGTGAAGGGCTATGACTCTGACTGAGAGTCTGGTTCTTCTTAGTATAGGTAGTGCACTTGAACAACTTCAAACCTATACTTTGTCTCATCCCGAGAACGACCGTGACGTCACTTAGCGCGTTCAAGGATGCACGCTACAAGACGCATCCTTTATGCGTCAATCCCGGTGTTGCTTTTTGAACGCGTGAGAAGACACACAAGTTGCGCGCGCGATGCCAATCGTCTTCCTTTGGAATGCGCGCTGACGTCACGGTCGTTCTCGAGGTGAGACAAAGTATACAGATGCGTTTGTTTAATTACCATTTGCATAATTAATTAGGCCCCTAATCAACTTTTTTAATTAATATGTCTAATTAATTATGCAAATGGAAATAAGCCAAATGCATCCGTGGGGTGAAGTTCATCATAAATACTGCCCATACATTGTATACAAAGTCCCATCATTATAGCTCGTCTCTTTCTTTCCTAAAACTTTTATTTTATATTTTATGCGTATTTAATTAGGAACATTTCTGGAACTTTTGTCACATAAAAATACGTAGTTTGGTGATATACTTTCCGACTTCCACAAAATTGGAATCTTGGATAAATTGTACTTCAAAATGAATTTTAAAAGAATCATTGAAACAAACATGCAAGTCAATAAAAACATGTTTTTATCTCATATTATTTTGCTCATTATTAGCACACTCGATAAGAGTGAGTGAGAGTGTGCTAATGTCATCACGACGAGAGTATAAAGGCATTACAATGTATTTGGTAATGGTGCCTTCATTTGTAACCATGTGTCTGTTTTGTGCTTATATTGAAGGGGAAGTTAAGGTTGGGAAATTTACTGTACGTTGAGGTTTTTGTGAAATTAGATGTTAAAATCAGTGAATTTTAGGTTTTAGGTCCATTTTATTCCCACTTTTGATTACAAATTTGCCCAATGATTTTGTTAAGCTTTGGTTTCAATGTTTGCATACACCCAAAATCGTGTGAGCACTGATTGTGCATTGTTTGGCCTTGTCCAAAGTGCCAAATTGGGCAGCTGGTCCACAGATTTGGCAATCCTTTATCTAGCAAAACTGACGTGTTACCGTAAAATAAATGTAGTAGACTCTTCCCGCATGCAAACTCATATTTATTTATTTATTTATTTATTTGACTTTCACACTGCCAAATTGCACATTTATTTATAAATAGAATACATCAAAAGTTGAGTACAAAACAGGCCTGGTACAAAAATATGATTTACATTGTATAAATAGAAAACATTTGTAATACAATCTTGATTTTAAACCCAATGCTGAGAAATGGGACAAACAGGTGCGTATCACCACTAAGACTGTCCCACCTCAAGACCAAAAAGCATGGCCCCTCCCCTCCCCCACACCTTCCGAGTTTGTTTCAGCACATCGTCACAAGTATTAATGCTACCCCCATAAAAGTATACATTTTCTGAAGTAAAATGTCATGAGGAATTCAGAAATGTCTTTTAAAATAGGATCGGGTGAAGTGGTAACATGTTATGACTGAAAATATGTTCCAAAAAAATAAAAAAATAAAAAAACACTTTCAAGATATATATCTCTTCCCCCTTAGCTCCTATCATTAATTTCTCATCAGATTTGAATTCCTCATGAAATTTCCTTCCAGAAACTGTATACTTATGGTGTACTACTACTTTTCATATTGGTGATGCAGAAACGCATAGGAAACGCATAGAGCGTAGTTTATCTCCATAGAGTTTATGTGTACCACTTCCCCCCTCCACTCCCCCCCCCCCCCCCTCAACCACCTCGGCGGTTCCCAATTCAATCAACCATATCTCCCCCAGATAAGAAGTTAAATGGTTTTGTAATACTATTATTTAGCTTTCAAATGAGACCAAAACCATGACAATGTCTTTGTGCGTTGCCGAGTTATCATAAATTGAACAGAACACGGTTCGGAAAAGCGTGACAGCGCCACCGTTTTTGGGTGGCGAGTTCAAAACGCGTGGCCTTGTGTTAATAATGTTATACAAATGTAAACGAGAGAAAAACAGTTTATCATATACATATATAGGCCTATAGGCCTTATTAGAGCTGTCATCACTCATCAGTAGATAGCAATTTGGCTTAGTTGGCTTGATATCACTGCAAATTATGAGCGTTTACTTTTGGACAAACTAAAAGTAAACTCGAAAGTAAACACAATTCTAAACACAAAAGTAAACGTAAATGTAAACGCAAAACTAAACATTTCTTGCATTTTGCACCCAATTGACCTCAAAGCGCGCTCCAAGTGAATGAATATAATCACAGATGTTTCCACCATCTGTGATATAATGGGACAGTTATTGATTAGAGGCTGGGTGGAAAACAGCTTAGTTGTTGGGCTCACATAAGTGTTTAGTATTGCGTTTACTTTTGAGTTTACTTTTAGTTTGTCCAAAAGTAAACGCTCATAATTTGCAGTGTATTACGGTATCGTCCATAGATGAATCTGATTGATGCATTATTGTTAACACATTACAGATTAGGAGTATTCTGAAACTAAACGATGGCCTACAAACATACTTTAATATGCTAAAATATACATTTTTCCCTCAAAAATTTAAAAAGGTCAAAATTATGGCATTTTGGGTGAAAACATGACCTTTTCCCGAAATGTGTAACTGTTTTAATTCCAGCGCTCGGCTTGCATTTAATGATAGCATAATTTCAATTCAATCAAATTGCATGCAGTTATACTGAAGATATTTTTTTATTTCCTTTTCATTATCAATTTTGAGTTACTTTATCTTCTATTGTTTGAACTATTTAGCAAATGGAAGAAAAAAAACAGGCAAAGAAAATTTGGCTGAAGTGGGATTCGAACCGACGATCTCTCGGTTACAAGTCCAGTGCTCTACCATCTGAGCTATTCAGCCCTATCCAATGATTTAAATTGTAACATTTTGTTTTAATCCGAGCGCTCCGCGCTCCACCAACTACGTCAAAGTGTAAAGTGTAAATGGTGAACTGTATGGTGAAATGTCCCATTGAAACATGTGCTTGCGGTGCAGTTCACAGTAGTTTTCATAGTAAAATAGATCTATATTTATTACAATTTGAAATGGTGAACTGTTTGACAATATATGTGAAATTTCTTGCAATGGATATTAGTCATGCATTAAAACATATTTAGGTGAAACATATTGATGTAAACCAATCCCTCGAATCAGTAAAATATCACTCTTACATCAAAATTGCACGTTTTTACTCAAAATTGAAAATGGTGAAGTGTTGGTGAAGTGTAGGAATTGTCATTACACTATTGCATTACATGAGACAGACATACATACAAGTTGTCAAAAACACGTAAGCTATTCAAGTATTCACTGCATGGCGGAGTGGACTAAGGCGCTTGTCAATGTGTCAGAGTTCCAAGCAGTCCTGTTCAGTTCAGTGGTTCGAGTCTCAGACATTTCAGTTTGTTAGGTAATACTTTACTTTTTTAACTTATGTTATAAACATGTATAGGCCGAGACGATATCAACATGATCATGGGATCATGCTGATATCGCCTTGGCCTATACTAAAATATTTTGCATGAGAAATACATTATGTTTAGTACTACATCCCTACTATGTCGGCGTCTATTCTGTACATTTAACAGAGATCATGATGAAGTAAGTTTGCAGGCCATCGTTTAGTTTCAGAATACTCCTAATCTGTAATGTGTTAAAACAATAATGCATCAATCAGATTCATCTATGCACGATACCGTAATATATATCATTGCTATCTACTGATGACAGTTCTAACAATGCCTATAGGCCATGTATGTAAACCCTGCAAATAAAGAAACTCCGCACTAATTTAAGGGCCAACAACTTGAAAATAAAACGTTGTATCGTGTTGTACTCCAAATGAGTTTTTTAGAGACACCTCTTCGCTACAATTTGACATCTCTTCGCTACAATTTGACATTAAGTTTGTAACAAGGGACACCTCGATTAGCTGAGATTCACGATGATGTTCTGAAAACATGCGATTTCAAAAGTTGCACTTTTACAATACTACGCAAATTGATACCACGATGCGGAACAATGGCCTTGATTGGGCGGTAGACATTTCACTCACGCAGAGGGTCCCTAAAAGTATGAATGAGTTGAAGCATGCCGAAAAGCAACTTTGAATAGCCCGCTTTTAGAGACCCTGCGTGTGAGTGAAATGTCTACCGTCTGTTCATGCCATTGTTCCGCATCATGGTGGATCGATTTTGCGGAGTATTTTAAAAGTGCAAATTTTGAAATCGCATGTTTGCGGACAAATCATCGTGGATCTCAGCCAATTTAGGGTATATTGTTACAAATTTGATGTCACATTAAAGCTAAGAATTTTATCCAAAGCCCCATGTAAATTACAAAACGATACAACTATTTATTTTCAAGTTGTTGGCCCTTAAACGAGTGCGGAGTTTCTTTATTTGCGAGGTTTATATAATAAACACTGTTTTTTCTCTCGTTAACATTTGTATAACATTATTAACACAAAAACAAACATACAAACGAGTAAACAAACCGGCAAACAAGGACTAACAACTTTTTTTAAAAAAAGATCCCCCCAAAACAGAACTAATATTTCACAAATCAGCGCATATAACTGCAAGCCTATAGGCGGAATGTGTGTTTAACGCTATGGTACCTTGTTGTGAGTGACACCTCCCTAAAAGTAAGACTATCTTTACAGATATTTTATTATGGTGTCAAGCCGAAGGGTGTACTCTAAAAGTGTGTAAAATATCAGCTCCATACAACATTCCATTTTTTGAACTTTACACAGACAATCCTGGAAAAAAGTTGTTGGAACACTGAAGTCACTTTGTCTAAATCCTCTGTAACTTTTGAGGTGAGGTGGAAGAAGACATACACAAATATGTTTTACACTTCCCCTCTCCCCATCAATCAATGTTGGACACCCCTGGCAAGCGGCAGAACACACTGGTGTCACTCAACATTGTGCTGGGGAGAGGGATGACAATTATCCAGTGTGGACCTCCAAAGTGTTCCAACACTTTTTTCCAGGATTGTAGGTGTTCAACTGTCAACATAAATTGACATTGATTTTCAAAAGTGTAACATATTTCCTTATTGAATACAAGACACTGCATTTTCTTGTTTCGGAGGTTACATTTTCCGTTAACATTTTACAGTCTTTTAGAAGGAGCCAAACATGATATTTATTTTGGGATATAATAGTTTCCAGATTTCTTCATGAAATGTAAACAGGAACATTATGATACTTAAATTTGATAAACAAAGTTTGTGATTGCCAACTCTTTAGAAAAAGTGGGAACATTTTTAAGTTTGATGTTAACTTTTTCGTTAACAATTTTCCCGGCCCCAGCCTGCAGGGAATTGCGATGCAACCCCGGGCCAGTTTCTCGGTGCACTCCCCCGCCCGACCTGAATGTTTGAGCTTGCCAGCCATTGTGGTGGTGTCAGGCTGTCAGCATTCAGTGACATAACAATGAGTCGAGTGCACCTTGATTGCCTATGAATTAATGCAGCAATAACACAACGCTTGTTTGGTACCGACATGGGGTAATATCCCCAGAAGAAATATATAGGCGGGTCATTTTGTGATAAAAAAACACCTCAACCCAAAAAAAATTGCTACAAAAGGTTTTTCAACTGATTCTGCTTCCAGGTGATATCAGGAATGGCCACAAGAAAGTCCCAAAAAATCTAAGTTCCGGAAAGTGGTTATTTTCAAGATGGCGTCCAAGATGGCCGCCAACATCATAAAATGGCAATAACTCTGGTATTAATCACCCTAGAGATGTAAATTTGGAATTTATTCATAGGTTTTAGGGTGTGATAAACTCAATTAGACTGGTTTCAGGTTTGCTAGACACTCAGGTGCACTCTACAACAAAGATGGCGTCCAAGATGGCCGCCAATATCATAAAATGGCTATAATACTGGTATTACTCACCCTAGAGATGTAAATTTGGTATTTATTCCTAGGTTTTTGGATGTGATAAACTCAATCAGACTGAATTAAGGTTTCTTAGACACTCAGATGCAATCTAAACAAAGATGGCATCCAAGATGGCCGCCAATATTATAAAATGGCTATAATTCTGGTAATAATCACCCTAGAGATGTAAATGTGGTATATATATTCCTAGGTTTTAGGATGTAGTAAACTCAATCAGACTGGTTTAAAGTTTCCTAGATACTCAGGTGCACTCTACAACAAAGATGGCGTCCAAGGTGGCGTCCAAGATGGCCGCCAATATCATAATGTGGCTAAAATCCAAAATCCAATAAATAAACACTTAAAATAAAAAGACTAGTAGTAAAGTATGTGAATTCATTTGATACCCCTCATCCCATTCCCAACATCACACACTCCAAGTTCACTGTCCCGTCCCACCCTTACCCTATGGGATTAAGTAAACAATCACTCATAACTAAGAGGGGTTTAGTCTTAGACACATTGATTTTAGGCCGAACATAGTGGCAGCAGAAGAAAAGCGGTCAACAATGTCTTGTATACCGCCAGCATTAGTTGCAACCAGGGTAGAATCATCTGAGTACAGCTCCCTGATATATATTTCTCCCACTTTGGTTAAGGCTTTGATCGGGTCTTGACAGATTGAACAGCTTTTCATCTGAACGAGTCCTGATGCGCACTACCTTGTCTAGGTTTGTAGCCATTGTTTCCAAAACTGCAGCAAGTTACAGAGCAAACGAAGTTGGAGCAAGGCTTCACTAACATTTCCTCCAATGGACAATTTTCCTAACATGTCCTCATGGAACAACTCGATCTTTGTCTATCTGGGCATTCGTATACTTTGAGCACCTCCCACAGAGTGTTTCGGTCCACCGTATCAAACGCCTTGGAGAAATCAACAAAGACTATTATATATACAATTGTTGCTGCTGATCTACAGCCTTCTTCTGAAGTTGCCTCAAAGTGAAAATCATGTCATCGGTTGCTCTATTAGCCCCAAAGCCACACTGCCTCTCAGGAATTACCTCTTCTGCGATAATCTTAAGCCGGTTAAGGATTATTTTTGCCATGATTTTGCCAGTTATGGACAGTCACTTTTGTCACCCTTGTTCTTGTAAATGGTAACAATCATTGCGTCTTTAAAGTCCTGAGGGAAACATTCGCTTTGCCAGCAAGCATTGAATTGAATAGATCTAATAATTCAGTCTTTAGTACATCTGATGGTATGTCATCTTGCCCATCTTGATGTTCTTCCGTTACTTTAATGATCCAACAAAGCTTGAATTTTGTCATCTTGTTATTCCAACCAGTCAGGATTTGTTTCGTTTAGGATGACCAAATATTTCGATAGCGGTTGAGAGGATGGATTCCCTAAGGAGATTCCACTGTTCTTCAACATTATTTGGATCTGAGATGATTTTGTTGCCTTGAAGAGATTTTGTCATTGCTGTTTCAAGTTTCCTTTTGTGTTCTTCATCTTTCAACTTGTTGACATCTAATTTCTTGGGTGCATTGCTAGACGACGGAGTCTGATTTGGGAGCGTACCATGTAGTGGTCAGTTGAGCATTTTGCTCCCCTCATTGCTTTTGTTAAAAAGAAATTTATCAGAGGGTAAATCCAAGTGAAGAAATGCTTCTTTGGTTGAAAGAAAAGTATTGGCAACACACAAGTTTCTTTCCATGCAGAAATTCATCAGAAGGTCACCATTAGTGGGGTTTTTCCTTTGCCAAATTGACCAATTACACTTTCATAGGTAATATGATCCATTCCAATCCTCACATTAAAGCCCCCCCCCCCCCCCCCCCCCAGAATAAGTAGTTTGTCAGCCTTGGATCATCATCTACTTTAGCCAGCTCTTAATAAAAGGCCTCATTTTCTTCATCCGAAGATTCAACAATGTTGCGACCATCTTGAGTGTGCATTGGATTTTTAACAAGGAAAACAATAAATGTTGTCAAAATGGCAGCCATTTTGGACGCCATCTTTGTTTTAGAGTGCACATGAGTCTCTAGGAAACTTTAAACCAATCTGATTGAGTTTATTATCCCTAAAACCTAGGAATAGATACCAAATTTACATCTCTGGGGTGATTAATACTTTTCAGAGTTATAGCCATTTTATGATATTGGCGCCCATCTTGGAGGCCATCTTGGACGCCATCTTTGTTGTAGAGTGCACCCGAGTGTCTAGGAAACTTTAAACCAGTCTGTTTGAGTTTATCACACCCTAAAACCTAGGATAGATACCAAATTTACATATCTAGGGTGATTAATACTTTTCAGAGTTATAGACATTTTATCATATTGGCGGCCATCTTGGATGCCATCTTTGTTGTAGAGTGCACCTGAGTGTCTAGGAAACCTTAAACCAGCCTGATTGAGTTTATCACACCCTAAAACCTAGGAATAAATACCAAATTTACATCTGTAGGTGATTAATACCAGAGTTATAGCCATTTTATGATATTGGCGGCCATCTTGGACGCCATCTTTGTTGTAGAGTGCACCTGAGTGTCTAGGAAACCTGAAACCAGTCTAATTGAGTTTATCACACCCTAAAACCTAGGAATAAATACCAAATTTACATCTCTAGGGTGATTAATACTAGAGTTATAGCCATTTTATGATGTTGGCGGCCATCTTGGACGCCATCTTGAAAATAACCCCTTTCCGGAAGTCAGATTTTTTGGGACTTTCTTTTGGCCATTAGTGATATCACTTGGAAGCAGAATCAGTTGAAAAACCTTTTGTAGCAATTTTTTTTGGGTCAAATCACAAAATGACCCGACTATTCATGGAAACAAGGACATAAACAACTTGCAGCAGGTGTACCAGCCACTGTGTATCGAAGCTTACTATTACAGTAAGCTTCGATACACCGTGGACTGAGATTCAGACACACATTCACTTAGTTTTTACACTTTTTATTGCTTATTGTTACAAAAACTTACAGGGTGTTCCAAAAGTCACGCCCCCTCTTTGATGCGTTATATCTTAAGACATGAAAATATCATAGCAATAAAGGAAATATGTTCGGATAGAGTAACCCTTCACCATTTGTATGATACCAAACATGACCCCATTGATGACCTCTTTACCTATTTATCCAAATTAAAATGGATAAGTCCAAAATATATAAAAGCAGTACTTGAAGTATTCGTTTTGCACTTTTAGGCATCTCAAAATGTTGGGTCACTTTGTAAATTAGGCGTTTCAAATGTTTGTGCATCTTTTCTATCAAATTGTTGAGTCAGTTTCAATCAAATATTGTTTACCAATAACAAATAATGGTGTAAAATGACAGTGGCAGCTGAATCAGAACAGCAAGGTATGGAAATTTCAAATTAACCCAGATGTTTCGTTGTTTTAAGCACATCAAATTTCGTGTAATTCGTGTTTAGAAAACTTTATTGATCGGCAGCTAGATCGGGAATACAATGCTTACTCGTTTAACCACAAAAGCCTGGTCAATGCGGGTAAAAAGCCCCGCACCAACGTCCCGGCAATTTTGAGTGGTGTTGCAATCCTCTTACAAATCCGGGTACAAACCCGGCACACCCGGGCAAAAAATTGCATGCAAATCCCGGCTAAGTGTGTAAAAAGTCCCGGCCATCCTCGGGTACCCAGGGGCCGGGACATCAATTGACAAGTGCATAATTCTGCAAGATGAAAGTTCTTTGAGGCGGGCATGTTTCAAAATTGTCTTAATCATGTCGGACGGAATTTGATACAAACAATGGCTGCCAATTTTGTTATAGATGCACTGCCTAATTGATCATGAATATTGCTCTCATATATTGGCTATCATAATATGACAAAAGTTTAAAAAAAATTGTTGACATCTTTCTGTAGGACTCTAAAAATAGACCATGTCGGACGGAATCGATAGAAACGGTGATCCTTCACTTTTGATACTCAATTTGATATTGTATCGAAAGTAACAGAGATATCTCACATATTCAATGCTATATGAAAACACAAGGGATAGTACATTAACTTTTTCAATCCAACTTGATTCAAACTTGGTAACCATGGAAACGACACACTTTCAAAAACAGTCCATGTTGGACGGAATGCATCATGTCGGACAGAATGCATCATTTGACTAATTTGAAAACTCTTGAAAATGATTTTTGTTCACATGTATAAAGCTGATAGTATTTACTTAGGCCCTATAGGTGTCAACATAATTCAACATTGTTTTTTCAACAATTGGGGGCTGAAACATGAAAAACCTCCGTCCGACATGCTATTTCCGTTCGACATGATAAAACAAGGCACATGTTGTTCAAGCCTTAAATACTGATCAATAACTATTTATTTTTATTTTGCAATTGATCTTTATCATATTAGCACTTCTTGTTCATTGTATGCATAATTAATTTGCATTTTGTTCACTGTTGGTGGTAAGACCCGAGTATTATGCCTTAATTCTCAGCAAATCACAGAATAAAGTAGCCACAAAAATACAGTTAGCTCCAGGGACTTTAAACAACTGCTGCTTTTTGTGTGCATCCAGCCCATCCAGGCAGTGAATATAACTTTTATCCAATCAGGTGTACATCGAATTCCATGGGGGAAGAGGGTACTTCCATTATGGCTGCGGGAGGATAATGTAAAATAGGGTTTGCGTCAGATTCCGTCCGACATGGTGTTATTTTGTGTCGGACGGAAAAAAATGTCCCCTTTAATTTTATTAATTTCTGAAGGGTAATTTTTCAAACTAATTGTTTAAGTAGTATTAACTGCATAAAATTCCTCGATACTTGACAGGAAGGAATAAAAAATATTCCCAGTAAGTTTGCGTAGAAAAAACTTCTTAGAAAATTAAAGCATGTCTGACGGAATTTTTTATGTTTAATTTGATAAAAATGTATTTTTTTTTAAAGATGGTATTTGGTTTTCATTTTTAAATTAATTAGTAAAAGTAATATTTATCATTTAATTTAAATGTGAAAATAATTCTAAAACAAAAGTACAAAGTGCCTTATGGCAGCCTTTTGTTTCAGGGTGTAATTTCCGTCCGACATGCTCAAGAATTCACATCCCCTTTATATTAAAAAACGGCGTAAATTTGATGAAATCAACAATTTTTGTGATTTTTTCATATTCTTTATTTAAGAATATTAAACCTTCATAAAATGCCAATTTAAACAATCTACAATGGAATTTTAATTTTTGATCATATGATGAACAATTTTGAAACATACCCAGGTATATTCATGAAAATTATATTGAAAACATTTCATGGCAATTATTAATATTAATGAGCACATTTTGCCAAGATTTCTCATTATCCTTATGGGATGTTTTATGATCAGGGTACATTGTCCATCTCATTTGAGGTGAAAAATGTCATCTTTTTCGGAGAGGACATGCTTTTGAAGGAATACTACATTGAATGTCACAGTGTGGTGTAAAACATAAAGTGCTTTGATTACTGTCGACAATATGTTTATGTACTGCACACAACTCAAACTATTTACTTCCAAAATTGGGAGGCATCAATGTCTTCAGGTTCAGTTTTTACAACATGTCAAAATTCACATTTTCGGAGAGGACTTATTTTGACAGAACACTGACTTCTAAAATTTGATTGTGTGGTACAGAAAAACTAAATGGGCAACCACAAAGTTTTCACCCTAAATGTATAGAACTTGGATGAGAGTTTATAAACAAAATGCAATTTATCTTTCTTTCAATTTAATTTTGGAGTTATTAAAGGGAATTCGGAGAGGACATTTTTTGACAGAATGGAGCAAAACATTTCAAATCAATGGTGCATGTTACCAAATAATCAAATGTTTTCACAGTTTTTAGTTGAATAACCTGGCTTTTCTATTTTGAAAAGTAGGTAAAGCACAAAATGCTCTTTCTGACATTGTTTTATCAACACAAATATTGACATTTGGGCAATTCCGCGCGAATGTCAACCAAATTTTAATCTATGCCTATAATGTAGGCCCAAAGTTCAGGAATGTTTAGTTTTTTTAGCGATACTATGTTTTTTGATATATAAACTAATTAGCATAAATTTGCATATTAGCAGCCTACAAAATTAGTGAAAAGGCTTGCTTATTTATTCCATATCTTTTAGACAGATGGGTATGATGTTTTTAATAAATGTCAGGCACAATAGTAGTACTGATGGGAAAAGTTTTTATATAAATTTAATTTTGATCAACGGCCGATTAGTCTCGTTAATCCAAGAAATTAGTATGCATAATCTCATGTCATTCCGCAACGCAAAAGGACAATTTTTTAGGATAGCAAGAAAAAAATGTATCCTATCTTCATTAAGCTATTTTTTCTCTGCACACAATTGACATGCTTCACAATGATGAAAACAAATTTGGAAAATTCTGTTAATAAATAGCTCTAACGAGCGTTGTGGAATGACATGTTGCGGAATGACACCTAAATGTTGCGGAATGACATATATTGAAGAGTGACCATGCTCGCTATTCAATAACTTACATTTTTTGCAACCAAAAAAATACTATTCTGTAGCCCAATGATTAATTATTCTAAAAAGGCTACAACAGCACAAATGTTGCAAAATTTATACAAAACTTCATAAAAACCTAACAACTTAAGGCTGGTGTGAGTGTGAACCCAGGGTTTTGGTGGATTTTAGATGGCTTATATCTCAAAAAATATTGATCAAAGTAATATAAAAGTATACATATTGATGTAGAATGATGAGACGAAGCTAATGAAGTCATCAGAGTTTTAAAAAAATCAATGATTTCGGAGAAAATCATCAAAAACCATGATTTTTACCGATTTTTTCTTGGAAAACATAACAAAATGGCGGGTTTAATTCACACTTTGTATTATGAATTTTCGGAAACTAGACTAAATTGTCTAAGAGGGAATTTTTTATTTTTTTGAATTATCACCTAGTTTTGACAATATTACCAAAAATGATTCAATTTCACGATTTTTCAAAACAGATGGCTAATTTCATCACAAAATCGCATGTATCTTTTTTCTAGATCGAAAATCGAAAAGAGAAAAAATTCGCTCCTAGAGAATGTTACGTTCTTCAATCTAAAAGAAACCGCATCTTTCTACGTTGACTATTGGTTGACTTATCGTGACCGTAAAATGACGAAAATTACTCAAAAATAAACTTCTAGAAAACGCAGTTTTGTTTAAAAATTGGTCAATTAGAGTAAATAAATAACCAGGGAACTCTCAAGAAATCATCCCTGGTGTTGACATTCACACATATCGTAGCTAAACAAGTGATGCACCCTTCCGCAAAACTTTCATAAAAATCCTTCGAGTATTAATCACAAAAATCAAGAAGTAATTCCTTAAAATGCCACAAAACATCACGAAAAAAGCACATGTTTCACCCGAGGCGTCTTGTTGACAATATCTTCGGTAGGTCAAGCGTGCAATGCGCCAAAACATAAAAATAGAAAACACAGGGCGCAGGGTGCGCGTGCGTACGCGATACATGTGCGTTTCATCGCATAACTCCACGTGGCTATTTATATTCATTTTTGCCTGATCATACAAGATTAAAACCCTTCAAAAAATACTTTTAGTGAAGCAATTGTTATTTAGTTTAATTGTACATATAGAAGAGACTTTCTAGTTTCTAGTAACACAGAAAAAGCAAATTCGATAAAGGATTGATGAGCGTCCCTTCACACCAGCCTTAACAACAACAACAAAAAATAAAAAAATTAACCCATCCACAAATTGAATAACCCGTCCAAATGACGGGTGGACGGCCTCTGGCTAAATGATATATATATTTTTTTAAATGAAAAGTATGTAAGGGTGAAAATGCCACTCATATCTTTGGGCACCAGTGTGCATAAATTTACACTGTCATTCCGCAACGTCATTCCGCAACACCTACTTTTATTTTTTGATGACCTACTAGAAAATGCTTTTGTCAGTTAGCTAACACATCAAACTTTCTAAAAAGTAACTTCAATAATGATACACTCTAAAATGTTCACAGAGTTTTCACTTTGTTAAAACATGTAAACAAAACACACAATCGTCTGCGTCATTCCGCAACGTAAATTTGCATATGCAAATTAGGATACTTGGAAGTGAAGTCTAATTTTTTTTCTAGGTTTATTTTTTGAGTATCAATCGCTTGTATCAAATAAAGTTGTAAAATGGGGGAGTAACTACAAATCTGTGGGTTTTACACCCAAAAGAAAGTGGATTTGTGTGTGTAAATATCATTTTGCACTGCGTGGAATTGCCCATTTATGAAATGAGCCATTTTTGACCATTTTTGCACATAGATACATATTTTAATTATTTATCAAGGATGTAAAACAGTTTCTTTACACCTGTAGGTAGTGCTACTGATGGCCTATAAGTTGGCAGAAAACCATTTTAAGAAGAAGTCTGTATACGTTTGTTGTGGATCACTTTGTGGTCTCCCAGCAACATGTACCCTGATTGTAAAACTACCCATTTATGGCCATGCGTTTTGAACTCGCCACCCTTAGCGTTGCATTCACCTATTTACAGAGTTTTGACAGCAATCGAGATAAATTAGAATATCTCCATAACTATCCACCCTAATCCAGCAAAAGCATACACTTTTGGAAAGCTGAAGGTCTATTAATTAAAGCAACCTAACTACACATATTCTAAAGCACTATACAGGGTTGCCTAGAAGCTGTACAGGGTGATAAAAAAAATACTGAACAAATTGTTTGTCAATTATTACACTGCCAATTTATTAATTGTAATAGGAAAGTGAAAATAAACAATTGTATTTTGGGAAGAGTAAGCTCTAAAATAGAGAATTTTTATAAAATAATTACACACATTTTAAAATAAAGCATCTATGTAAAGGAGGTTGTTCCTATTTTATCTTATTTTCCACTTCCAGATGGTTGACTTTGACCTATTATCAGTGAAATTTTATATCAAGGTTGCACCCTGCTTTGATTCCCGAGGCAAAAACAAGTATGTAACCCTGGGGATGAGGCTGCTATACTATACTGTGTAATAATTAAAGGGGTATACCACTTTGTGTCACTTTTTACACAATATCTCCCAATGTATAAGGAATTTTGAGCTGAAATGTTAGGATGATAATGAGAAAAATATGGGCTTCCTTTTAAAATAAAAAATATACAACTTCCGGTTGAGCCCAGGGGGATGAGGTTGAAATTGGAACAACCCACTTCAACTCTAACCCATACAGAAAAGGTCAGTGCATATTTGGATTCATCATCAAATTTACTTCCAGAAAAGGTACACTTTTCCAGTGATAGGTCAAGTAATAAAAAAGTTAATCAACTTTTAATTTTTGAGGACATACCGCATTTTTTACTACAGTGTTCAATACGAAAATGAGAAACTTCCAAAGTAAAGTTGGCATTTTACAAACTAAACCATGCAACTGACAAGGACTTCAAAACTATTCAAGCCATAAAACAGAAGTATTTAGCGTCAAAAAGAGCCCTTAACCATTGCTGTAGCCCCTACGGTTGCAAATATATGAATGGTTGATTCCACGTACACACACAAAATCTTCATTTCCCATAGAGTTTGTGCATACCGTCGCCAACGCCACCGCCATCGCCACTTCAACCACCTCGGCCATTCTGAACTCAAACAACCTTAATTCCACTATCTTATCTTTCAGTCCTCTTTTTTAAACCGCATTTTTCCACTGTGGAACCAGCTTCCCCTGTTAGGTATTCCACTTCATGCCCATGCTTTTTGGTCTTGAGGTGGGACAGTCTTAGAGGTGATATGCACCTGTTTGGCCCATTTATCCGCACTGGTTTTAATCTTGTATTCCAAATGTTTTCTATTTATACATGTAAATTATATTTTTGTACTCAACTTTTAATGTATTGTATACTATTGTGCAATTACCAGTGTGAAAGTTGAATAAACAAATAAAATAAAATAATTATCTGATAAACAATTTTCATTTGATGGTCTGCTAGGGCAATCTGTTAGCTACAAAATGACACCAAACACATTACAATACCATTTGTTTTAGCAAAGATATAATAATCTGAATGAGACTTGATTTGGAAAAACGTAACAAAACAACCATTTTTAGGTGGTGAGTTCAAAACGCATGGCCTTATCAATACACTACGCCCAAAAAGTATCCGATAATTAAAAATCTGAAAAAGTATTGATGAATCAAAGCAATCCACTCGATGCAGAATTTTGTCCTGCACATTTTGACGCCTTACTTGTTGAGCTGCGATGGTTTTGAGCGGAGTAATGGGCAATTGAATGGTTAAAGGTCACATTTCAAAAGTGACAAAATACCCTATTCAAGCCATGAACTCTATCCGATAATTCAAAATCTGATAAAGTATTGATGAATCAAAGCAATTCAATCAATGCAGAATTTTGTCCTGCGCATTTTGACACCTTACTTGTTGAGCTGCGATGATTTTGGGCGGAGTAATGTGCAATTGAATGTTTAAAGGTCACATTTCAAAAATGACAATACTCTATTCAAGCAAATTGCTTGAATAGGGTATTGTCATTTTTGAAATGTGACCTTTTTGAATTATCGGATCACTTGTAAGTGTTCGGATACTTTTTGGGTTGTGTGAATATTGGCAAAAACAGTAAGATGGGACAACTTTTTTTACAAACAAAGAAAAGTAAAACAGATATATTTTAAAAACTGAACATCCGATTTGGCTTACATTTTGGAATTAAGTTTAGTTTGCCTTTCTCCATTTTGTAAGCATTTTTATCTCAATCAGAGCAACTTCATTTTGCCTTCAATTCCACCTTAAATTAAAACCAAAAATCATGTACTATTTATTGATGGTCAATCTATTTGCAGAGATAACTTGCGTGGCCTTCCAAAAAGTGGACTTTGGTGTAGTCAATGCACTTCTACCTACCAACCAATTTATGCCTGTTGATTGGAAGGACCGTCCAACAAATGATGCGCCTGATGAGCCTGATGAGCCTGATGAGCCTGATGAGCCTGCAGACCCACTCCAAGTCCAGAATCTTCACAGGATGATACCTCTTGGTCAAGGTCTCCAGAATGTTGCAATATCTCAACACTGGCGAGATTTTACCGATATTATGACTGCTATTAAAGGAGCCATTCTGGAACGTGTGAGTAACCTCATAACTTAAATGTATGCAATTGGGTCAGAGCCCAAAAAAAATAAAAAAATAAAAAAATAAAAAATAATGTAAGAACAGATCTGAGCACAGTACATGCAAGTGACCCTTGTGATTGCAAATCACCCCCCCCCCCCCCCCCCCCCCAATTGAGCATGTAACATTGGAAGTAAATCTCAAGGTAGCTCAAGTTTAGAGCTGTGGACTATGCCCTCTGGAAATGAGACAGAAAGTGGTGAACCAGACTGGTTCCCTCTGATCCAAAATCCCTACAATGGTTGAAGCCAGCCAGTGGCAGCCACCGAGTCGGGAACTAGAAGGTATATAGGCTATAATTGTTATTATACCAAAATAAAAATCCCTTTAAAAAGGGATGTGCCTGGTACAAATGATGTATTTAAAGGAATAGCCAGTGATTCTAACAACTTTTTATGACATAAATCAGAAGATATTAACAAAAAAAGATTCAATTGATTCAATTTGATTCAATTTTACGGTTATTTCCCAAATTTAAGTTGATTACATTTTACGTTTCCAAGTTATGCATGATTATCTGCATTGGCAGTGCTCCATAGACTACTGTGTTAAATAAAGTCTCGTCGACGAGACTTTATGCCAAAAATGGCTCTCACCTCATATATAAGCAAATGATTTATGCTTAATTCCTTTGGGGAAATGTGCTTCTTAGAGGAGAGCTACAAATAGATGCAAACAAAATTTGGATTTTTTTTTGAGAGAATGCCTTTAAAGTGAAGTGGAATTAAAGGGAAACATTAAAGGAACATACCAGCAAGAAAATAAATTATATGCAAGCACATACTGTATGCAATCATATCCACATACCTGAGAGACAAATCATTGGAAGTTTAGATTTCTTAGAATTTTCATCCAAAAGCAGAATTTTCATAAAGATTTCAACTAACCTGGACTACATATTTTGATGCAAGTAAATGTTCACCAACTAACGAAGCTTGGTGAGGATTTTTAACTTTGTGCAACTGATCTAACTGGTTCAGTGATTTCCATTCATTAATGGTTGTCTACCCTGGTGTAAAAGATCTATCCCCTTTGCAGAAGACCTCCCTAGCAGTGTCATGCATTAGTTTGTTTGCTCTCTGAACCACTGACTGAAGTCTTATTTATTTATGCGTATCTTGATTTTGTTTTAAATTTCTAGATGAAGAGAAGAGTTCCTCAACCTAACAGGCCTGGATATTTTCATTTGGTGACTTGTGGTACCTTGCATAAAGCTAATCAGGATGGCATCTGGGATACCCCGTATACTTCTGCAATTGCTAAAGCAAAGCAGGTCATAGAGGATATAAGTGTACAGGTAACTATTTGAATTATACACACAATCCGTAATCTATATTGTTTTGTCAAAAATAAATGGTGAAAGGATAACTCGGGGCCCCCTCACTCTGCACAAGAGTTGTTAACTATGCGTTTTCAAAAAAAATGCTGAAAAGGCCAAGGGGCATATTCTTTAAAAGTCAACGCAGACCGCCTTATATTGAAAAAAGGGGTATTGTTCGGATCTGCCTCTGTAACAACATATTTCACACATTGGAACAGGGATTGAGTTAAGATTGTGTTCGAGGGGGTGGTGAGAGTCATCAAATGCTAGGTGCTGGCCAGTGTGTGTAGGTTTCCTGTACACACTGCATGGGGTGGGGGGGGGGGGGGGGGGGGTAGGAAACGTTACAAACGTTAAGCAACAGGAATACGACAAAGCATGTTCAAGGTTGCCTTTGAGTATCACTGCTGCCATGTACACACACAGCAACCCTATGCATAGTAATGCAATACAAACAGTAGTAATGTTATATCCCACCCCACAGGCTCACAGTAGTACAACTGCATGCACACCGCACGGCGGGGGGTGTGTGTGATGCAAAGCCGTTAGGGATTTTAATTTTGACATTTTTTTTTTTTATTGCCTTGGGATGATTTTGAGCAAAGAGTAAATTGTGTACGTGTCCCAAACTTTTTTGACATTTTCTCAACAAATCAGCATTTTTAGCCAAAATTAATGTCAAAATGGATTGTTTGGCTCACTTCCTTTCCAAAAATGTATACATTCATATACTTTGGAGCAATATAACAGCAGTTATGATGAAAAAACCAAATCACCATCTACAGAAATGTAGTTTGTTGACTCCCCCCGTAAGTACCTAATTTGCATAGTTTAGTCAAAATTTAGTGTTCGGAGCGTATCTCCTAAACGGTGAGGCGTACTGTGATGAAATTTGGTCAGAAGAATCACTGGCCAGATTGTAACACATTGATGGGGTCATAGGTCATGCAGGGGTCATCCAAGGTCAACCAGAGGTCAATTTGCTTAGGAATGCTCTGTGACTACCAAGTTTGGTCAGAAGAACCCCTGGCCGGAGTGTAACACATTGATGGGGTCTAAGGTTATGCAGGGGTCATCTGAGGTTAACCAGAGGTCAATCTGCTGTTCATTCCAGCGATCGTGAAAGCAGGCGAGACTAGTGGTTCGCGAACCGCCTTGTTTATGTAATTTCGACATCCTTTTGAATGTTTTGGTACCATGATTTGCCCTACATCTTTTATGGCAAATTTGGTTAAATATCACCCTTTGAAAATATTGTATGTATAAGAATAGGACAGAGCACATTTTGCTACATTCTTGCAAATTTTTTCGTTATCTCTTTTGACTTCAGCAGTCATAAAATCAAAACGCAATGTCAGATTTCGGTGGAATAAAAAGCATTTTAAAATTATACTACCCCTACCCCCGGACCTAGTCTAACTTTAGCGGCATGTTAGGCCAATTTAGGGATGTTCAGTTAAAATTTAAACAATGTTTATAGTTGACGATGCTTTGAGATTTGCGTTTATATTAGCGGGTGTTTAAAATGTGATTGAATCAGTAATTAGCGTTAAACTTTGTTTAAGAATACGGCCCTTGATGTTCAAACGTATGACTTGATACCCCACCTTGTTTTTGAAGTAATAAACCATTAATCTTCTGTTGACTACTTCTTTCTTGGACACATGGTATATTCTTTCAACCCCCATTTCTCTTATTATTATTTTCATTGCAGTTTCCAAATGTTCATCCCACAATTCACAAGTGGATAAAAGCTGTCTGTGATGATTTTACTTCAATCGGTCCAAATGCTCTTGAAGATCTGCTTGAATTTCTCTTCCCCAACATCTCAGCGACTACGGCTGCTGGAACAGTACAAAGTATTATTCCTGCCCCATCAAACACCTCCTTGAATGTACCGGTAACAGGGGGTTGTGCACACAGTTTGGTGTATGGATACCATGACGAGCAGTCGAGACAGAGGGGAAGAGCTAGAGTAGCGACCCCAGTGGAATATAGGGTAGCGCTAAGAAAGGCTGAAGATGCTCATAGGTCTAGATCTAGATCTAGATCGCCAGTTCGTCAAACAGCTTCAGTTACGCCTCTTTATCAAGATGTGGAAAGTATAAATGGAAATGTGCCATATCGTGACTGTGCTGTGATTGATAACCCTGGTGAATATATTGTGGACAGAAAAGCACATCACCATTACTTTGAGTCCCACAGGCCAGACGTAACAGTGGTTCAGACCAAACATGCTCATGATCTTGATCCAGGTCCACCACAGATGAGAGAGGAAGCACATGTCAAACTTGTGTGTGAGTTATCCACAACCCGGAAATTTGGCGCAATCAGGCTTGCAAATTACTTGCAAAGAAACACAGAACAGTGTGTTCAGTCCTGTTTGTCGTCATTGGGCTATAACCAGGATCTCATACTAGGCCTTGTTGTTGTTGTGGATGGCTTTAAGCTGATCAAAATTGAAAGAAGGGATAATCAAGGCAACCTCTCATATGAGATATCTGAATCAGATCTCATATTGTGGAACAATGCAGATGGAATGCATGAGCTGTTCCATGTTATAGGCAATAACTTGTAACTTGCTCACTCAAGCATGTTATCAATTCAATTCAATTTGATTTTATTAAAAAATAACATCGTGGCCTTCTGGCCAAACTGTGTATTTTGTAAAAACACATCAAAATTTACTATTCTATATTAATCACATACATTACAAAGATAGATTACTATAATCCATTCAACAATTAGACGAACATGAGTGTGCAGCGTACACGCACACAACAAGTACGCGCTCCGTTAACAACAACGCTCGGGCATCCGAAAAGTACGCAGTGCAATTTCAACTCATGTTCGTTTAATTGTTGAATGGATTATAGTAACATTTACAAAATTACAAATCCTTTTCTATTTGACATTCTGTATCTAGATTTTAAAGCAGAATCTTGGCATATATGAGATTTGTATTAACATAATGAGTGATAAGAATGAGATTTACCCCCGGATTTACCTTATTAGGCCAATTTTGTTGTTGTTGTGTTGCCCTTTTCTGACCGACCGTAAATCCTGTAAAAGTTGGGTCAGGGTTTTTTTTAAATATTTTTTATAATTTTCTATTTTTACAAATTTTTGAAAAACTCACCATTTCTAGCACAAAATCTTTGCACACATGATAAAATCTATCTAAATGTGATAAGAGAGTCATCAGATATCAGTTTGGCGCTGATCACACAACTTTCAAATTTGGAACTGGTAAAATTGAACCCAATCTTTGTCAGATTAATGAGAAGAAAAAAATCTGACAGACCAACCCGACCTTAACATTCTGTAATGAACCTCGGTTTTTGAGCCCCTCGATTCATTTTTTTTTAAACGTTATAGAATATAGAATTATATTCTATCCAAGTATTTGTGCATATTTTATGACAATGACTATCGTTTTATATGGTTAGGCCCGCGATTTCAATACTGTTGTTTACAATAGGGAAATAGGCCTAGGTCATAGGGTAGGCCTTGCTATCAAATTTAGTTTGTGTTGTAATGAATACCACATTGTGGTCAGAATACTACACCTCTTTTGATGTTAAACTTGTGCCTATCATGAACCTTGAGACTAATGTTAAAAACGCAAGATTAGTAAAAAGGTCAAAATAATAAGCTTACTTGCCTAAAACCGGACTAAATCTTTAGTCCTCACATTTTGCACGATGCATGGTGAGTAGAATGTTGTATATGTTGTTAAGAAGTTTATATACATGATTTGTTGTCATAATTCTATATTGTATGTGCCCGATCAAGCCAAAAGCTACATTTATTATGCCTACGACGGTCCGATATTTTAGTCTCTACAGTCATAAATTCTGCGGCCGTTTTATGTTAAACCACTGTTGTTGATAAGCATAGATACTCACGATTTAAATCCTAGCTTGATATTAATCCATAATTGAGTTGTCTGATGTTGAAATTCGTCATACAAATTGAGTAAACAGTGTTGTTTTGCACTCGTTAATTTAGACCAAAGGCTACTGGGCGCGGCCATCTTTTAATTCAGATTCAAAGTTCAATGTTTCTAATTGGCGAAAGTTTTGTCTCAAGTATTTGGATGTTGAATGATTATGTTGAATTATTATATTACACGATAAATTCTATGTTTCTAAAGTTACTGAAATTGTTTTAGATGTTAAATTCCAACTTTTACCGTTGTTATAAATGTTTTATTCAGGTTCAATAATTTGATATTTGGGAACTTATTTTATTCTTATCAAAACGCTTAATTGAGGTTATAGGTCAAATGATTTCAGCTTAGTCATGCGTGATCACTGAACTTCTGTCCAATCAGCGATTACATGTATATCACGCTAGGCGTGGACATTGTTAGTTAACCAATCACAGTCTTGTTGTCACATGCATAGTACAAATAATTGCGTCAGCCAATTAGTGACGGATGGCGGTCGCGTTGTGATTGGTTGGAAGTTGTTATTGCGGTTGGAATAAATATTGCTAACAAAAATACTAGGAGACGATAACTGGGCCTCAACTTGAGCAGTTGTGGATTAACGGAGCTCCCGTTTTGGTTGTATCTGACGCCGATTGACGGCGACGGCTATTGTAAAATGGATATTACATAAGTTGTATACGGTGTAATGTGTCTAGAAGGAGGAGGAATATGTTGACAATAAATTAATATTAAACCGTGATTTGCAGCCTATAAAGCAATGCTTTAAATGTGAGTTTTATACGAGATTGTTAAATGTATAAATAATGTTTTATCAACAAGTAATGCTAGACTGCATCAGCCTACATTTTACGGAGACACATAGTTTCACCGCAATTTAAATTTAAAGCCGTTTTCTTCTACACAAAGTTGGGAGAAATAGCTCCACTCCGTGGACTTGAAATCATCTAAGAAACAGCACCATCATCAACTACATCAGAAGAACACCTGACCAATCCAGGTAGACAGGCCTATCCTCCACACCCTTTTGCTCGACACCAGCAATTGCCCTATCGGCAAAAGTATGCTGCATATTTCCTCCACCTCCCCGGTGACGGACGGGACAACTACACCAGAAGAACACCTTACCAATCCAGGTAGACATAGGCCTATCCTCCACACCCTTTTGCTCGACACCAGCTATTGTAAGACAGCGTAAAGTAGAGATTTCTCCATTTCCTCTCATATCCAAAATAGAGATTGCTCTATTTACCATCCATATGTCCATAACAGAAATCTCGCTATTGTAAGACAGCGTAAAGTAGAGATTTCTCCATTTCTCCTTATATCCAAAATAGAGATTGTTCTATTTACCATCCATATGTCCATAACAGAAATCTCGCTATTGTAAGACAGCGTAAAGTAGAGATTTCTCCATTTCTCCTCATATCCAAAATAGAGATTGCTCTATTTACCATCCATATGTCCATAACAGAAATCTCGCTATTGTAAGACAGCGTAAAGTAGAGATTTCTCCATTTCCTCTCATATCCAAAATAGAGATTGTTCTATTTACCATCCATATGTCCATTACAGAAATCTCGCTATTGTAAGACAGCGTAAAGTAGAGATTTCTCCATTTCCTCTCATATCCAAAATAGAGATTGCTCTATTTACCATCCATATGTCCATAACAGAAATCTCGCTATTGTAAGACAGCGTAAAGTAGAGATTTCTCCATTTCCTCTCATATCCAAAATAGAGATTGCTCTATTTACCATCCATATGTCCATTACAGAAATCTCGCTATTGTAAGACAGCGTAAAGTAGAGATTTCTCCATTTCCTCTCATATCCAAAATAGAGATTGTTCTATTTACCATCCATATGTCCATAACAGAAATCTCGCTATTGTAAGACAGCGTAAAGTAGAGATTTCTCCATTTCCTCTCATATCCAAAATAGAGATTGTTCTATTTACCATCCATATGTCCATTACAGAAATCTCGCTATTGTAAGACAGCGTAAAGTAGAGATTTCTCCATTTCCTCTCATATCCAAAATAGAGATTGTTCTATTTACCATCCATATGTCCATTACAGAAATCTCGCTATTGTAAGACAGCGTAAAGTAGAGATTTCTCCATTTCCTCTCATATCCAAAATAGAGATTGCTCTATTTACCATCCATATGTCCATATCAGAAATCTCGCTATTGTAAGACAGCGTAAAGTAGAGATTTCTCCATTTCCTCTCATATCCAAAATAGAGATTGTTCTATTTACCATCCATATGTCCATATCAGAAATCTCGCTATTGTAAGACAGCGTAAAGTAGAGATTTCTCCATTTCCTCTCATATCCAAAATAGAGATTGTTCTATTTACCATCCATATGTCCATTACAGAAATCTCGCTATTGTAAGACAGCGTAAAGTAGAGATTTCTCCATTTCCTCTCATATCCAAAATAGAGATTGCTCTATTTACCATCCATATGTCCATTACAGAAATCTCGCTATTGTAAGACAGCGTAAAGTAGAGATTTCTCCATTTCCTCTCATATCCAAAATAGAGATTGTTCTATTTACCGTCCATATGTCCATAACAGAAATCTCGCTATTGTAAGACAGCGTAAAGTAGAGATTTCTCCATTTCTCCTCATATCCAAAATAGAGATTGTTCTATTTACCATCCATATGTCCATATCAGAAATCTCGCTATTGTAAGACAGCGTAAAGTAGAGATTTCTCCATTTCCGCTCATATCCAAAATAGAGATTGCTCTATTTACCATCCATGTCCATAACAGAAATCTCGCTATTGTAAGACAGCGTCAAGTAGAGATTTCTCCATTTCCTCTCATATCCAAAATAGAGATTGCTCTATTTACCATCCATATGTCCATATCAGAAATCTCGCTATTGTAAGTCAGCGTAAAGTAGAGATTTCTCCATTTCCTCTCATATCCAAAATAGAGATTGCTCTATTTACCGTCCATATGTCCATAACAGAAATCTCGCTATTGTAAGACAGCGTAAAGTAGAGATTTCTCCATTTCTCCTCATATCCAAAAATAGAGATTGCTCTATTTACCATCTATATGTCCATAACAGAAATCTCGCTATTGTAAGACAGCGTAAAGTAGAGATTTCTCCATTTCCTCTCATATCCAAAATAGAGATTGCTCTATTTGCCATCCATATGTCCATTACAGAAATCTCGCTATTGTAAGTCAGCGTAAAGTAGAGATTTCTCCATTTCCTCTCATATCCAAAATAGAGATTGCTCTATTTACCGTCCATATGTCCATAACAGAAATCTCGCTATTGTAAGACAGCGTAAAGTAGAGATTTCTCCATTTCTCCTCATATCCAAAATAGAGATTGCTCTATTTACCATCCATATGTCCATATCAGAAATCTCGTTATTGTAAGTCAGCGTAAAGTAGAGATTTCTCCATTTCTCCTCATATCCAAAATAGAGATTGCTCTATTTACCATCCATATGTCCATATCAGAAATCTCGCTATTGTAAGTCAGCGTGAAGTAGAGATTTCTCCATTTCTCCTCATATACAAATTAGAGATTTGCTCTATTTCTCTCCATATCTCCAAAATAGAGATTTGCTCTATTTCTCTCCATACATTCATTATAAAGATTTGCTCTATTTCTCTCCATATCTCCAAAAATAGAGATTTGCTCTATTTCTCTCCATATCTCCAAAAATAGAGATTTGCTCTATTTCTCTCCATATCTCCAAAATAGAGATTTGCTCTATTTTCTCTCCATATCTCCAAAATAGAGATTTGCTCTACTTCTCTCCATATCTCCAATAGAGATTTGCTCTACTTCTCTCCATATCTCCAAAATAGAGATTTGCTCTATTTTCTCTCCATATCTCCAAAATAGAGATTTGCTCTATTTCTCTCCGTATCTCCAAAATAGAGATTTGCTCTATTTTCTCGCCATATCTCCAAAATAGAGATTTGCTCTATTTCTTTCCATATCTCCAAAATAGAGATTTCTCCATTTCTCCTCATATACAAATTAGAGATTTGCTCTATTTACCATCCACGTGTCCATAATAGAAATCCCTCTATAGAGCAGATATTTTGCCATTGCTCTACAAATGTTATCTATGAAGAATCATCTATCGAAGATAGCCACGGAGTAGAAAGTTCTCCCATTGTTGCTGAATGTCTCCAATTGGTCCGCACGTCTTTAGAACTTCCAAGTGTTGCGAAGATTTCCAAACACAGGATTTATTGGACCTGTTTTGATACCAGAGAATGATACGGGAACCATCGAACGACGACGCTACCACTTAAGAATAATGATTTATAATGTGAATATTGTTGAAATGATGTTATAAATGTTTCTTTGTCACGAATAAACAGAACCTCTGTAAATAAGGAATTACAACGAATTTTGTCTGTTATCTATGTACATCTACGCATATCTCGTATGTTGGGTTCATTTAGCTCCAAAGGCATCGGACGAAAGACTTAATTTCGTTACAATTCTATCACCAAAAGGGCAACACAACAACAACAAAATATTTCATTGTCATTTATCTTCATCTTTAATTACGGTAGGGTCTCGCAAAGGGTGTGGATCCTTTTGATTATTTGTGCACTGTATGTTAATTCATTCAACTTGGCTTGCTAAACCTTTTCCAGTTATTTTGCAGGAACTCAGTTGACTTGTGTTTATACATAGTTTAAAGTTCAAACTTCATTTATTTCGCACATAGTAAACAATAAAATACCAATTGTAGAATATGCAATTTCCATCATTATGTGATGAGAAATTTCCTGAATTGAATGCCTTTATTATGTTGTTATGTAATTGTATATCTTGTAAAATCGTAGGGCTCATCACATAGTGACGTATTATGATTTTTGCAATATTTTGTCCAAAATTATTTGGTCCAATTGTTATTGTTAATATCTTGTCCAAATATATTTTGTCTAAAAATATTTGGTTTATACGTTTAACAGACTTATAAATACATTTTATAGTGTGTTATTACACACTATGTGATGCGGCAAATTCGGAGAAACATGCATCACATATAGTGACGCATTTGGTGACGTATCCTATCAAAAACTGTCGGAATTGAAAAATCTCGAAACCAATTTTACAACCCTCACAGGATACGTCACTATGTGATGCGCCCGACGAAATGTAATTTGTAATTTGCCCGTGGTATTTGTGTATAATTTTATTTTCATGCTTCTGTATTGTATATATGCAAGTTATTCAAATACATCAGTAAATATTATTATTATAATTATTTCATTCATTGGTAAATTGTCAAATACAACTAGCTATGAATCATAGCTACACTATTAAAGTAAATGATAATTTTTATCTGATCCATTGTTGTTCGGATGCAGTGAAAGCCAGAGAGATTTTGGACAACGTAATGGAAACGGAAAATTAATTACCCGCAAAATAATCCTTGTTTTTCGTGTTTTTCTCCGCATTGTATGGTTGGATTTAAGAGCACGCGGTTTTTAATTCTAAAAATCGACAGCAATGGATGATAACTAAATATAATATGGTATTGTTATTTATAAATAATATCAACTCGATAGTCATACCACAGTGACGCCTCGTATGTATTTATGGATTTAAAGTTTTCTGTATGTGCAACCTTCAGAATAATTAATCAGATAGTAGAAACAAATGTCTTGGAGAAACTTGGAACCTCTCCATTTAGTTAGTTCTGTATATTATTGAGGATCTCTCAGTTCATATAAAAAGCAATATGACTTTTACAGTGTTCCTATAAGGATAGGGTTAAACTTAAGGGTTGTCATGATCTGGTTCCGTGGCTAATCACCGGGCATATTTTCCCTACCAAATCAGTATTGTTTATAGGCTGTTGAAAAGATATCTGAAATTTAGAACTGTTACTTGACCAATATAGGTATGTCTGTCTCTTAAAATTGGCCATATGTTCAGTAATCCGTACTCAGAAGATATTTTGCTGTTTTTCATTCGTTTCCGTCAAGCGAAATGTACATTCCGCTTTCACTTCATCTACAGAGAAGACAACCCGTAATCAAAGCTACTATGACCAATTAGTTATGAATTCGTATAAGCTTAGATTTAAAGCTACAATTTTGGAATATTTCATAAGACTGGCTTTATAATAGTTATCAAAGTTATGAGGTAGGAGATATAACTTATTGAACGACCCTCGTATCATTACATTGTGGCTTTGTAGTGTTCTATAAGAAGCTATGTTTTGATACTTTAACGTAATCGTCACGGAATTTATGATTTAGAATGGTAGGCCTACTCTAATTTACTGACTCAAATCAACATGTTCAACTGTCGTCATATTAATGAATATCATATTCGTCATATCTGATCGTTGTATCTCATTCATTCATCTTGATTCGTAACGTATTTCAAGTGTCACCTTAGGCCTACTATCAAACCTATTACCATAGTATATTATCATTTTCCTAATTAATGAATATCTTGTAACCAATCTGGTTGTATTAATTGATGGATGACTATCATTATTTTGTTGAAGCCTATGACCATTGCTTTACCTTCAAAAGGGAACAGGCGTAGGGGAATTTGAGGGAGTACTTCAAATTGATTTAAATGATTTTGCACAGCGAAAATCTGTTTTAGATAAAAGAAATATTTTTCTTACACCATTTATTTATTTATTATTAGCAGGCGATTGTAAACTGGTTCAATTTCGGAGTTCATAAGTGGGTTTTTTGCTTGTGTTATTTTCGGAGTTCGCAATGTTTTTGCGTGTGTAGGCTTTTTATTTATTTGAAAACCAGTGGTAGCTGTTTTCTGGTGTTAGCTAATCTATAATAGATAAAAATAATTTTAAAAATAAATTTAAAAGAAATCCAGATATGACTATCAATATCAACAACGCTGATTCATTCTTGTGTTGACTAAGAACAGATTCCCTGAATATAGCTTTGAAAATACTGTTTACCTTTTAGATCGTCAAGGAGTGACTTAGTCATGTTTGTATTTTACAACGCGCTGCAACTTGCAAGAATGACACGAATTATGGATGAGACTCCGTACTACAGCGTTTCTAGTAATACTATTACTTCAGCAAATTTCACTACACCTTTAAATATACAAATTATAATATTCAAATAGAAAACAGCAAAACAGTATCCATTAACTTAAATTACGAGTTGACAAATAGACATATTCACACCATATATGATATCAGAACAAATTTACCGCACAAATTCAAACGTAGCATACAAATACCTGCAGGTCTACACGAACAATGCAAAACAGCACTCATTGATACGATAGGTATTCAGTACATGTAGCTAGGGCCACCAGGCATTAACGCACTATGGCGATTGTCAAAATGTGAAAAAGGAGGAGTTAGTTTTTGTGGCCTAAATATAGTTCTATAAGGCTTCCGGGCCTGAAATATTCACCACAAACGCCAATTATATTGATTATTAAGAATAATCAAAACAATATTCCGATTTATTTAATAGGTTGTAATTACACGAAACGGAAGATGGTGCAAATAAAATAAAACAACAAAACTGGGTTAATTTATGCAAAAATAAACATGATGATTTTAACTTTTTATCCCAATATTGGTATTATTTGATAGCATGATATGTTGTCCAAAGCTTGCATTTTATCAGAAGTGGATATGTCGTGTCAGTTTGAATCTATGGCGTGTAAATGCAAAATTCATTTTGTACAAAATAATATGCAACTTCTATGCAAATTAGGCTGTACCTTTAAAACTATCACCCCAAATGTTTGCAACTTTCAGGACTTGATGGCCCAAACATCTGTCTTTCAATTTATCGAAACAATTCCAATGTGTATCCAAATTGCCGGTGTTTCCTTGGCGGAGCATATTTTCTCTGTAATCTGCTGTCCTAATAATAACGTAGATAAGATAGGGCGTACACTGCAAAAACTCCGGTGTTGAATTTAACACCATGGGTGTCACTATAGGACCGGTGTAAAGTGGTCCGGTCCTATAGTGACACCCATGGTGTTAAATTAACACCGGAGTTTTTGCAGTGAGAGATGCGCACGGGAGACAACCACGGGTGACGGGACAGTGTGGCGTATCCAGGGGGTGGGAGTGAAGTAGCCTGAGGCCATGCCCCCCCCCCCCCTTGACAAAAAAGTGGAAGAGGAGAAAGGAAGGAGGAAGAGAAGGACTAGGAAGAAGGGAAGGGGAGCGGTTATCGGGGTCATGTCCCCCATCATTGTCATGTGGTGGACGACCCCCTATAAACCCTTTAGTGTTAAAAATGCCAAAATTACTGCTAGAATGCTGCCTTCAAATGCCTAAAACCAGGTGCTTCCATAGGGGCTTCGTCCATGGACCCCACCATGGACCCCACCGGCGCTGGTCGCTCCACTCTCGCTTTGCTTTCGCTCACTCCGCTCAAAGCGATACTCACACTGACTAGGCGCTGACGCCCTGTATAGTGCCGCGCTTAGTAGGCTGCTAGACGCCGCACCCGTACATGTACCAGGTACTCAACTGTACAAATAGATGGGATCCCTCTAGTATTTGTAAATGCCGACACAACAATGTATTGCCTGAACTATGAATAAATAATATGCATATGTAAATAGGGGTCTGGGGGAAAGCCCCTATATTTGTGGAAATTAACTGAGTGTTAAAACGTGTTTGACCCCTCTTTAGGGGTTCCAACACTTTTATGACCCGGTGACCCCCCTTTTTGTTTTGGAGCTTCAACACTTGTTTGACAACCACCATATATATGATGCACCCCGCACCCTTGACTATCATCGGGGAAATACACCCATTCGGTGGAATTAAAGGGTTTCATATACTTTATTCTATCCAATTTCAATGCGACGGTCCGGTCGAGGGAGTCGTAACCAAATTCTTATACAAAATTATTTTCCCGCGCTACGCGTGCATAAGTCCAGAAATATCATTCTAAAAGCCCATTTAAAACCCAAATATACATTATTACAGCCATAACTGAGTATAGAAATGAAAATTCGCGCGCATGTTTTCAGGATCGTGTATAAAAACCAGGCTAAATAAGCCAATAGTGTGGGGGTGGGGGGATACACCTATTCAGGGGGAATTAAAGTGTTTTTATTATTATATTCTATTCAATTTCAAGGCGTCAGTCGAGGGAATCGAAACCAAATTCGTATACAGATAGTATGAAAATAAGTATGAAACAATTATTTTCACACGCATATGTCCAGAAATATCATTCTAAACGCCCATTTTAAACCAAATTTAATTATAGCCAGAACTGCCAGTATGAAGAAGAAAAAAGATTCGCGCGCTACTCGCGCATGTTTAACAGGTAACCTAGCACTAAGTCATTCGGGTGGTGGGGATTACACTTATTCGGGGAATTTAAAAGGTCTTTATATACTTTATTCTATCCAATTTCAAGGCGTCAGTTGGGGTAATCGAAACCTAATTCGTATAAAAATAGTATGAAAAATCATGGTCGGAAAATAAATAAATAACGAACCAAAAGCGTAAAAATGCTGCATAGAGTATAGCTTCATTTTGCTACTTGATAACAATTTATTTATAAAAAAGCTTCCATTCGCCGTTACCCCGCGAAATAGTTCTTCAACATAACATTAATGTTAACCATCTATTATAATAGGCCTACATACTCGCAAATAACGAAATAGCGGGGGCAGTGGCGTAGCTAGGATTGTTTTCATGGTGGGGGTGGGGGGGGGGCAAGATTTCTAAAATTTTCGTAAAAGGTTGCCCCAATTTTTTTCCCCAGTCAGTCACCTCGTGAATTTCACGTAAGTGTATGTGTGGGGTGTGTGTGTGTGGGGGGGGGGGGGGGGGGGGGGGGGGGGGGGGGGGGGGGGGGGGGGTGGTTGTCAAAATGAAATCGCACGGTCACACAATTTCGCCCAGTTACCATATTATGGTCAATTCTCAGGGTTTTAATCAATTTTTCGATAAAGTGTTCCTTTATTTATAAAAAACCAGGAGAAAAATTGTCATTTTTAAATGGTTATAACGCATAGGCCTATAAGCACTACATCCGGAGAGTGGGGCGGGGCACAAAGGGGGGGGGGGGGGGGGGCACAACAAATTCTGTCACTGGGTGGGGGCACAATAAAATACCTTCTGTCAGAGGGGGGGGGGGGGGGGGGGGGGGGGAGGGGGCATACCGGTAGCTACGCAACTGGTCGGAGTCCAAGTCCATCTGGGCGTCCGAGTCAAGTACAAAGCAGTGGCATGTCCAAATAGGGGTAGAGGGAGGGCAGGGGAGCAGCGTCCCCCACGGCCTTTGATTATCATTCGGAAGAATGAACCGATTCAGAGAAGTTTAATGAACAAGTTACTTTACGTCCAATTCAAAACATCATTCAAGGGAATCAAAACGCAAATACAGAACCCCAACAACAAACATTGGCCAGTTTCATTTAAAGAACAATTATATAATCGTGCACAATGATGTGAAGTTGAAGGAATGGAAAAGATACTTTTTAACAGTTGAACATGACCATGATGACAGCGCCTTTTTGGCATTTGGGTCATTTGGGTGCAGCAGCAGCAGCTGTCTGCAGCTTTGCTATATGCGTTTTTAATACTCTCGGGCTCGCATTCGGGCTCAGTCTGCGCGCGAGTTCACATTTGGCCGCGATTTTGACGCGGGTCATCATGGAGACGGTAAACGTCAAACACTGCGTAACCTCGCTGCTACTGCGTAAAAGTGACACGACTCGCTATGCCCGGTGTGACGCGTTAAGACCCTAGTTACCAAGTACATCATAAGGGATCATAACCGGACATGATGCGGGCCGTGGAGCCCATGCGCTCCGAAACCACATGATTTGTGCAACAAAGAAACGTCTTTCAAGCCAAAGATTTTAGGCCTTCAAAACCTAGGATAGAGCAGATCAACTCTTATTTCAGCATACCATCTTAACTCGTGTCCAGACCATCTTAACTTGTATCCAGAGTAAATTCCGACCAACAGTCCAGGCTTGGATGGGCATTCCATGCCCTGTGACCATCTATGGCAAAACGCTACTTCGTATGGAATGGCATGCAGTTTGCCTAGTATTCATAAGTTAACGAAGAAGAAACTCTACGTCTATGCTTCTCTGTTTTTGGCAGTATTTCTTAGCGGTACTATTATAAATGATTTGGTAGCTTACACCATCAGCGAGAAGACGTCACACTCGACACAGGCATTGACCGAAACTTTACTGGTAAGTAAATAGGCTAAATGAAATAGATATTTGTTAACAATTGATAAACGTTACAACAACCTATTGGGAATGTAACAAGAGCGATCAATGTCCAAAGCTACTTTCTAATGTTATGTTTTGTGTTAATAATGATATTAGAGCTTGTATGGTGGAGAACGGGGGGCAAGGGCGTATCCAGGACTGTTTTGATGGGGGCCAAATGTTGTATCCTTGTGAGCGGAGCGACTGTGGCCCAGACTGTGGTCGAAAACTCATGGGTTCGGCATTTTTAAGGCAAAGATTCAGCATTCTGAAGCAGTAATTTTGGCATTTTCTCACATGCCTACGAACTAAAAAACCCAATTATTTCTGCATATAGATATTACTATTAGGTAACAGGAGTAAAATCCGATCACAAAATGTGCACATTCAAATTCAAACTTAAACATCATCCACATCAAGTGGGTGGGGTCCAGGGCCCGCGTTAGGCTAGGGCCCCTGGAAGCTCCTGGGTTTAAGGCATTTTAAGGCAAAGATTTAGCATTCTGAAGCAAGAAGAATTAGGGTCGTTCGAAATCCATTATAATTGTTAAAACCTGTAGGCCTATAACAAATGTGCGCTCGCGCACAAAGATTTTCATTTTATGAACTGAAATGGTCCAGACAAAATTCCTGAAGCCATCTTCGCCGTCGTTCTATGAATCATGGCTGATTATTTGTGACCCTTTTGATGATGGAGCGCCATCGTTGTCTATTTTGTGACATGCGATGTGCAAAGATAAGAGATAAACCTGTTGGATTCCGAATGCCATCAGCCCAGCGGAGTTTTGGTATGCCATGTTTACGAGTTCCTTCGACGACAGCCCCTTGAGTTATCACCTTTTATATGTTGTCACCTTCTCGTCTAGCAATGTGTCCAAAGAATTGCAGTTTGTTTGTTTACACTACACGGTTGGTCCGTACGGACACATAGGGCCTATGGTCCTGAAGGGACCAGGCTCAAGCAAAATGCTCGGGCCACAGGCTTACAAAGCCTATAAGCATGCTGGCTAAAGGGAATGAAAGTAAGAAAAGATGGAAGAAAAGAATGAAGTTAAAAGAGCCACTCCCAACAAATACTCTCTAAATGTAAAAGAGCTAAAGCTCACTCTTTTGAGAGCTCTAGGAGGGACAGCTCGTTTCTGGAGTAAAGTTCACTTTTTCAGAGTGATTGCCACTCTTTTCAGAGTAAAAATCACTCCAAAAAGAGTGGGAAATCACTCCGTAATGAGCGAACTTCACTTCTAATATGAGCCGTCCTTCCTAGAGCTCTTAAAAGAGTGAGTTTTAGCTCTTTTACATTTAGAGAGTAAAGTTAACAATTTTGCTGTGAGCCTTCGGACATGAGAAAAGAATAATCTTGATCCAATCTAAAAACCTCATTGCCGGTTGCGCATGATCTTATTACAGAGAGAAGTTTGGTCTCTTATCTGGCTTCTGACATAAGAGATAAACCTGTTGGATTCCGAATGCCATCAGTCCAGCGGAGTTTTGGTATGCCACGTTTACGAGTTCCTTCGACAGCTCCTTGAGTTATCACCTTTTCTATGTTGTCACCTTTTTGTCTAGCAATGTGTCCAAAGAATTGCAGTTGGTTGCGCATGATCTTATTACAGAAAGAAGTTTGGTCCCCAATCTGGCTTCTGACAAATTCATTGGTCTTAGCATGACATATCTAACATCTTGCGCCAACAACACATTTCTAAAACTGATATTTTCTTTGAATCCACAATTCCCACAGACTAGGTCTCAGCTCCATTAAGCAACCGGACAGGTTTAATGCCTTCATGCGTACTTTTGTGGCCTTCGTGATTCCTCTATCCTTCCAAATGGTTGATAGCGCATTTACTGATGTTTTAGTCATGGCCATTCGCCTTTTTATCTCCCCGAGCTTCCACCATCTTTAAGAATGAGTTATCCAAGGTGTCAACACAATCTACTTTATTGTTATCGACTCTCACTTGTTATTTATGGTTGCTCTTATCTCCACAGATCATGACTTTGGTCTTCTTAACATTCAGGAAGAGCCCAAACTTCTCACTGGCTGATTTCACTCTGTATATTAGATCTTGAAGTTCATCTCCAGTTCTCGCTATATCAGCGTGGTATCATCAGCATATCGGAGATGGGTAATTGTGTGACCTCCCATTGAAACTTTATGTTATTCTGCGTAAATGTTGAATAAGTAGGGTGACAGGATACATCCTTGACGAACGCCTTGCCCAATTGAGAACCACTCACAGTCGCCATTATCTGTTCTTACTGTAGCCTCTTGGTCTTTGTAGAGGGATTTAATCAGCTCGGTGATGAGAGGGAGAAACCCATTTCTAGCTTTACAGTCCATAGTTTCGAGTGTTCCACGCAGTCAAATGCCTTGGAGTAGTCAATGAAACATTGATAGAGGCGAGTTGCTGAAATTCCAGGTTCTTCTCCATCAGGTTTCTCAGATTGCCTATTCGATTTATTGTGCCTCACCCTTTCCTGATACCGGCCTGTTCTGGTAGTAACTCATTCTCCAGATGTTGTCGAATCCTCTCTGCAATGATATGGAGTAGAACCTTGCTAGTATAGGAAAATAAGGCTAATCGTGCGGTTGTTAGCACACTCTCTGGTGTCCCCTTTTCTTTGGAAGAGAGAGAGAGAGGAAGACTACTTTCTTCCAGTCTGTTGACCACTCTATTGTTTTCCAAATCTTGGTGCATAGTCAGTGGATTACATCAACGCCCTCCTTATCACTTTCCTTTAGGAGTTCTTTCAGGAATATTATCAGCTCCAGGCGATTTACCGATCTTTAATTTCTTCATAGCTTTGGCCACTTTACTCTTCAGAATATCAGGCTCAGACATGTCATTGTGATGCGTGATCCTCAGCTTGAATACCTTCTTGGGATGCATATAGCTTTTGGCAGTACTCTTTTCACCTGGATTTTATTTTATTTCGTAATCTTCCGTAAGAATTTTACCAACAGCATCCTTCAAGACAATTAGTCTGGGAACCGGTTTATTGTCAGGAGATTGATATTTTTGTACACGTCCTTGGTGTTGTTGGCCGTACTGTCCTTTTCAACTTCAGAACAAATTTGAGTGATGAAAGTTGTTTTGTCTTTACGAAGTTGTAGTTGGACTTTCCTGTGTTAAGCTCCCGGTACTCTTTCAGGTTCCATTTGAAACCCTATTTTTTTCTTCAGTTGGTTAGGGGTCCATTTAACTTTTTAAGTCATTATATTTTGACAGTGACACAAAGAGTGTAATTCCGTTTTACATTCACACAAAAATGGGGGTAATTCAGTGAAAAGGTCATAAAATAGAGAGTCAATCAGTGGGGGTGGGGGGGGGGGGGGGGATCACTCATTTTACCAAACTCTTTTGTTTTCGTTAGGCTATACCTATTTTCAAAATAGGGTTTCATTAATCGTATTTACTAAAACGGGGTTATCAATTACGGAAAGATTTAAAAACAGGGTCATTGTGGGTGATCGAAAGATAACCATCGAGTGACCGTGGGGTGGGGGAATTCCCCAATATTTGAGACAGTCCGTCGGTCATTGTCGGTTAATACAGGTATACTGTCGGTTCATTTGATGGCAAGGGACATTAGCCTGTGTGAATATAGTGAAAAGACTTCATAAACATGGACATAAAACTTGTGACGAATTGTACTTGAGGCTTGATAACAACCATTTTGTTTGAAGTCTGTCGGTTCACTTTCATTTATCCTCCCCCCCCCCCACCCCTATGTAAATTCTAGCTACGCCACTACATGTAGGCCTATATAGGCATGTCCACTTTAAATGTAACACTCCACGGCATGATCTACTTGAGCCGGGCGCTTGATGGCTTATAAGGCCTACGTTAAAACTATAAGAGCAAAACGATTTTGATATAAATAACAAATCATGATGCTTTTTCTCACAGATTATTCACATATTATCGGTGGTGGTGTCTATCCTCGGATTTGTATACAACACAAAAGGCGGGAAATCATTAGGAGAGGCCTACTTAGAATGGACCGCTGTCGGTAAGAACGTAATTAAGTAGTTAAGTTAGCTATCAGCACTATAGAGATAGTTGCTGAATTATTGTTCCATAGATAGCTGATGAATTAGTGTGTTCATCACAACTTTTCTGTAGATATTGATGAATTATTATGCTATCAAATCTGCAGTAGAGACATTGCAGAAGAAATGTGCTATCAGCAGTAGATAGCAGATGAAGTAGCATGCTATCAGCAGTAGATAGCAGATGAAGTAGCATGCTATCAGCAGTAGATAGCAGATGAAGTAGCATGCTATCAGCAGTAGATAGCAGATGAAGTAGCATGCTATCAGCAGTAGATAGCAGATGAAGTAGCATGCTATCAGCAGTAGATAGCAGACGAAGAAGCGTGCTATCAGCAGTAGATAGCAGATGAAGTAGCATGCTATCAGCAGTAGATAGCAGATGAAGTAGCATGCTATCAGCAGTAGATAGCAGATGAAGTAGCATGCTATCAGCAGTAGATAGCAGATGAAGTAGCATGCTATCAGCAGTAGATAGCAGATGAAGTAGCATGCTATCAGCAGTAGATAGCAGACGAAGAAGCGTGCTATCAGCAGTAGATAGCAGATGAAGTAGCATGCTATCAGCAGTAGATAGCAGATGAAGTAGCATGCTATCAGCAGTAGATAGCAGATGAAGTAGCATGCTATCAGCAGTAGATAGCAGACGAAGAAGCGTGCTATCAGTAGTAGATAGCAAATGAAGTAGCATGCTATCAGCAGTAGATAGCAGATGAAGTAGCATGCTATCAGCAGTAGATAGCAGACGAAGAAGCGTGCTATCAGCAGTAGATAGCAGATGAAGAAGTGCGCTATTATAATCAGTAGATAGAAGGTGAAGTAGTGGGCTATCAGCAGTAGATAGCAGATTAAAGAGTGTGCTGTCAGCAGTAGATAGCAGATGAAGTAGTGTGCTGTCAGCAGTAGCAGCAGAGATAGTTGATGAATTAGTGTGCTATCATCACTAGAGATATTAATGAAGAAGTGTGCTTCAGCTATCAGCAGTAGATAGCAGATGTCCTATCAGCAATATATAGCAGATGAAGTAGTGTGCTATTAGTAGATAGCAAATGAAATAGTGTGCTATCAGCAGTAGCTGGCAGATGAAACGTGCTATCAGCAGTAGATAGCAGATGAAGAAGTGTGCTATCAGCAGTATATAGCAGATGAAGTAGCATGCTATCAGCAGTAGATAGCAAATGAAGAAGTGTGCTATCAGCACTCAGCAGTTGTGGATAGCATATGAAGAAGGCTATCAGCAGTAGATAATTGTTCAGCAGTATAAAGTAGAGTGCTATCATCAGTAGATAGCAGATGAAGAAGTGTGCTATCAGCAGTATATAGCAGATAAAGTAGCGTGCTACCAGCAGTAGATAGCAGATAAAGAAGTGTGCTATCAGCAGTAGATAGCAGATGAAAAAGTGTGCTATCAGCAGTATATAGCAGATAAAGTAGCGTGCTACCAGCAGTAGATAGCCGATAAAGAAGTGTGCTATCAGCAGTAGATAGCAGATGAAGAAGTGTGCTATCAGCACTCAGCAGTTGTGGATAGCATATGAAGAAGGCTATCAGCAGTAGATAATTGTTCAGCAGTATTATAAAGTAGAGTGCTATCATCAGTAGATAGCAGATGAAGAAGTGTGCTATCAGCAGTTGAAAGAAGATGAAGTAGTGCGCTATCAGCAGTAGATAGCGGATGAAAAGGTTTGCTATCAGCAGTAGATAGCAGACAAAGGAAGTGTGCTATCAGCAGTAGATAGCAGATGAAGAAGTGTGCTATCAGCAGTAGATAGCAGATAAAGGAAGTGTGCTATCAGCAGTAGATAGCAGATGAAGAAGTGAGCTATCAGCAGTAGATAGCCGATGAAGGAAGTGTGCTATCATCAATAGATAGCAGATAAAAAAGTGTGCTATCAGCAGCAGATGAAGAAGTGAGCTATCAGCAGTAGATAGCAGATAAAGGAAGTGTGCTATCAGCAGTAGATAGCAGATGAAGAAGTGTGCTATCAGCAGTAGATAGCAGATGAAGGAAGTGTGCTATCATCAATAGATAGCAGATAAAAAGTGTGCTATCAGCAGTCGATAGCAGATGAACAAGTGAGCTATCAGCAGTAGATAGCAGATAAAGGAAGTGTGCTATCAGCAGTAGATAGCAGATGAAGGAAGTGTGCTATCAGCAGTAGATAGCAGATGAAGGAAGTGTGCTATCAGCAGTAGATAGCAGATAAAGGAAGTGTGCTATCAGCAGTAGATAGCAGATAAAGAAAGTGTGCTATCAGCAGTAGATATCAGACGAAGGAAGTGTGCTATCAGCAGTAGATAGCAGATGAAGGAAGTGTGCTATCAGCAATACTGTAGATAGCCAAATGAAAAAGTGTGCTATCAGCAGTAGATAGCAGATAAAGGAAGTGTGCTATCAGCAGTAGATAGCAGATAAAGAAAGTGTGCTATCAGCAGTAGATATCAGACGAAGGAAGTGTGCTATCAGCAGTAGATAGCAGATGAAGGAAGTGTGCTATCAGCAATACTGTAGATAGCCAAATGAAAAAGTGTGCTATCAGCAGTAGAAAGCAGATGAAGTAAATGTGCTATCAGCAGTAGATAGCAGATGAAGGAAGTGTGCTATCAGCAGTACTGTAGATAGCCAAATGAAAAAGTGTGCTATCAGCAGTAGATAGCAGATAAAGGAAGTGTGCTATCAGCAGTAGATAGCAGATAAAGAAAGTGTGCTATCAGCAGTAGATAGCAGACGAATGAAGTGTGCTATCAGCAGTAGATAGCAGATGAAGGAAGTGTGCTATCAGCAGTAGATAGCAGATAAAGGAAGTGTGCTATCAGCAGTAGATAGCAGATAAAGGAAGTGTGCTATCAGCAGTAGATAGCAGATGAAGTAAATGTGCTATCAGCTGTAGATAGCAGATGAAGGACGTGTGCTATCAGCAGTAGATAGCCAAATGAAAAAGTGTGCTATCAGCAATAGATAGCAGATAAAGGAAGTGGGCTATCAGCAGTAGATAGCAGATAAAGGAAGTGTGCTATCAGCAGTAGATAGCAGATAAAGAAAGTGTGCTATCAGCAGTAGATAGCTGATGAATAAGTGTGCTATCAGCAGTAGATAGCAGATAAAGGAAGTGTGCTATCAGCAGTAGATAGCAGATAAAGAAAGTGTGCTATCAGCAGTAGATATCAGACGAAGGAAGTGTGCTATCAGCAGTAGATAGCAGATGAAGGAAGTGTGCTATCAGCAGTAGATAGCAGATAAAGGAAGTGTGCTATCAGCAGTAGATAGCAGATAAAGGAAGTGTGCTATCAGCAGTAGATAGCAGATAAAGTAAATGTGCTATCAGCTGTAGATAGCAGATGAAGGACGTGTGCTATCAGCAGTAGATAGCCAAATGAAAAAGTGTGCTATCAGCAATAGATAGCAGATAAAGGAAGTGTGCTATCAGCAGTAGATAGCAGATGAAATAAATGTGCTATCAGCTGTAGATAGCAGATGAAGGACGTGTGCTATCAGCAGTAGATAGCCAAATGAAAAAGTGTGCTATCAGCAATAGATAGCAGATAAAGGAAGTGTGCTATCAGCAGTAGATAGCAGATAAAGAAAGTGTGCTATCAGCAGTAGATAGCTGATGAATAAGTGTGCTATCAGCAGTAGATAGCAGATAAAGGAAGTGTGCTATCAGCAGTAGATAGCAGATAAAGAAAGTGTGCTATCAGCAGTAGATATCAGACGAAGGAAGTGTGCTATCAGCAGTAGATAGCAGACGAAGGAAGTGTGCTATCAGCAGTAGATAGCAGATAAAGGAAGTGTGCTATCAGCAGTAGATAGCAGATAAAGGAAGTGTGCTATCAGCAGTAGATAGCAGATGAAGTAAATGTGCTATCAGCTGTAGATAGCAGATGAAGGACGTGTGCTATCAGCAGTAGATAGCCAAATGAAAAAGTGTGCTATCAGCAATAGATAGCAGATAAAGGAAGTGTGCTATCAGCAGTAGATAGCAGATAAAGAAAGTGTGCTATCAGCAGTAGATAGCTGATGAATAAGTGTGCTATCAGCAGTAGATAGCAGATAAAGGAAGTGTGTTATCAGCAGTAGATAGCTGATGAATAAGTGTGCTATCAGCAGTAGATAGCAGATGAAGGAAGTGTGCTATCAGCAGTAGATAGCAGATAAAGGAAGTGTGCTATCAGCAGTAGATAGCAGATGAAGTAAATGTGCTATCAGCTGTAGATAGCAGATGAAGGACGTGTGCTATCAGCAGTAGATAGCCAAATGAAAAAGTGTGCTATCAGCAATAGATAGCAGATAAAGGAAGTGTGCTATCAGCAGTAGATAGCAGATAAAGAAAGTGTGCTATCAGCAGTAGATAGCTGATGAATAAGTGTGCTATCAGCAGTAGATAGCAGATAAAGGAAGTGTGCTATCAGCAGTAGATAGCTGATGAATAAGTGTGCTATCAGCAGTAGATAGCAGATGAAGTAGTGTGCTGTCAGACAGCAGAGATAAGTAATCAAGAAGTGTGCTATCAGCTAATCACCAAGGGATAGTGTTAGGGCTAATATAGTGGAATTTTACAGGGATGGTGAACTGAGAAATTTGTATATAAACTTTAGTGCAAATAGTGCTATCACAAACTATTTTGATACAACTGACGTCCGAGCAAGACAAAAATATGTTTTTGATTAACGTTCACTTTCTTTTATTCACGTGGCTGTTCTATGGGCCCAACCGACCAATATTCTTCAAATTGGAGAATTTTGCTGTTAACCTTTGATTGTTATGTTGAACATTTTGAAAAATTTCCAAACATTTCATGAAAATTTGAAAAAGAGAAGCGCCAAACCAACCGACTGAGAGGTCCGTCTGAATGTAGAACAGTGACTTTTTTCGTTGTCTTACTACTAATTGTTCTCATTTTCGTGTTTTACCCTTTTTTCTTTACAGTGAGCAACTTTCTTGTCTGCTTCGTACGTGTCGCTGTGGAGATCGCGTTCATACAATTCCGAGAAGAAATCTACAAAAACTTTACTGAATCGGGAAAATGAAGGAGGGGAATGATAGTTTGCCTTAGTGATATAAACTTGCTGTACAAAATGGTTATGATTTGAACAAGCTATAAATGATTAATAGGATAATCCTTCCCGCTCATGGCACACGTTTATGCCCCACTTCACATAGGCATAAACAACCCCATAAACTGTGTCCAGTTTGAGAAGTTGTATAGTTATATCTTAGTATAAAGTTGTATATAATCATTGTTTTGCGGATGTGATAGGCAGATGAAAAAGGCGTGTTATGCATATATTATTTTCAAAATGCAGGGTCACCGACTGTACGGGTATATTAGGCACCTAATGATCTTTAAATATTTAGTGGCGTAAATCTTAATGATTTTACATAATAAATAACGAACAAAAATTGTGGAGTTTCTATGATTTTTATGCAAAAACGAAAGTACCATTTAATGCATTGTTATTGTTGAGTACTATCTAATCATCTAGGCTCTGCGCGTGATGTCAGAGCATATTTCATTGATTGACGCAGGCTGGTCCAAGACCCTGGCTGTCACGTAAGGTGGTAGATGTGTCGCAAAACCCCGCTCCTGGAGTGAGGACGCGTGTGACGGGCACGCGCCAGGATGAGATACATATTTGACACCGCTGAAATTATATTCATGAAAAAGTTTATGTCAAAACACTCAGGGGGTGGTGGTCGGAGAAGTAAAAACAAGAATGGCCACAAGCTTAAACAATAAATCGAGGGTTGAGCCATGGTTGAGCGCCAGAAGGCCGTAACTCAACTTTTGGGCAAATTTATATTTTGGTACAAAAATTATCCATATAACCTAGCTTTTCAGAACCATAAAGAGATTACTCATAAACACTCTTAATTTGACTAACATTAGAGTGATAAGTTGGGTGCTACAGTGTATTGTAATGAGTTCCTAATATTTGAAAGTTGATTATCTCGAAATAGCATTTTTTGAGTTACGACCTTCTGGCGCCCAACCCTCGAAATATGGGATATCCTACATTCTTTAACTTTTTTGTCAGTTTTATTGCGCTTTATTCCGTTGAGGGTGCCAAGACGGAATAAAACTAGCCAACAAGCTGGCGCGCGCCCCTCCTTGGTCCAGCCATTGGAGCAATACCGTGAGCGGGGTTTTGAACACATTTACCACCATAGTCACGGTTCATGTCAACAGTCGAGACTAAATTGGTAAATGCCAATTTTACTAATGTTTCGATTGTGATCATAATTTAAACACTATTCACCCAAGCAAACCTATTAATTTCAAGCGAAAAATAGTCATATTTTGACAATTTGGGTAAAGACTTAAATCTTAATTTAAAAAAAAATTAAATTGTGACCCTAAATGCTGACATTTTAGGGCCGGTCTCTGAGGGCAACAAAACTTCTTTTTGCCTGAAGTCTATGATCGCATGAGGAATATAGGCCAGTCAATTGGAATCATGCACATGATAATAAGTCCAAAAAGAAATTATTGTGTTGCTGTCAGCGACAGACTGTAAAATCTCAAAAATCAGGGTCGCAATTTTTTCAATCACAAATTTTCTTGATATTTCGTATGTATTCATATTGTGTTTTCTCTCTATAAAAGCTTATGTGTTCCTCTTTTCAATGATACCTCATTTGTAGCAATCACTTGTTTCAGTGCCCAGCTAGACTTGCTTGTCTAGCTTACAATAGTTTGTACCAAACGCAAAGATACACCAAACTACCATGAGCTGGTTGAAATACCAAGAAATAACAGCACCTTACACATGCACAAAACTTATCTTGCATACTTCAGTGCAATTGTAACATGAATTAAGAATGCACACAGGGACCTTGTTATCACAACAGCTGTTATTCACAAGGTTTTGTCAACTTGTATCTTTGTACCCAATCAAGTTCAATTCAATTATGTCACAATAATGTACAGGAAATTCATTCTTTCTTTACAAAAAAAATGACGCTTAAAAAAAAAGAAGAAAGAAATAACAGCACCAATCAACTTACTTTACTACATATTTTATATTTTATTTGCCACTTTTCTTTTCAAGAATTTTGTACATATACGTAGCACATATAACACAGTAGAACATGATCATAAGGCTCAGGGGGAAAAACACATTTCTTCTACAGGCCAGACCCATCACATATTTTTCAAATTTAAGATTTTGTTTTCAAATTATTATTGAATTTTGAATAATATTTGAAACTTTTGTTAAAATTACCATAATTTTCAAGGACATTTTGAAAAACAAACAAGAAAGCCAGACCAACTGACATAACCTAAAGTATGTCCATGCGAAGAATAGGGTTCTTTGTCATCTCCTAATAGTATTCCCCGTTCCTTATAAGTCAATCAAGTATGTCAGTGACAACATAGACTTAAAAGTCTATTTTGACTTAAAAGTCTATTTTGTCACTGACATACTTGATTGATTTATCCCTATTGTAAAGAAAACCCAAGGTTTCCTCAAAGTTTTGCCAACTGTTATTCATTGAAAAATATGATTTTGCAATTGAGATAATTGGAAAAACTTTGGTTTTTGTTGGTTAGAACAAAATGTTTCTTTGACGATGTCCAATATTGTACTTAGAGCTTGCCACAGATGGCACATTTGTACTTGACATGTGATGATGTTATACTATAGTTTGATCAGTTCCAAATTGACCAAGCCTCCTTACAGCAGTGAATGAATACAGGAGGACGCGAGCGCACATGAAGGCATCAGGCGCACTGTGCATCATATGCATGACGCGTGCGTAAGACCCAAACCGCATGCTTTTGGACATAATCACCCGAGTACGCTTGGATTACTTTTGCACACGGAGAGATAAAAACCTAATATTTCTCGCCAATTTGGAACTGATAAAACTATATATCCTGATATACAGTCAACCCAGAGTTGATGCACCTGTTTGTTTACACCTACTCTACACAATGCTCTCCTTGCAAGGATATTATCAACTATGTTTCAGAGATGAAGATATTTTTTTCAAATAATACAAAGAATCTTGCAGTGGTGTGAAAATTGAAATCTGAAAGTGTGGGTATAAAGTAAATTTTATGGAATGTGGGAGTGTCTCCATAAGGTTCTAAATGATAATTTGCTTAATAACACATACACTGTAGTGTATACGGGCATACACTGTAGTGTATACGGGCATACACTGTAGTGTATACAGGGCGAGTAAAAAAACCTGTACTCAAAGTAAAATAAATACAGTATTTAAAATATTTCTTACCAGGAAATGAAGGCAATCAATGATTGAATCAAAAGCTGCATTTATTTAATGTTATCAGCAAAAGAATCACAGCATTTTATTGCACTGATATCCAGTCATGACTATTTAAATGGTAAAGTTACTGCATTTTTGAAACCGAACAAAATATTGAGTATTTTACTTTAATGACGCATGATATGATAAGTGAATACATATGTATGAGACCCAATGGCTAATTAATAAAACAAATCAAAGTTGCTCAGATATTATTTACATACATTAAATGTAAAATAATGACAAAACAATGCCATTATATTTCAGCATATGATCATATTAAGAGTGTGTGCTGTTATTCAATAGGGAAACAATAGTTTGTAACTACTATATTGATCTGTATTTCAATAAGTGTTCTGGCAAATTATGGCAGGTTTTGTTGTAGTGGGTCATATATGTACTCATTTATGTACTAGTACTCATGTCACAATCGCCCTTCCAATGGGACGCCTGAAGGAAGTCAAATATTCAACAAATCTAATACATGAATGTTTCAATGATGCTACAATGTGAAATATAGGGCCATTTTTTGTTTGCTTTATATTTAAATTAGAACTGACAGTCCACCATGCATATGGGGAGAATATATAAATTCTTTGATATATAATATATATACAGGATGCACGATACATGCAACCCAAAATGCCCTCTATTTACACAACCATTTTCTTATGTTCTGCATCATGTTTGGTAGTACCTGTACAGGTATAAAAGGGTACCTATATGGGATCGGTACAGGACCTGCCGCTTGGCGAAGCCTCATTACAGCAGCGAAGGAATACAGAAGGACGCAGGCGTGCGTAAAGACAACAAGCGCACTGCGTATCATATGCGTGACGTGTGTGGTCATAACCGCCAGCTGAAAATAAAACCGAATATTTCTTGCCAACTTGCCAATCAGTTCCAAATTGGCGAGAAATATGTGTTTTTTATCTCTCTGCCCGCAAAATAATCCAAGAGTAAGTGCAGGATTTTGGGCGTATGCACACAAACAAAATATTTAACTTCTGTGCAGCCTTTGAAAAGAAACCATCTTTTTACTTGATGCAAAGTGTGCTTGTTGCTTTCATGTGCGACTATATCCATTTGTATTAATTTGTTGCTGTAAGGAGGCTCGCCAATTTGGAGTTCAGCGAACTATAGACTTGCGCAAAAGTGAGTCCAGTGTTGTCACTAGCCAAAATTTAGTGCCGGTTAATTTTACTGATGGCGAACGGAATAAGTGTTGCGAACAAAGTGCAGTGGTCATGGCATGGGGTCTAGAGGCCTTAATGTTTTTTTAGGGGTTATAAATGCACTTTGAGGGTTCCTGCCACATAATTTTTTGTTTTATGAGGCAGTTTAATGATTTTATCAACAAATTGTAAAAATAAGAGTGCCGTTTTTTACCCTTGTTTTAAGAGTGCCGGCTCCGCCCGACCGGCAACGACCGCCTTAGTGACAACCTTGAGCAAAACATACAAATCTGGAACTGATAATTGGGCTTCGAAAATTTGAACTTAAGTTGTATTCCCCAAAACACTTTCTTCTGTAGCAGTGTACCTCTGGAATTTGAATTAAAATATCCCTTTGCATAAAGTTCAGATTAATCTTAAGTAAACTTAGAAAGAGTTATTATTAACCCATCTTAAGAGGGGTGTTACTGTTAGCCCCAATAATATGCAATTTATCAAGCGCTGTAACTTTTTGAACTATTAATGTGATGTATAATAACCCTAACTCTAGATCACCACACGGCAACAGATTTCTTTTCCGACCCCCAAAATTCACCAGAAAGGTCACCCCGACCGCCCCTGGATTTGAACCACGGACCTCCAGCACCAGGGCCCAGATCCTAGCCAGTGCACCACGGCTGTCAGTCGACACTCGGCGAGTATATTCGCCTCGTTTATATAGCCTGGGTCCGTTTTGTAGCCCAAAAACCTGCACGCCAGGTTATAAAACATTTTTTCTGCCCAGTTGCCGTGTGGTGTAGTAGAGTTAGGGTTAAAGAGGGTGTAAACCCTAATAATATGAAATGTATCAAGCGCTGTTACTTTTTGAACTATTAATGTGATGTATATTAAAGTATTTTTTAGGAAAAAACAATAACTTTTTGGTCAAAAATTTAAAAACTGAACATTTTATGAAAAATTTAAAATAAAATGTTCCTCAAGTGTTAGATGATTATGGTGCAATTTCAGCTTTTTTTTACCAAAAACGTATTTTGTTACATTGTCCGGGGTTTTTTTAATGGTGAAATTTGATACCAAAAATGGATTCTCTGACTCATTTCCTTTCCAAAAATGTATACTTTTATGTACATCACATTAGTAGTTCATAAGTGACATCGCTTGATAAATGTCATATTATTAGGGTTAACACCCCCTCCCCTTAAGCCTGGTTAAGAAGAATGTGTAAGCTTTCTTCATAAGTTGGCTGTATGAAAAAAAGTTCAAAAGTTTGACCTAGGGTCTATTATCATGAAGATTAACTCACAAATTATCTTCCTAAGAAGAGTTGAAAACTTAAGAAAATAATGTGTAAATCTTAAGTTTTATGTATATATGAGAGTTTACTCTTTGTAGCTCACTCCACAAAAACCAGGAAACAAATCAGATTTTTGACACTGAAAATCCTCAACTTTAAGGGCGTACATCACTAATTCGGCTCCCATAGACTTTACATGCTTTGTAGGCTGAGTTCAAATCGCTGTAATTTGAGTTAGCTCGCGAAGAATTCTATGAAATTTTGATGTTTTAACACAAACGGTATTTTATAACATATCTGAAACTCAACCCCGGGTCATCAGGTGGATTTTTAGCTAGAAGCCGACACGTCAGAGTGTACTGATTTTGTTACTTATAAGTCGGCTTTTACCCGTGCATGCAACGTGCGTGTAAATCGGTCCGTAAAATAATATTTCGGTTAAAATCATGTATTTTCTTTTTAAAACATTAACTATAACATTATTAGGAAAACGCAGAACACAAATTTGACACAAAAACAATAATGATTAGTTTCATTTGCTACCATTCTTTCCGTCAAATAGGAACTATTATCGTACTCAACTTTGCCGGAAGTGCCGCGCGCATTACTGAATTAGTGGTGTACGCCCTTAACATAATATGTATTTTTTTAGGGGTACAATTTAAAACTAAAAAAGGGTCGCTGAGGGGAACACAACAATTTTGTTTGGCCTAAAGCTTAACACTTCCCACGTGGCAGTCGTCTGCAGATGACATTCCAAAATTTCACAAAATGTTTCAAATTGTCAAAATTATTGAATTTCATTACCATATTTGAGGTCACCATGAGAAATGCATTAAAACAAGTACAAACATGCCTAGTATTGATTCAGGAATCCTTGAAATAGGCCTTGACAGGTTTCTGACAAATCTGTTTTGCATATGGTAAAACTATTAGCCGCGTGGAAAGTATGAAGACCATGAAATCATTCTGAAAACAACTTTAGTTCCTGGTTTTGTTAGGAAAAATTTGACTAAATATTTATAACATTTTAGGCTATATTAAAAAAAATCTTTTGTCTCAAAGCTCTTCAGTTTTTCAAAACCTAATGCAGAATGCGGTTTCTGTTAAGTGTTTTATTTTATTTTTTTATAAATATAAAATATTGAAATCCTTGTAAAAGTGACCTTTTGTATTTAAAATTATGTGATCAATGAAAATCTGAAAAATCGATAACACTTTCTGGGGTTTTTTATTTAAAAAAAAAAAAGAAGAAAATCTTCTTCTAACACGCACCAATTAACTAACGCGCGCGGGAGCTTTGAGACAAAAGATTTCTTTAATATAGCCTTATACAAACACAAGATATTCCTCCTCAAAGTCTATGCCCTCTACCTATCCTTATATTTGGATTAGCCATCGGGTCTAGGAATGGATCATCATCTGCTGAGCTGCGTCCAACCTGTGTGAATATGACGACTAGTGTAAAGAAGGCTATCAGTGCGAAGATGAGGACCATAGCGAAACGTTTCATGGTGGATGAGGACGATGGTTTCTTTTCCTTGCTGGATCTTGATCTAATAGTAATAAAATAACAGTAGATGGATATTTTGAGTAGTGTAACTAAGATCTTCAATTTTCTTCTTTGGGGGAAGGGGGGGGGGGGGCATGCCTGTGATGGGGGCATAACCAACTATTTTTTGTATATATACATAGAGTCCCACTGTAATTTTAAATCGGGCAAGTTTGTTGAAATATACAGGGTCAAGATTTTGATAAGAATCCAAGAATCCATTCTCGCAACGATTCTCCCCAGTAGTGTTGCTAGAATCCTGTTGCAATACTGCACAGTTTGTAAAAATAAACAGGGTCAAAAATTCAAGAAACTATTTGCATGAGTTTCAAAACTTCCCTTTCACCCAATGAACCCATTTTTTCTGAAAATTGAATCACTGTCACTCAAAGATCCCTACTTTTTGAAAACAAAAAGAAAATTCCTCACCTAAATACCCTAGTTAAACTAAAGAAATGTATTTGCAAATTCCTCACCTAAAGACCATTTTGGGATTTAATTTCCAAATATGTCACCCAACAACCCCCACCCCCTTTTAGGTAGGCTTAACCCAATAACACCTGTGTGTGTTTAGGGTTTAAATAATCAAATATAATTCACACTCAAAATAAGTTGAAATTTCTATGGACTGCGATCAGCCTCGGAGTTGAAAAGCATTATTGTATTTGTTAAAATTGAAGGCTCTCATAAAAATCAGCAGGGGCCAAGGTAATGCGCAATTGGCTCCATAAGGGAACGAAAACATATCCTGTTCTTTAACAGACCTGACCGACCTATTTTTTTGAAAATTTTGATTTTGATTTTTAAAATTAAAATTTGTGTGTAAATTTTGAATATTGTTTGAAAATTCCCACAGATTTGTTGAAAAAACAAACAAAAAATGCCAGATCGACCGACCCTACCTGAGAGGTTCGTTTGCCAGTAGAATAGGGGCTTTTTTTGCCGCCTAATATTCTTATTTTAAGCATTGATCTTGTTTAAGTCGACTTACTTGAACCATCTTGCAAACCAGTGAAGCGCGCTTCTCCTCTTGTATTTATCTTCATCATGGTCGTGTATAATGTCTACAATAGTCTCCTCATCATCTTTGCTTGTGTCATATCTCTTGTGTGGAGCTTGTGCTGGAGAGAGACAAGGTTAGTATTGGGAAGAGACTGATGTTACTATTTGTTTCAAACTAAAACTTGCCAACATTTTTATCTGGTTTGGACGAGACTACAAGTCTCTATAATAGTCACTGCCATAATGCTATGGACGAAATTCAAGTTATTTCATGCAATTTTTTGTTGTTCCGGGCTGCGTCCAAATGCATAATATGCACAAACAACTGTGCGTGCATACCAACTCATCATGGCGCAAATCATTTACAACTTTACTCGCATGGGAAACTCAATTGACAGAGGTGGGGACCCTCATGTTGTCCAGGATCGATTATTGGTCATTAGGGGGCAGGGTTTCCAGTGAAACTACAACACAAGGGCAATAAAATGTTGGCATACTTTGGTAGCCACGTAAGTGGACCCAACATTGATTGGTATGGAAAAGGGAAGGGCCAGTTGAAGGGGGAGGTCTCTGCTACTCTTTAAATGAAGACTTGTAATTTTCACAAGCATACTTTTGATGTGGCAAATACCAACATATGAAGACTTAAGTTTGCTACGATTTTTGTATTGGATTGCAGTCTTAATAGCACTATAATAGTATATGACCTTATTATTAGGCCTACCTGTATTTTCTGTCCTTGCATGCTGCTTCACTGCATCTACTCCGACACTACTAGCGCCACTACCACCGACTGCCCTAGGCTGTACCCCGCTAGTCGACGGATGATGGCCAAAGTTACCCCTGTGCGTGGCAGCTTCCGTCGTAGTGGGCACACGAGTCTCCCCTACTGGCGACGGATGGCTATGTAATGTATGATGGTCATGGGTCTGTGTGTTGTGAATGTGGCCGTTGGTTTCTAGCGATGATTGGTGATGATGCTGGGGCTCAATGTGTGGCTCATCAATCTAGTGATTAATTGATACAAAATTGAGGTGACATGCTGTGTTAATACTAACACACAGAGGGATTGGTCTTTGACCGTGATTGAGGGAACAACAATTGGGACACCACAATGTTAAACAGGTCAGAAATTTGAGGCAAATCCGAGAATCCATTCTCGCAAAAATTCCCGCTGGTAAAGTTGCGAGAATCCAAGTAAATAATCTGTCTAGCACACTATTTGAATAGAGGAGAATCCATAGATTCCCGGAAAATCCTTTATCAACTTGAATTCTCGCAACATAAGGTCTTTGTCCTTGTTTGGTGCGAGTTTTTAAAGCATGGTTTCTCATTCCTCAACAACACATGATGTGTGTGCACACCACTGGGCAAGGAACAATATAGTCTCTGCCAATCAACAGAACATTAGGCAATGACGTCATATATCACCTCATCTAATTTGTAAGCCCTGGCCCAATTTAGTTTTGATAACATCTCTCGCATGTTTGTTTGTGTTACTGTTGAGAGCGCATTGGTTTGTGGGAATACTCAATTATTAAGTGGGTAGGCTTAATTATCCAATGGTAAACCTAGTCCAGCCCTGGCCCAATTTAGTTTTGATAACATCTCTCGCATGTTTGTTTGTATTACTGTTGAGAGCGCATTGGTTTGTGGGAATACTCCATTATTAAAAGAGGGGCAGGCTAACTTACCAATGGTAAACCTAGTCCAGCCCTGGCCTAACTTACTTTTGATAACATCTCTCGTAACATCTGTGCTGCTGTTGAGAGAGCATTGGTTTGTGGGAATACTCCATTATTAAAAGAGGGGCAGGCTTACTTACCAATGGTAAACCTAGTCCAGCCCTGGCCCAACTTACTTTTGATAACATCTCTCGTACTGTTTGTGCTGCTGTTGAGAGAGCATTGGTTTGTGGGAATACTCCATTATTAAAAGAGGGGCAGGCTAACTTACCAATGGTAAACCTAGTCCAGCCCTGGCCCAATTTACTTTTGATAACATCTCTCGTATTAACGTTTGTCCTACTGTTGAGAGCGCATTGGTTTGTGGGAATACTCCATTATCAAGAGGGGTTGGCTTACTTACCAATGGTAAATCTAGTCCAGCCCTGGCCCAACTTACTTTTGATAACATCTCTCGTAACGTTTGTGCTGCTGTTGAGAGAGCATTGGTTTGTGGGAATACTCCATTATTAAAAGAGGGGCAGGCTAACTTACCAATGGTAAACCTAGTCCAGCCCTGGCCCAACTTACTTTTGATAACATCTCTCGTAACGTTTGTGCTGCTGTTGCGAGAGCATTGGTTTGTGGGAATACTCCATTATTAAGAGAGGTTGGCTTACTTACCAATTTGGTAAATCTAGTCCAGCCCTGGCCTAACTTACGTTTGATAACATATCTCGTAATGTTTTTGTTACTGGTGAGAGCGCAATGATGTGTGGGAATACTCCATTATTAAAAGAGGGGTTGGCTTAATTACCAATGGTTAACCTAGTCCAGCCCTGGCCCAACTTACTTTTGATAATATCTCTTGCAATGTTTGTGTTATTGGTGAGAGCGCAATGGTTTGTGGGAATACTCCATTATCAAAAGAGGGGTAGGCTTACTTACCAATGGTAAACCTAGTCCAGCCCTGGCCCAATTTACTTTTGATAACATCTCTCGTAACGTCTGTGCTACCGGTGAAACCATATTGGTGGGTGGGAACACTCCATTATTACAAGAGGGGCATGTGTAACCGGCAGGTGCGGTGTGTGAGGGGAGTTGTTTGGCGTAGTCATTTAGGCACATCCAGTGGAAAACATCTGGAAAGAGAACAGAAAGGGGAAAGACAATGAGATTGTATCTTTATGCTCCCCAAAATGAAAAGCGGCTCGAAAGGTCAGTTTGTGATGTTTTAAAAAACATATCACTTGGAGAACTTTAGCAGCTGTGCTTATTATTTGAAAGCATCCCACATCTGACACGTTTTGTGAATATTTTTCAATTTTTAAAGTATAATATGATTTATTCTGTCAAAGACTTGACATGTGACTGAGATAAGGCCCGGAAGATAACGCAATCTTGGTATTTACGGCGTGATTCTCGCTTTTTATATCAATTCTCGCTTTCAGAAAAATCGCCCGTGAATTGTGTGTTTTTCGCTCGGAATCGCGTGTTTTATGAAGAAATGTTGAAACAACGAAAAAAAAGAAAAAAGAAGTGCTCTGCGATAAATCTGTATCCGTTTCAAAAAACACAGTTCCAAATACGTATTTGTAATAGGCAAGCGAAGTTCTCACACAAGGCTATTAAATGAACCTAGAAATGGGCGCAATTCCCACGCGGGCGTTTAATAAATGAAGCTCGTAATTAGAGGCACGGTTCAAAAGGTCAACTTAATACTACGCATACATGGAGGCGATGACCTGTGAATCATGCCGTAACATGTGGTTCCCAAGATGCAGTGCGGTGCTATTAAACTCCCTGAGCTGCCGAAAAATGGTTCTGTGATCATGCATGTGTGATCCCGATATGATGAAACGATGATTTGCGCCTGGGATTTGCGATTCAAATGATACATTTTGATGGCGATTTTTTTTTTTTATGTACATGATTGTATCACTATCCGATTTCTCGTTTTTCTTTCGCTATCAACAATTTCGGTGCGTTTTTCTCGGGTTTTTAGTGAATCTAATAATCTCGGTATATCTCGCTTTTGCTTAAAAGTTCGTGCATTTTTTACCAAAAGTTCGTGCGTTTTTTTCCGGGGCTTAGACTGAGACCTTTTATTTTTTTAATACTTTTACATATCGAGGGTTGAGCGCCAGAAGGCCGTAACTCAACTTTTAAGCAAAATGAGATTTTGGTACCAATATAATCATATAACGATAACCTAGATTTTCAGAACCATGAAGAGATAACTCATAAACAATCTTTATTTGACTAACACTAGAGTTAATAGTTGGGTGCTACAGTGTATAGTAATGAGTCCCGAATAATTGAAAGTTGATTATCTCAGAATAGCATTTTTTGAGTTACAGCCTTCTGGTGCTCAACCCTCGATATGTACATGTATACTCACCATAACATACAAGTCTAACCACTTCATTATCTGCTAACTCATTGGTGCACAGCGAACATTTAGTGCTGTAATCACTATCTTGAAGCCATTGTAAGTAAGACTTTACTATGCACTGAAAATAAACAAAACAACATTCAGGTTATTAAATCATTGGTTAGAATTATTTTTATTTTCGTTAAAAGCTGAACATAGCACCGCCCGGGTTGCAGCAATGTTAGTTGAAAATTGTTAACAATTTCGTTTGAATTTCAAAATGTTTTTGATTTTATTTAAATTGTAATAAAAAAATGGTTGAAATTCACCAAAATGTTCACGGATATTTAGAACTTGTGTTATGAACTCGCCACCCTTAGCGTTACATCACAAATATTATGCATTTTTACACCAATTGGGTTTCAAATTAGAATATCTCTACAATTACTAACCCTAAACTAGCAAAGGCATACATTTTTGGAAAGCTGAGGACATAAGCAATCCAAATATACACATTTGAACTCATTATACAGGGTGACCTTGAAATTATACAGGGTGGAAAAAATAATTTCCGGATAAAAAGTGGATTGCATAATGTATTGCTTATTACTAACTTACAGTAATAAACTGAAAGTAAACAATATCTATTTGTAGCATATGTGAAAGATCAATTTGGTTAGAGGATGGGTGAAGCCTACTGACTTTGGAGAAAGAAAAATCACATTTGTTTGTTAATCTCAGAATACAGGGTGTTCCAAATTATGTTTTGTTTTTTTTACAATTCAACATATTTTGAACTAAATTTTTTTAGCCCTAACCCTAACTGAAAATGTAAGTCCATATTTGGATTCTTCATCAAATTCCCTTTTAGAAAATGTATACTTTGACTGTGATAGGATAAGTAATTCAAAATTTACAGCAACTTTTAGATTTTGAAGACATCCGCATTACTTTCTACAGTGTTTATCATGAAAACGGGTAGTTTCGTAAGTAAAAGTTCATATTTTATGGACTAAACTAATCATAAGAGTTCAAAATGATTAAAACAACTAGCAGAATTGTTTAGCTGTAAATTAAGACCAAAACCAAGTTTGTAGCCCCTGTAGTACTTTAGTAGTAGTGAATTTAATCAAGTTTACACACGCGAAACGCGCTGTTCCCATAGAGTTTGTGTGTACCGCATCCCCCCCCCCTCCTCCACCTTGACGATTCGCAATTCAATCAACCATAACTTCGCTAATTGAAAAGCTATGTTGTTCATATTTACAGGTTTGTTAGTGGTACTCAGTACTCATTAGCTTTGAAATGAGACCAAGAACATGACTATAGCCTTATGTTTTGCTGAGATATGATGAATTAAACAGATCACAATTTGAAAATATGTAACAACACCACCATTTTTGGGTGGCGAGTTCAAAACGCATGGCCCTAGACAAAACTCTGCCCAACCCTACCTACCATAAAAGAGACGCCATTTATAAACTTAAACACTTGCGACGTTAATAAATAAAATGAAATGACAAAATAGACCGTGCATTCGCAATAGCGATTCAGGGTAGCAATTATTGACCAAATATAAATGTCAAAATTATTACGATAACGTTTCTAGAAATAAATTCCCACCCAAACCACCAAAAAACAGGTCGAAACGGCCTTGCTGTACCAAATTTACCAATATACATGTCCAGATTATTACGATAACGTTTCTAGAAATAAAAACCTAGAAATCAACGTAGGCCTATCAATCATATTTGCATTAAATCGATATTGTTAAACGACTGACTGAGGATTTAGACTAAGAATAAAAATAAATACAAATGTTGACTTACAAAATGTGACGATCGCGATAAGATGCAAATATTAACTGGCATAAAATATTTGTTTAAACGGATACTAGTAGTTCATTAAACGGAAATTTACAACATTAATAATTTAAGCTTAGAGTGACAACTGGACACAGGGGCAAGTAAAAGCTGTACTACAACTTGCCTGATATATTTACAACTGTCAATTGCCAACAGGCAAGCGTTAATGTTGAACCCTGCATTATTCTCAAAAAATTTCATCAACATACTTCAATAATTTCAAGCCCGGATTTCACTACATAAACACATGATACTGTAGTGTAGTTGATTGAATTATAATTCTGCCCCTTCAAATATATGAAATATCGCAGAAAATATATCACCTTGCAAAAAAAGTTCCCAGAGTTTCAGAGTCAGAGAGAATTTCTTTTACTGCTTTCCAAATCTACGGACGTTGTCGCAGTTACGCTTACAAATGTCGCATAATCATTGAATGATTTGAAATTACACACGGCCTGGTGGACTTAAACTGGCAAAACCACCTAATCAAGCCTAATAGACAACCCAAAAAGACCCATGACTTATCCTACCAAAGACTTCTGACCAAGACCACGACCTATTCCAACATTCTTCCCCTGGACGACCACTCATTGGAACAATCTCCCTCATACAATTCTGGACACTGCCAACCATAACCCGGCAATATCCTCAAATAGGTCTTACACACGGAATAAAGCACAAGGCAGCAATTGTTTTGCAGTTGATTTACATTGTAACAATTATAGCTGCCTTGTTGTTTATTCCGTGTGTAAGACCTATTTGAGGATATTATTGCCATTGTTTTATTATGATTATAGGCCTACTTATTATGCTTTCATTCCCACAGATGTTTGAACTTTTGTATCTGCGACGACTGCGTGCCCCCCCCCCCCCCCCCCCCCTACTTATTTGGCAGTGCCGACTTTACTATTAATTATTTAGTAGTCAATATATGGCAGTACATGTACACACCTTTGGGTGATTGGCCACTAAGCAATGTTCACAAACGTTCACTCTATGTTCAAAGCAGAAAAGGTTGGTCACTTTCCGCTTGGGACATTTGCACAAACCCATTTCCACTGATGTCCGTGTCCGGGCTGTTGTTGTTGTTGTTGTTGTAAACAAGTCCTGCGACTGTGTGTTATTTATGCTGTCGTCGATTTGGGTTCAAGAAAGTTGAGGTTGTTAATTGGTTTTCAAAACCGTTCTTATCAATTTATCGCAATAATGTTACCCTTCATGGTAAACTGTATCATGCTAGAGCTATAAGACGAGTTATCTACGTCAAACGATGTATTTATAAGCACTAAAACAGGAAGAATATAGACACATCCGCCCACAATTTAGACACGAAACGGCGAACACGTAGCCGAAATAATCATTAAATACTTTGTCAAAAGGGAGAAATGCCTGCAGCTAAAATAATTCCGTTCAGGGTGGCCGATTAATTATTTCTGCTGGGTGCGACTGTATTGTCTCATTATTGAGGAGAAGAGTGGTTCCTCATTATTGAGGGGAGTCTTCCCTCACTAATTGAGGAGATGTGGCCCCTCATTATTATATTGAGGGGAAGTGGTCCCCGGTTGAGGAGAAGTGGTCCCTCACTGATCATCTCAAATTCTGTGAGGTGAATAAACAATTGTTCCCTCATTATTGAGGTGTTCCCTCATTATTGAGGAGATGTGGTCTCTCATTAATATTGTGGAGAAGTGTGAGAAGACTCCCTCACAACATTTACAAGAATTGGGGGACTTAATTCACTCTAACCCGTGAAGGGCTCCCGGAAGGGCTCCTCACATCTTCTGAGGGGAAGCACCTCAGAAGATAAGTGGATAATAAAAGGCAAATAATGTTTTCATTTTCGGCATTGTCTCCAATGCACAGTAATTTTCATTACTCATTCCAGTGCATTTCCATTATTTGTTACCACAGGCCTAGACCTTTTCCCACTTCATTTTGTCTTGTTTTTTCATGCATTCCCTCAGGCATTTTACATTTCCATCTACTTTTATTTTTCGTTTTTAGTCATCGCCATTATCGATTTTACTCACCATTTTTTAAAATCCCATATGCCTTTTACTTTTTAATCTCCCCTTTGTCTATATCATCCTTTTGTTATATCAATCAGCTGTCAAGTTTGATATACCTTCCTCTATGGTCACGCGTTATGAACTCGCCTCCCAATAGGGTGGTGCCGTTACATTTTTTAGTTTCATGCTGTCATTTTCCTCAAAAATATTTTTAAAACCACAAAAGCTTTCTCAACAAATTTGGTATCATTTTAAAGCCCTAATAAGAAGCTATCTGCCTGCAAAATGGCATTGGTATTATAGCTAATACAGAATGGGAGATAGCTGTTTGATGTTTGGGGACCAGGGGTGGTGCTGGAAGGGGTGTGTCTGGAAGGGGTGCCGCCTGTACAAACTCAATGGGGATAATCCCATGTTTTGTTCTTTTTACAATAAGTAGTCATCTCCTAATGTTACAAACACCATTCTGGTCCCATTTTAAAGGATAATTAGTAGTCTTTAAGTATGGTTCAACAGACTTGTCAACTATTTGTAACAACTAATTAATTATGGATAAGACCATGAACATCAGCTTTCTTCCTATTCGCTATACACAGCCTCAATTTACCGGATTTATAAAAATAACTATAACAGAAAAAGTTTTCAAGCTATGATAGCAAAAGTATACATTTTTGGAAAGCTTTTAACTAGAGGAATTCAGAAATGCAGTTTATATCAGGGAAGGGTTCATCCTTAAACAAATATTTTTAAAAATTCTAAAAATATATAAAATAAAAATTGGAGATATTCACTAGCCGGTATAATTACCATACCGACGTAGTAACTTTGACAATTATATATCATCTAATGGATAATTTCATGAGGAATTCAAATATGTATAGTAAATAATGATAGGGGTAGGTATAAAAAAGATATGGATCTCGAATTAAAAATTAAAAACTCTGATATTTTCCGAACATTTCCGATCATACCATTTTAGTTCATGGTCGTACTATAATTCCAATGGCATATTTGGTTTCCTCATACAATTTCCCTTCAGAAAATGTATACTTTTACTACCTCAGGGGGGTATACAAGCAAATATAAATGTGTAAAGTTAAAATCATGTTGTGAAAGCCAAAATCCGTGTGTAACGCGAAAGGAGGCGAGCTTATAACACATGACCCTATTCATCCATCTGTTACTCCCCCCCCCCACTGTGTTACATTATCTCTTATCATTTCCTGCCCATTGTTCCCCTAGTGTCTATATATATGTTGCGTAGGCCTATGTTGTATTCTGTCATTTTATCTTCCACAATTCTGTTAGAATCGAAACGTCAGGTCCTCTTATATTTATTACTCCTTTTAAATTCTGAACGAGTATGTTCCGCAAAATTGCCCCACCCCTATTATTTTGGACCCCTAAATTTTATATTCTCGGGCTAATTCTGAGCCTAGGGTGAACTTTGCCCCGGCCTATGCATGGGCGACGGTGGCGACCCTACCCCGGCGTCGGGCAGGTTCGCCTTTTTGAGACACCTTTCATTATCATTTACTTAAGTTGCCATAAAACAGTAAGGCCTAGCCTAAAGTACTGAGATCATGGTCTTATGTAGCCAAGTCATAAAATATCAATAGGTTCATTCAATCTTTAAAATTGGCGTCTCTAGACCACTTCAAATGAAAATGGGGCGAACACTCGCTAATCGTTATGTTGGCTATGGTGCTGTCTGCTGTATATTTATATAACATATAGCTAATTCAAGTCAATCGGTTCGAAGTCGATTACCAAATCTATAATCTCATAATCTGCTGGAGTAACAGGTAAAGGTCGCGCTGTCACCAACCGCTTGTATATGACAGGCCTACTACATTATATTATAATTACTATGATTTTTGTAATCGTAAATCATGCCAACGGCGTGGCAATATTTTGTGCATTTGGGCCCATAGCTCATGTACTTTGAAATAAAAACTAAACTAAAAAACACACACAAAAAACCCAAAAATGACATGTAATTGAGACCTATAAAAAATGTATAAATTATATTGATAATTTGCCAAAGGCGCGCTACGCATTTAGTTTAATATCATAACATGAGTGTGATTTTGTTACACCCTATATGATGACGCACGATGAAAGGATCTCTACCCGTTGTAAATAGCACTTTTGTTTCTGTTTCTATTTCCTAAATCTGGAAAAAACTGGTAAAGAAATATTAATGTTTTTCTTCTTTTTGTATCCATTTCGTTTTTCCCTGTTATTTAATTCACTTCAATAGAAACATTGATTTTTAAGGAATATAATCTCCTTTGATCTTTGAAACGAAAGATAATTTTAGGGATGATATAGAAGCACCGCGCCACGCAAAATGCGCAAGTTTTTGCGCATCGCCATTCACGGCTGTGATAAAGAGTGACAGGTTGACAGACTTCCTGACTTTATGTGATGGATTACGCTTATTTAATGCTTTAGATTGTCTTCATTTCTTTCGCAATAAACGAATAAACTAAGGTAATATACGTATTTCGTATTTACTAAGTTAAGCAGTGTATTATTACGTTTAGGCGTTGTAAGAATAAATATTGTTTTTTTTGTTGAAGTAAGCTTAAATTAAATTAAAAATAGGCTTTTTTAAAGGGCCTACGTAGGCCTAAATCATATCATACCTGTTATTATGATTTAGGACTAGGCCTATTTAAATTATGGACCTTAACTTAGATAATAATTTAGTAAAATTACTAATTGGGCCGGGGAAAAACATCAAGATGGTTGGGAACGGGTTGTTTTCTTCCATGGCACAGCAATACTATAGGTAAATTAATAATTGAACGAACACAACTAAGCAGCGTATCGCGTACATTGCGTGAAGCGCGCACAACCATTCGCGTGGTAATTTCGGGCGCGTTCGTCTTTGTACTGCGTTCGTGATGTTCGTTCAATTATTAATTTACCTAGGCCTATAGGGATGTTCATATAATTGACTATAGCCAGAGGGCGACATTTTTTTGGAATTTAAAAAAAAAAAAATGTAGAAAACTCCATGTTTACCTCTTTTAAATCCATCGGAAAAGTACGAAACAAGCTGGGTGTATTCACTGATGTCTAAATAACCCCACACAAGCAACTGGACATCATGAAAGTAAACCCTTATTTACCTAAAATGATTTAAAATGTGCATGACTTGACCAGTTTTCAGCAATATGAGGCAAACTACTTTTGGTTATAACTTTTTTATTATTCAGCCTGCAGACAAGGTTGAACCATCATTTTTTATTGTAAAGTACTTTGTTTCCATGTATTCCATTTTCAAGTAGATAATTTTATTTTCAAAATTTTATGAACATGCCTAACAATACAATGACCGAGTTCACTGTTCACACACATGGGCCTACTTGGGTGTTGAACTCTCTAGCGATCTTAAATGGACAAATCACATCAAAATAATCACTGCCAAAGCCAATAGGGTTCTCGGATTTGTCCGCAGAAACCTTTACCCGTTACCATGTGACTTGAAGGTTACTGCCTACCAGACTTTAGTTCGTCCACACCTTGAGTACTATTGTGCCACTGTTTGGGACCCGTACACAAGACCAGATTAAGCAAATTGAAAGTATCCAACGTAGGAGGGCTAGATTCATATTCAACGATTACAGATGGACCAGCAGCGTTACCGGCATGATGAAGGAATTGAAATGGGACCCACTAGAGTACAGAAGACGCACAGCTAGGCTTGCCATTAGTACAGGAAACCCATACAGTACGTTGGTGGGTTTTTTTTTCCCTTTTTTTCTTTCCCTACCAACGTATGGGGAAATTGTATTGCGAGAAACTGTCAATTTGATTTGCTGTATAAAGTGAATGGTGTGGCTTTCGAATGAGAGCCGGGTGAACTACAGCAAAACTGCATTTCCGTTGATTTTCATACTAGCTACGCATCTTCATAAAGTCCTCATCTTTCTTTCCAGCCACTTTTTAAAACATGAAAATGCTAAATTATTCCATTATTTAATCATAATTCTCCGCCGTGAAAACGCAATGGCAGAATTTTTTTTAGACATTTCGTGATCATCGCGGTCCAGATTTAGTCTCATACCCCATCGCAAAATAACAAACATCTATATACGCTATGCACACCATTACGAACTAACAAAAATATAAATATGAGACTATTCATAATAAAACATGGCGCCGATTTCGATAAACATCGCGAGTGCCGTATTAGTGAATGGGCTTAGAATTTCGCCTTAAATTTCAAGGGAATAGTGCATTTGTACAAAATGTTAAACGAATGGCAAGATAGATGAGAAAGAGTAGATAAGAACAATCACAAAGAAGTGTGTTTTTGAGCTCTGGTAAGCGATACAGAAATTACCACAAAAATCATATTTAGAAGGAGTCATACTTAGGATGGGGACAGATAGTGAAACATGCAAAATACCCTATGATGAATAATACCAACTGATGACAAATATCACTAAGTATGATTTGTTGTACTAGGCTTGCCATGCTGAATAAGATCAAGCGGGGTCAGGTAGCCATTCCGGCACAAAAGTTCATTCAACCGGTCCAAACACGCAGTTCTTCTAGGCTAAACCACAGTCAAACAATCACACAACTAACCAGCAAGAGCAATAAGTACAACAACTCTTTCTTTCCACTCACTATTCATCAATGGAATCAACTTCCTGAAAACTTAGTAAACATCAACAATCCCGAAACATTCAAGACAAACGTTGCTGATTTCATCAGATGCAACAAAGCACCAACGCAAGACTAAAAGAACAACATATATATGCGCACACCATATCATCTCGTCTGGCTTCTGAAGGAGGCGTTGAGATTATCATTTAGATTCAGATTCGAGTCATGTTATTCAGTACAGGAAATATTTCGACGTTTGCAAATAAGCTTATCAGTAATACGTTCTCCTTCAACAGTGCTTACCTACCTACCTTATTTTTAAAACTGAAAAACGGAAGCAGAAAAGTAGCAATAGTTTTTTTGGTTTTTTTTTTAGGCGTGTGATAAATCGCTCTTCTCGAAACCATTTATGGCGTGCGATCGCACTCGCACGCCTCAAACGTGAAGGCCTGAGATAGCGGCTTCCTTTGCGTACCTCTCTTGTTTACCGCTACCACCACTTGAGTGTTCTTCAACAACTGTCAAATTTTTGAATTCCACATGTTGATTTTGTCGGACAGATAGTCAAAGGGTCAGACGCATGGAATAAACCGTATACTCCATGTAAATATTTGATAGGTTTATTAACTTTCAGAAATACAACAAAAACATTAAAAACAATGGAAGAGATGAACTAGAAATCACATACACGTACAAAAACTTTAAAAGGTGATTTATTATTACTTATTAAATTATTTAATGGCGAAAAATTCACGAAATATACGGCATATCCCAGCATGTGGAAAATATCGGTCACATGCTTACACACGTAACACACACGAGGTTGACATTGGCATCCTCACAAAAGATACTACGTAGGCTCGAATTCACAGGTCTGATTGGTTAGCTGCATTGTACGAGTTTGTCTGCATTCGCAGTTAACTGACAGAAGGGCGGAGCGCTGGCAGGGAAAATATGCGCTGTGACCAGAAGCGATCAGAAGTTGCCTAGCTGGCCGGGCTATTTTTCAAGATGGTTGCCTGTTTTCCAGATGACTGCCACTTGAACTCAAGAAATTAAATATTGGCTTCTTATGAGCAAGATGAAACAGAAAATGTGACAAAAATGATGTCTTATCCTGAGTTCTGAGACGTAAAGAACCAGTTTGTTTCACAGGGCAAACAGCTTTATTACAAGGGGGGGGGGGGGGGGGGGGGGGGGGGGGGGGGGGGGGGGGGGCTAAAGTCAAAAAATCTGATTTCTTTTTTAAATTAAAAAAGTCAAAAAATCTGATTTCTTTTTTTAAATTAAAAAAGCAAACCCCCCCTGTTGACTGTTTAGCATACTAGATAACGGTAATTTTGGCACATTTGACTTGTGACTTTGCCTCATTCTCATCCATGTGGCCAAGTCCAGCAACATGTCATCATTGCACTTGTTGTATCATTTTAAAGAAGAACACTTCAGCTTTCCATTGATATGCAACATAATACATGAGGGTAATAAATAATAATAATATACTTGATTAAAAAAAAGTTTCCTAACTTTGTGTGAGCAGTTTATTTATTGATGTTTTGGGAATAACATCAATGGCGGTCAATCTGAGGATCTCTACAATGGCGGTATGTGGACAGGTAATAAATAGTAGGAGAAATGTGTAACTTTGCACAGGGACTTTGTAAAGATGTCTGAAGGATCACATAACAAAATGAAGTTTCTGGCTCCTTCACATCTGGGTGATTTCTAAAACTTTTTGATACCCCCTCGTATTAAGATATGTGACGCGATCAAGAGGAATGAGTCGGATGTCGACCCTGGTCGGAAATGAGTTTTTAATACAGTTTTAAAGAAGACACCTAGAGCTTTCAGAGACTGAAAACCCCATGTCGATACGACGTTTTGTTCCAAAGTTATGTCAAATTGTATACATGAATTTCCATCAAAACTTATGTAAGCCGCCATTTTGAATTGGCCATATCTCAATTTGGGATTCCCCGACATCCGACTCATTCCTCTTGATCGCGTCACATATAGTGATGTACTGGTGGTACACTATTAGCAAATGGATGTACATTTCAGATCATAACATTATGCCGGATACCATCTTATTAATATTATACAGGGTGTTTGATAGAAATATAACTAAATTGTCAATTTGTGATCTACAAGTTTAGGCCAAAAAAACGAAGAAGTTGTGTTGCCCTCATCCGGCCAGGTCAAAATTCTGAGAATGTGGGCCGGGTATTTTTTTTATATTTTATTTTTTTAAAGAATTTCTTCTTTTTTTTCTCGATTTTTCTTCTTTTTTTTCTCAAGATTTTTTTTCTCAAAATCTTCTAATCTGTAAAAATTGCACAGAGATGGGCAAGAAACCAAATTATTCACCATTGGGTTGAAAATACATCCAGTAAGCGATTTCCTTAGTATCTTCACACATGTTGACTGAAATAATAGGTATAAAATTGTTGATTTGGTAAAATTTAAAATAAAAATAAATCCGGCCGGCCGACCTTTCCAATTTTAGGCTTGTGAGGGCAACACAACTTTTTTTTTGGCCTTATTTGCACACTATCAGGAATTATAACTGCCCCTGATATCAAGAAAGTTTTCTCATCATAGGAAAAATCACATGGCAGTCATCGCAAGTTTTGCAATCTATCAATTAGTCTTGAATTAATTAATTTTAATATAATTAAGGCCAAAAAACAAACAAGTTTGTTTCCAGTAGCAAGCCTGAAAAGTCAAATGCAAAATGTGTTTTTTTATTTTTATTTTTTTGCTCAAATTCATAGTGGAGATTCACCTGAAATGGTTTTATTTTATAGTCAAATCTGTGAATTTTTGTTACTCTTATGCTCGTTAAAATGTGATATTTGCCTTGGATTTTCACTTTTGTGTTTGCGGTATGTGGCCAATTGCCATCTTGAAACATGTTGGACACAATTTTAACACAAAATGGCGCCATAACAATATTTCACCCCATTTTTTCTATTAAAAAATTAAATCTGCAAGAATCAAGCATCTCAGTGAAATGCGTGCGCACTACTGGACACATACTTTTTATGCCCTAATAAGAAGACCATATAATTTTTGAATTCAATTATTGTTAGTTCAAACACAGCATTGAATCTGATATCTACTGTGAAACAATATTTCTTAAATACATTTTATCATGCAGTAACCTGTTAAATGCACGTTGAAAAATGATCTAATTAGCAATTAATTAAGCAATTAATTAACCAGAAATTACATTTATTTTCATGCTTTTCGCGCTAAGATTAGTAAGCGCGAAAAATAAAAACGCACAAATATATAACTTTTGTATGAAGATCTATGTAGGGAAGCTCAAATCGTGAAAATAATAAACAAGCTTTTTGTGCAAATTGTGCGAAGCGCGAACATTTACAATTTTACATTATGGTTTGTAAATCTTTTTTTCGTATGACAGCCTGAGATGCTTAAATAAATTTAAATAATTTAGTGCTGTTGACAATGATAAATGACATAGATCTATGAAACACTTATGATTTATGGGAAAACCGTTGAATAATGGCGCTAGATTGAAATTTGGTTGAAGCAAGGTATGTGGTGAGTGATGCTGATAATTTTGATGTGATCTACATCGAAATTACCAAATTGTGACGTTTTACATGATAGACTGCGAATTAAGGGAAACGGTTTCAGATGGTAGTTAGTGTAAAGTATATATTATGTGGTGCAAATAACTGATTTCTAAACAAATTGAGGGCATACTCCCATACGTATCTCTCAGTGCCCCTTTAAAGAACAAGGTTTTTTCCTGTCGCCTTATTATGTTTGTTTTTTGGGTCATGCATGTTTACAGTAATATAGTAATATGTCACATGTTCTACCGAAACCAGACACAATTGGGAAAGATATCAAAATTGAGTTTTTTAAATTTTAGTAATTGATTATTAAAGTAGAGATCTTCAGCTTTACAATATTGAAACGGAAACGGGGGTGCCCGTCTCCTGTTCGGGATAGGAACCTCCTTATCAGGACAGTATCCACTTGAACCATAGGAATATTCTCTTAACTATTATTTTAGGTAGCGTGTCTTAGGAGATGTCAGAATGCCTTCTAGAGTCAGTTTATTCAGCTTATATCTTTAAGAGTACAACAACAAGAATGGAGACAAATCAACAGTATTGACACAAGTTTTAAATGTAGATTAATATCTCTATACCCGTCTAATGGGTTTCTCTTTTGAGCATCATATTACAATTCTCATTTCATCAATATTCTTGGTCACAACATTTATTAAAACAATTACATAAAATCACCATGCATCTTGTACGAAAAATCTAGCTTGTTCCTTTCATTATTTTACGCCATTTTGAGACTCATAACAACAATAGAGTTTGTTTACAAACAAAACCAATCAGCTGGTTACGCAGACCAAAACGCAGGCACAAAATCATAGTTTGTTTTGACGTAAATAATGCTAGACTAACGTCAAGACTTTCATAATTTGCTATTTACAATGATTTGATCGTGTTAATGCATGCAGAATGCGGAGCGTTCCGTAATTAATTTGCTTCACGACCAGAACTATCCTAAACATCTGGTGCACGAAATTACATTGGAAAACGTCGTGCTTGGTACGAAAATGCACTGATAGTCGAGCATTCTCTGCTCTTTGGCCAATGTAGGACCTTAGGTAGATCCAAAACAGTAACCTCCATATTTCCATAAAGAAAATATGAGACATGATGTCATGTCAAAGCCTAAACAGTGAAATCCCTGAATATTAGCATTCTAGGTCAGAATTCCTGATTCAACCTGTTTTGGCTAGGCTAGGCTAGGCAGCTTTCAGCAAGGTCAGAATCAACCTCTTCTGGGCGCTACGCCCGCCGGAATGACAAAATTCATCCCAAAATTTACTTTCCAAAACATTTGAACTGCATCTAATCGCGCAACAGACATTCAGCCATCTGATTTGATCGCTCTAATAATAGAACAAAGTTTTACGCGAGACGCGATTCTAAGCCACGCATCCAAACAACTGGTGCTGATGTTTCTGTTTCTTAGCAAAGTGTTGCATGAATTGAGACATTTTTGTAAGTTTGAAAAATGCATTTAAAGTATAAAATATATCACAAATATCACATGAATTTACATCTACACAACATTTACAACAACTTCAAGTGGTTTACAAAACGATTTGGTGATTTACTGGAAAAATCAGAATAAATTATAATATCTAGAAACACTCCGTTGGTTACAGAAACGATTGCGAATTTCATCCTGGAGGATAAATATTATCGGCAGCAACTTTCCTTACAAATCACATTTACACACAAAATGTGAACATTACAAGACAATAACAAGTGCCTGACTATATTAAACAACTAGGGATGGCTATGTGAATATCAAAAGGTGAGATTTGAAGCCTAAATTACACGTCAACAATTTCAATAACATTCGCAGAATATACAGAATTCGCCCGTCCGTCGCTATCATTTTGGCTCTTAAAAACAAAAGTATTCAATCAAATGATTCCAAATCTCATATTTATATAATAAAAACATGTTCTCTACGATCGACTAATGTTTCAACACCAAACGCTAAAAATAACTCTTACTTTTTAATAAGCTTATTTTCCCCTATACCTCACTGTATAAATGACCAGGCCTGACTGTAGAGGGCAAAACGGTGTTCCGTTTCAATATGGTGGGTTTTTTTAATCGGACTTCCCAAAGCAGAGTTAAATCATTTTCAAGTTCGTCTGTATGAAAACTCCAAACTGAGATATCGTCCTTCAAAGATGTACTACAATGTACTTTACAATGTACTTAATGTACTTAAAATAAAACATTAAAAAAAAGAAGCTTTTTGTTGTTGTTGGTTTGATTTTTTTAATCTGAAACTCTCACAATAATGTTATAAACTCTCTGAAGATTAATTATTTACAAGAAACTAAAATTCCAAAAAAATCAACCCAATTATGTTTTGGGCTATTTCTCAGTTTGGATCTCTGCCCACTTCCGTCTGGTTTCGGTAGAACACATTACATAATACTAAACTAATTTTGTTCACTGCATGAACCTTCCACTGTTTTAACACTAATACAATTTATATTCTCTCTCTCTCTCTTTCTCTCTCTTCTTTTTCTCCCACCCAATCCATCCCTCTATTTTTATTTTGATCTCTCAGTAGTGTCAATATAATAACCAATTTTGCCAGCGGATCAAGCGTTTGACGTTGGCACGGATCCCCCTCGTATTTATCGACTAACACACACATAGTCAGTAGCTACCCGTATGCAAGCAGAGCCTTGTCTCTTGTTTACCTATCTTCTTAAGTTTATGTGACATGACGGTGTTGATGCATCTAAGCTGATTGCATGTAATCTGGATTATCTTATCTTCGTCTTTGGGGAGAAATGACTTGCCTGATTTGAACTAGGTATGTTTGAATTTTGTTTTGTTTTTGATTTGTATGCCCATATGAAAATTCTGAATCTTTTAATATAACACTTTCCATGCAGCAGGCGTCTGCAGACGACATTCCAAAATTTCACAAAACGTTTCAAAAATGTCAAAATTATTGAATTTAATTACCATATTAGGAATCACCGTAGGAAATGCATTACAAACATTCCTAGTATTGGTACTTGAGATACACTTTGAAATTTGGGAAAGGTTTCTGAAAATACCTTTATGTGACATGGCGGTGTTGATCCATTAAGCTGATTGCATGTAATCTGGCATTACAATAAGTTGAGGACATCCTGCAGTCATCCGAGCATACACGCACAACATCACACTAACGTGGTATAGGGGCTTTGTATGTATGCCGGCGTTTGTGAACTCACAACTCATTCACATTTGTGCACTTATCAATTGCATCCCGGCCCGGGGGACCCGGGGCATAGCGGGACCGTACGCAATCGTACAAAAAACGTTGCCCGGCTATGCGGGGGCGTGTACCGGGGACGTATAAAACGTGCCCCCGCATAGCAGGGGCGTGTAGCGGGGCGTACACCACTGAAAAATAAGCTGGGGAGTGGCCGGGCAGTGTAGCGGGAGCGTGCGCTAGGGTACACATGCACACCCTGGGCCATAGCCGGGGTGTACACATACATAGCGGGTACACAAAATGTATACACCGGAAGAGTAGCAGGGGTGTATACACTTTGTCCCGGCTATGAGGGGCCGGGACCGTACGCCGCCGTACACTTTGTCCCGGCCACGGGGGCCGGGACTGTAGCAGGGATGTACACAAAATGGTGCCCCGCCCTGCGGGGATCGTACACGACTGTACCCGATACGTCACATCGGCAATTTGTACGTCCCGTCCCTAATCCCCGCTATCCCCGGGTCCCCCGGGGCCGGGACTGCAATTGATAAGTCCATTATACATTTGCTGTAAACAACCTATATTTTTACAAAGCTTGACATCTCTTCTTTCCAATCATATAAACATTTATTATAAATACTAACTTAGCACAACCGTTAATATACATATCTTCGGCAGTTCTTTTCATATCACGGACTGTAAAATATGCCGATTCCCCATTCATAACACGCGTTGCGAGCATCTTCCATTAAGCCAGAATTCCCCGGGCATGACCACCGTGTATCTCCGCGGGAGTCCACCATTCATAAAAACAACCTAACTTTATTGTATGTCAATCATAAGCTACAATATTATCTAAAAGTCACCGACCAAATTTTTCCTTGACCATTAGTTATTTCTAATATTCATGATGTATCCTACACGATCGAAAGCAGTTTGGTCGAAAAGCATGTGCTTGCATGTGCCCCATGCAAGTGAATTGAGGTCATGCGTGAGTGTACAGGTCAGCGCGTGAGATCTGTGTGGCCCTTTCATGGTACGCTAACTTTGAATGGTCGGTCTGTATTGATATGCTAATGACGCTAGGTAGTGGCACTACGTCATACCTAATTAATAAATGTCCGAGTGCTACACAAAGTTGTTGTAATGGATAATCTTTATCTTCGTCTTTGGACAAAAATGACTTGCCTGATTTGAACTAGGTATGTTTGATTTTTGTTTTGTTTATGATTTGTATGCCCATATCAATTTAAAGTCATTCAGATTTTACAAATGAAAATAGCTCCTAAATAGGCTAAATTATTATTATTTTCTTTATTTGTTTCTGTCCGTGTCCATCTATATCTTGAAGAAAAAAACACAGCCGGAAAGTCCCCCTTTTAATGTGCTGAATCACATGTGGTATGCTTCAGTCCCACATGGAGCAATTGGTACAGTCTAACACAGTGCTACGATAGAAATAATTGATTTTATCTTGTTAAGGTCAAGATTTTTATGGATAAAATCAATCGGACATCCCAGATGATGTGTGGTCAGTGTATAAATTTTATTTCTACTTTTCACGTATCTTTTTTTTATCCGATGTCATTGGGAAATTGTTTCTATTTTGGGATGGCAGCTTTAAGGTCTAAATAAATTTATGAATGTTGCCATTTTGTCCACGGTAAGCACTGTTTTCCAACCGCTTTTTTCCCCCACAAATTTCGGGAAATGTGCTGCAGAGTTAGAAATTTGAGAAAGGGGGTTGTCTGTAATTAATGTTATTTGTGTTGTTTTTTTTAGCGTGGGGGAGGGGGTGGGGGGGGGGGGGGGAATCAAGATTTTGGTTAATTTCAGACAATTTTAGCCATATTTCAAAACATTTCACAAATTTCGAATAAAAAAAAATGTATTGGGTCGCTTAAATCTTTGAATAAGTTCAACAGGATTGTAGATAATACATTAATGTTGATATTTTGTTGAACAAATCCAAGAATTGTACTCACAATTAGACGGTTGTGTCAACCGAACTGGTTGACGAAACCGTCTAATTGTGAGTACAATTCTTGGATTAGTTCAACAAAATATCAACTTTAATGTATTGTGTCGGGCCAGTACAACAGGGTTTTTCCTTTTCGTGGCCTAAGAAGCATTTGGTACAGCTGAATACGCCTTTTAGGATCCAATTTTGAGAGGCTGTGATGAGCATGGGTACCATTTTAGTTTGAGAGTGACAGCCCCCCCCCCCCCCACCCCGAGCCTAAAAGTCATGAGACTGATATTCACTTATGAATACAGGTGCCACCCATCACCCCCTTCCCGCAACTCATGTTTATGCCACAATACCGCAGGCGCAGCTGAGGTTTTGATTCATGAATATCATTTTCACTTCACACTTTTATTTTTATTCAACAGTATACTATCTAATCAAGATCAGGTCACTGTATGAAGTCAAATGACTTGATCAATTTTTCATGGTAAACAATGTCTCGTGCCGGACAATATTTGCTTTTGGAATGATATGTTTCAAATGGCTGCCATTGGTTGGGTTGCATTTTCAAAAGACCCAGCCAACTTAAATCTGGTACTAAAAGACCCAGCCATTGTAAATCTAGAACTAGCAGGAACTTGGGTTGGGACGTGTACAAATCTCCAGGGGTTTAAAACTATTATCATACTAGAAACACAAGTATAATTGACTTTTACCAATTTTGTCTTGACATGTTGACATCGGGCTTCTCGTTAGGTAAAAATATTATGGGGCCCACTGGACTGGACCCCATAATCTACCAATTCTCAAAATTATGGGGTCCAAGTCAAAAATGTAATTTGTGAATTGTGACTTCGGAATCGGATACGGAGGGGTTAAACGGGGCTACAGCGTTGAAATGTTCAAAAATTGTCCGTACAAATACTGTATTGACGATGTATGCATTCAACGACGACTACGGACACGACGAAAACATTTGTAGACGAGGTAAAAACATGGACGATGGTCGAGAGTTGTACAAGAAAGACCGAGAATATTTAATATTTATCACCAAGTATACTTTGATTCGTATTGTCACGAAAACTGATATTTGTAAGCTTACATGTGCACAATAATCTTGACACATGATTTAAAATTATTGCGTCCAGATAGACGCAATAAAGAGTCCAGTTTAAAATGTACTGCGTTTTTAGCAAAAATATTGCGTCCCCAGACGCGAAAAAGCAATGTAACAAGAAGCCTGGTTGATATGAACCATGAAAATTTGTTTCAGAAGCTTAACATAATTTTTTGGATGAAATCAATCATTTATGAATTGCTCTCTTTTGTCTTCTATTTTTTGACCTAGGTTTCACCACGGGTAGTAAGCACAGTAGTGTAGACGCCAATCCGGGTGTTGAGGACGACATAGAACCAGCCATGGAGTTATCACATAGTCTATTACTCAATGAAGAAGCTCTACGACAGATCGCAGAATCCAAAAGATCCATCTTTGTATTTGAATGGCTACGATTTCTAGATAAAGTTTTGTTGGCAGCCACTAAGGTAAATATTTTATGTTAATTGTTAGGCGACAACCCCTCCCCTGTTCTATGGGCCTAACCGACCCATTAATAAAAATCAACACACATACATATTTCCCCCAAGAAAATGTTGGGAAATGTGCCGCCGAATCAGAAAAATAAAATAGAGGGGGGCGGGAGTTGTTGTTGTTGTTGTTGTTGTTTTCATTTGCAATTGAAATATTGTTCACCAACATATTTTGTGTGTGTCACCTAACAGTCACATGAAAGTGAATCTTTTTGCCGCCGGAATATTTTGATTCGGTCTCACATAATCTCTTTTACAATATGTGACGTGTTCTACCGAAACCAGACGGAATTGGGCAGAGCTCCAAACTGAGAAATAGCCCAAAACCTAATTGGGGGTGATTTTTTGGGATTTGAGTTTCTTGTAAATAATTAATCTTCAGATTGTTTATAACATTATTGTGAAAGTTTCAGATTAAAAAATCAAACCAAAATAAAATTAAATGCAATTTTTTATTTTTTATTATTTTTAAAGTACATTGTAAGTACATTGTAAGAACATTGTAAGTACATGAGAAGAAAGTTCATTGTATCTAATCCAAATTTCCACTTACTTGTTATTGTGGACGTTTCGGCAAACACTGTTGCCTTTATCAACACATGATAGGTAGTGAGTGATTAACTACTGCTATCGACGCTAGTTGGTTGCTTAGCGACGACTCTGGAGTTTCTAGATGTTTTTTCTCCAGATAGCAATAGTTCATCAAAAACATGTGAGAGATGATACTGTCCCTCGTCACGATTCATAGTGGTGGGCCCCTTCTTTCTGATTTCAACTGCCTCCTTGACCCATCTCTTGTATCTATCCTGCTCTGTGCCTAAGACCTTTGCCTCTCCCCACCCGATGACATGATTCTTCTCCACTACGTGGTCCGTGATGGCCGATTTGTGGACTACTGATTGTGATGCTTTTCTGGACACTCTCGTGGACACTGACTTGCTTACTTTATCCGTTTCTGTTTTGTGTTCCTCTAAGCGGGTGCCAAATTTTCTCCCTGTCTCGCCAATATAGCTGAGTTTGCAGTTTTTACAAGGAATATTGTAGATGGCGTGTGTCGTGTTCAGCGGATCGCGTTTGTCTTTGGGATGTACCAGTTGGCTGCGAAGCGTACAATGTGGCTTCATAGCAGTAGAAATGTGATATTTTTTCATCACTCTGGACACCCTCTCAGATACACCTTTGACATATGGTAGAACCACGAAGCCTTTGTTTTGCGTCTCTGGCGTGCTTTTCGGGTCTCGTTTGGGTTTGGGTTTAGGTGTCGTCATTTGATCTTTGACCTTCTTAAATGTCCACTGAGGATAGCCGCAATTCGCGAGTGCCTGTTGCACATGGTTTTCCTCTGCTACTTAGTCTGCATCTTCCGTGACGACCTTGTTCATGCGGTCGTACAGTGTGCGTATTACTCCTAATTTCTGGTGCAATGGATGATGAGACTCGTAATTAAGGTACTGGTCTGTGTGCGTCGGCTTCCTGTATACCAATAACTAGAAACTCCAGAGTCGTCGCTAAGCAACCAACTAGCGTCGATAGCAGTAGTTAATCACTCACTACCTATCATGTGTTGATAAAGGCAACAGTGTTTGCCGAAACGTCCACAATAACAAGTAAGTGGAAATTTGGATTAGATACAATGAACTTTCTTCTCATGTTTATCACCAATCCTGATGAATCTTTTCAATTGTAAGTACATCTTTAAAGGACGATATCTCAGTTTGGAGTGTTCATAAAGACGAACTTTAAAATGATTTAAACTCCGCTTTGGGAAGTCCGATTAAAAAAGAAAGAAGTACCATTGTAAAGCTGAAGATCTCTACTATCTCAATTTTGATATCTTGCCCAATTGTGTCTGGTTTCGGTAGAACATGTCACATACTGTCCTGGTGATATAATCAGGGCTCAAATTACATCGCGGCCATTGCCGCGATGCCCTCGCATTTGGCCGCGATGCCCTCGGCTAAGTAAAAAAATCACGGCCATAATGGCCGTGCCCTATTTTTAACAGAGGCCGTGTGTCCTTTTGGCTCCCGGTTGGGTGTTCCGATATACTTAACTCTGATCAATTATTCCAAATACAACTAACATGTTTTACTCTATGATATGTATTCCATTCCTATCCCGACCATTTCCGAGAACATTTTAGCATTTAAACATGCCATAAAAAAGGCATAGCAATGTAGCTATATCGGAACACACACCATGTAAACAACGTCGAATTCGACGCCAACAAATCACTAAACAATTTTTGTGTACATAATTATAGGTAATTTAACCAAAATATGTCTGCGTGTTTTAGGTAGACTGATATTCTGAATAATATGTGTGGGTTTGACAAATCGAAAAGTTGCCAATGAAGATAAAATCTGCATTGAAAATACAAATTATTTTTCGGGAAAATGTTTGGTGTTTGGTATAATATCCTACATGAACAGCAGCACCGTCTGAGTGAGGCCCCATGGCTCCGGTACCGGACGAGATGACTAGATTTGACTAGGTTTCCCAAATTTGATGGAACTAACTTTGAATAAATAACTTTAAATAAATAAATTTAGATAAAATAACTTTAAATAAATAATAAATAAATAAATAACTTTAAATAAATAAATTACTTGAAAAAGATAACTTGAAAAAATTTACTTGGAAACAAATTGGATTGAGAGTCTAACATCTCCTGTGCTTGCACACACCCACCTCTGCTTGGAGGTCATCAACCTTTGGCCTGTGTTGTTGTCTAGATGGCAAAGTTTCCTTAGCCTCAGCACATGGTATTCAAGAGTTGATTGACTGTCAATGGGGTTCACAGACCCCTCCAGGTTCAGATGGTTAGGGAGGAGAAAGGCTCATTCTTAGGTCACGGTGGTTTCCCAGATTTGCATTTATGGTATTAAAATATGTTGATTGACAAACTAAAACGACTGTAGTCACGGTAATGTATTTATATATTAAAAGTCCTAGTGAGGTTTACATGTAAAATTAGGGTAAAAAAATAACGTAAACATAAAATGGCCTTGATGCCTTTGATTCAAATCTTGGTTTGGCCTTGGTGCCCCAGAACATGGCCTCGGTGCCCTTCGAAATGGTATATTATTAAGGCCAAAGTGGCCGTGCCCCTAAAATGACGAAATTTGAGGCCTGGATATAATCCCATGAAAAATGACTTTTTTGCAGCATGAATCATGTTATATTGTATACACTGACTGTAAAAAATAACCGTAAAATGACAGGTATTTGACGGGCAGCTGACCGTAAATTTCCCCTTCATTGTCTATTCTTATGTTGTACACAGGATTTCCCATAAATCATACGGAATCATACGAGAAAAACCCTGTTGTGCAACGGTGTTTTCCCATTGTGAGGAAGTGTATGTAATTACACATCCCTAATTCACTTATCAATTGCATCCCTGGCCCCAGTTGACCCGGGGATAGCGGGATTAGGGCCGGGACGTACAAATTGCCCATGTGATGTCCCGGGACTTGGCCGGGACAAAGTGTACAGTCCTGGCCACCCATTTCCCAGGACAAAGTATTCACCCGGTTACAGTCCCAAGGTCGCTTATTTCTTTCTGCAACCATAACGGAATGCATTTCTATGTGTTCTCTATGTTTTATTAGGCTTATTTCGTCAAGCGCATCGCATCTCTAGCTTATTTATAGAAAGCGCCCGGGTGTACATTTGTGTACCTGTTGTTTGTTTGTTTTTTGGGGAGGGGGTCGGTATTCATTTGCAAGTGAAATATTGTTCACCAACATATTTTGTGTGTGTCACCTAACAGTCACATGAAAGTGGATCTTTTTGCCGCCGGAATATTTTGATTCGGTCTCACATAATCTCTTTTACAATATGTGACGTGTTCTACCAAAACCAGACGGAATTGGGCAGGGCTCCTAACTGAGAAATAGCCCAAAGCCTAATTGGGGGTGATTTTTTGGGATTTGAGTTTCTTGTAAATAATTAATCATCAGAGTGTTTATAACATTATTGTGAAAGTTTCAGATTAAAAAATAAAACCAAAAATGGTTTATACAAAAAATGATTGAATTAATTTGTTTTTTCTCACAAATAAATACGAAGAACCGATCTTCTTTAGTTTAATGTTTCCTTTATTTCACGTACATAATGAAAATGGAAAATGAAAAAGTGAAACTTGATTATCCACTAAATTATGAATAGGTTGAATAACAAACATAACATTTTTCGTTCGAAAACTGTATAAAGCCGATGATGGTCGATTTTTATTATTGTGGTGACCGCTTCAAAAGGGATAACATATTTGAAGCTGTTGGATTAAGTATCAGGGAATCTTAGCCTAGGAGGCAACTACCGAGGTATCAGCCTAAGTTCTATCGTTGCCAAAACATACAACAGAATGATCCTGAACAGAATCAGACCAGAGCTGGATCAGCATTTGAGAACCAATCAAAACGGCTTCAGGGTTGGAAGGACGACAGCGGGCCACATACTGGCACTGAGGAGGCTCATAGAAGGAGTTAAAGCCAATAACCTAGCAGCAGTAATCACCTACATTGATTTCAGAAAGGCCTTCGACACAATCCACCGTGGCAAAATGCTGAAAATTCTGCGAGCTTATGGAATACCAAAACAAGTCGTTGAAGCAATCGGAGGAATGTACGAGAATACCATGGCTAAGGTAATATCACCTGATGGAGAGACTGCACAGTTTGAAATATTGGCTGGAGTTCTACAGGGAGACACACTTGCCCCATATCTGTTTGTGATTGTGCTGGACTTTGCCCTGAGGATAGCCATAGAGGGGAGAGAAGAAGAGCTTGGTTTTCATCTTGACAGGCGTAGAAGTAGGCGGATCGGGCCAGAGGTGGTGACAGACTTTGACTTCGCCGATGACATTGCATTGTTGTCAGAGAAATTTCATCAAGCACAAGATCTGCTGAAAAGAGTTGAGACATCAGTAGCAAAGGTCGGTCTCAAAATGAATGCTAAGAAGACCAAGTTTATGTCATATAACCAGAGCCAGAAGGGATCCATACAAACAAATGATGGCAACAAGCTGGAGGAAGTTCAAGATTTTAAATATCTTGGTGCCTGGATGGAGAGTACGGTAAAAGACATTAAGCAACGCAAAGCAGCAGCATGGAGAGCGTGCGGCAAAATGAACAAAATATGGAAGTCAACTCTATCTCGGAAGTTCAAACTTCGCCTGTTTGCCTCAACGGTGGAGTCAGTTCTGCTATATGGATGCGAAGCTTGGACCATTACCCCCAAGCTACAGAAAGAGCTAGATGGCTGCTACACCAGAATGCTGCGAGTAGTACTCAATGTCAACTGGAAACAACATATACCAAACACCCAACTGTATGGTGACCTCCCCAAAATAAGCCAGAAGATCCGGAAGAGAAGAACAAGGTTTGCTGGCCACTGTTACAGAAGTGAGGAGCCAGTATCCAAACTGGTGCACTGGATCCCCAAACATGGCAAAAGAAAGCCGGGACGACCTGCCCTGACATTTATCGATCTACTCAAGCAAGATACTGGACTGGAGACGAGTGACATAAAGACAGCAATGAACGACAGAAGAGTGTGGAGAAACATCGTAGATCGGGGACACGACCCGAATTAAGCAAGGATTAAGTATTTGGTTGTCGTGATTTGTGAAGCTACATGATCAGCCCACTAAAGATTCACTAAAGCCACACTATCATGAATAGCATTTGATTATGGAGCGCAAATAATAACATCTATAAAGGTACCGCTGTTTCATCATTGGTCAAAATGGGTTCCTCTAACGTGGTCCAAAATCCATCAGCCCACTAAAGATTCACTAAAGCCACACTATCATGAATAGCATTTGATTATGGAGCGCAAATAATAACATCTATAAATGTACCGCTGTTTCATCATTGGTCAAAATGGGTTCCTCTAACGCGGTCCAAAATCGAAACCAATACGCCAGAGTTTATGAATCTACTATAATGACAATTAAAGGAACAATAACATTGATAATAAAAGAGAAAGAACAGTGGTTTAAGTGACCGATAACTGGCGACTTTACCCTATATACATGTAGATTCCAAATGCTAATGCTGTGTCTATATTTGCTGTATTTTTTGTAGTGTTTTATATTTTTGTATTTTTGTTAACTTATTGTTGTATGTTATAAAATAAAAAAAGTTCCTATAAACAGACTGGAAAGAGAAAAAACATTGATAAAACGCTAGCATCGTCACAACCATAAAATGATGTTCCCGTAGACAGAAAATGGGAGGAATACGGGTAACAATCGGTAAAATTCCAGGAAAAGGAAAAAGTATGGGAAAATTTACCGCCGGTAAACTTCCCAGAATTTTGCGTAATTCTTGTTACAGTAGTCCGATGAAATGCATTTCCCCTCCATGAAATTAGCAAACTCCGCACTCAATATTATGAACTCTATAATTATGTCCCATATAATCGAAGCCCAGTAAATAGGTTATAAATTGTTCTAATCATGAATTTGTTTAATTCTGGTCCACAAAGCCTAATGACAAAATGACATTTTGCCACATGTATTTAGAGAATAAAGTTTGTACATGTAGCTTTTGTGCTGTATACAGTAATCTCATAATATACAGGCTGTACCATGAATGTCACCAAACTATATTTTATTCTCATTTAGTTTATCTTGGTTATTGTTATCTTTTATCATAAAAGTAACTGTCTTTTGTTAAATTTATTTTCAAACAACAACAATTTAACCCTTTATAAAATCTGCATCTCCATTGAGTTGTTAACATTTGGCTGCATCGAATAAAGGTGCGTTCATACTCGCGTCATTGCGTATCGCACAAGTTGGCATTGCTTCAACTCGCGCACCGATATCCGTCGACGTCGGGCGATGCGCAACGACGGGAGTATGATTGCACCTGAACTGTGTTCTTTTGCACACGCACACACACCAACTCTACATTAGGCAAACAAAAAAGAAGAAGTTGACTTGCCCTTTCCGACCGACCCGAATTTTCGGGGATTTTTTTTTTTTTTTTAATTTGAAAAAAAATTGAAAGAAGCAAATAACAATAAAGAAAAATGAAAACGTGTTTTTGAGTAGTATCTGCTTGTTTAAAAATTTAAAAAAAATCAAAATTCAATAAAAAAAAATATAAAAAAACTTTAAAAGGTGTTTTTGTGTAGTATCTCCTTTTATATTAAAAAAAAAGAAAGGAAAAAAGAAAAGAATTCCGACCGTCCGACCCAGACTCTGGCCCAGAAAGGGCAAGTCAACTTTTTTTTTTTGCCTTTAAGAACAACTCCTACGTCAGCAACTTTGGACTTGGACATCTTACATGATGACCATACGCACTGAAGGTATGAATAAAGCCCTGACCAAATCTAATACTAATGCCTGTGTATCAAGGGAAAATAAGTCGAAAATCAATTACATCCACAACCATACTGACTATATAAGAATTGTTAAAACTGTCACTAAAAATGGACCATTTTGCCGCGTGATTTAACCATATTATTTACAACCATTTTTGCTGTACCAATGCTATGCAATATGGCTGTCTGTGTGGTGTAGTGTATCAAGGGGAAATTAGTCGAAAACAAATTGCATCCACAACCATACTGACTATATAAGAATTGTAAAAACTGTCACTAAAAATGGACCATTTTGCCGCGTGATTTAACCATATTATATAAACCATTTTTGCTGTACCAATGTTATGCAAAATGGCTGTCTGTGTGGTGTAGCATATTGAAAAGGGAACTAATTATGTGACTATAGATCCAGGCAAATCTGATAAAATTTAAAATCCCTTCAGTCTGTATTAAGCTTATGGCGCGAATTGTGTTGTCTCAATTCAATGGCCATCCTAGAAGGCTTCAAAATCAGGCGACGCGTGTGGGTTTTTTCTTCATTTTTTTTTTTTCACCTTTTTTTTTGTGTGTGTCAGTTTTTACTGTTACTACTTGCAACCATTGACACTTTTTTTTTTTTTTTTTTCTATTTGAAATGAATATTGTGATGTATAGTTGTGGAATGGAAGGACAATTTGTTTTACAATTTCCTGCATTTCAGACGTTGTATTTTCGGCATTTCAAAACCAATGCGCGCGCAAGCTTTGAGACAAACTTTTTTTTTTTTTTGGCCTAACAGAGCTGTGTATTCTTCCAGAATTTTTTTTTTCTCCTGCCTACTGTGCTTCGTACAAATCCTTCCCCAAATTATTCCCCAATTATAGCTTGCAATCTAAGTGGTGGTATGGTTATGTGCTTAGCCAATTTCCACACTCATTAGATGCAGTGGCGGCGCCGGCATCATAATAACAAATTTTAGGGGGTGGGGCAAAAAGGGGTCAAGATTTTTTTTTTAGGGGGATGAAGAAAAGAAGATGTGCGCGAAGCACACACATATTTTTGCCATTTTACGCTAAACTGTCATTTGGCCTAATTCTAACTAATTTCATTTTATGCTAAAGCTGTCAAATCTTGTCCAATTTTAACTCTTTTTTTTGGAAGGGGGGGGGGGGCAGAACAATATTTTGGAGTGCAAATGCCCCCTGCGCCCCTCTGTGGCGCCACCACTGCATAAATGAAGCGAAATGTTTGTGATGATTTCCTAATGGCAGCGTGCATAAGGCCAATTTTTTTTTGTTATGTTGTCCGCCTCAATTTTCAGAGAGGAGGGGCTGACGGGCGGATTTTTAAAAAAATAATTTAAAATATCTTTCTTTGACCAGCGGAAGCTCAAAGTTTAGCAAACAAGAAGTTGAAATCACTCTAAGAGTTGCACATATATGTTATAAACACTTTATTTAATATTCAATGCCATTTAAACTGTTAAAAAAAAAATCTTAAAAAAATCTTAAAAAATCTTAAAAAATAAAAAAAAATCTTAAAAAAAAATAAAAATCTGTTTTTATTTAAAAAAAATCAAAACAAAAAAAATCAGAGGGGCCCTAAATCTGACGAGCAGGCGGTCGAGGACAACTTAACAATTCTTTTTTTTTTGCCTAATGATAATGAGTTATATTATCCCCTCTCTAGCTACATGTGATTTGGAAACAACTGATCACAAGTTGTCCTGATTTATTAATTTAATATTGCCCCCCCCCTTTTTTTTCTCTTCTCTTTTCCTTCTTTTTTTCTAACCAAGCACCAAGTTGTTAAATAGGCAGGTAGTGCTCAGAGGGTTAAAGGAAATTTATGCACTTGCGGATTTTCGATTTTAAATTCGCTATTTGAAAGCTCAATACATAGACTAGACTTATACACAAAATAACTATATTTGCATGTTTTTATTTTCACCGTAGCTGCTTGGAGCGCGTAAAGCGCAAAATTAATGTAGCGCAAAAATTTCCACTTTTACAGTATCTCATTCACCAAATGTAAAAACTTGCTGCCTGCTGCACATGCCTATAAATGTGTTCCCATATAAATTACAAGCACATGATATACAGACAGGTAACACATGCATTCTGTGTCTTGCATAAAAACATGAAATCAAAATGTGTGATACGATATCTACAACCGATTGCCAACATGTTGATTGTACTACAGCATGTCCCCCCCCCCAAAAAGGGTTAAAAAACGGAGATATCTTTAGTGGGCTATAGAGATATTCTGCTCCATCGGGGTGGTAATACTAAACTCTATTCATGTAAAAAAATTGTAACTCTTGACTAAATTGCACATTATTTTTCAAGTAATCTTAAAGGAATACCGTTCCATTCATTAAACCATGCATTATATGGTAGGAAAATAATTATCTAATGTTTATTGACCATTTTAATTGAACACAGAACTATATTATCCAATAAAACAAATTAAAACTGCACATCCCCAACCTGTGATTATTTGAAATTCGCGCCCGGTTGTCCGTGTCAATGACGTCATCGTCACTAAAACCGCCTCATCAGCAACAGGTTGCTGGACAGTATCATGCAGGAATTCAATGCATAAATCGATAATATAAATCTATGAAACAGAGATGCTGACATCTCGTAAGTCTTGCGTCATACCTTTGATCAATATGGCGACGTCCATGCATGTGATTGTTTTTTTCTTTCTAAAGCCGATTTTGTCTTTACTCCATACTTTTAAAAACTTTAACCTTCAGAAGTGGTCTGTATAATAATAATGCTACATATCTAAGCGCTAAAGTTCCATGGCACGGATTTCGTTTAACATTTCAAGTAGAGGTTATACTGATTTTGAAGTAATTCACCCAGTTGTATTAAATGAGGAGGGTTGTGGGGTCCGAACCCCATTCCAAAAACTTTTGTGTTGGCAACTAATCCTAAACATGGATGGTTTCTATTCCAGTTGAAATCCATACACCCCTATGATAGACAATTACCTTAATCTTCTATACAGGGAGTGTACAGGCCTAGAAATTCGCGCTGCAGTGCGAGAGTCCATTTAGATTCTCACGGAATAATTTCGCGAGAATCCTGGATTCTCGCCAATTTTGAGAATCAATGGATTATTGCAAAATTAATGAAAATAATTTCAAAAATAAGGCTATAAGCTGGCACAACTTACAAATTTGGCATGTTTGTTGACTACGGGTCAAATACCAGTCATCTAAGGTCCTATTTTGGACTTAAAAAAAAGAAGTACCACCTGGATTCACCCGATAGTGATTTTACGTGAATCTTTCTAACGGAGTCACCCATGCACATGAAGGTAACACCATTTGAGGGTGTGAGGGTGCATGGATTTCAACTGGAATAGCTCTTAACGAATTTGTTTAATTTTATACTCAGTATTTTCAGAAGTAACTCATCAAATTATTTATACAAAACTATACCACTCCGATTTTTGAACCCAATTTTTTTGGGACGTATTGTACTGAGGTGTTCCTGAACTTCCTGCCTTATATAACATCACATCTTCTCAAAAAGAAATTGACACATGATACATGATACCTAGATCCATGTGGTAATAGGAACAACAAGTTTATGATATTAATTGACATGTACAGGGTGTATTATAAAAAAACACATAGTTATTATTATTATCACTCAAATGTTTGAACCCAATTTTTTTTTTTATGTATTGTATTGAGATATTAGTGCTTGATGACATCACATCTATTTAACAAGAAATTAACATGTTATTGTTATGTGATACCTATATGTATTTACAGGTGTTTCATAAAAACCCCACTTTTTGCATATACTCCTATAGTTTACTCAGCTTCAAATTGACGAGCCCCTTAAAGAGACATTAAGTGGTGTTGACAATTTTAAATGTTTTAAAATTTACTTCAGAATTCAAGATGAACATTAAAAATTGCCATTATTGTTTCTACTAACAAAAACACAGCAAAACTTGATAAAAACAATATCATCGCTATTCATTGAAAAACGCCCTCTATGCAAATATGGTTCGTGTTATGTATCACGCGTACTGCAGGGGGATACTGGCAGACGTAAAATGCTGATCGGGCCCGATTAGCATTTTTGAATCGACGTTTTTGTTGTACAAAGAGGGCTGATTTTTCTTAATCCTTAGTGTAAGTTCATACATGTAATACAATTGTAAAAATATACAAATCCCAGTTTTTATCATATAATTTTAAAATTGAGGGCGCTGCCTCCACCACATCTCTTAATGTCCCTTTAACAGAAGCGAATTAATACAGAAGCATGTCGGCACACACGTAGCAAACGTGCTGTGCATCATATGCGAAACGCATTTGTGTGGCCAAATCATGTGCGTATGACCAAAATTGTGTGAGTGCGCTTGGATTACTTAGGGCGCAGAGAGATAAAAAACCCATGTTTCTTGCCAATCTGGAACTGAATTAACTATAGAGACGATTAAATATCAACCTCAAAAGCAGATATTATGTTTAATGACATACAAATTCAAGTAATGAATCACAAATTGACGAGCCCCTTACAGCAGCGATTTAATACAGAAGCGTGTAGGTGCAGCAAGCGCGCTGTGTATCATATGCGTAACGCATTTGTAAGGCCAAAATCATGCGCATATGACCAAAATTGTGTGAGTGCGCTTGGATTACTAAGCGCGCGGAGAGATATAATACACATATCTTGCCAATCTGGAACTGAATAAACTATAGAGCAGATTAAATATCAACCTTAAAAGCGGATATTATGTTTAGAGACATCAATACAAATTCAAGAAATGAATTATTATCTCTCCAATGTTTGAAACCATTTTTGGGACGTGTTTTATCATGTGTACTTAGCATTGCCTTGATAAATGTGACTGATGACATCGCATGGAAATTGACATGTGTGATATGATATGCACAGTGTATGCAAGGACCCTTTTTTTCGTCTATAGATTTAGAACCTCACCACATTAAATGTTGAGAATGAAGGGTTATGTTTTATCTAAACATTTTATCTTGATTTTTATATATTTTTTACCTCTAATTTGACAAAATGAACAGTGTATGGGCAGAGAGTGTAAAGAGCCCATCTCAGCTACGCCTGCTAAACTTTCCTTTAACCCTAACACTGCCATATACCACAATATACCACGACTGGGCACGTTGGTACCACCCGGCGTGGAAGTTTTTCGCAGAAAAAAATGGACCCACTCCATACAGTCTGGGCAATACACTGCCCAGACTGTGCTTGGAAGCCGTGGTGTAGCGGGGGATTGGAAGCTCCACATGCTGGAGGTCCCGGGGGGGATCGGGGGGATATTTTGGTCGATTTTCCACGTTGAAGAAAAAATTCTGAAAAAAGTGGGGGTTAGAGTTAGGGTTAAAGTATTACAAGATGGTCTATATGTTGCTACATTTTTGCCAACTTTATTTCAGATCCAGAATTGGAAAATAGTGTGAACATTTTCTCAGTTTTTTCTTTACCCTAACATCCTATGGACGGCTTTGGGAATAAAACTGAATGTGATTCTCATTTAACTCACATGTGATACCCATGTGACGCTGTGAGTGTGATACCATGTGATTGTCACAGGTTTGGTTTCCATCATTACCGACATCTTACCCATTTAACACTCATGTGATAAACATGTGATACCCATTTAACATGTGATACAGGCTAACTCTCATGTGACACCCATGTGACGCTGTGAGAGTGATGCCATGTGATTGTCACATGTTTTGTTTACATCATTACAGGCCGACATCTTACCCGTTTCACACTCATGTGATAAACATGTGACACCCATGTGACGCTGTGAGAGTGATGCCATGTGATTGTCACAGGTTTGGTTTTCATCATTACAGGCCGACATCTTACCCATTTCACACTCATGTGATAAACATGTGACACCCATGTGACGCTGTGAGAGTGATGCCATGTGATTGTCACAGGTTTGGTTTTCATCATTACAGGCCGACATCTTACCTATTCAACACTCATGTGATGAACATGTGACACCCATGTGATGCCATGTGATTGTCACATGTTTGGTTTTCATCATTACAGGTCGACATCTTGCCCATTTCACACTCATGTGATAACCATGTGAAACCCATGTAACGCTGTGACTGATACCATGTGATTGTCACAGGTTTGGTTTTCATCGTTACAGGCCAACATCTTACCAATTTCACACTCATGTGATAACCATGTGAAACCCATGTGACGCTGTGAGTGTGATACCATGTGATTGTCACAGGTTTGGTTTTCATCATTACAGGCCGACATCTTACCCATTTAACACTCATGTGATGAACATGTGATACCCATGTGACGCTGTGAGTGTGATGCCATGTGATTGTCGCAGGTTTGGTTTTCATCATTACAGGCTGACATCTTACCCATTTAACACTCGTGTGATAACCATGTGACACCCATGTGACGCTGTGAGTGTGATACCATGTGGTTGTCACAGGTTTGGTTTTCATCATTACAGGCCGATATCTTACCCATTTAACACTCATGTGATGAACATGTGATACCCATGTGACGCTGTGAGTGTGATACCATGTGATTGTCACAGGTTTGGTTTTCATAATTACAGGTCCACATCTTACCCATTTCACACTCATGTGATACCCATTTAACACTTGTGATACCCCATGTGATATGGATTAACCCCCCTATGATGCCCATGTGATGCACAGAGTGTGATCATTGTGATGCCCATGTGACCATCATATTTGTTTTCCAATGTAGGCTGACATTAAAGACATTAAAGGTCAAACTCATCAATCAACTCAGCAATCAGGTGCTCGAATTACAGGGACCCATGTGGCACTCATGTCTGTGATATCCATGTAATGCTGTGATACCTTTATAAAATTTGATTTGATACCATATATGATCCACATGTGACGCTCACATGTTTGATTTTCATTATAGGCCGACATCAAAGACTCTCAGGTCAAACTCATCAAGCAACTAGCAATCAGGTGCTGGAATCACAGGGACCCATGTGACACCCATGTGACACCCATGTGACACTCATGTGATACCCATGTGATGCTCAGAGTGTGATCATCGTGTACCCATGTGACAATTATGTTTGTTTTTCATTACAGTCTGACATCAAAGACTCTCAGGTTAAACTCATCAAGCAACTCAGCAATCAGGTGCTGGAATCACCAGGACCCCCGACGCGTAAACTGCTGGGAAAATGCATCGCCTTACTCTATCACGTCGGCGACGCTTACAAACTCTTTGACACAGTGAACTTCTGTAATGATATCATCAAGAATAAGGATGATTCGCCTAGCTATCTGCCGTCTCGACTGTAAGTTGATCTATTTTAGTAGTTAGGCCAAAAACAGAAAGAAATGGTTGTGTTGGCGTAGCGGAGAAATAAAACAATAGTAGGTTGGTTGGATTTATTTTTAGTCAGAAGGGTGGGAGGGGGGAGGTGGTGAACACCTTAACATGTCTATTGATGGGCTGGTTGGATTTATTTCGGAAGGGGGGGGGGGGGGAGGTGGTGAACGCAGGTGGTGAACGCCTTAACATGTCTATTGAGGCTATAAACATTTCCCACAAGTACAGTATACGGTAAACCATATTTTGAAGTTGTTATAGCAATATTTATTCAAATAATGAAGAAAAGGTGACATAACACCCGTGTTCTACAGGCCAACGGACCTCTCAGGTAGGGTGGTTTGTTGGTCAGGCATGTTTTCCAAATATGTTTAAAAACGTTGGTGAATTTTTTTGAATAAAAGACAAATGTTTTCAAAAATTAAAATATTCTTCACAAATTTGAGATGGAAAAAATAGGGTCGGTCGGGCCCGTAGATCAGGTTTTTGTTGCTGTAACCTAATAGTCAAGATTTCTGGTTATTTACGAGTTTCACTTTTGATTGTGCAATCTTAGTATGGGACATCTTGAAATCAGTGTTAGAAATAATAAAAATAAACTGGTTATCAAGCGGATAACCCAGCAGAAGATTTTGGTTATCCGCCGCTATTTGTTGTTATTCGCAAATGTTTCAGTTGTTTTGTTGTCAAAATCTTGGTTATCGGTCAGATAACCAGCAGGTGCAAAGATTACTGCGATTTCAAACCTGCTTGAAACATTTCCACTCCCTTTAAAATACAATTGCATGATAAGTCGTATGTTCAGCTAATTACGCCAACAGTGCCAACACAACATTTTTTTAGAACCTAATGTTGAACCAGCTGAGAACTCAATCAACTCACTGTGTGATGAGCTCAGTACTTAAATTGCATTTGAAGGGAAAAACTACCCTGATCTTTATCCAGACTATATAATTATACTAGGGTATGTTGTAAAGGTAGTTTTTTTGCTTGTTTGATACTTTGCAGTTCATCTAATGAAAAACAAATTGTGCATGGTTAATATTTTTATTATTTTACGTGCCACGGAAATGGGGGGAAAATCACCAAAATGTTTCCCCCAAAAATTCAAATTGATCTGCATATTTTCTAAATTTCTAAATTCAGGGAAACCACTCTAAAATCTTGTATGTCCCTGCAAGCCCATATGAAGTATATTGACATGTCCAAAGAGGAGGGGGTGGGTGCTGGGGCAGCCACGGCCCCCACCTTTTACTACTATTCAGCAAAATTCCCATTCAGTTTGTTCAGGGAATTTAAGGGGTTTTACTTTCCATCCAATTTCAAGATGTCAGTCGGGAAATCAGAATTAGATTAGAATAGAAATTGCCAATTTTGGTGCATGTAAATAGTACCAAAGGCACCTTATGCGCGCATGTTTTCAGGAACAGATAACCGGGGGAAATGGTGTGAAGTCTTTAGGGGCACGGAGAGTCTGCTCCACCACTAGGGAAACCCTGCACACACCACTGATATTTTTACCTTCTCTGCTGACTAAGTTGTCATGAAGTTTGTTGATGTTGTATACTGGGCTTAATCCTGCTAGCCATGAGTGATTAATGCACTTCTCAATTGCATCCTCGGCCCGGGGGACCCAGGGATAGCAGGGATTAGGGCCGGGATATACAAATTGCCCATGTGACGTCCCGGGTATACTCGTGTGCGGTCCCCGCATGGTCCCCGCCATGTACCAGGTCCCTGGGGGCCGGGTTTGCAATTGATAAGTGCATAACTCCATAGGAAAGCATTACAAAAATTACAAAATTCTTATTTTTTTCTGTCACAAAATGAGTGCTCCTCCATATAGAGATTGATAAGGAATTTAGAACCAGGAGCTACCTTTCCCACAAATTTGTTCCTGGTTCACAGATTTTCCTTCAGGAGCATGGGCAATTCATCACATACCAGGGGCTATAAAGGGTAAAACCACAGAAATATGTCATATTGAAGATAAACTTTGTAAAAGATTAACCAGGGGTAATTTTCAATGTAAAAGTTGCTCATGGTGACACAATTTACAAAAGAACCAGGGGCATTTTGAGGTATAATGGGGTACTTTGATCCATGCTTCTTCTTATTTCAAGCCCTGCCTCCATACCAAATGACTTAGCATGCCTTTAATACAGCTTTTAATACATACACATTTATGACAGAATTAAATCTGTTATCTACGGCACGGAACTCATATTCAATTGATCTACATCATATACACGCCTGTTTCTTTAACGGCCATTGATGTTTGCATAATTAGTGTTGAAGACGGAGGAGTATGCCACGAGGCTTGGCTTGACTGAGAGGTGTGTTTTGTGTCGCCGCACTGTTTGTGTTTGTGATATAATGATAGGAGAGAACAAAAGCCTAGCACACTATACGGAGTAGTGGATCTTTGTGTGGTGGATTTTACATGGTTTGTTGATTTTAAACGATGTATGCTGCTTGCAGATCTGAAACTTTATATGATAAAAAATAATGAAAATCTATTTTTAGTCTACAACCCCCCCCCCCTGTTCTATGGGCAAACAGTCTTCTTAGGTAGTGTCGGTCAGTCAGGTGTTTTTTTGGTGTTTGTTGGGTTTTTTCTTCAAAAAACTTAGAAATTTGCTGAAATTCGCACACATTTTATTTATTTATATATTTATTTATTTTAGAGAAAATGGATTGGTTTGGCCTGTAGAACAGCTGGTTTTTGTCTGAGAGGTCTATTTTGTGTTACCGCACTGTTTGCGATGTAATGATGGGATAGAACAAAAGCCCAACAGATTAATGTACAGAGTGGTATATTTTTGTGTATTTGATTTTATGGGGGTTCGAATCCCAGTATCCTCAGATTTTATGTTAAGCCTTTGCTTTCAATTAGTTTTAGCTCAGAACAGTTTTAAGTCGGAAGACTCACGATTAGGCTAATTCGTGATAGCTTACTCATACTCATGTTACTGATAACACCTCATTCTCATAAAGATTCTCTTAAAGGGGCATTGAGAGATACGTATGGAGTGCGCCCTCAATTATCCTGGATATCAGTTTTTTTGCATCAAAGTAATACTTAGGCTTATACTAACTACCATCTGAAACAGTTTACCAACATTCACCATTTATCAATTAAAATTTCATGATTTTCTTAGCTTCAATATGATCATATCGAAACTAGGTGCTGAATTTGGAAGTTATGCGATTGTTCTACATGCATACTTTTGCAGCAAATCTCACCCGGAAGTGCCGTTATTTTTTTTTGTTTGCATAAAGGCGATGTCGGAATTGTATGACATTTTGGATTTTGGCTATGTTGATGATTATCTTTACGTTATTTGCTCATTTAGTATATCGATACATCTCTCAATGCCCCTTTAAACAAATATGAGACCTGTTACCGCAAAATGAAAGTTCAGTCACCAGCGTGCATGAGGAGCTATGGTCCAATAAACATGCACAAACTCAATAGAAAACAAAGGAAGTTTGCAAATTCAAATGGAATTTTGATGGGGAGCAATTATGACTTGTTGCATATCATTTTAAAGCTGGTTTTCTTAGCATTTTGAATCTGGACAAACCTGAAAATTAAATGTTCCTACTTAAAGGTAGATGTTCTGATTTCTGGCCCGATTTTCAACTTGATGTTTTCTATTTTATATGAAAGGTCATCCTTATAATTGTCGCATTCCAAAGTGTGAGTTGCATAACTCCAATGGTTCTTTTTTTAGAAGCACAAGGTCACAATCAATTTGCCCATTGAGTTATACACAAACTGGCTAGTGGTTAACCACCTTTGGCAGTAATTCACCACATTTTAGCCTATAATTTCTAAATGGAACATTTCTGGGCCCTAAGATTTTTCAGACATATTGAGAAAAATATGGGGATTCTTCTGATATCAAAATATCTTGATGTGAAAAAAAATATCATAGCCCCCAAAAAGTGATCGGAACATCACCTTTAACTCTCATTTTGTGATGACAGGTCTCATGTGAGAATCTGAATAAAGGTTTTCTCTTTTAAATAAAATATGGATTTCTGCTGAGAAATCTGTGTCCCATGATAACTAAATCCCCATTTACATGTACAGCAACCCTGCCAGTGCCATGCCATGTGCACATACTTTGAAAGATTTGCCTCGTGACTAGTTACTGCTCGATTGAGCAAAATAATTCGATTGATATAGGATGGCTTACAACTTCATAGGTTGATAGTGTGTTTTATAGGGCAGTTGTGTCTTCTTGTGTAATGCGGCTGAACACCATTGTAAATTATATCTAGCAGGGAAGTGAATGCAATGTAATGTCATTGTTTACACATCTTGAGTATGATATAGACGTTGATATGGATATTGTTGAGAAAGATGTCTTGCCTGCTTGGCACTTGTCATATGGCCTGAATTAAAATAAAACTTGTTTCTTGGTACATCTTTATGATCTTTATGATGTACTTAAAATTAAAGAAAGTGAATGAAAAATTGGGTTTCATAATAATAACAAGCATTTATATTAGGCCTAATTTATATAGCACTCTACAAAGAACACAGCGCTTAATGATAAAATAATATGATAAAGACAACGATATCGATAATGTTGATGAAGATGTCTTGCTTACTTGGCACTTGTCATATGGCCTGAATTAAAATAAAACTTGTTTCTTGGTACATCTTTATGATGTACTTAAAAGAAAGTGAATGAAAAATTGGGTTTGATAATAATAACACACATTTATATAGCGCTCAACAAAGAACACAGCGCTTAATGATAAAATATTGATAAAGACAACGATATCGATAATGTTGATGAAGATGTCCTGCCTACTTGGAACTTGTCATATGGCCTGAATTAAAATAAAACTTGTTTCTTGGTACATCTTTACGACATACATTGTATTGTGAGTTGTACTTTGTGAGGGAAGCTGTAGTGTATTTATCATGTTTATGGGAAAATTCCACTGGTTCTTGAGTAAATTGTGTCACAAGAGGAAACCCAGGAGGGGGGGCACTCAACTTTTTGGGGGAAGGGGTGTGCCGCCCAGGGTCTCAAAAAGGGGGGCTACAGAACTGAACTGAGTGGATTTTATGACGAAAAATGGGGTCTTAGGAACTGATTTTTTTCAAAAAAGTAGGTCTTGAGAACTGGCCTATAGCTCAATTTTGATTAGCAAGAACGCAAATTTACATTTCTTTTGGTTTTAGAACGCAAAATTGGGGCTTTGGAACGCAAAACTTCGTGATTTTTGAATTTTCAATAAAATTTGGGTCTTAAGAACTGATGCAGGCTCAAAAGGGGTCATAAGAGCTAGCAGCAGAGGGTGAAAAAGGGGGCACATACCTATACCCTTTTCCAATGTCAGTGCCCCCCCCCCCGGAGGAAACCTTCTAATGTTGAAATGACTCCTGGTTATTCTCCTAAGCTAATCTCCAATAGATACTAGATAGCCTTTTCTTAGGTTTTCTCATTAAGAAGCCCTTGATTGATATAGGAAATTGCTCTTGGTTCAAAAGGAAGATCTATGAACCAGGGCCAAATTGCACCTTCTGGTTGCAATACATATAGATCCCTGCAGGTTGTAGTGTGTGCCTTGGCACTTGGACAACAAACAACTAAAAAATCATGTTCTACGGGCCTGGCCAACTCATTTTTGTTTCAAATTTTCAATTATTTTGTAAGATCTTTTTTTGAATTTATTTTTAAAAATGTGGACATTTAAACAAATATTGTAACTTTTAAACATTTTTGTGTGGATTTTTTCTCCTTTTTGTTGATGAAAATAACTGATAATTCCCCCGAAATTCCCAGATTTTCATAATAAAACACCAAAAACCAAAAACGCCAGACCAACCGACCCTACATGAGAGGTCCGTTTGCCCATTGAACATGTTTTTTCCCTTTGGCGCCGTAGAATAAAGGAGTTTAAGCAGAATGAACAGCAACTTGTAAAAGTTACATCATAGCCAAAAAAGGTCTGTCTCACATATTTATAAGTATGTGAAGTCACTTTGAAGTCATAACCTATTGGCTCCGAAAGAGCAAAAAAAGGAGGGAAATTGGCCTAAAAACACAATAAAAAGAGGAAGAAAAAGAATTTCTTCATATAGCATAACTATTTTTTTGTCCCGACACCCATAACATTATATCCCCTATATTTTTGTTCCTATACAGGGCTGCAGTGAGTGTGATAGGCACAATGTATGAGAGGCTAGGCAGAATGATGGGTAGCTCCTACCCAGACACCATACAGAATCTCATCAAGGCACTCAAAAATGCTGAGGTAGGTATGAGTATTTGAGTCCCACTGTTTTATAATGACTCGAGTCATTGACTTGACAGGGACTTTATTAGCTAATTCTGAAAACAATGAGGTGATTTCATTTGTAAACAAGTCACTATTTTATTGACTTCACAATGGCTAGATTCTCGAATCATTTTAAAAACGTTTGAAAATATTTGACTCGACTTGACTCACTTATCTAAACACGTAGATAAGATGCGCTCATTATGTGATGCAGCACATCAAAAGGGGTGACTTTGCTGCTGTGTGTTTTTCAAGATATGAAAACAGAAAATAATAAGAATTTAGGAGTCATTTGTACTCGTAAAATCTGAATGCCTTGATCAATTTTGATATATTTGGTGTCATTTTAAAGCTTAGACAATGATGTGAGAGCACAAATAAAACACTCAAAATTGAATTTGCCTGAGAGCAATGGCTTGATTCCTGAATCAGTTTTAAAAAAACGTTTAAATAAAAATGAAATAACTTCACTTGCAAAGTCCCCCTTTTGATGTGCTGCATTACATGTCCTATAATAATCAAATAATAATCTGGATTTATAAAGCGCCTTTTCCTAAGGGTTCAAAGCGCTATATGATGTGATGTGTTTCCTATGCATGTTAAGGTGCATTCATACTCCCGTCGTTGCGCATCGACCGACGTCGATGAACAAATCATAGCATTAGGCGTAAAAATATGGTCTGTTTGCCCTAACAAACTGAGAAAAACATGCTTGATTGGTCAGCTTTCCCCCAGTTTTTACACTTGATTTTCAACTGAATGAAAAACAGTTTTCAGGCACGAATGAAAAGAAACAAAATACACAATTTCTCAAGAAATAAAAAACCCATCATGCACAAGATAAGAAAATAATAGGTCAGACCGTCAGTTGGTATATAAAATATAACTTCGGTTTTAAAAAAAATTGGTTTCATTGGCAAGTTTCTTAAATATTCTTTCTTTCTGATTATTTTTCTTGCCATTTGATATGTGTCACATTTTTACCTAATCAGGGGTCAAAATTATTGTTTTTTGGCTACAAGGGCTATTTTGGGCAAATTCTGCCAAAAGTAAACACAATTGTCAGAGGGCTATTTTCTTGAAACTGGGGGCTAATCGCCCTTTGCCTCCATGTATTTTGAGCCCTGTACCTAATGCTTGGTTCTTTTTCAAAATTAGCCCTGGGTTCATGACTGCCTCATCCACCTTGCTGGTATATGAGCTTTTTAAAACTACTTTAGTGGCGCCAAGTTATGCTGTATCTCGCAACACTCGTTGTGGATTCGCAGACATGGTTTGATCAGTTCCAAATTGGTGAGAAATATTCGTTTTGTATCAAGACGTACACAAGCGATTATGGCCACACGCACATGGTTTTGGATGCACGCATGCGTCACGCAAATGATGCACAGTGCGTTGGTGCCATGCGTGCCCACGTTCTTCTGTATTCATTCGCTGCTGTAAGGAGGCTTTGCCAATTTGGAGCTGTTCAAACAATAGCAGCACAGGACTAGCGCTAGTTAATAGTCAAACGCTAGTGCTGCTGAATGTCATTTGTAATCGGTAATCTTTATATTCGGTCACTGACTGTATTAGCGGTACTCAATGTGTATCCATACAGGTCAAACATTTGTACGTACACATATTTCCCTGCATGTCATATCATCACTGTTCTGTCAAAACCTTGTATGTTTTTCTGGCCCTTCAGCATGTATAAATTATATCTGCCCAATGACTATGCATAGGAAGTGTTGTTTTATTCATGTTCAAGGCAAGAGCACTTACAAGGTTTTGATGATGTGTTTTTGGCCCTTGAACATGTTTAGAGCAGACAGCCGAAAGGGTATTCATAGGAAGTATTACTTTATACATGCTGAAGAGCCAGATGGAGATATGATAATTGTTCTACTGTGATGATTTGATTCAGAGGAAAGATTGTTCAGTGGTGTACCCAGATATTTGTCAGCGTGGGCGAAAAACAAAATGATTTGCACAAATTTAAAATTATAATAGGATAAAGAATTTGTCACGATAAGGCTGTGTTGCCCGTAGCAACCATTGGTTAAAATTAACACACACACATACAAACTATCCCCACACATAAAATAACCCCAAACAAACAAAGCAAACAAAAAACCAACAAATCCGGACCGACCGACCCTACCTTTCGTTTGCCCTCGCCTTACCGCACATTAAAAATAATAAAAACATGCAGCTTGCATTCAGTGTCGAGTAAAGGGATTTAAATTGGGTCAAAATTATATCATGATCTTTCTCTCTCTTGTTTATGCTTACATTTTCTATAAGAAAACATCTGAGTGATTTCTTTTGGGATATACCTTATTACAGGGTAGAACTTCGTCACACCTTTTGAAAAATCAAAATGGATTTAAATCTAGAAATTTGACAAAATTCCATGGATTCTCATTTAAAACATGGTATGAAAAAAGGAGAAAATTTGTTGAGGAAAATCTTTTTGAGAATGGCTTCTCGGATTCTCGCTGAAATTCTAGGAACAGGAACAGGTGGAATAGACTTACACTACAAATTATGAACGTGTAGTTTTGGACAGCGTGTACTTTGTGTGTACTTTTGAAGCTCTTCCACACTTTCACTGCATCAAATGCCTTCGAAAGTTGCAAGAAATCCAAATATGTAGGCTTACCATCATCACGCCTACTCGCAACTACATTTTTCAAGGTAAAGAGGTACATAATGGCTTTCTTTGACTTCAGAAAGGCATTTGACACAGTGTGGAGGAGCTTATAAAGTACACCCAATAGTACACGATGTCCAAAACTACATGTTCATAAGTTGTAGTGATCTAAAGAAGGAAGTTTATGACGGGTCAGAATTTGATCACATATTGCGAGAATCTGTTGCAAACAATTTTGCGAGAATCATCTGTAGATTCTCATGTATTCAAATAGTAAAACATCCAAGTATTAACTTGGATTATCGCAACCCTACTAGCGAGAATTATTGTGAGAATGGCTTCTTGGATTCTCACTGACATTGTTGGAACAGATTCAGATGGAAGTTTAGGAAGGGTCAGGATTTGATCACATGTTGCAAGAATCTGTTTAGATTGTTGCCACCAATTTTGCGAGAATCATCTGTAGATTCTCATGTATTCAAATAGTAAAACATCCTTCGAGAATTACCTTGGATTATCGCAACTCTACTACTAGAATTTTTGTGAGAATGGATTCTTACATCTTCGCTGAAACTGTTGGTTCAGAAGGAAGTTAGGACAGGTTTTGTAAACAATTTTGCGAGAATCGTCTGTGGATTCTCATGTATTCAAATTGTAAAACATCTATCGCTCAAGAATCAACTTGAATTATCACAACTCTACTAGCGACAATCTTTGCGAGAATAGATTCTTGGATTCTTGTAAAATGTCTGCCTCTGTTGTCTAGGTATAGTTTGTAACAATTGGATGAAGAGCCAAATAAGATACCGGAAAAAATGGACACAGTTTTCCCAAATTTGTATGTTGACTTTCATGATGAGAATTATACAAGTCAGAGGGTTTAAACAAGTCTGGTCAGTAGAGTCTGGTCACCCGACTGTATATATCTCATATAACCCATGTACTGTAAATGTCCGCATGCATTTAAATGTTGCTAATTTTGTGGGGCGGAGCACCTACTGTGAATTTCATGCTGTGAATATTTCCAATCTACCTTGTAGCAGTGCATTGCAAAATTTACATTCGCAAAATTGTAATGCCGTGAATTGGGCCAGTATTGCCGATTCATGAAATTTTAAACTCTCGAACATTTCTTGTTTTACATTACTTTCAAAACGCCATTTTCAGGTCTGGTTTAACACTTAATGGTGGATCCGTATATAACGTTTCAACTTGATTATTTCATCCTAAAGCAGTAAATTGGAAGCTGTGTAAGGACTTATTTTGAAGAAAAAATGATGATTTATTTAAAGTCAAATTATGCGATCTTTTCCAAGTGACGCCCTCTATCCTTGATTTTTACTTTGAAAGCAGATTTTCTTGCAGATTTGCATTCTTGATCATAAATCGTAAATATCTTCTAAGTTACAGAGTGATATGATTCCTATTTATGAATCATGAATTGAATAGGTTGAATTAAACTGTACCCGACAACTTATTTTCCGAGTGTTTCTTCGTTCGTAAAATAGAATTCCATGGGTTGACGCCGTTTACAGTGTTTACAGTGTTTCCGGCTACGATCGCAACTGTACACAAGTGAACAGAATAGTATGGAAATCCTTATGATGAAACACTCAAATCAAAAATGGTGAAAAATTCCTTGAGAATTGGAAGAAGATTTCCATTAAAATTGAGTAAAGTTCCATGATGGTTTTTACCAGAAAATACAGTCACGATAGATTTCTGATTTCAGGAAAGTCTTTTTTGATAAGTCAATTTTTATTATGAAAAAAGATCACGTACTATCAGGGATACTATTAAATTTGGGATAGGAAAGTCTTATACTGCACGTACGTAACAGCGCCACTTTATGATTACCACCGTATCATAAGTAATTTATAGACTTGCATCAAGTCCGTCAGAAACATACAATGACGGTATTGATAAAGTGAGAAAATGAATCCAAATACATAAAATGAACAATGAAACATGAAATATCATATATTTTAGGCTCGTAAAAACCGCCCAGCACGTACGTTTTATTAGGTCGTCCGTCATTGGCCGCAAATGTAAAATTGATTACATTTAAACAGATGAAGTACAATTGCAACCAAACTACCCATATAAACGGACGACCTATTTGGGACCGCTGTCCCTATTTTTATAACTTTTAAACCACACAATTTTTTGGGAATTTTTCGTAACAATTTTGTGGAAACTACAATTAAGTCTATACCTAAAGCAGACGCATACAGCACCAGCAAAAATATGAGTACGGCCAAAGTTTAACTTAAAAGTAGCTTCAGATCGGCAAGTTGAGTCGCATACCCTGATACTATTGCTTTAAATTCAATGCATCAAAAATGTATGAGATGCCGTTTTTCTTCCTTGGGTTTCACGCATACCTGATAGTCAATTTTCCAAAAAAGCAAGAAAAAAGCTTGCACTCGTATCTTGTATCCTGATCAGATATGGTAAACATGGATATTTTTGCACCACAACAATTTTTGCTCATCAAGTAGCTACCGCAAACATAAACATGTGAGCAAATATATATCTTTTGTGTAAATAATTATGTGATGAACTTTCAAATTGCAAATTTATAAACAATCAAAAATGCTTCAAAATTGGTAAAGTGCGAAAATTACCACTTATGCAGATAAGCCAGACTTTAAAATCCTGGTGGATGCCGTTGTCAACATACTAAATATTTTGTGGGCTGTGGTTGATTTATTGCTGTTCAAACTGGTGCACTGTGGTACTGTGGATATAACTGGCCATCCACGGGGCCATCAATCATTGGTAAAACATAAGACGATCTGCCATCTTCCGCCCAACTGTCAAATCTCAATATCAGGTATCCCTATTCACACATTAATTTACTTATCATGGTTATTTTGATTTTGTATGGAAATACGCTTACATAGGTCTCGCTAGATGGGACCATGCAAGCTCAAATTTTGTTTGTTTACACAATTCGGGATTTATCTGAGTTAGTCTTCCGCCCAACTGTCAAATCTCATGATCAGATATCCCTATTCACGCATTAATATACATATCATGGTTATTTTCATTTTGTATGGAAATACGCTTACATAGGTCTCGCTAGATGGGACCATGCAAGCTCAAATTTTGTTTGTTTACACAATTCGGGATTTATCTGAGTTAGTCTTTCGCCCAACTGTCAAATCTCATATCAGATATCCCTATTCACACATTAATTTACTTATCATGGTTATTTTGATTTTGTATGGAAATACGCTTACAAGTAGGTCTCGCTAGATGGGACCATGCAAGCTCAAATTTTGTTTGTTTACACAATTCGGGATTTATCTGAGTTAGTCTTTCGCCCAACTGTCAAATCTCATATCAGATCCCTATTCACACATTAATTTACTTATCATGGTTATTTTGATTTTGTATGGAAATACGCTTAGGTCTCGCTAGATGGGAACAATTTGTTGACACATTTCGGGATTTTTCTGAGTTAGTCTTTCGCCCAACTGTCAAATCTCATATCAGGTCCCTATTCACACATTGATTTATTTATCGTGGTTATTTTGATTTTGTATGGAAATACGCTTGGGTCTCGCACAATTCCTCAAATCAACTCTCAAAGATTCTCAGCCTACAGAATTGTGTTGAATAATATTTCAGGACTACTATTAGCTTATTTTTTGTGAAAATTCTCCAAAAAATCTCTTTTATGAGAATCAGGTTGATTCTTGCTGTTTGTCACGAAATTCTGCATGTTATGAAATATTTTTAGATTTTGATTGTCACCTTGGAATTGAACACAGAAAATACATTGTTTTATTGTCTAAAACACTTTATAAGTGATGACTTCAAGCCCTTTTGGTGTGCTTTCTTCAGAACTCTACCAAGTGCAGGCATAAGAATGTTCAAGTTAAAACTAGAATTCAGGTTTTTTTGTCTACATTTCTGCACTTTCTTTGATTTCAGCCCATGTTTGGCCTTTTAAGCCCAATTTTACACTCTTTTCAGGTTTCATGTTCATTCCCATGCCTGCAAGTGAAATTGATGATGATTGTTTTAGTTTGTCCAATTTCTGAAGTGAGTTCTGTGGAAAAGATTAAAATTGCATGTTAGGTCGCCTGTATTTATACTGTGGGTGGATTACATGAATAAAACTTCCCCTGTTATTTAGATGAATAAGGTTTACAAAACTACTACTGTAAAAGTCAATATTTTCGCGAGAAGATATTTTCACGCAAATGGTCATAACAGGCATTTCGCGATTTTTTATTTTCGCGATTTTCAACATTTGTGAATAAAACGGTTGATAATAATAATTTTCGAGAGTTTATATTTTCGCGGTTGAGGATTGATTCGCGAAATTCGCGAAAATAAAAACCTCGCGAAAATTTCTACTTTACACTAATACTATTATAGTTTAATCAGTTCCAAATTGGCGACAAGTATGAGACTCATATGTTACTGCATTAGAGCAGACATGTATGCATGTGAGTGTGCACCACGCACACCATACGTGTGTGAATATTGCGTTCATACCTGCAAAGGCCAATAAAAAATAATTGTTTGATTGTCCCTTGATCACTTTCAAAAGTTGGGTTGGTTGGTCAGGATATTTTCCCCTTCTTCTCCCTTGCCCCTTTTTCAGGTACAAACAGTGATGTACTTGTAATGGTTACCAAAATGGAAACAAAAATCTGTAATATTTTGACGAGTATTTTAATTTTCTAAACACTAAAATGTATTTTCAACAACAAAAAAGAAAAAATAACTAGTTCGGAAAGATTTAGGACAGTCGGGCGGACGAGGACAATCAAACAATTTATTTTTATTAGCCTTGTGATGAGCGAACGACGCACATTGTAACAGCATTGATTCTCACTGTTTTTGGCAATTTGGAACGGATTAAACTATAGTAGGTAGAGCTGATTAACTCCTATGGAATATTTGTGAATTTGATCAGTAAAATGTCAGCGTTTAAGCTTTAAGCGTTTAAGCACTTGAAATGTATTTATTTAGCTCTTCTTCTTGTTTAAATTAGGGTAGCTCTTACTTTGTTAAGGACAAATGGTACAGATGCACTGAATTGAATTCAATTGAAGAAAAATCAGTGATAAGGCAAAAAGAAAAGTAGTTGTGTTACCTTTTCCAACCGCCACCATTTTTTCAACATCTTGAGTCGGGATTGTGTTTTCCCATTTTTTACAATTTAAAAATATATTAAACTCTCAAGTGGAGTTTGAAATAAAATTGAATTCAACTCAAATGAATTGACTTATTCAGTAAAATGATGACAAAATAATGTAATACAAATAATGATGAGAAAATGCTAGGAGCCCAGTAGAAATCCTGGATAAGCAGGCTTGTCAAACAATGGTACAATGAAATAATGATAATATAATCTGGTACATCATTTTGAAACAAGTTTGCGAACATCCGCAGTGAAAATTGGTGAACCAAAACATTGCACTGACATTGGAAAAGGGTATAGGTATGTGCCGCCCTGAAGACCCACTTTTTACCATCTTCTGGTCGCTCTTAAGACCCCCTTTGGAGACTGCATTAGCTCTTAAAGGCATATTATGTGATCTTTTCTAGAGAGCGCCCTCTATTCATGTTTTTTTTAGAAAGTAGATTTTCTTGCAGATTTACATTTCTGATCATAAATCGTACACATTCCAAGTTACAGAGCGATACGATTCCTAATTACCTCAAAATCAATTATTTTAACAATGTCTCTGATTGGTGCCTGCCGCATGGAAAGTGTTAAGCAGTCTTTGTAAGAATTTAATTATTGGATTGTCATTTAAAATTCATTGCTTGAACTGGGTTTAAAATTTTCTCTTTTGCACTGTTCTTGAGTAGACTGTTTGCAAGAAATGGATTCTCAGACTCCTGCTCATTTAGACTCCTACTTAATGTGTTTTAGTCTAGGCTTTATATTATTTACTCTAAACCGGCCAGCCTGCCACCCTATAACTAGGGGTGTGAAAATAACGAGATTGCATTTGTTTCCTAGTCCTATGTACTACATAGGGGTAAGAAAATAATGAGATTGCTTTTTTTCCTTGCCCTATGTACTACATAGGGGTAAGAAAATAATGAGATTGCTTTTTTTCCTAGTCCTATGTACTACATAGGGGTAAGAAAATAATGAGATTGTTTTTTCCCTTGCCCTATGTACTACATAGGGGTAGGAAAATAATGAGATTGTTTTTTTTCCTAGTCCTATGTACTACATAGGGGTAAGAAAATAATGAGATTGGTTTTTTTTCCTTGCCCTATGTACTACATAGGGGTAGGAAAATAATGAGATTGTTTTTTTCCCTTGCCCTATGTACTACATAGGGGTAAGAAAATAATGAGATTGCTTTTTTTCCTTGCCCTATGTACTACATAGGGGTAGGAAAATAACGAGATTGCTTTTTTTCCTAGTCCTATGTACTACATAGGGGTAAGAAAATAATGAGATTGTTTTTTTCCTAGTCCTATGTACTACATAGGGGTAAGAAAATAATAAGATAGCTTTTTTTCCTAGTCCTATGTACTACATAGGGGTAGGAAAATAATGAGATTGCTCTTTTTCCTAGTCCTATGTACTACATAGGGGTAAGAAAATAATGAGATTGTTTTTTTCCTAGTCCTATGTACTACATAGGGGTAAGAAAATAATAAGATAGCTTTTTTTCCTAGTCCTATGTACTACATAGGGGTAGGAAAATAACGAGATTGCTTTTTTTCCTTGCCCTACCTATTACCATCGTAAGATACAAATGCCATCCCATAGTGGCAAAGCACAGATGTGATATCGATTAGACTCGTCAGAAGTTGTTGATACTAGGGTTCAAGTGTGGCTTAAACAGGCAATTACGCACCAGTAATGATCCAATCCTAAGGCAATTTATATTACGCTACTGTATCATATTATGAGTGCACTCGTATTTAACGTACATATATTTTCATTATTGTAAGCAAAAGGTATTTACACAGTGCTTGAGTTGTTTATATCGCCCTTGCATTATAGTTTCTTTGTATAGGTAATATTCATTGGGAAAGGGGAGGGGAGGGGAATGAAAGGGAAGGGAGAGGGGGGGGGGGGGGGGGAGGAGTGAGAGGGGGTTCAGAAATTGTTGATACAAGGAATCAAGTAAACAGGCAATTGTGCACTGGTAATTATCCCGTTCATAGTTCATAGACAATTTACAGAGTAGCAGAAAATATGATTTTTACATAATTTAAGCATTTATGGTGAAAATGGCGGTGATATTAGAGCTCTAATTTCAAAGTACAACCGGGAAAATAAAGGGCACACAAATAATCTGTTTACAGTGCACTGTCTGGTAGTGTTTCTCATAATGTTGATGTAACGAGATTAAATAGGACTAATTTAAGCGGCGTAATAGAATAGGTTAATTTAACATTTATTGGAAAGTGTCGGCATGTAGAATTATTCATCATGAAAAGAATACTATGGCTGCAGAGCAGGTGTTTTTGTGTATATTTATACAGGGTGTTTTCCATACTTCCCTTATCAGGGGAGGGGGAGGGGGAAGGGGAGGTCAAAGATCATGCTGTAAGCATGTGTGACCAACAATTTTTCAAGCACCCTCTAAACTTCAGGGGTGTGAGAGTTCCTCTTTTTAGCTGATTTCCTCTTTTTTCTAATTTTTCTTATGCCCAAATTTCAGCCTTTTCTTTTCAGCCAATATTTGGCATTTTTACCCAATTTTACGCTGTTTTTCCTCGTTTTTGTCTGTTTTCCTCCTTTTTTTTATTTGTGGCCTCTATCACACCCCTGAAACTTGTATTTCCTCTAAAGCCAAACAAAGTTCGCGGCAAAATGAGTATTTTGCATGTTTTCCCCAATTTACCCCCTCAAATAAGATGGGATTGACAAATGAATCCCTTTTCTTGAAAAAGTACACTTTTCTTGTTATTGGTCAATTTTAGAACACGCTTGATCTATAAAAAAAACACCCTTATTAGGCTATATTAAAAAAAAAATTGTCTCAAAGCTCCCGCGTGCGTTAGTTTATTGATGAGCATTAGAAAAGAAAAGATTTTAAATTTTTAAAAAAAAAAATCCCCAAATTTCACCCATTTTCCAGATTTTCATTGATCACATCATTTTAAATACAAAAGGTCACTTTTACAAGGATTTCAATATCTTATATTAAAAAAAGAAAAAGAAAAAAAACAACTTAAAAAAACCTGCATTCCGCATTAGGTTTTGAAAAACTGAAGAGCTTTGAGACATTTTTTTTAAATATAGCCTTGCATGTTTCTTTGGCCATGCATGTTTACTGTGTATTATACTTAAAGTTGACTGCTCCCTGGTTGCCATAATAGTGTTTTAGATTGGATAACGTTTAGGCACTGAGAGATTGCCGAGAAAAATGAAATTTGGAAAAAAATGAATTGAGTCAATAGATTAGGGATGAGAAAGGGAGTCCCAGGAAATTGAGTCCCGCCTATAAGTTTCGAGTCCCGGGTACCAAGTCCAAAACAGGACCTTAGATGACTCGCATTTGACCCTTAATAACCCACATAATACTCCTTGACCCACATTATTAGGGATAGTAACTCATAAGGCAAAAAAAAAAGAAAGGTTTGTCTCAAAGCTTGCGAAGGCTTCAAAATTGGGTGATGCGTGCGGTTTTTTTTCTTCCATTTTTTTTTTTTTACAATTTTTTTATTTGTGTTTCAATTTTTACTCTTACTATTTGCAACCGTTGACACTTTCTGATATTGTTTTTTTCTATTTGAAATGAATATTGTGATACACTTGTGTAAAGAACAATTGTGCAGCGTTTTTTGAAGAACTGAGTCATGTAAAAGTTTGAGAAAAGGAAAATCTGCCGATATTTTTGATAAAAACTTGAAATAAAAATTTGTAGTGAAAATAAAAATTGATTTTACAATTTCCTGCATTTCAGACGTGGTATTTTGGCATTTCAAAACCAATGCGCGCGCAAGCTTTGAGACAAACCTATTTTTTTGTTTGGCCTAATCTAAGATCTTACTAAATTATTTAATTCATTCTTATCAAAAGTATGATTTTTCAACACTGTTTTCTATGTAAAAATACAATTTATTTTAAAAGCAACAACATCTTAATTCAATGTCCGTCCTATGTGGGGATGCAGGAGTTAAAAGTGTACATTACGTACCGTTTGTAGCCTGAGGTGTGCTAGCTGTGCACCCAGGTAAACAATTACCTGAAATTCACACCCTTACAATAGATACGCAGGAAACCTGATAAATAATTTATGGTAAATGGCGCTAGATAGATATTTGATTGAAGCAATTTATGGTGAGTGATGCTGATAATTTTGATGTGATCTACATCAAATGAATGTAATGTATCAGTAGGGGTAGGAAAAAATGGAATCTCGTTATTTACCTACCCCTATGTAACACGCAATCTCGTTATTTACCTACCCCTATGTACTACCATAGGGGTAGGAAAAAAACGCAATCTCGTTATTTACCTACCCCTATGTACTATCATAGGGGTAGGAAAAAACGCAATCTCGTTATTTACCTACCCCTATGTACTACCATAGGGGTAGGAAAAAAACGCATATGTATCAGGGATGAATAACAGTATTATGGTTTTGTCACGAAGCACATTGATTGGTTTAAAATGTCCGTATACATTATCCATCCAATTGTAACATTTTATAACACTCTGTATATACATTAAGATTTCATTAGTTATATCCCAGACAGAAAATGTAATTAAGGGTGCTGTTCCACTATTTAAATTCAATTTACTGCCATGTGGTTTCAAGAAGAGATACATGCATGTATGAAGTCCTATTAATTCCTCTACTATGTAGCCAAGGAATTTAAAGGTATATTATGTGATCTTTCCAGGGAACGCCCTCAACATCAAAAAAAAAATTAAAAGCAGATTTTCTTGCAGATTTACATTTCTGATCATAAATCCTACATACATTCCAAGTTAGAGGGTGATACGATTCTTAATTACTTCAAAATCATGGTTTTAGAGTGAAAATAAACTGTCGGGATAACACAACAGTTTATATTTTCACTCTAAATTCACTCTAAACCATGATTTTGAGGTAATTAGGAATCATATCGCTCTGTAACTTGGAATGTATATACGATTTATGATCAGAAATGTTAATCTGCAAGAAAATCTACTTTCTAAAAAAAAATCATGAATAGAGGGCGCTCTCTGGGAAAGATCACATAATATGCCTTTAATTTATGGTTTCAGTAACAAAGTGTTTCCAACCCTGTATCTGTCTTTAAACATCTGTCACTCTGGCATGCTCAAAAAGAACCAAAGGATCAACATTGTATGTAGTGGTCTCTGTCTGTGATTTGATCTTGTGGTGGACAAATTTAATAAATAGTTAGTTACTCACATTTTAAAATTATGTTTCACTGCTAAACTAGCAGCAGCTTCAGACTGGCAACTCTGTCTGCTGGCAACAGGAATGAGGGGATTCCTGCTGTGTAGCTTCGACAAGTTGATTGTAGGTGTTGTATGAGGTGTACAGATCATATATGTGCCACTGAAATGGTTCACATTTTTGCAAACATTTTTCTGTACTTTATCCTGGAAAACCACAAACATGGGTCCCAAAATCATGAAAAACCCTAAACATGGGTCCCAAATCACGAACGCCCCCCCCCTAAACATAGGTCCCAAATCGCGAAAAAAACCTAAACATGGGTCCCAAATCGCAAAACCTCCCTAAACATGGGTCCAAAATTACGAAAAAAACACCAAACATGGGTCTCAAAAACCTAGTCAAGTCAGTCTTTTGGGGTAAAAACACCTGTAAAAGTTGGCCTAGAGCGGTACAACCCCATCAAAAAATAATTTGAGTACCCCCAGGCAATGCTACTACATGTACATTAATCCATTGAACAACAGCATTTACTTGTTGTTCTTTCCTTTTCCCTCTGCAGTCTACCAGATTTACCGATATGTGCCAATGAAATGGTTCACATATTTGCACAAATTCCCTATACTTTATCCTGAAAAATCACAAAAATGGATCCCAAAATCATGAACAACCCTACACATGGGTCCCAAATCGTGAAAAAACCTAAACATGGGTCCCAAATCGTGAAAAAACCCTAAACATGGGTTCCAAATAACGAGAAAAAAAACACAACACAAGACATGGGTCCCAAAAACCTAGTCAAGTCAGTCTTTTTTTGGTTAAACACCTGTAAAAAAGTAGGTCCGGATTTAAACCTCGAGCGGTACAAACCCCATCAAAAATAATTTGAGTACTCCCCAGGAAGTGCTAATACATTAATCCATTGAACTAACAGCATTTTCTTTTTGTTCTTTCCTTTTCCTTCTGCAGTCTACCGGACGTTGTGAGATCATGAATTGTCTACAGAAGATACTACAAGGCATGGGGTCTGCCGTGCAGGCCTACCATCGGGATATCTACAAGGTAGCACGCAACACATTGCAAGATCGCAGTATGGCCGTCAGATGTGCCACAGCAAATGTAAGTACCATGTTAAACCATAGGGGTGGATTCATCAGGATTGTAGATATACATTAACCCTAACCCCAGTTTAGGATTTTTGACCGGGATCACAATTTTCGAGGAAAAAACACCAACTAAATCTCCGGGAACCTGCCGGGATTCGATCCGGGGACCCTCCGTTCTCGAGCCCCACCTTCCAACCACTAAGCCACGGCCCTCAGCTACACATTCGTGCAGTATACTGCACTCATTATATAGGCTCGGTTGACTACGTCATCGAAAACCGACGGCGCATGCGTTTGGAGAGGGACTTTGGATTAGCATTTTTTAGCACTCAGGGGGGTTAGGGTTAAAGTTGATATTTTGTTGAACAAATCCAAGAATTGTACTCACAATTAGATGGTTTCGTCAACCAGTTCGGTTGACTTCTTCAGTAATGGCTTGATCCACTTCTTTTTCCCGCGAGAGATGATATTCTCGTTCCCAGGATGCAAAGTTGTTGTGATGAGTGGATCAAACACATGACTCAGAGAATAAATACCCTCGTCGCGGTTGAGTATGTAAGGCCCCTGTCGTCGTATCCAAATTGCTTCTCGCTGATTTGTGTTGTTCAGTCGCTGACTCTTTTTTCTGTTGGATCGTGTGAATTTTCTGTCACTGACTTTGTTGGCATCCTTTTTGTATTCGTTTAATCTGGCACCAAAAAGACGTCCCGTTTCTCCAACATAGACCTTATCGCAGGATTGACATGGTATTTGGTAAACACAGTCCATTGTCTTTGCCAACTCGCATTTGTCTTTGGGATGGACAAGTAGACTTTTGAGGGTGTTGTAAGGCTTCATTTATTCTCTTCATTTACGACACCCACAGCATTAGAATTGCTATTCATGATCAGGGGTCGCATTCTGACGCGTCTGCACGTCCTGGACCTCTCACTTTCTTGTAGTGACGCGTCAGGTTTCAAATTGGAAAGACTTGCGGGTCCCGATCAAAATTGAAGGGACCCCTTAAATTTGACGATGTATGGAAATGGAAACCTTATGAAATGCTGTAAATTACATATCCATCCTTTGCTCACAATATAAATTCATTAAAACTGTCCGTATAAAAGTAAAATTTTCAAATACCCAAACTTCAGGACCTCAATTTCTTGGGGGACCCTTTAAATTTGTTTTTTGAAGTCCAACGGGGTCCTGAAAAATTCAATGGGACCTCTCACATTTTTGATCCACTGCTATCCCTGACCTGTTAATGATTGATAATTTTGTTTTATTTACAGTGTTTGCTAGAGCTTTTGAAGGAAGCCACATTTATGTACACATCAGAGCTTGAGAACATGGTGTCCTCTTGCTTTCGCGCTCTAGATGGCTCTAACTACGATGTACGCAGTGCCGTGGCAAAACTACTGGGTTCACTGCTAGCGCAGACACAGTCAAATCCACCAAGAGGTATGTGTAGTGTTATTTTGTTGTGAGGCGACGAAAAAAACCACCCCTGTTTTACGGGCGCACGGACCTGTTAAGTCGGTCGGTCGTTTTTTATTTTTTTATTTTTTTATTTTTTGAAATCTAAGATGTTACCAAAATCTGCAAATTTTTTTAATTTTAATTTTTCGACAGATTTTCGGCCCAAAAACTGCTGATTTTACATGATTTGAGAAGAAAAAAAAGTGTTTTTTTCCCTCGTCCGAGTTGTAAGTTTTATTAAATTTTATTTTTTATTCTGCAAAATCGACATCAACAACAATACAAAAAAAATCAAGTACCGTATTATCCCTATTAAGCGCCCATGCCCTTATAAGCGCCCACCCCAGTTTTTCTCAATGATTACCAACAAACAATCCCTAATAAGCGCCCACCTTTTCAATTACCGTAGCACTGTACAACAACAGTTATCGCCACAGCACCCTTCAGTAAAGCAATAATGCTCTCCCCGATCCCACTAGGCACTTTACTGCCACGCGTACAGTAGTGCTGATACCACTGCCTGTACAGTGAGTGGTTTTGAACATGCTCCACGATAAATGAATTTAAAAAAAGGTAACATAATAAGCTCCCACCAAAATTGACTTTGCTAACCGCCCTGGGCGCTTAATAGGGATAATACGGTACATAAAAATAGCATGTAACATCACAAATGTATTCAGACAACAAGACGATATGCCAGGATATCCCATAAAGTAGGCTAAATATGCCAACTTGGTCCCACACAAGCTAAACTGGCACTCAACCAAAAAACCATCATAGGACTATAGAAGTAATAGTATATGGTTTATATCGGGGGGGGGGGGGGGGGGGGGGGGGGGGGGTGTACTCGCATATCGTCAGCCTGCTTCGATAATTGCCTAACTCAATTTGTCTAGTTCTTAGAAAACAACATAAGTATGAAAAGTGAGTTTAATAATTATCGAAGCAGGCTGACGATATGTTGAATAGTGCAGGTGAATTCCAACAGGAGCAGTAACTATTGGATAGAATTAGATTGGGGATATACCTTAAAGTGAAATGTGGCTCGTTATATGCCTAATACGAGTTAATATGGCCCATTTTAAACAATTTTCATCATTAGTACAATCTGCCTAGCCCACAATGCTGACTTAGGTAGAATTGCAATTGTGCATTTATCAACACTTTTGATTGGTCAATGGTTTAGGTATTATAACATGTGCATAATGTAATGAAGTCATGATTTATGCAAAAAACTCAATTTCGCCGAAAAGTGAGTTAGGCAAGTATCGAAGCAGGCTGACGATATGAGATACAGGTATGCTAGGTGCACAAACCCAACTTGCACTTGACATAGGACTATAGAAGTAATAATAGATGGTTTATATCGGGGTGGAGGCATCATTTCTTACAAGATACTGTTGATCAACAGGCGAGATGTCCTGTTCAAGAACCGCCTTGTAATGAATTAGGCTTATTTTGACCTTATCCCACATTGTGTTCTTAAATTAAATTAACTAATGCCGCATTGTGCCTCATTTACTCAAGTTGGGTCACACGATGTGATGTAAGGCTAATTTAAAAACATCATTTGTCTCAAAGCTCCCACGCGCGTTAGTTTATTGATGCGCATTAGAAATATAAAAATCTTAAAAAAGCTTTTTTTTTAAATTTTATTTTTAATTTTAATTTAAAAAAAAAAAAAATCCCTAAATTTCACAGATTTTTCAAATTTTCATTGATGACATCATTTTAAATACAAAAGGTCACTTTTACAGGGATTTCAATATTTTATATTTAAAAGAAAAGGAAAAAAACATTAAAAAAATCCGCATTCCGCATTAGGTTTTGAAAAACTGAAGAGCTTTGAGACAAAAGATTTTTTTAATGTAGCCTAATCAAGCAAACTGAGTCTGAAGTCAAAGATACCTCATTTATAATTTACTACTTGATTGTATAGGTTATTTGCAAAGTTACATTTAGCAGAAAAACCCAATATATATGGACAATTAATTCCAAAAATATGACCTATTGAAGGGTTTCAAAACGGAAAACAAAGAATTTCCGTCTTTTGTTTGGTTATATTTCAAAATCAATATTCCTGACTTCGGACTCACGTCAAAAAGGACATGTCGCCAAAAACAGTTATGTGATAGAGGTAAATATAATTGGTGAAATATAAAGAAAATAATAGAAAAAAATATGCTTCTTCCATTCATAACTTGTGATTGCAAAGTCCGATTACCTTCAACATAGTATCATTTCAAAGCTTAAAATATATCTTTCACATCATATGAATAACTCAGAATTGACTCGGACCTCCAATATCCATTTTGACCTGACGGGTAAGGCAAAAAAAAGAAAAGAAGTTGACTTGCCCTTTCAGGGCCAGAGTCTGGGTCGGACTGTCGGATTTTAAAATTTTACAGGGAGATACTACACAAAAACACGTTTTAAAGAACAATGATTTTTGTTGTTGTTTGTTTTGATTTTGATGATTTTTAAACAAGCAGATACTACTCAAAAACACATTTTTATCTTTCTTTATTGTTAGTAAAAAAGTGTGCTTCTTTCATTTTTTATTTTTTATTTTAATTTTTAATTTCTTTTTTTTGAAAAAAAAAAAAAAAAAATAGCGACCCTAGATTTCCAAAAATTCGGGTCGGTCGGAAAGGGCAAGTCAATTTTTGTTTGTTTTGCCTAACATATATTCTTTATTTACAGATCCACGTAGCAAACGTTCCAGCATTGATGATGTGTACAACCTCCTCTCATCAGGATTCATGAAGGGGACGTCAGGATTCCTGAAAGGAGCCGGCAGTGGAGAATTGTTGAAGAGTGGGGGAGTGGTCAATAGGGAGGTCAGAGTAGGAGTTACACATGTAAGATGATAACCTGTTAATGATGGTATTCAGAAAAGTTATGGCATTTCCATAACCCTGTAAAAACGATTTTTAATTAAAAAAAACCTAACAAATCTAAATCTAAATTGAAAAAATAATAATCAATATTTCAACAAAAGAAAATCGGTGGGTCGGGCCCCTAGAACAGGGCGGGTTTTTTCGTTGCGTAATTCACAGTGTTTTATCCCAAATCATTATATAGATAATTAAACTTAACAATTGTCAAATTACCGCAAAGATTTTTAAAAACCTTCCTTAATCACATCTTTGAATTGGCCTGAAATAAAATCTGCCAGCATTTTTATATTTCCCAGAGTAAGTAACTAAAAACCCGAGACAACCCTATTATATGGGCAAATGGACCTTTACGTCTTGAGAAATATTTACACACAGGCATATACAGTATTTATATCAATCAGAAGTAGCTTTTGTGTTTTGAATCTTATCTTCAATTTGTTTAAAACAGCCAAATGGCCAGTTTTTTACCCATTCATTTATGGCCAAATATTTAATTGAAGTGTATGTCAGATAATTGATTCAGTAGCAGCACGATCATAAGTTGTCCATTCCTATATCACACAGGCCTACATAGTGTTTGTAATAACCCTAGGCAGCATCTGGTTAGAGCGCAACTTCTCTGCTTTCCTTACGTACACATGTCTTTGAATTAGTTTCTAATCCAAAGCCGACCCAGACCCACGTTGAAGTGTATGTCAGATAATTGATTCGTTATCAATTCCTATTTCACACAGGCCTACATAGTGTTTGTAACAACCCTAGGCAGCGTCTGGTTGGAGCGCAACCTCTCTGATTTCCTTACACATGTCTTTGAATTCGTCTCTAATCCAAAATCGACCCAGACCCACGTTGAAGTGTATGTCAGATCATTTATTCGTTGTCAATTCTTATTTCACACAGGCCTTTATAGTGTTTGTAAAAACCCTAGGCAGCGTCTGGTTGGAGCGCAACCTCTCTGCTTTCCTTACACACGTCTTTGAATTAGTCTCTAATCCAAAGCCGACCCAGACTCACATTGAAGTGTATGTAAGATAATTGATTTGTTGTCAATTCCTATTTCACACAGGCCTACATAGTGTTTGTAACAACCCTAGGCAGCGTCTGGTTGGAGCGCAACCTCTCTGCTTTCCTTACACATGTCTTTGAATTAGTTTCTAATCCAAAGTCGACCCAGACCCACGTTGATGCTGTCTACTCCAGGAGATGCGTGACCTTTATCTTGAGGTCAACACTAGGGGGCATGCTTGGTGAGAAGGCTCAGGTGTCAGCTTGCAAAGAGTTGTGTCTGACTATTACAAAACAGATGAACCTTGTGGGTAAGTACATTAACCCCTGGGGTCTACCTGTCTATCTTACAGTGGTTCTGATTGGTTTATTACAAGATGTACTCATATGAATAGCCAATTCAAATGCATCTTGTAAAATGTTTCACTCCCATCTTTATCAGAGATACAATTATTCTAACAATGTCTCTCATTGGTGCAATAAATGATGTATCCATCTTTTTAACCAATCGGCCGGTAGTTCCCAGGGGGTTAAAGGTATGCGACCTATACCAATCCACTACATTAAGATTTTGACATCAGAAGAGAACCCCATATTTGGTTGTGTTTACAAGTCAATAGAGTAAATGAAAATTGAATACCTCAAATTCCTCAGCGTAGTTTAACTCTTTATTTTCATAAATTTGAGTCTTTGGTTGGATATTACATGTATCAAAGATCAGATTTAAGTTTTTTTTATGAGTTTGACTTTATTATGACCATGTCCCACACTTGTGCCCTTAACCCCCTGGGGTCTACCTGTCTATCTTACAGTGGTTCTGATTGGTTTATTACAAGATGTACTCATATGAATAGCCAATTCAAATGCAGGTTGTAAAATGTTACACTCCCATATTTATCAGGGATACAATTATTCTAACAATGTCTCTCATTGGTGCAATAAATGATGTATTCATCTTTCTGACCAATCGGCCAGTAATTCTCAGGGGTTAAATCAAAATCAATGGGATGCTACAGACAGCCGTACCCTAACCAGTGGCATAACCCAAAGATAACATGACTTGATATATGCCTACTTTTGCATAATTCATCCATAATTTTGCATAATTTATTCCTACTTCTTTGTAAGTAACCCATCAGATGGTACAGACAGCCGTACCCCAGCCAGTGACATAACTCAAAGCCAACATGTACTAATATGTGTCTACTTTGTATAATCTATTCATAAATTGATTTATTCCCATTTCTTATTAGGTGATCCATCGGATGGTACAGACAGCCGTACCCCAGCCAGTGACATAACTCAAAGCCAACATGTATTAATATGTGCTCTACAAGAGCTTGGTCGTCTAGTTAAGGAGCTTACAACATGCGCCACACCGCTGGTATCAGAACCATCATCAAGTAAGTAAAGATAAATCCACCAATTCTTTAACACTTTCCACGCGCGCAACAGGCTGCTGCAGACGACATTCCAAAATTTCACAAAATGTTTCACAAATTTCAAAAATATCTTTCATAACTATATTTGGAATGACCTTGAGAATAAGTACAAACATTCCTAGAATAGGTTCAGTAACGCTTGAGATAGACCTTGAAAGTTGGGAAAGGTTTCTGAAAAATCTGTTTTTGTATGGTAAATTAATAGCTGCGTTGAAAGTGTTAACACATAGTTGTTCAGTGCATGTGGGTGGAGCTTTGAAAAACTGTACGCTCATCCAAGCAGTGCATGGATCGTACAGTACACAATAAACAGTAACATTGTTGCTGAATTGTATAAGGAACGGAGGTTTTGACATTAGTACAGTTGGACTATAAATTGCCAGAAAGTGATTCCGTTGACTTAATTTTCAAATTACCAGTAAAACCATGAACATTACAAATTTGAAAACTATGCTGGTAGTACAGATTCCCTTATCTCCCTGGGCGATCATGATGGGTGATGAATATGTACGGAAAAGATGACTGCGCCACCTCTCCCCTTACTTAATACCCAAACCAAACTTTAGCACTTTGCTCTCACATCCAGAATAAACCATTTCTATTTACCCAACGTGCTATAATTACAGATATATGTGATGCCGTCGTATCAGTGCTTCTACACCCCAGTCCGGCAGCCAGACTAGCTGCAGCCTGGTGCCTACGCTGCCTCACGGTGGCGCTTCCCTCGCAGCTGACGCCACTGCTTGACCGCTGCATGCAGAGGATGACGAGTTTCAAGAGCTCCAGAGAGGCGGTGTCGGGATATAGTTTTGCCATCGCTGCGTTGTTAGGAGGCGTTAGGAATTGTCCATTGGGAATACCACATGCTAAAGGAAAGGTAGGTGTTATTGTGTGCTTGATAGATAGCACTTAAAAGTGACCTGATGTGTAAGATTTCATTATAGTGGGGAGTGATACTCTAGATATCCAGATATAGTTTTGCTATCGTTGTGTTGTTAGGAGGTGTCAGGAATTGTTCGTTGAGAATTCTCCATGCTAAAGGAAAGGTAGGTGTTATTGTGCTCGATAAATAGCACTAAGAAGTGACCTGATGTGTAAGATTTCATTATAGCGGGGAATGATACTCTAGATATATTGAGATATAGTTTTGCTATCTCTGAGTTGTTAGAGGTTTCAGGAATTGTCCATTGGGAATTCCACATGCTAAAGGAAAGGTAGGTGTTATTGTGTGCTTGATAAACAGCACTTAGAAGTGACCTGATGTGTAAGATTCCATTATAGTGGGTAGGGATACTCTAGATAGATATATATAGTTTTGCTATCGCTGCGTTGATAGGAGGTGTCAGGAATTATCCGTTGGGAATTCCACATGCTAAAGGAAAGATAGGTTCAATGTGTATTGAATATTTTGTCATCAGATTTATCCTTGAATAACAAATTGGAATAGCATATCGTGTTATTTTTAACACTTTCCACACGGCTATTAGATTGACCATATCGAAACAAATTTTTCAGAAATCTTTCCCGATTTTCAAAGTTCAGAATAACTGAACCAATACTAGGCATGTTTGTAATTATTTAAATTCATTGCTCATGGTGAATCCAAATATAGTGATTAAATGTAATAATTTTGACATTTTTGAAACATTTTGTGAAATTTTGGAATGTCGTCTGCAGCCGCGTGGAAAGTGTTAGTATAATGGAGGATTTGTTTTGAGTTGAATATAACAATACAAATTTTCAATAATTAAAACAAATCTAGTTTTTATAACTGTAATTTTGTTTTTAAAAATGAAAATGAAAAACAAAGGAAAAGCCTTTAAAAATTGGATGTTTTTGCCTGCAGAACCGTTTGTTCACCCTCAGTCTAATAGCACTATTGAAATGTTTGTTACCATGCAGGCTATATTCAGCATAGCAGAGGATCTGTTACGTACAGCATCACAGAATAGTAGGATGTCATTACATCGTACACAGGCCAGCTGGCTCATACTAGGAGGCATAATGACTCTAGGTAAGTCTACTATGAACCCACCACGTTCTAATGGAGGGTAGGTCACGCATTGTTGTTATGTTTTGTTTTTCAAAATGTCGGTGAATTTTCAATAATTTGCCAAATTTTCAACAACAAAAAAGAAGAAAAAAAAAGAAAATAAGAAATAATAATTGTGTAAAAAGCAAACTACAGTCATAAAAAATAGTTGGAACACTTGACGCAACTTACTACAACCATCCCTGTGCTCGCAATTAAGATCAGACTTGGGACATAGCACTGTTTAATAGAAAGCAGAAGTCTTTCTTTCTTATATCCTTCCCCACCCCTATCAATCAATGTTGGGGGAACTATCAAGGCTTCTGATAACATGACTCGGATCAACATTGCCTTGGGGGAGAGGGGCGCTTTTCCCCTTAATTCGGACAAAGTGTGTCAACCTCTTTTCCATAATTGTAGGCTAACCATAAAGTGGTAACATTGTAACTATACTCTCTTCTCACACAGGTTCACCCGTAGTGCGGAATCATCTCCCACGGTTACTGTTGCTATGGCGAAACACATTCCCAAGATCCTCTAAGGAATTGGATTCGGAGAAGGCTAGAGGGGATGCGTTTACCTGGCAGGTGGCGCTAGAGGGACGAGCTGGAGCGTTGTGTGGTAAGTATAGTGATGAGCAATAAGATATCTTATAGTATCCATACAAGTATATAGGGATGGGCAGGTAGATATATTATGATATTCTACAAGAACACAAAATGAGACCTTTAATAACATAATGTGTGTTGTCGGTGCCAGTGTGCATTAGGAGATATGGTCCAATAAACACGCCAAAAATCGATAGAAAACAAAGGAAATTAGATTTTTGAAAGGAAAACACTGATCAATTATTACATGTTGCTCATGATTTTAAAGCTTGTTTTCTGAGCATTTTGAATGTGGACAAACCTGATTTTTTTTAAACTTAACCCTCATTTTGTGAAGACAGGTCTCAAATAAACAATGACATTGGTATCATGAAATAACAAAATATTTTTAAAATGCTAGAATACTTACAAGCATTAAGACATAAATGATGACGATTTCAAAACATGTATGACAGTAGACTCTATACAACCTAATTATATACACTTATGAACAAAGGATTGGCCCAGTTTTCAAATTAAGTGTCAAGATTATATGCAGTGTATGACATGCAAAATATCAGAGGTATTGTCTTCATTATAGAGCAAATGTGAACAATAGCCCAACAGACATTAACAACGTTAATGAACTGAGTGATTACAAATCAAACGGGTAACGTTCAACAGTGAGCTCTGATGGGCCAATCAAATGGTTCACTGCAACTCAGAAAATAATCAAAATACAAGAAAACACAATTGGGCGAGTAAAAAAGCCAATGAAAGTGGCCTTGGGACAGGAATAGGATAAACACCCAAACATAGAGAATAACATCAAAAAAATTCGCTTTAACTCGCTGAAATGTGTCTATCTTAAAACATGGGTATTGGGGTAGTTTAACTTGTGTTGAACCAAGTGCATGTTGTGATTTTCTTGGGTGCATTTTGAGTTGAACGATAGAAACGTAAATTTGATGAATTCTTTAAATTTCTACTGTAATCTATTTGAATTCTATACAATAGCACGCTTCAACAACTTATCTGGGGACGATATTCATTGTGTTAAACAACATGTTTTGTTAACCCCCTGGGGTCTACCGGCCTATCTTACAGGGGTTCTGATTGGTGTATTGCAAGATATACTAATTTGAATAGCCAATTAAAATGCAGCTTGTAAAATATTTCACTCCAATCTTTATCAGGGATACAATTATTCTAACACTGTCTCTGATTGGCGCAATAAATGATGTATCTATCTTTCTGACCAATCGGCCGGTAGTTCTCAGGGGGTTAAACGTCCTGTCTAAAAGACAACTTTGCGTGTAACTTAAACATGAGACTAGTTAGTGATGGTTTTAGGTTAAAACTAAGTTTAGTATGAGAATATGGCCTAAAGTCATTAAAAGGTGATTGTATTTAAATACAAAAAAAAGAAGAAAAAAAAGAAGTTAAACAAATTTTCAAGAATTGCATTTAGTTAAACGATGTGGTTAAAGTCAAATTTAGATGTGTGTTTAGCTTAAAACCGTGTTTAAATATGTACGAGAATACGACCCTTTATGTTGATCCCAAGGTATTGTATATGTATTGTAAAACCTTAGCATTTGATTGGATTACACTTATTGGGCATGTGTGGTCCAGCAGATACATTCTCGCTCTACAATACAAAGGTTGTGGGTTCGTGTCCCGTTGCGGCCAGCATGTTGTGTCCTTGGACAAGGCACTTTACCACGCTTGCCTCTCATCACCCAGGTGTATAAATGGGTACCAGCATTACTTCATGTTGGGAAGTAAAACAGACTCGCTGGGCGTGAGGAGTGGGAAACCCCCACAGCCAAAATTACATGGAGGAGTCTGGCCCAAACGCTAAGGTAAGAGAGATTGGCACTCCTCGTGTGAGCTTAGCTCGGCATGAGTCTTTACTTTTTTACACATATTGAGTATATTCATAAAATTATGAAATAAGCTGTTCTTTATCATAATTTGTCCTCATAATCTTTACCTTTGATTTATTTCATGATATTACAGCTATGCAAAGTTTTATCCGCCACTGTCCAGAACTGGTAACAGACGATGTGATCAGAAGATTAATGACTCCACTAGAATGTGCTATGGCTATGCTTGCAGAGTAAGTTATCATTTGTAGAAAATAATGGAATAGGTGGGAAAGATAGGGTTGAATAACAGATGATGTGATCAGAAGACTAATGACTCCACTAGAGTGTGCTATGGCTATGCTTGCAGAGTAAGTTATCATTTGTAGAAAATAATGGAATAGGGGGAAAGATAGGGTTGAATAACAGATGATGTGATCAGAAGACTAATGACTCCACTAGAGTGTGCTATGGCTATGCTTGCAGAGTAAGTTATCATGTGTAGAAAACAATGGAATAGGGGGAAAGATAGGGTTGAATAACAGATGATGTGATCAGAAGACTAATGACTCCACTAGAGTGTGCTATGGCTATGCTTGCAGAGTAAGTTATCATGTGTAGAAAACAATGGAATAGGGGGAAAGATAGGGTTGAATAACAGATGATGTGATCAGAAGACTAATGACTCCATTAGAGTGTGCTATGGCTATGCTTGCAGAGTAAGTTATCATGTGTAGAAAACAATGGAATAGGTGGGAAAGATATGGTTGAAAAGAAGAACAGCCAACGATGTAAACCACTTCTTTGTTGGTTTTTTTTACCTGACAAATAAATGCATTTGTAAATTTTTAATAGTTTGCATACTGTAAAAGATGAATGTTCACGCTACATATATTTTCGCACTTTTCATGCCCAAATGAGGTACCGTATTATTCCTATTAAGCGCCCAGGGCGGTTAGCAAAGTCATTTTGGGTGGGCGCTTATTATGTTACCTTTTTTTAAATCATTTATCGTACTAAATAAAAGTGGTCATTTGAAAATGCTGACCATTTGATGGTCATTTGAAGATGCTGACCATTTGATGTACTAAATACAATGTACAAGTGGTAATTTGAGAAGGCTGACCACTTGACATACTAACGAAAATGTACAATTGGTCATTTGAGGAGGCTGACCATTTCATGTACTAAATGAAATATATGTACTAGTGGTCATTTGAGGATGCTGACCAGTTGAAAAGGTGGGCGCTTATAAGGGATTGTTTGTTGGTAGTCATTGAGAAAAACAGGGGTGGGCGCTTATAAGGTCCTGGGCGCTTAATAGGGATAATACGGTACCTCAATAATAACGTGCAATTATATTAGGTCTATATGATGAAGCTTCAAAAATTGCGAATTTATAGACGACACAAAACAGTTCAAAATCGGCATAGCGCAAAAAAAATCAATTGTGCAAAAATTACCACTTCTACATTATACACTTTGATATAAAGATGAATGCCTGGTTTTGATGATAATCGTGTTATTTTTTTTTGTCTTGTAGAATTCATTCAGTAATTAAATCTTGCGGAGCCCACCTTAAAGCCTGCTCTGCCATGGTGAGATTACGTTTGTATGAGGTACTCCGCCTTGTACCTCCAACTGCATATGAGGGTGAGTAATCATGAGTGTATGTATAGAAATTATTTATAATTGATGATTTTAGGCTAAAAAGGGAGACATACACGATGTGACATACTATTCATAACGAAAGCGAGGCCAACCGTGGTAAATTACGTCACCTGTGACGTAATTAGAGAATAATTACTGCGTAACAACTGTTTTCGCGAATTTGTTGTGAAATAAGAGGTTGATGTTATGGTCTGAGGAATTGTCCCGAAGGGGCGCAGCCCCTGAGGGACAATTCCGAATGACCATAACAGCAACCGAGTATTTCACAACAAATTCGCGAAAACAGTTGTTAAGCAGTCATTATTCTCATTCATTACTGAAAAAGATGCATATTTATCCAAATCGTTGATTTGTACCGATATAATCTCGCTAATAATTAATTAGTTGTTTTGTTTATTTTGTCCACCCCTGCCCTTCTTAGTTATTGAAACAGTCCGAGTTGGGTCATCCCCTCATTCAACCAATCAGAAATAAGCTTTAATCGTGTTTCCTCATAATTCAATGAATATTCAGTTTAGGGGCGTGAGGCGTTTATTTGATTGGTCGGTCAGTGAGCAAAACAATGGAACACTTTGGCGCAGTACTTTCGGGCAATTATTAGTAACCTGCGCTCGGCGTGCGCGTTCTCATCTAACGATTCATTTTATTGGAGCGCACTTGATACGCAGCTATCGCGATTATTCATGAAGTAATGAATTAACCACGGTGTCCCCAAAACCGGTGTGCACAAAAAAAATTGAATTTATTGTTTTAATTTGGTTATCTCTTTTTTGTGTGTGTGGAAAAGGGATCGCGTCACGTTATGAGCGCTGTGTAAGAGGCCTTTATTAACCTCTTTGGTTTGTGGTCAATGGCATGTGACGTCACTCCGGGGCGACCTATACTGTTGATAATGCATGATACGTTTGGGAAATTAGGCTTTAATAATATTGAAAGTCCTAGTTATGATCGCAATGACTGTTAAACCATGTAATGGGTATTGTGCTATAAAAGATAAGTTGTTTGTGCGCATATTAACACTTTCTGAGCGGCAGGTGACTGCAGACGACATTCCAAAATGTCACAAAATGTTTCAAAAATGTCAAAATGATTGAATTTCATTACCATATTATTTGTAATCACCATGTGAAATGCATTGAAGTAAGTACAAACATGCCAAGCATTGGTTCAGTAATCCTTGAGATAGACTTTGAAAGTTGAGAAAAGTTTCTGACAAATCTGTTTTGTATATAGTAAAACGAATAGCTGTGTGGAAAGTGTTACCCTTATTTGATTGTGCCATGAGAGTAGGAGGTGCAAGAGTGTTTTCACTTTGGGTTTTGTAGATTTTGGCCCGTAGGGTGTAAAGGTTAATTTTAACATTATCAGTAGCCATACAAATTCAGTCTCTTGCACAATGCCTCTTTGTACATTATACAGGCATGATATTTTGTAGATAAAAATCGGAAAGTAGATATTTGTCACTCTCAAATGTAGATATTTTTGCCTACATTTGCATTTATTTAGCCAAATTTTAGGCAATTTACGACAATAGTCTGCTGTTTTATAATATTCCAGGCAATTTCAGATTTTTTCACGTGATTTAAATATCATGCCTGGTTTCCACTTCAAGTTTTGTAGATTTTGGCCCGTAGGAGTGTTAGGGTTAATTTTCTACAAAGAAATTCAATCTCTTGCACAATGCTTCTTCCTACATTATAACCCCACAGGTAGTTATATAGCCTTGTTACGAGAACTGGTGGCAGAGTTTACCCTTACTGACAACCCAGCCAACACGACCACATCTCGCCTGCGTTCTCTTTGCCATGACAACGACGCCATCATCCTACAATCGTGGATACAAGATACGGACCATAAGTCTGTGGAGCTACAGTTGCAGCCTAACAGTGCGTCTGGATCGGGGGCGCTAGAACACGATCCATCGTCCCTGTACTGGAATATTGAAAAGGTAACGGGTCAACTTGCTGGAGTTTATTGTCAATTTTGGAAGAGGAAATTTAAAAAGTCATGAAATGTTGCATAGTATGCACTGCCTATAGGAGGAAAGGAAAAGCAATAACATTTAACAGATCACTCATTTACCTTAATTTGTGCACATATTTTTTCATAATGTTGTAATGATACTATATAAAAAGAACCTTCAGATTTTTTTTCTTCTTCCTTTTTAGTAATTGATTGATAATCGTTTTTCTTTTCACCCAGCCTGAAGTCGTGCCAGGTCCACTACCACTAGGCGTGGCCGTTATCGATGCGTCAGTATCGCTCTTCGGAATCGTCATACCTCATGTAGCCGATAAACACCGGCTCAAGATATTTGACCACTTTTTGGAATGTATCAAACAGGCCAAGTCCGTCAGACAACAAGCAGTACAGATTAATGTCTTCACCGCTGTGTTAAGCGCCCTCAAGGTAATGAAAAAAAAGAGTGAAGGCAATGAAAACCCTTCTGAGCCTGTGTAAGGCTATATTAAAAAAATCATTTGTCTCAAAGCTCCCGCGCGCGTAAGGTAATTGATGCACGTTAGAAGAAAAAAAAGAATGAAAAAAAATATATAATTAAAAAAAAATTTAAAAAAAATCCCAAAATGTCAACGATTTTTCAGATTTTCATTGATCACATCATACAAAAGTTCACTTTTACAAGGATTTCAATATTTTATATTTATAAAAAAAATTAAAAAAATTGAAGAAAAAAAATCGCATACCGCATTAGGTTTTGAAAAACTGAAGAGTTATGAGACAAAGGATTTTTTTAATATAGCCTAACATTGGTGACTTTACTAGATGCTCCATCACTTGTTTGTCCTAGCATGGATGGGGGAGGTGTCATTTGTTTCTGCCGCCAATGTGGACACACATGTGACAGTTTACTATCAAACCGTAGACACTGCTCCCATCTGCGTGTGGGATGTAAAACACCCCTACATAAATAATGTTATGGTCCAATCTTGGTAGTTTGACTTCGCATTATTTATGTTGATTTGAGCCAATCAGCGCTCAGGTCTGAATAACCATGAGCCAATCATAGCTGGGCACTGAATTGACTTGCGGGCTTGGGAAGAGATTCTCGATCACTCTTGTCTCGTGTCGTGTGTATCCGTCAATTGCAGACGTCTTGTATTGTCTCTCGTCATTTTCATTGTAACATTTTGTATAATTTGGAGCAACGTTTACTTTAATAAAGTGCCAGATCATGGCGACAAAATGTAAAAAGTTGAGTTATAGACTACACTTCATACTGTAAGAAACCAGCAATAATCAGGTCTTACATGCGTTTGGATAGTACCAGCCATGTGTCTGCGTTTGGGAGCAGAACCCTGATTACCTAAATCACTATAAGCCCTGATAGAAAGTGCTGTATATATCAGCCTCTACTGCTGGTCGAATGGTTAAACAGGAGATCGTGTGTTTGAGTCGTGCACCAGTGAATGTCTTTGCTTTTTTGAGTTGGGCCATTCTGTGGTGCTGTATATGCTCCCCCTCACATTCATTAACCCTAACTCCCTGGGTGTGGTTTTGTGAATTAGGGGAGAAAACGGGTCAAATTTGAGGGGGAAATCAGTCTCTGCATGCGCCGGGGATCAAACTAAGGCCGCGTGCGTGCAGTCTGATGCTCTACCAACTGAGCTATACAGGTCAGGTTAAAAAACGTAAGTTTTTTTCACAAGTTGAACACCTGGCGGAGCTTGGTACAAGATTGACCGTGAGATCGCGCGGTACAAGGTTGTAGCACTGTCAGGTTTTGTAGTGTCTAATGTAGGAGCGTTAGGGTTATGCACAAGTTTCTCTATACTATATTTACTAAACCACAGTTTATAAACACTTGACTTGTGAACCCGGTGCAAATTGTCTCCAGCATTATCCTATTTTGAACCTCGGAGTCAATACAATTGGTGAAAAAGTTTTATGTCAACTTATAATTTTTGATTAAATTTGTATTCATGATTCTTGTTATCTCGTAAACTCGGAACTCGTGAGTGTGATGGATGGACAATGAGCAAAATTGTTTGAAATTGAACAATGGAAACGAGAGTGACATCTTATTTATGAATGTTGTGAAGTTATTTCATGACAGGGCAAAAAACTACACACGCTTTTTGTTGAGCGCGATATTGATCCGAAACACACAGCTTCAAAAGAAAATCTCTGTCTGGATAATCTATGATTAATCAAACACTTTTGTATTTGTTATTTTTCTCCATTTCAGGGCTTATCAGACACAAAGAGGCGATTAAAAAATGCCAGCGTAAGAATCGCATGTAATAACCTTATAATGGTGAGTGAGGGATTGAGTCATTTCATCAACCCGGGTTAAGGGGGAGCCCCACATTTGTAGCGGGTAGGCATGTGTGGTCTCGAAATTTGAAACCTTACCTTTGTGAAATAATGTGATTTGGAAATTATTTAGAGCTTTAAAATGCAGACTGAAAAGGAAGAGATGAAAACCGACGGAAGAGATAAACATTGAACAACAAGTTGATCATCCAGAATTTGTTTCAAGATAGAGGCAAACTGAGTATTTGATTACAAGTAAAGTGTTGACTGATCATAAGTAATGCTATTATACTAATCTGAACACTTATCAAACTGTGTGATACATTTCACAGACATAAATTATGCTAATGAGCTAATTCGTGAAGGGCGCCGCTCATTAAATGAAGTCACTCGCATTATCGGGGTTTTCCCGATGTCAGCAGAAAATTCCAAATCGATTCACTGGTAAATTGACTTCGTACATTGAACGGCTGCGCAGAAGATTTTGCTAGCCAATGATTGCCCTCGTGTCAGTTTTTCTGTATTGGCGCGAATCGATATATCAACATACTTTTTACCGGATCAAAATTGGTCAAGAGTTTTCAAAAATCTTCTTCCGATATTTCGGAATGCCAAATTTGTAAGTTTGAAATTCTAGGTCGAGTAAAATGATCTGCTTATTTGTTGTCTTTGAGCTTTTGTGAATTTTTTCCCGAATTGGAGTATTTTTTTATTGAAAATAGACAGTTCAAATTAAACGTTTGGTTCCAAATTCAACAGACAGCACATGTATTTAGGTACACAGCAACAACAATATTCAGGCACCATTTGAGAAAAAACGATGCCCGGCTATGCAAGGGAGTGTACGGGGAAGTGTACGGGCGTGGTAGCGGGGATGAACATGTGCACAAAAATCGCATCTGCGCATGCTCCTGTCGCGATCGAAATCCAACACACAAGCAATGGGCGAGTTTTATAAGTGCTGAACAACATATAATGAAGAGGATAACAAACGGGTGTGTCCTAGGTGTAACATTGTCCAAGTGTTAAGAATATAGTTGTGTCATCATTTAGGCATAATTCTGTTATACCCTACACACCAACACCGGTAGTATGCGTCGTTCTTAAAAATCATGCACTATGAATACCTCTGTGAAGGGTATAACGGAATTACTCCATCATTTAGTCCTTTAACTCTAATTGACCGCACTATATTCGACCCCCGGACCATCCGCACACCACCGACACGTCCCTAGCCACTGAGCTAAGCTCCCAAGGCAGCAATTTCGTACCCACATATAAGCTCAGACGATGACGTCATCGAATCAATGCTGTGATGTGTGCTTGGAGATTGTTTTTTTGGCTGTAGTGAAAAGTAGTGCTCATGTGAGTTATGGTTGCTGTAAAAGTGGAAATTTCTGCGCTAAATTTATTTTCACGCTAAAATCAGCAAGCGCGAAAAATAAAAACATGCAAATATATTCACTTTGAAAATAAAAACAAGCAAAATTGTTCAAAATGTGCAAAGCGCCAAAATGTACACTCGCGAACATTTCCACTTTTACAGTAATAAACAAACCCACTTGTATTATTTTTTCACTAATTCTCTAATTTCTATTTTTGTTTTCAATAGAGTGCATTGACAAATCAGAACTCAATTTTACGTTGTGCAGCTGGTGAGGCTCTCGGTAGAATGGCGCAGGTTGGTGGGGATAGCTCATTTATTGCACAAACAGCACAGACTTGTTTTGATAGGTAAGTTAAAGAATGACAAGTTAAACCTGTACATTGTGCAGCGGGTAAAGCTTTTGAAAGAACAACTCTGTTTGACTGGGATAGCTCATATAATGTGCAAACAGCATAGGCATGTTTCAAGATTTTCAAATTGGAACATCATCTTACATTGTATAGACCATTTCTGAATGTTTTCCGATTAGCCGAGGGTTTTGGCACCCAGTTGCGTGACTCAAGTAATGCACAGAAAAACAAACATGTCACCCAGTGTTTTTAATAACCTGTGTGTGGATTGCGCTGGTGTTGGTGAGAGATTGTCCTCCTCACAAAGCTATACTTTGCGGTGTTTCAGTAACAAAAAATGGTGAGATAAAAGAGATTTTGGATAATACCTTCACATTTTACCTTCGGCTCGATACATTTTGAAGGTGCAAGTATAGACGTCATTGTTTATAAAAACAAAATAGACTTGCTACTTGTTTTATTTCTCATTGGTGTACACTTGTATGTAAACATAGTTAACCACTTTAATAGTGGACAACCAATGCTAGGGATGCGATCAACCACTTCATTACGGTGCGTATGGACCTAGTCAATGTGACCTGTTTTTGTAAAAATTTCCAATCTCGATTTGAAATGGTCTATAGTAGATGCGATTCTTGACAGAGAGGCTGAGAATGACTGAGGTTTGAGATGTTAGTTCATTAATTGCACAAACAGTGCATGCATACTTGCTTTGATAGGTAGGTATACAAACTAGTTATATCACAAATAAGATCCCATCTTATATCGTGAAATGATTTTGGCTTTTGGTAGAAATATTGGTTCAGTAATCGTTGAGGTAGATCTTGAAAGTTGAGAAAGGTTTCTGAAAAATCTGTTTGTAATGGTTACACTGCGTGGAAAGTGTTAATGATTGCCAGGTATGTAGTTTTTTGCGCAGACAACTCATTGGTCAGTTCTTTGAATTTCATCGACAAATTTTCCAAAACAACTGTTTTCTTTTTCACAGGTTAAAGACTGCCCGTGATGTAGTCTCTCGCACAGGTAACTCCTTAGGATTAGGATGTCTACACAGATATGTTGGTGGCATGGGCGCAGGCCAGCATCTCAACACCAGTGTCAGTATATTACTAGCCTTGGCACAGGACTCAAACTCACCAACAGTTCAGGTCAGTTTCAGTTAGGGTTACCGTTCATATGATTAGATTTCCATTTTTCTTGGGGGGGGGGGGGGGGGGGGTGATGGGGTGGTTATGTTACCAGGGGTTGGGTCAAGACTTGCAGCTTAGTGTCCAAAGTGCTCTGTATTTCCTACTGGCAAGGGAGAAATGGTAGTAAATAAATTGCCTGTCTGAAATCAAAGATTTTGAAGGTACCGCTAGGGGTGTGCTACTCGAATTGCCGATCGGAAGCCACTTAACTTTTTCTGTGCGCGTATCGTTGGTGGCACTGTGAGCGTTGTTTATCGTCTTTTAGACTTAATTGAAGTTTACACAAGAGTTTTTGAAAAAATTCTCCAAAATTGTGTGGTTTTGAAAGTTAAAACGTACATGCTGGATGGTTTTTACATGTTTATTTTATGCAATTGAATTCATTTTCTCACTTAACACCATACCTTCATTGTTTGTGTCTGACGAACATGATGCAAGTCTACATAAGGTCCTTGCATTTCGATGGCGTGACCGTATTTTTTGTGTAAGCATAAAGTGGCGACCTGATAATCTACGTATGCGCAGTATAGGTCTTCTTTCCTATCCCAGAATTAATAGAATCCCTAGTATCACTTCTTCTGGTTTTAGGAACTCTTACATTAGGGTACTGGGGTGTGTGTTGGGTGGAGGGGGCGAGGAGGGTTTATGTTCTCATTACTCATAACCACCATGGAAGATGTGAAGAGTATTCAATTTAGCACTATTTAACTATATGAATAACACAACTTTTAAAGAAACATCTTTATTAGTTGAATTTTCCCATATTATTCTTTCAGATGTGGGCACTGCATGCACTGGCCTTGATCGCTGACTCAGGAGGTCCCATGTTCAGATCCTATGTGGAGCCAACCTTATCATTGGTTCTAACCTTGCTACTAAGTGTACCACCATCTAATGTAGAAGTACATCAATGTTTAGGGAGATGTCTTGCAGCACTCATTACAACACTTGGTCCAGAATTACAAGGTAGGGCTAAACACAACGTGTGTGGGGAGGGGAGGGTGATTACTTTGTGGAATGTTTATGCAGATGTCTTGCAGCACTCATTACAACACTTGGTCCAGAATTACAAGGTAGGGCTAAACACAACGTGTGTGGGGAGGGGAGTACTTTGTGGAATGTTTAGGGAGATGTCTTGCAGCACTCATTACAACACTTGGTCCAGAATTACAAGGTAGGGCTAAACACAACGTGTGTGGGAAAGGGAGGGTGATTACTTTGTGGAATGTTTATGCAAATGTATTGCAGCACTCATTACAACACTTGGTCCAGAATTACAAGGTAGGGCTAAACACAACGTGTGTGGGAAAGGGAGGGTGATTACTTTGTGGAATGTTTATGCAGATATCTTGCAGCACTCATTACAACACTTGGTCCAGAATTACAAGGTAGGGCTAAACACAATGTGTGTGGGGAGGGGAGGGTGATTACTTTGTGGAATGTTTATGCAGATGTCTTGCAGCACTCATTACAACACTTGGTCCAGAATTACAAGGTAGGGCTAAACACAACGTGTGTGGGGAGGGGAGGGTGATTGCTTTGTGGAATGTTTATGCAGATATCTTGCAGCACTCATTACAACACTTGGTCCAGAATTACAAGGTAGGGCTAAACACAACGTGTGAGGGGATGGGATGGTGATTACTTTGTGGAATATTTATGCAGATGTCTTGCAGCACTCATTACAACACTTGGTCCAGATTTACAAGGTAGGGCTAAACACAACGTGTGTGGGAAAGGGAGGGTGATTACTTTGTGGAATGTTTATGCAGATGTCTTGCTGCACTCATTACAACACTTGGTCCAGATTTACAAGGTAGGGCTAAACACAACGTGTGTGGGGAGGGGAGGGTGATTGCTTTGTGGAATGTTTATGCAGATGTCTTGCAGCACTCATTACAACACTTGGTCCAGAATTACAAGGTAGGGCTAAACACAACGTGTGTGGGGAGGGGAGTACTTTGTGGAATGTTTAGGGAGATGTCTTGCAGCACTCATTACAACACTTGATCCAGAATTACAAGGTAGGGCTAAACACAACGTGTGTGGGGAGGGAAGGGTGATTGCTTTGTGGAATGTTTAGGGAGATGTCTTGCAGCACTCATTACAACACTTGGTCCAGAATTACAAGGTAGGGCTAAACACAACGTGTGTGGGGAGGGGAGTACTTTGTGGAATGTTTAGGGAGATGTCTTGCAGCACTCATTACAACACTTGATCCAGAATTACAAGGTCGGGCTAAACACAACGTGTGTGGGGAGGGAAGGGTGATTGCTTTGTGGAATGTTTAGGGAGATGTCTTGCAGCACTCATTACAACACTTGATCCAGAATTACAAGGTAGGGCTAAACACAACGTGTGTGGGGAGGGAAGGGTGATTGCTTTGTGGAATGTTTAGGGAGATGTCTTGCAGCACTTATTACAACACTTGGTCCAGAATTACAAGGTAGGGCTAAACACGAAGTGTGGAGAGGGGAGAGCAGGATGATTACTTCATGGAATGTAACTTTGGTATTAAGTGTGTGGAACTATAAAACAAGGTTGGAAAGGCTGCATTAGGTTATTTCATTGTTGCTGTTTTGGCCATTTGAAATCTACTGTCATAACAAAGAACTCTTTGAACAGCAAAACAACTTTGAGTTGATGTATCGTATATGTAGAAAATCCATCAAGAAAAACGATAACAAACCATCTTATCTTGATTCTCTACCATTTCATATCAGGTAACCGTGGCAACACAGCGACAGCGAGGACATCTTGTTTGGTGGCATGCGCCATCATGCAGGATCATCATGATTCGGTGGTTGGAGCAGAGGCCATCGCATGTCTACAACAGCTACACATGTTTGCACCCAGACACGTCAATTTATCAAGTTTGGTTCCACACCTATGTGTAAGATTAAACTTATATTAACTGGGGTTGAGCTGGGTGTGTATTTGGACTGAAAGGATATACTCTAGTTTTAGGAGCAGAGGCCATTTCTTATCTATTTGATTTCTTTATAATTTTGAAACTTTGACAAATTTATCCAGTAGCCAATATTATCGTGATATGTAGGCATCCCTCAAAACGAATTTCCAGTATGACACTGCAAGTTGCACTTCAAAATATAGTGCAATATTGTGATACAATATTTCCTACTGATTGTTAAAAAAAAAAGCACCCCATAAAAAGATTTCGCCCAAATTTCAAAAGTAAAGTGCATTTTGGGGAAACCAATTCGAGGAATATATCTTGAAATCACTAAAGTAGGATTCACTTCAATTTTAAGATTGTTTTCATAATTTTCATGAATATTTAGTCAAGTTTTAGCACCTTAGCTAGATTTGGTGTTATTTCCCCTCCAATTTCTCACTGCATTTTAAATTATTAGTAAAATAAATCCCCATATTTGTTATCACTTTTTATTTCATATGAAAGAATTAATCAAATTAAAACATCTTCCTCTTTTACTCATCTAGCACTCTCTCAGATCCCCACATTTACTACTACGTCGAGCAGCGGTGGCGTGCTTACGACAGTTATCGCAGCGTGAAGCCAGGGAGGTGAGCGAGTATGCCATGACGTTAGCGTCGGATAGAAAAGACGACAAGAACGTGGGAACTACAGAAAACCTTGTTATTACAGGTAAGGGTTGTGGAATTAGGCCAACAACAAAAACTGTTGTGTTGCCCTCAAGTGCCAAAAATCTTTTAAGTCTGGTCGTTTGGTCAATTTTTCTTTTTCTCCCTTTTTTTGGCTGACAAATATAACTGACAGACTGTGGTACATGACAAGACAAAATTGGTAAATGTCAATTTGACCAAGGATTCGAGTGTGATAATAGTTTAAAAGCAATCTATTCAAGCAAACTTATTCATTTTCAAGCAGAAAATAATAAAATGTTGACAAATTGGATAAAATTGATCCTAAAAAAGAAAGAAATGTGACCCTGATTTTAGGAAAGTTTTATCCAAACTAAAAAGTATGATTCACGGCTTTCGCGCATGGTGAGGCAATGTATCAAGTATCCTGTTTTTGTTTTTTGTTTTCAATGAAATTCATTCTTGTATTTTAATCATAACATTTGACTCTTTCCCTGACAACTATTCCTGACAAAAATAAACAGTGTCAAATTTGATGAACATCAAAACCTGTGAAACCTGTAAAAAGTATTGTGCAATCTAACATGACCAACTTATAACATTGGCTACAGATCAGATCTCGCATTATCTACAAGATTCTTCTGATAACATTTAAATGTACTCGAGCTCTAGCTCCTATGTATCTGCAAGATCTTATTCAGCAATACGAGCCCACTCGCAATCTTCGTTCTGGTTCAAAATATCTTCTTGCGCATGTCTGTCTCTTCACCTTCTACTTCATATGGTCGCCGTTCTTTTCAAGATGCTTCTGCTGAACTTTGGAACAATTTACCATATCATGTTAAATCCGCCAAAACTCTTGAACAGTTCAAATCATTGCTTAAAACTTCCCTATTTAATGTTAATGTTTAATTTCTTTTTGTTTCATCTTTTGTTACTCATGTTACTGTGTGTATTTGTTTTTGTTTTTGTTTGTTATAGTGCATAGGGACTTAATTGTGTTATGCGCTCAATAAGTATGGTTTTATTATTATTATTATTATTATTATTATTATTATAATTATTATTATTATTATTATTATTATTATTATTATTATTATTATTATTATTATTATTATTATTATTATTTTGTACAGATACCGGTCTGGAAGGCATGTTATTCAGTATGTTAGATATGGAGACAGATGACAAATTACGCAAGAATATAAACGACACTCTGATCAGTATGTTACATGAGTTAGCTGGGGAAGACTTGGCTAGATGGCTGTCATTATGCAAAGCTGTGCTAGCTGCATCTACAGGTATTGTATATGACTGTTTGGTGGCCATTTTAACCACCTTTTCTGTGTAAGAATATAAACGACACTCTGATCAGTATGTTACATGAGTTAGCAGGGGAAGACTTGGCTAGATGGTTGTCATTATGCAAAGCTGTGCTAGCTGCATCTACAGGTATTGTATATGACTGTTTGGTGGCCATTTAAACCACCTTTTCTGTGTAAGAATATAAACGACACTCTGATCAGTATGTTACATGAGTTAGCAGGGGAAGACTTGGCTAGATGGCTGTCATTATGCAAAGCTGTGCTAGCTGCATCTACAGGTATTGTATATGACTGTTTGGTGGCCATTTAAACCACCTTTTCTGTGTAAGAATATAAACGACACTCTGATCAGTATGTTACATGAGTTAGCAGGGGAAGACTTGGCTAGATGGCTGTCATTATGCAAAGCTGTGCTAGCTGCATCTACAGGTATTGTATATGACTGTTTGGGGGCCATTTAAACCACCTTTTCTGTGTAAGAATATAAACGACACTCTGATCAGTATGTTACATGAGTTAGCAGGGGAAGACTTGGCTAGATGGCTGTCATTATGCAAAGCTGTGCTAGCTGCATCTACAGGTATTGTATATGACTGTTTGGTGGCCATTTAAACCACCTTTTCTGTGTAAGAATATAAACGATACTCTGATCAGTATGTTACATGAGTTAGCAGGGGAAGACTTGGCTAGATGGCTGTCATTATGCAAAGCTGTGCTAGCTGCATCTACAGGTATTGTTTATGACTGTTTGGGGCCCATTTTCTTGCGCATGTTACATGAGTTAGCAGGGGAAGACTTGGCTAGATGGCTGTCATTATGCAAAGCTGTGCTAGCTGCATCTACAGGTATTGTATATGACTGTTTGGGGGCGATTTAAACCTCCTTTTCTGTGTAAGAATATAAACGACACTCTGATCAGTATGTTACATGAGTTAGCAGGGGAAGACTTGGCTAGATGGCTGTCATTATGCAAAGCTGTGCTAGCTGCATCTACAGGTATTGTATATGACTGTTTGGTGGCCATTTAAACCACCTTTTCTGTGTAAGAATATAAATGACACTGATCAGTATGTTACATGAGTTAGCAGGGGAAGACTTGGCTAGATGGCTGTCATTATGCAAAGCTGTGCTAGCTGCATCTACAGGTATTGTATATGACTGTTTGGGGGCCATTTAAACCACCTTTTCTATATTTGAATACAAACGAGTGTGTTACATGACTTCTACTTTGTGTCACCTCAAGTCGGGAGGTGACATCAGTGTTTGGTGGCCATTTTAACCACCTTTATTATGGTATATTACACTGATGATGAACTATTGTAGATTCATAAACATTGCCTGATCAGTTGATTTAGACCTATTCTATTTAACGTTAGAGGAACCACTATGGACCAATCACGATGATATCTGCATCGTTTAGATGCAATTGGGTGTTTTTTTGGACTTGTTATAACACATTACTGATTTGTAAAACTTTATTATGGTAGCATGTAAGTGACACTCTGCATAGTATTTAATGTGAGTTGGTTGTGGAAATCAGCTAGTTGGCTGTCATCAAGCAAAGTTGTGCTAAATTTAATTAAATAATTTCTCGATCATTCCAATGCTATGGAATGCAGTATGTCATTACACTATGCATTGTGCATTTAACATTCGGATGTATGTCGGCGCATATATAGCGGCATCTACACATAATATATTTATATGTCTGTTTAGTGGCCATTTTAACAACATTGCAAAATTAAAAGATTTTTATGGAATATGACTGTTAAGTGGCCATGTAAACTACATTTGAAATGTTATGGGAATTACTATGGAAGAACATTAATCACACACTTTAAACGTTTGACATTTTGTTCATGTCCATAGTCTTGCCATTATAATACAGCCTAAATAGTTTGCTGATGTGGAAGTCCATCTATAATACAAAGTGTTTATTTTCTGCCATTGTTTCTCTCAGAGGGAGCAGGAACGCCAACAGGAGAGAAAGGTAAAGACAAGGACGATGACAAAGATGAGGCTATTGATGATGATGATGTACGCTTATCAAGTGGAGAGAAAGTCATCACACATCCTGCAGGTTAGTCGGGTTCATGAGACACACTGTAATCTGATGCTATATAAGGCCAATCACGAAATACGCTTGAGAATATTTCGATAAAGAATTTGATATATTTTCAGACACAAAATTTGATTACATTTAAAAAATAGTTTTTCTATTATTTCAAAAAGTGTCAATAATTCAGGTAGGGTCGGTCTCGGTGGGTCGGGTGTTTTTGTTTGTTATTTTAACATAAGATTCGGACATTTTGGAAGAATTTTTAACAAATTTGCAACGTTCAAAAAATGTGATTTTTTTTTCATAAAAGATCCAAAAACTGTTGGCCCGTAGAACAGGTCCCCCCAAAGGGTTTATTCATGATATATCTTGGAAGATTTCATTATTTGAAATAAAAAGTATAACAATAATGTATATTAAAGCATTTTACATCTGATGTAATTTTGCAACAATATGTCACAAAAGATGCAATAACCCCTACCCTGAAAGGTGTGTTTTGTGGAAAAAACTATCTGAGGAGAAAATGGGTCAAATTAGAAGGAAAAGTCCGGCTGTACATCAGCGGTAATCAAACTCGGGTCGCGTGCCTGTAAGTATCGCCCTACCGGAATGCGCCACAGAGTCGGCTTCAAAAAATGTAAGATTTTCTTCAGCATATGATAGTCTGCCTGATCACGCCACCAGATAGGCTGAGGAAGTGCCCACGACCAGCACCTAATAGTGCAGTATTTTGTAGTGCTGAAATGTGTCTCTTAACTAACCCTAACCCCAAAGGCATGTTTTGGGGGATAAAAAGATAACAAAACAATCATTTATCCGCTATTTTACATCCAGTGATATCTGATGTAATTTTACAGACCATCAACTATTATCATAACATATGCGTTAACTGAACCCCCTATCAGGCAAAGTAGATTTTCTTTGCCATATTATAGCCTGCCAGAAGCGTGAACTACCACACCCTATGCAGGGGTGTCTTTTCTTCCACAAATATTAACCCCCTGGGCACTACCGGCCTATCTTACAGTGGTTCTGATTGGTGTATTGCAAGATATACTCATTTGAATAGCCAATTAAAATGCTGCTTGTAAAATATTTCTCTCCAATCTTTATCAGGGATAATATATTTTGAGTACATAATTATTTGATCATGGAAAAAATGGGCAAATAAATAGAATAGACAAACAGCTCAGTTATTTTGACCTTTTTTAGGTCGTCCGTAGGAATGGCAGCATCCTTCGTGTGTGTTGTCTGTGGTGGGGGTGTGTCCGTCTGTCAACAATTTGGTATACACTTTTTGTTTTGTCCATTTCTTCTCCATACAGTAACCAATTGCAATCAAACTTCGGTCATAGATGCAACATGGAAACCTTCATATGTTAATGAGGTCATAGGTCACATACCAAGGTCAAAGGTCATCTGAGGTCAAGATGTAAAATTCAGTACACATTGTTTGTATTGTCCATTTCTTTTCCATACAATGACCAATTGCAACCATACTTCGGTCATAGATGCAACATGGAAACCTTCATATGTTAATAAGGTCAAAGGTCACATACCAAGGTCAAAGGTCATCTGAGGTCAAGATGTAAAATTCAGTACACACTTTTTGTATTGTCCATTTCTTTTCCATACAATGACCAATTGCAACAAAACCTCTGGCATAGATGCAACATGGACACCTTCATATGTTAATGAGGTCAAAGGTCACATACCAAAGTCAAAGGTCATCTGAGGTCAAAATTTAGTACACACTTTTTGTATTGTCCATTTCTTTTCCATACAATGACCAATTGCAACCAAACCTCGGTCATAGATGCAACATGGAAACCTTCATATGTTAATGAGGTCAAAGGTCACATACCAAGGTCAAAGGTCATCTGAGGTTAAGATGTAAAATTGGCCGCATATGTAAAATTGATTACATTTAAACAGATGAAGTACAATTGCAACCAAACTACCCATATAAACGGACAACCTGTTTGGGACCGCTGTCCCTATTTTTTGTAATGTTCTCATTTAATACTGTTTAATTTCCAGTTGCCCCCAGATGGCCAACGAGGGTGTTTGCTGCAGAGAGTGTACGAAGGGTGATACAAGTGTGCGACGGTAACACGGTGCACTTTGACCTGGCCTTAGCTAGGGAGATGAGGTTACAGACTGGTGGAGGTAAGTTAATGTTACATTCTAGGGATTTATAAAGTTGGTTTTAAGAATGTTCGTGCTACATTTATTTTGTGCTTTTCGCGCTAAAATCAGCTAGTGCGAAAATAAAAATTAATTTTGAAGGTAGGTCTATGTAAGGAAGCTTAAAATCAGTGAAAATAAAAACAAGTAAAATTGTTCATAATGTCCAAAGCGAGAGAAATTCCACTTTTACATGTTCAATCGTTCAATCAGTGTACCTTCTCAAGTCTGATCACATAGGTAGTTAGTAAGACCCCCTAGATAAGTGCCAGGTAGTGAGTACACTCAAATTGTGGTGTCACATTTTTTTACAGGCCTTTTTAAAAAGTGTCCCATTTTATAGTAAAATAGCACGATTTCAGGGTAGGGGAAACATAAATCATCATATCTAAGCTTAATTGTAACCGAATTGCGTCATTTTTGCATCAAAATATGCCAAATGATTACCGCTCTCACGTTTATATTTCACTGAAGCTTTGTATCACACAAATAATTTGAAATACTAATATAACGTATCCATTTGACAAAATATTAACATGTTTATTGCATACTATTTTCAACATTCAGTAAAGTTTATTTAGAAATAATTCTATTAAGTTCATCATTAGATGTTATCGTATTGGCAGTCAAACACGTTGTAGTCATATTGGAAATGAAATGGACAGATAATAACTTCATGAATTTGATCGTTTTAGGTGAGAGGAAATATTAATTGTCACATCATTTTATTTAATCAACGAAAATAGGTTATCTTGATGGATATGGTATGAACCTCTCCTCTTGGTCCGAAATAGTTCTCCTCGACTTGCTCCGATTTTGGTCTTTCCAGACCAATGACATGGCAGTAAAGCATTTTTATTTCTATATACCTATTATAGAGCTTAACCCATATTTGCAAAGTATTTCTTAGCAGTCAGTTCGTAAAATATAATGATATGTGACTTATGTGCAATATGTGATGCGATCTATAAAAACCCACCAGAGATTATGGGTAAAATGTTAAGAAAAAAAAAGAAAAAGAAATTATAATAATATGTGACTTGCAATATTGTTTGTCTTTATCCCACAGATAACTATCTAGTGCTTCACTTATCGGACTTGGTGCGTACAGCATTCATCGCTGCTACGTCAGAGAGCACACAGCTACGTAAAGCTGGTCTGCAGCTATTACAAGATATCATCCATAAATTTGCCAGAGTACCGGAACCAGAGTTTCCTGGTCATTATATTATGGAGCAATATCAAGCTCAGGTAGGTGTTTTAGTTGTGTCTATTTGGTGGCCATTTTAACCACATTTGCTGCTGTGTAAGAGATCATACAACCAGCTATGTAAAGTTTGCTGCAACTATAACAATATATCATCCTTAAATTTGCCAGAGTACCGGAACCAGAGTTTCCTGGTCATTATATTATGGAGCAATATCAAGCTCAGGTAGGTGTTTTAGTTGTGTCTATTTGGTGTCTATTTTAGCCACATTTGCTGCTGTGTCATCATCATCATCATCATCATCCTTCGGCTGCGGAGCAGGCGACCACAAGTTTTCTCCAAGCACGGCGATCTGTAGCAAGACTGGCTATCTGACGTTCTTGAAACATGCCTTCATTGTCACCAAGTAAGCGATGTATGTACTTCAAGTATGTTGTGCTTGGACAACCAGCTATGTAAAGCTGGTCTGCAGCTATTACAAGATATCATCAATAAATTTGACCTTTGACACGACTGGATCACATGCATGACCTGCCTAAATGTCTATGTGTCTTTGAAAAGTACATAATTAAACTCAAGGTATACTGTTTTTACTTTGTTGACCTATGGTTTAGTGACCATGCCACATCGTTATATTTTATCAGTGTTTGTTTGGGGGCCATCGTCACCACATTTCCAATTCATTATAGTCTGGAAGTAGAACAAACATCAAAACAAAACTTGGCCAACAACTTGGGGAACTATGAACTGACATAATCTGAAGATGTCATGATAGTGGCACATACTATAGTCGTGGTCAGAATACTTCGGCACTTTTTTCTGTGACAACTGCGTACAGCGTAAACACGGAAGTGTGTTGTAGAACAGCGTCACAACAGCGTTATCTTTGAGCAGTTCGATGCGTCAAGGCCCCTGTAATCTGATTGGCCGCGATCGTATCTATGGGTCATGAATGTCCCCGCCCACATGCTCATTAACTAGACGCGCGCATTTAAAAAGTGCTGAAGTATTCTGGCGATGACTATAATACCCCTCACACCCTCCCCTCCCCTCACGCCCTCCCCTCCCCTCACCCCTCTTACCTACCTCCCCCCTTCTTACTATCCCCCACCTAAAATGGAAATTTGCTTAGACAACCATACAATCATTAAATTGTAATTCGTACAGACCTTTATAAATAAAATGGCTCATTTATCATGGTGTTTTTTCTTCATAGGTTGGTGCTGCATTACGTCCTGCCTTTTCTGCCGACACACCCCCTGATGTAACAGCAATGGCATGCCAGGTAGGTCAAATTATATTATATTCAAGGCTCAAGATAACAGGTTTTTAACCGGGAGCTACTTTTTTTCAAAAGTAGCGCCTGGATCATGGGATTTATTGAGAACCGGAGCTACTTTCAGTCTATTGGGAGCTAACTTCTAATTAAATCCAGCGTGGCAGCATTGTCATCTCGAAATTCAATGTCTTGGGCAAGCTTTCTGATCGTCAATGGGCTCTGGTTTGGACAAAATATCAGCTCTTGGTTGTTTATTTTTCAGCATTACCGGGCGCTATGGCTGAAGGACCGAGGGGTAAAAATCGCCCAGCGCCCGCTTATCTTGAGCCTTGATTATATTCTGTTCTGTATTCAAAATGAGGGCCTGCTTAGAAAGCAGTGCTCTTGTGCTGGTCACTGAAGTACACCTAGCATATAAAGTCCCTGACCAGGTGCTTTGAGGTTGGCTAGTTCGAAAAAGATAATCGGTACCAAAAATCTGAGATATACATTAAATGAGCAAATTTCTTCTCCGCAGTTTGATACCTCATTCAACAAAATCGAATGGATACTTTTAAAGTTATGGCGATTTCAATGACCGCGCATAACTACATCAAAGTTGCACTAGGTATAGGAAATCATTAATTTGTGTGTAGTGGAAGCAGCTGACACATATTGGTACCATGTAACTTTACCCTCATTTCCTATACCTAGTGCAACTTTGCTGTTGTTATGCGCGGTCATTGAAATCGCCATAACTTTAAAAGTAGCCATTTGATTTTTTTGAATGAGGTATCAAACTGCGGAGAAGAAATTTGCTCATTTAATGTTTATCGCAGATTTTTGGTACATATTATTTATTTTGAATTAGCCAACCTCAAAGCACCTGGTCAGGGACTTTATGTGCTAGATGTATATTACCCTCAATCATCATCATTGGTCATCCTTGGACGGAATAGTGGAAGCAGCTGACACATATTGGTACCATGTAACTTTACCCTCAATAAAGAAAGCATAGATAAATAAAAATAAAGTATATAAATCGGGCCTCAAAAAGAAAGCATAATTAATTAAAAATAAAAATATAAATCGGGCCGCATACACTTATAATCTTTAAACCGAAAGGTCACAAATCTAGTAGTGGTGCGAGACAAGAATCCATTTTTATTTTTATTTTAGCTAATTATTTTCTTGATGAACATGACTAAAATAAAACATTTTGCATAATTGCCTCACATATTATTTTCATTCATCATTTTATCTATTTGAATTCCTTTTATTAATCTCTTACACAGGTCTCGAGTGCTTGGGTAGGAAGCGGCGTAGCTCACGACCTCAACGACCTGAGAAGAGTCCATCAATTGTTGGTATCGTCGCTAGCTAAGCTCAAAGTGGGACAGGGCGCCCCCGTGCAGCTGTACAGTGAAAGCGCCTCGACGATGGAAAAACTGGCGGTCATCAAAGCATGGGCAGAGGTAAGTGATGATAAATGAACATGCATGCGAGAAACTAAAGGCCCATATTCTGACAAAGATACTCATTTTTTATTCAAAACAATCTTAACACTTTCCATGCGGCAGACGGCTGCAGACGACATTCCAACATTTCACAAAATGTTTCAAAAATGTCAAAATTATTGAATTTCAGCACCATATTTGGAATCACCATGAGAAATGCATTGAAATAAGTACAAACATGCCTAGTATTGGTTCAGTAATTCTTGAGATAAACTTAGAAAGTTGGGAAAGGTTTCTGAAAAATCTGTTTTGTATATGGTAAAACTAATAGCCGCGTGGAAAGTGTTTTAACATGCATGTTAAAACATGTTAAAACATGCTGTTTGCGAGCTTAGCAAGAAAAATTGATATGGCATTTAAATTTTGTGAAGAACAAGTTAAAAATGCTGGATAAAGAGATCCGATTTTGCCACATTTACCCCTTCACCTATGAAAAATGTGATTATTTGAAAAGTACAAGTACAATCCAGTATAAATATTTATCTCTGATACGTCCTTTCCCATGTAGGTGTACATAGTTGCCATGCAGCAACATCTAGGCCCAGTGAACAACAAGGACGAATACGAGGAAGAGACATCAACAGACAGCCTACTCAATCTTGTTCAGCCAGAACTTGGCGTGCTCAGCCTGTACTGGCTGGCGGCTCTCCGTGATCACGCTCTTCTCGCGCTACCGTCGGAATTCTCCAGCCAGCTTCCGTCCGACGGGGGCGCTTTTTACAACCCTGAAGCGATGGAAACGACAAAGCCGCACTATCAGAAGGCGTGGTCGCCTATTGTGTTTGCAGCGGCGCTTTGGTTAAACAGCGGCGGATTTGGGATTATAGAGCGCAATGATAAAGGACTGTATGGGGGACTGTCGTCTAGTGGGCCTACTTTACCGGGCATGCTTGGGATGAAAATGCCAATGACACATAGCAAACCACCGGAGGAACTGAAATCTGATTATTTTCACCTGCTATTGGGTAAGTGAAAATGACACAGAGTTTTCATATTTTATTCTCTGCTCATCATGGTTGTTGATAATCTGTGGATGACCAGCTAAGAAAGGGTCTTTGGCTGACCGGTAGTATTTCAGAAAATGTGGACAAAGCTTGCAGCATTCCGCCAAGCCAGTTCAGAGTATCTAAACATTTCTAGTCAGCCTGTGACCGCGTCACCAACTTTCGGCGGACCTCTCTTAACTCCAAAACTATAGCTCCTACTTAAAAATATTAAAATACTAGAATTTGCGGTTTTCGGGTTGGGCAGTTCTAGGCTCTTAATATTCCAGATACCCTATAATACAGGTGCCCCATGTGCTATTGCATCTAGGTAGGCTACCCCATGTGCATAAGCTATCCGAATTGCTATAGTAACACAGGCCCGTTATGGATGGGTCCGCGATGGGATTTTTAGGCACTGAAATCATGATTCCCGCAAGCACTTTAACACATGTTATCCTGGATGAAGGGCTACGGTTTACGCCTACGGTGTGCGCCTTGCTCCCAGTTCCTTAACCCGAACCCGCCAAAACACTACACACTTGCGGCCTGGGTTTGATCCGGGGCTTGCGGAGACTGTAAGCAAAATACAGTATATAATATTATGAAAAATATTTAAAAAACACAAAACAACAACTTTAGGCAGACCCAATCCTCGCTGTGGAGCTGCTCTAATGAATTATAATATAAAATGTTGCTCACCCGTGAGAAACTGCCCCAATGTAGAACTTGCTTACAGTTAATAATAATGACTTCTCTATCCCTATATTTGCCCAGGTATCTGTGTGGAATCGTTATCTTCTCAGCGCTCCACAGAGCCACTTCAGAGCATCTCATATTGCGTACATGCCATCTACACGTTGCTAGACGGTCCATGGCCACGTATCAAACTTTCGGCGGACCCCATCCTGGCCGTGGAGCTACTTAATGTATTACACAGAGTACTACTTACCCGTGAGACACTGTGCACCCATCAGCAGGTCGTGTCGTGTACTAAGCAGGTTATCAAAGCCATGTATGAAAAGCTGAACAAACAACGTCAACAGTATGGTAAGTTTTGATGCATGTGTTTAAAATCTGGGGTAAGGCCTAAAAAAGAAGAAGTTTGATTGGCGTAACCCGACCGACCCTAAATACATAGCCGACCCTGAATATTTTTTATTATTTTGAGGGAGAAAAAAAATCAACAAAAAATTTCAACAAAAAATATATATATAAAAATTGAAGAAAGTATTAAAGTTTCTGACTGTTTGTTTTCATTTTCGGCTATTTTTTTAAGTCCCCAAAGCAGGTGATTTAAAATTAAAAAAAACAAAAATCCCGACCAACCTACCCTATTTTGTTTTTGTCATGTTAGGCCAATCAAACCATTTTTTAAAGCTTAATTGAACACTAACTTTACTGGTGTTATAAGTAAAACATTTCCTCTAAGGTTGTTACTGTGCTGTGAATCAGTATGGGAAGTTTTATTATCAAAGATGTGTTGTGCAAAATCAGAAGTAAATGAACACTAAACTTGACTGGTTTTCAATAATTTAAACACTTTCTCAAAGTGGTTGATGTACCTTGATATCCCTTAATGTTATCAATGCCATGTATGAGAAGCTGAACATACAACCTCAATAGTATGATAAGTTCTGACATGAGTTCAAAATCTGGTGTAATTGAACACTAATGTTACTGGTGTTCAAGGCCAAGAAGAATAAAAGAATCTGTCTCACAAACCCGCAACATGTGGAGTCACTTTTGCCGCATAACCCTACGCAACGAGCCCATTTTTTGGTTTTGTTGTTGTTTTTTATTACAAATTGGCTTCGAAAGGAGGAGCGGGGGAAAAGTGGGCCAAAACCACAATAAAAAAGAATTTCTGCATTTCTCGCTATGAGTTTTAAAACTTCGCTCGCCCAATATTTTTAACAACTCATAGCTCGACCAATAAATATGGGCTCAATTTATCCAATTTTATATCAAAATAATAATCCTTTTCATTATTTTTCCACCTCACAAACAGAAACCAAACGTGACAGAATCGATGTGAAAGAAACCGTGTTTGGCGAAGGAGGAGAGAGCGGCAGTATCGTGCCGGGCAAGTCCGTCGTGTTTGCCGTACTTGAAGTTTGCCTGTGTGTACTGGTGCGTCAGATGCCGACGCTGAACCCAGCCGTGTCGAGCGCCACCATACAGAGCTACAAGAATGCAGGGTTATCGGACGAAGCCAGTACGCTTATCTCGACGGCGTTGGCGATCATGGCGGAGCTGCCTGAACTGTGTTCGCCCTCAGGTAAGGCCATATCAAATTCTATTTACCTGATATCTTTACAGGTGGATGTTCCGATCACTTTAGCTTTTTTTTCTGTAAAATGTTTGGAGCAAGATATGGTCCATGTAGACGTGTTAAGCCAAAATGCAGTGAATTAATTACTGCCAAAGATGGTTGACTACCTGGCCAGTTTGTGTACTACTCAATGGGCAAATTTCATGTCTCCTTGTGCTCCTAGAATAAGAACCATTGGAGTTATGTAACCCAAACTTTGGAATACAACTATTTTAAGGATGACTCTTCATGTTGAGTAGAAAACATCAATTTGAAAATGGGGCCAGCAATCGGAACACCTACCTTTAAATCTGAATATATTCCCCAGTTTTGGTTACTTACAGTTAAACATCACCAGTTCTCTTTTTCTTTTATGTATCTCCATTGTCCCTCTTCATCTTCATATAAGTCAGATCATATGTAATCATAAAGACAAATGTTCATTGTTCAAGCTTTGATTTGATTGTTTAATTTATTCAAAAATGATAAATATTATTTTAATTATGGTCATGAATATTAATGAGTTTTGGTGGGAAAATTAACATATAAACAAATAATGTTTCAATTCTTGAAGCTATCAAATAGGCTGTCAAACACAAGCAAAACATTGAAATTGTGATGTTGATACATAGCAGACACCAAGTCTTGCCAAAGAAAAACATGAATGAAAACAAATCTCTAGAATTAACAAATTATGGTAATCTTACTGAATGAAATTGGTGCTAATTTGGCCCTATGATACAATTGATTTGAGGTCATGTGACTTTCCTTTACACCTCTTTTCAATACACTATCATCACCCCCTCATTACTGCCACAAAAATTGTTTGTATCACTGCAGTAAGCAATAACCCACCTGAATCCTTATCAAATAATATATGTTATAGCGCCATCTATCTGTTGGGCTAATATGTACTGGAGAATAGATAAGGGTTAACCATTTCAGCTTTACCATATTATACAAAATGCATTTTTCAAACACCTTTCTCCAGTCTATCCCAAGAATTACTGAACCAATACTATGCATGTTTGTACTTATTTTAATGCATTTCCTATAGTGATTTCAAATTTGATAATGAAATTCAATAATTGTGACATTTTGAAACATGTGACATTTTTGAACTGTCGTCTGCATCCCTGGTGTAAGCAATAACCCACCTGAATGCTAATCAAATAATACATGTTATATATAGCGCCATCTATTGGGCTAATATGCACTGGGGAATAGATAAGGGTTAACACTTTCCACGCTGATATCAGTTTTACCACATTATTATATACAAAATAGATCTTTCAGAAACCTTGCCCAAGTCTATCCCAAGAATTACTGAACCAATACTATGCATGTTTGTACTTATTTTAATGCATTTCCCATGGTGATTCCAAATATGATAATGAAATTCAATATTTGTGACATTTTGAAACATGTGATATTTTGGAACTGTCGTCTGCATCACTGCAGTAAGCAATAACCCACCTGAATGCTTATCAAATAATAATAATAATAATGATAAACAACATTTATAAAGCGCAAAATACAAAGGTTTCTAAGCGCTATACAATACAACATGCACAACATATACACTATAAACAACAACCAAATTGACATAAATACAACAATGCAATACAATTACTTGAACATGAATGTTTTGAGTTTGGATTTAAATTGATTAATTGACTCAGCTGAACGGATATTGACAGGGATATTGTTCCAGAGTTTGGGTGCAGCAACTGCAAAGGCACGGTCGCCATAGGATGATGTTTTGACCCGAGGTCCTGGTTTTAATGCGAGTTGGTTTGAAGAGCGAAGAGGTCTGTGAGTGGTGAAGGATATGAGATTGCGGATGTAGGTAGGAGAAAGTCCATTTACTGCCTTAAAGGTTAAAAGGAGAACCTTGAAGCGTATTCTGTCCTTGACAGTAAGCCAGTGGAGGTCACGTAGAATGGGTGTGATATGTTCGTGGCGTTTAGTATATGTAATAAGACGAGCGGCAGAATTTTGAACTCTTTGAAGAGATGACAGAAGGTTGTTTGATAGGCCATACAAAAGTGAGTTGTTGCAGTCCAGATGAGATGAGACGAAGGCGTGGACGAGTCGCTCTGTGGATTTACGATCTAAATACTTGCGAATACGGCTGATTTTATAGATTCCAAAAGATGCTCTACGACATATATTGCGAACATGGTCTTTTAGCTGCAGAGTGTCATCAAGCAAAATGCCTAGATCTTTGGCAGAGCTTGACGCGGATATGTCGGAGCCTCCAATGCTGATGGGAAGTAACTCAGAGTAAGACCTGAATTTGGAGTGGAAATGGATGATTTCAGTTTTTGAGTAATTTAGCATCAGTTTATTTTGGATTGCCCAAGAGCGAACGTCCGCAACACAGGCTTCTATCTTATTGAGAGCTGCAGGTTGGTGATTTGTTTGCATAGTAATATAAATCTGGGTATCGTCGGCATACTTTACATGGCTAATATCATGATGAGCATTTATAACATCGCTCAGTGGAGCACTATACATTATCAAATCAAAGGGTCCTTTTACAGAACCTTGGGGAACACCCCAAGGCAACGGGAAAGTGTCAGAGATTGAGTCATTGATTACAACAGCTTGTTTGCGACTGTCCAAGTATGAAACACACCATTTATGTACTGTACCACATATGCCATATCTTCTTTGGAATCTTTCAAATAACATAGTGTGATTTATAGTATCAAAAGCAAAATAATACATGTTATAGCGCCATCTGTTGGGCTAATATGCACTGGGGAATAGATACGGGTTAACACTTTCCACGCTGACATCAGTTTTACCATACAAAATAGATTTTTCAAAAACCTTTCCCCAGTCTATCCCAAGAGTTACTGAACCAATACTATGCATGTTTGTACTTATTTTAATGCATTTCCTATAGTGATTTCAAATATGATAATGAAATTCAATAATTGTGACATTTTGAAACATGTGACATTTGGAACTGTCGTCTGCATCACTGCAGTAAGCAATAACCCACCTGAATGCTTATCAAATAATACATGTTATATATAGCGCCATCTATTGGGCTAATATGTACTGGAGAATAGATAAGGGTTAACCCTTTCCACGCTGACATCAGTTTTACCATATTATATACAAAATAGATTTTCCAGAAACCTTTCCCAACTTTCAAAGTCTATCTCAAGAATTACTGAACCAATACTGTGCATGTTTGTACTTATTTTAATGCATTTCCCATGGTGATTCCAAATATGGTGATGAAATTCAATAATGTTGACATTTTGAAACATTTTGTGGAATTTTGAAACTGTCGTCTGCAGACGACTGTCGCATAAAAAGTGTTATTAACACTTGTTTGTTGTGATTGTGATATTATTCATTCTTGATATCACAAGGCTTGTGCGCATTATGTGAATAAGGCCAATTTTTAACAAATGGTCTCAGAAGACTGCACATGTAGCCTTTAAAATTCACATTTTACCGCAGAACTCCCCCTTTTTTCCTCAAACTTTTGATTGCTACACATTTGGTATTATTTTAAAGATGAACACACAAGTATCATGGGGGGGGGGGGGGGGGGGGCACGTGTAAAAAAAATGAAAATGATATAGTGTAAGCCAAGTCGTGACTGTATGGAATGGTGTTTTATTTTTCAATATTAAAACAGTATTTAAACTCAAGAAATACAATTGAATCCAGTGATTTATTGGACTATGCTTCTTCAAATTTTAATTTCACATTGTGAAATACCATATCAGTTTCATTTTCTTGCTTCACAGAGCCTGTTTCATGTATAAAATGTTTTTTAAAGATACCGCATTTCGAATAGCATTTTTTACTTAAAAAAATGAAATTCAAATCAATCACATTTCGCAAAGCCTTTTTTCAGGGTTCTTCTGAAACAATTTTGTGTGTGCCTAACAACGCAGAGAAGTGCAGTCAGATATATGATGCGCTTTAACCAATCGGATGAAAAGATTGTATATAATGGATTGATTGATTATAATGCAGGTAGTTCTAGTGAACAAATTGCCTTAACGCTAGAAGCATAACAGGTATTTATTTATTTATTTATAACAATTGGCTAACAGCCAGGACAAACCAATAGTGATATAAGCACTAAATTAAAGGGATGCCCAAAACATCAAACAAACAAAGAAACATAGACTCACAAAAATAATAAGCAAAACGCTTATGTTTTCACACTAGACTAGTTTTGTGATTCCCATACATGGAGGACATTGGAGGTAGAACCCAAAATTGATGCAACAAATGATGGATCCAAATGTAAAACCACTTAATTTTGCGAGGGATTTAAATTCGTGAATTGCGCGAGGGATGTAGATTCTAAATTAAATACCCGCCAAACCTACAATGCATTGAAAGTAACATCGCCTAATGGGGTTTTCTACAAGATGTAGCATTCCAAATAACCAATACGATCAAGCATAAAACTGAAAATGTGATATTTTTAACATCAGACTGCTTGCTTGATCGCATACATGTTTGTGTCAAGTTCAGAAATCGAAGTAGGACTATGCATACGATGGGGTATCAAAAAGTTCTTGACATCACCAAGAAGTGAATTAGCCAGAAACTTTTTTTTGATATGTGACCCTTCAGACATCTTTAAAAAGTCACTGTGCGAAGTCACACATTTCTCCCACTTTGCATTACCTGTCCACAGACCGCCATTGTAGAGATCCTCAGATTGACCGCCATTGATTGATCCTCGGATTGCCTCAGATTGCGTATTCACCAAAACAGCAATAAATAGTTTAAAGTTTTGACAGAAAAGGGTCAAAGGTCATTACAAACCAGCTTGGTGACAATAATCTTATGGGTAACATGGGGTGTACAAAAATTGACCTCTAATGACCCTACATGACCTTTGACCCCTTTCTGTCAACACTTTAAACCATTCATTGCTGTTTTGGAAATAACGCAATCTGAGGATCAATCAATGGCGGTCAATGTGAGGATCTCTACAATGACGGTCTGTGGACAGGTAATAAAAAGTGGGAGAAATGTGTGACTTTGCACAGTGACTTTTTAAAGATGTCTGAAGGGTCACATATAAAAAAAAAGTTTCTGGCTCCTTCACTTCTTGGTGATGTCAAGAACTTGTTGATACCCCTCGTATATATGAGAAGAAGAAAAAATCAAGGGAATAATTAAAACTTCCATGTGGCCATTAGTTTTACCATACAAAACAGATTATTCTGAAAAAGCATTCCAACTTTCATAGTCGATCTAAAGGATTACAGAACCATTACTAGGCATGATTTGTACTTAGTTTAATGCATTTCTCAAGGTGATTCCAAATATGGTAATGAGATTCAATCAATTTGACATTTTTGAAACATTTTGTGAATTTTTGGACTGTCGTCTGCAGACACCTGCTGCATGGAAAACGTTAAGATGCCATATGATAGTTATTTCAATGGTATGCGCTAGATTTCACCTCATTCGCCATAATACTTTTTGCCAAAAACAGGATATTACAGGAAGAGGCATATATTGGTCCTCCTTATGTTATATAGCAGGGGTGGGCAACCTACGGCCTGCCAGTGTTTTTTGTGGCCCGTGAGATGTCTCAAGAAAAAAGAAGAAAAAATCAATACATTTTACATCATCCCAAAATACGAGCTAGCTGCTTAGCATTTATCGGCACAAATGATGTTCCTCAACGTGCGTAGGTCTATTTTCCCCATTAATTGTCATTTGTACTGTATTGAGATTACGTTTTTGTGAATATAGATTATTAAGCACACACACCTATTGTTTGAAAGTCTTCGGAATCAAATGTTTGAAATCAACAGCAGGTCATTGATAGAAAATGTGGTTAGGTTAGGTGCGGCCCAGTCAATTTTTCACTCCTTATATCTGGCCTATTCTTTCAAAAAGGTTGCCCACCCCTGTTGTATAGTAAACACTTACTATTATATGAGACAAACGCTACCAATCTGTGTCACACATTCTCTCATACCGCTTTGTTAACAATCCCCAACAACCCAATTGTAATCATCTGTGTATTATTGCTTCATTACATTACTACTTCATGGAGTCTGTATTTTGATTTTGTACTGCATGGTTATTTGAATTTTGAATTATCAGCACCACGATATGAGTCTGGGAGCTATAGTTTAATCAGTTCCAAATTGGCGAAAAGTATTCGGTTCTTATATCTCCGCGCGCAGAAGTGATCCAGGCGTCACGATTATGGTACACGGTGCGCTGGTGACTACATACGCGTTCGCGCCCTTATGTATTCATTCGCTAACAGTAGGCTTCGCCAATTTGGAGCTAATCAAACTATTATAGTTGCTGCAGAGGAAAGAAACTAATTAAATAAATTATGGAGACTCAGTTTTCACCCACCCACACACTCACTATGATTAATTTAGCTTGATGACTTATTTATCATCGTGTCCTTGAATCTCATCAGCATGATGGTTTTAATTTCATTACACTAATTTCATGGTTTTTTTCTTATGTATATACATCACTTAGTTGATTCTGTCGTATTGATCTGATATTCTAACCAAAATGTTGCCCTCCTTTAACAGGAGCTTGTCCATTTTACCAACAATCCTATTTCTCACAATGGGTGTTTAGGGTAACGGCCGAGCCTTTGACCAACAGCAAAATAGCGCCCACCACTAATAATTTGATTCCTAATTACATATTTGGCCTAGCCTTTAAAGTGTGCTATTGACTACAGGAATTTCCCTTTTAAATGGTTACATCACATTATTGCTACAAATAATGTCTTGTATGAAAGTAGGATTCGTGGATAGGTTAAAAATAAAAGTTTGTTGGCCCAAACACGACCGGCCCCATTTTTTTTCTTCAAGGGGAGCTACCACTCTGGGTTTCTAGCCGCATCCAGGTCTCTTGGGGATTTGACAAGGTTACAATTTATCCATGTTAACTCTGTACTGTTTGTCACCAAGTGAACAGATGTATGACCAGTTCGTCTGTGGTGAACTACCAAAGCGATAGGCCAGCTTTATAGATACTTTTGGTGGTGAAAATGTATTTTTTAAATTACATTTTAATTTTAAGTTGCCATATAAATAAACAAACTACCCTAGACTTTATTTATACTCATATCCTCCCTTGTAAACAAGGAGGTACAAATTCAAGGTCATAGCGAAAAAGAGAGAAAAACAGGACATCAAACATGGTCTAAGGGTTTGTACTACGGGATGCAGGCCCGTCACCCTTGCGACAGGCCTGCTTAGAGTAATGGTTGAGGCTTGAAAAATAGCAAGCACCATGTTATTTCCTCCAAGGGAGCATGTCCGTTGTACCCACAAACCTCTTTCCATAAACCGACCTCTTTCCATAGACAGGCCTGCTTAAAGGGTAATATCCGAGGCCTGAACAATAGTAAAATAGCAACCAGCATGTTATTTACTCCAAGGGGGGGGGGGGGGGGGGGGGGGGGGGGGGGGAGTGTGTACGTTTTACCCACATTCATCATTCTCACGATGGGTGTGTCAATGGAAACAGCCGAGTGTTAGATCAACAGTAAAACAGTGCCCACCGTGATAGTTCCTCCCTATTATGTGGAGCTCTAAGCATATAAATTCCCCTCTCATTTTACAGGAAGCGTGTCTGTTTTACCCACAATCCTCTTTCTTACAACTGGTGTTCTAAGGGAAACAGCCGAGCCTTCGACAGACGGAAAAATAGCGCCCACAGTGACGGCGGCTCTGCAGGGTCTGCGGACGGTTCTGATGTCAGAGTATGTGATGGATGAGAGATGCGTGGAGGATTGGGCGCACATGCTGCGTAGCACCCTAGCAACGATATTAGATTTTGCCTCACCAGGTAGGTATTTAGACTAAGTCCTGTCTAGTCCCTCTATACATGCATGGAGGATTGGGCTCACATGCTGCGGAGCACCCTAGCAACTATATTAGATTTTGCCTCGCCAGGTAGGTATTTAGACTAAGTCCTGTCTAGTCCCTCTATACATGCATGGAGGATTGGGCTCACATGCTGCGGAGCACTCTAGCAACTATATTAGATTTTGCCTCACCAGGTAGGTATTTAGACTAAGTCCTGTCTAGTCCCTCTACATGCGTGGAAGATTGGGCTCACATGCTGCCGAGCACCCTAGCAACTATATTAGATTTTGCCTCACCAGGTAGGTATTTAGACTAAGTCCTGTCTAGTCCTTCTATACATGCATGGAGGATTGGGCTCACATGCTGCGGAGCACCCTAGCAACTATATTAGATTTTGCCTCACCAGGTAGGTATTTAGACTAAGTCCCATCTAGTCCCTCTACATGCGTGGAGGATTGGGCTCACATGCTGCGGAGTACCCTAGCAACGATATTAGATTTTGCCTCACCAGGTAGGTATTTAGACTAAGTCCTGTCTAGTCCCTCTACATGCATGGAGGATTGGGCTTACATTAGGGGGGTCACACCAAAATATGGAAGTCTTTCAAATTGCTTCAAAATGGGCCTATTTGAAAGGTATGGTGAAAAAAATGAGAAAACTTTTTATTTGACTCAAATCCGTCAATCCGTTTTCGAGATATTAATGAAAATGTACCTTGAGAAAGCCGCATTTTTCTTGCGAAAACACACTTTTTAGGGCAAAAGTGGAAAAAAAAATGGAATTTAAAAATGATATAATTTAAATATAAAGCCATTTCAGACATTTGTTTCATTCAATATAAAGACAATCCATTACACTTAATTGATATCAATCAAATTGACCACTCTTTTTGTCTGAATTTAATTTTTCAGTCCCACAAACATGCCATTTTTTCACGCGAAAACATGATCGTCGACCAATTTTGTAGTTCTCAGGCTCCGGGCGGCGAAAACTACGACACGCTAGTCGCCATTTTTCTACAAAGTGCTGTGCGGGGGTCGTTCAATCGCAATTCCGGCCTGTAGCGTCTCCAAATAGGTCCGATTTTTTGGATCCATGTTAAGAATAAGATTTTAAACTTCAAAATAATACCAATTTCCCCTATTTTCTGATGTCGGAAACATGAAATAAAATGGCTTTAAACATTAAATTTATCGCCAAATTTGATTGGCTAAAATAAACGGCAAAATGTAGCTTATCGAAAGAGGAACAAAAAATGTATTGACGTCAAAACCTGGATGTAAAGTGCTACATGCCGAAATTGCGTGAGAATATTCAGCGCTGGGGAAAATTACGATAGTGCAGGAAAATGGCGACTCGAGCATGTCTTTTCCGATACTTGCAAAATAGTACCGCTGTATTTTCGCCAATATTTGACAATTTAATGTTTTGAAAAAAGGTAAAACCTTTCTGATCATGGAAATGTGTTCGGGTTTTTTTATTGAAATTTAATATTATCACAAATTAGCTCCAAAATTGTGCTGTTTTCGGCGCTGTGTGCATAATCACACTAATGTGCACTGTGCAAGATACGCCGTCCCGTGTGGCGTGACCCCCCTACTTACATGCTGCGCAGCACTCTAGCAACGATATTAGATTTTGCCTCACCAGGTAGGTATTTAGACTAAGTCCTGTCTAGTCCCTCTACATGGTTGCCCTCTTTTTTACGAATCAAGTGTAATTAATGCAGATGGTTGGATTCAGTTTAGTTAGTAATAAATGATTTGATAACATTTTGAATACTGCCCTAATTGTGATATTAAAAGTAGATTAATATCGAAGGCTCAGAAACACAAGGCCTCACTCATCTCCATTTTTTCAAAAATGAGATTTTGGTATAAAAATGTTCAGAAATAAATTCTCTTTCCAGTAACACATCCTTATCTCCATAACACAACCCCTTTTAAAGTTATAGCAAGTATCACAAGGCCTCATCTCTATCTCCCCCAATGTGTTTAAAAATCTTCAATAGTCTTTTTTCTCAAAATGGTAAAAATGGAGATAAAGCCTTGTGGTTCTGAGCCCTATTATCACCTATTATTAATAAATGTGTTCATATATTTATTTGTATTCAAATTAATTAATCATTTAATCAACAAACTAGGGGAAATGAAAAATATCAATCAAAATTGAAAAAGCAGATAAAAAATAAAGACAAATGAATAAAAACATATTAAAGAAATTTCGAAAAACAAAATTTGATTTTGTTTGAACTATTCTGATTTGTTAAGTTTAATCATAGTCTTCTGCTTGATGAGGTTTGTTTTGTGTATTTGTTGTTAAATTTGCTTTTTTCCTTTGATTTATATTGCATCCAAAAAGCATATTTTGTTTCCATTTTTGTTTTAATTTTTAATTGTTAATGTTTTTGTTAACTTATTTGTTTGAAACAGGAGCCCAATATTGGGATTAGACAGGTCATGCCAATATACATTTTATTTACAGAGATGCTAGTTTTCAAGTTTTTACAGGTTTCAGGTTTTTTGTCACTCCCAATTTTCGCTCTTTTATTTGTTTTCAACCCATTTGGGGTATTTTCATAACATTTTATGTGATATTTCAGGTTTTACAACTCTCAGGTCTTTTGAGTAGTACTGATGACTGGCATCTCTGTATTAAGGCAACAAATAACAAACCCTGTTCTGCGGGCCAGGACTGATTCATTTTTGAAACTTTTTTTTGGGGGGGCGGGGGTTAGGGGAACATTTCCAGAAAATTTGTGACAAATCGAGGGCTCAGAACCGACAAGGCCTCATCTCCATTTTTTTTTAAATGAGATTTTGGTATCAAATTTATCAGTAAGAAATTCTCTTTCCATTACACACAGCCTTATTTCCATAACACAACCCCTTTCAAAGTTATAGCCAGTATCACAAGGCCTCATCATCTATCTCCCCAATGTGTTTAAAAATCTTCAATAGTCTTTTTCACAAAATGGAGATAAGGTCTTGTGTTTCTGAGCCCTCCAAATGTTGTTGACATTTTATGCATTTAAAAAATTAAATTCAGGAACATTTTGAAGAAAACACACACACAAAAACAATGCAGGACTGACCAACCCTACATTTGAGGTCCGTTTGCCCTTACAACAGTTATTTGGCTCCCCTTATGGCAGGCTGTTTATTATTATTATTGATATTGTTTTCTTATCTAGGCAAAGACAAATCCGACATCGATGAGAGTAGTATTTTATTAGCCGTAGCCGTCTTTATAGCATCTGCACCACCTAATGTTTCCATGGTAACTACTTTACAGTCACAGGGTATCGAGCTATTCCAGAAGTCCATCAAATCAGACGAAGCAGCAGTGAGTATTTTTTAATTTTCTGTATCAATGACTAAAAGAGTTAACCCCCTGGGGTCTACCTGTCGACCTTAAAGTGGTTCTGATTGGTTTATTACAAGATGTACTCATATGAATAGCCAATTCAAATGCAGCTTGTAAATTGTTTCACTCCCATCTTTATCAGGGATACAATTATTCTAACAATGTCTCTCATTGGTGCAATAAATGATGTATCCATCTTTTTAACCAATCGGCCGGTAGTTCTCAGGGGGTTAATACAAAAATAAAATGAAATGAAATAAAAACAGTGAATTGTGTAATTTTCTGTATCAATTACTTAAAGAGTTAATACTAAAATAAAATAAAATAAAATAAAAACAGTGAATATTGGAAGCTACTGTAAACACAGACATTTTCGCAAAAACATTTATTTTCGCACTTTCTATGCAAATAAATGTAGAAGAACACACATCCTTTTAGATTATCATTTGAAGTACTTCTGATCAGCGCTGTAATGTCAAGCCAGGGCTGCCTATTGTTATCAGCATAAAACATAGACTCTCACTCCATACCATTATGCTGCAGAAATATTCATGTCTTAACTGTGTAAATCCCATTGGAATGGCGAAAAACGCGGTGAGTTTACAAAACTTGCCACAGTTTGCTTATTTTTCAGTTGATTACTTTCATTTTTTGGGAGGATAAATTAGATTTAGACTGACAACGAAAAATCCATGGTTCAATGCACGCATCAAGGTCAAATGGCCGTTTCAAATCGTGCACAATGTTTTTTGATTCAACCTGTATCGTATGAGGGTTTCTACACATGTTCTTTAAACAAGGTGATTAGTTGTGGTTTCAGTTTTAAAAAACCTTTCTTAGCCTCTTTTAAATGAAGTCCAAATCGTTGCTCTCTTTGATTTAGTCAAATCCCAATATAAGTGGGATTTCACTTTAATCAGACATATCGTCAGCCTGCTTCAATAATTGCCTAACTCATTTTTTCTAGTTTTTAGAAAACAGGGGCAAACATATTTATTCACCATTTTTTGCACATGAAAAAATGATAATGAGACAATTGAAATGCACTCAGCACCTGCGGTCAGGGTGATCACATTAACGATGCATGATCGATTTTCAGGGGATTTTCAGTGACATAGGCAAACATTCTTCATCTCAGGAGGTGAGCTACACTCAATACAAGACTTAAACAGTTTGGCTAATTAAAATCATTAGCAATTAGCATGATTAGTGCAGTTGAATTCCAAACAGGAGCAGTAACTGTTGGATATAATTAGGTAGGAGATATACCTTTAAGTGAAATGTTATAGACCTAATACCAAATAATATGACCCATTTTACACATTTTACATCATTCACAATCTGCCTCACAAGGCTGACTTAGGCAGAATTGAAATGTGTGCATTTATCAACACTTTTGATTGCAATGACTTTTAGGCATTATTACAGCATGTGCATAATGTAATGAAGTCATGAATTTTGCAAAAAGCTAAATTTCGCTGAAAAGTGAGTTAGGCAATTATCGAAGCAGGCTGACGATATGACCCATTTTAAACATTTTACATCATTCACAATTTGCCTAACTCACAAGGCTGACTAAGGCAGAATTGAAATTGTGCATTTATCAACACTTTTGATTGCAATGACTTTTAGGCATTATTACAGCATGTGCATAATGTAATGAAGTCATGATTTTTGCAAAAAGCTAAATTTCGCTGAAAAGTGAGTTAGGCAATTATCGAAGCAGGCTGACGATATGGGGGGGGGGGGTGGGGGGTGGTGGTACACTCATCTATTTTTGGATGGGCATGTGCAGCGCAAATGTCTATTTATAAGTAAGATCATCAGTGAAATGGGGTTTGTAGAGCAGTCATATGCTGAAATGGTAAAATATACTGAACTTATAGTTTGTATTCATATGTGGGTGGGGGGTGCAGTGTTGTCAAATTATTGACATCGCAAACAGAAAATAAAAAAGGCGGATGGAAAACCATTATTACATTGCACTTTAAAAAACAACCGAAAACAAAAGAAACCAAAAAGCGAACATTTTGATCATGAGAACACTTTTACAGTTCAAGGCTGTGGGTCATAGTGAGCAGCGTATGACGTGTGAAAGTACCACCCTATTGAGCTGCTGATTTGTGAAGTTTACCCATAGAGTTTACCCATAGATCTTAACACTTCCCACACAGCTATTAGTTTTACAATACACAACAGATTTTTCAGAAACCTTTCCCAATTTTCAAGGTCTATCCAAAGGATTACTGAATCAATACTACTAGGCATTTTTGTACCTATTTCAATGCATTTCACATGGTGATTCGAAATATGGTAATGAAATTTTCATTTTTGTTAAATATTTTAAAAATATTTTGTGACATTTTGGAATGTCGTCTGCAGACGCATGCCATGTGTAAGTGTAAGGATAAGTGTAACCCCCCTTGGGGGATCTAGTCAAACATCATGTTGTTCACGCATGCTTATAGCATCATGCTATAAGCATGCGTGAACAACAATTTTCAAAACACCCCCAAAACTCTTTTTTCGCCTCAAAATAGATAGGTTTTTGAAAAAATACCCCTTTTCTTATAAATGGAAGTTTTTAAACCCCTTAACATTTTACATGTGTAACACCCAATCTAAAAAACACCCCTTACTACATGTCATTTGGTCACACTTACTTACGGTGTAATAGTTGACAATATTGCCTCATATTGTGTTTCTCTATGTTCTAAAATGGCTTTCTCCATCGCAGGTGAAGCTAAAAGCTCTGCAAATGATGGCCACCGTCTTCCAGTGTCCGCACAGAGAGGTCGCGACCCCGTACATCCATACATTAGGTCCGCTCATTGTTGAATATCTCCACGGAGTTGGGGGCAACAAACCTGATAAAGATGAGGAGGTTGCCGTGGTGATGGAAGCCATCAAGTTGCTGGAGTTGTTAGTCAGTCTTACAGAAGAATCGCATAGTAAGTGTTGGTATAGTACTTTAGTTTAGTCAGTTCCAAATTGGTAAGTCTCCTTTCTGCAGCAACTCAATGGTATATAGAATAGCATAAGGCTTGCATTGCGCAACGGGTGTATCGTGCATCAAATTTGCGACACATGCATTAAATGAATCGCATAGTAAGTGTTGGTATAGTACTTTAGTTTAATCAGTTCCAAATTGGTAAGTCTCCTTTCTGCAGCAACTCAATGGTATATAGAATAGCATAAGGCTTGCATTGCGCAACGGGTGTATCGTGCATCAAATTTGCGACACATGCATTAAATGAGATCATAGTAAGTGTTGGTATAGTACTTTAGTTTAGTCAGTTCCAAATTGGTAAGTCTCCTTTCTGCAGCAACTCAATGGTATATAGAATAGCATAAGGCTTGCATTGCGCAACGGGTGTATCGTGCATCAAATTTGCGACACATGCATTAAATGAATCGCATAGTAAGTGTTGGTATAGTACTTTAGTTTAATCAGTTCCAAATTGGTAAG
>CM069457.1:11367133-11703325 GCA_035610835.1 Ophiura sarsii | reverse complement strand
ACATCATTTATTGCACCAATGAGAGACATTGTTAGAATAATTGTATCCCTGATAAAGATGGGAGTGAAACATTTTACAAGCTGCATTTGAATTGGCTATTCATATGAGTACATCTGGTAATAAACCAATCAGAACCACTGTAAGATAGACAGGTAGACCCCAGGGGGTTAAATGTATGTGTGGAAGGATGACTTTCACACTTTACCGTGTTTTGATAGTTGCATAGTTACACATCGAGGGTTGACAGAAAGAAAAAATACCTCAATTTTTGGTCATTTTTGAGATATTGGTACCAAAAATATCAATGTCATCCAGAAAATCTGAGTACCAAGAAGATGTACCGTATTATCCCTATTAAAGGTAGATGACCCGATTTTCAACTTGATGTTTTCTATTTCACATGAAAGGTCATCCTTAAAATTGTTGCATTCCAAAGTTTGAGTTGCATAACTCCAATGGTTCTATTTTTAGAAGCGCAAGGTCAAAAGACATGTGCCCATTGAGTAGTACACAGACTGGTTGTTGGTTAACCACCTTTGGCAGTAATTCACCACATTTTAGCCTATAATTTCCAAATGAAACATTTCTGGCCCCTAATATTTTACAGACATAATGAGAAAAATATGGGGATTCTTCTGATACCAAAATATCTTGATGTGAAAAAAAAATCATAGCCCCAAAAAAGTGATCGGGTCATATACCTTTAAGCGCCCATGCCCTTATAAAGGGCCCACCCCCGTTTTTCTATGACTACCAACAAACAATCCCTTATAAGCGCCCACCTTTTCAATTACCGTAGCACTGTACAACAACATTTTTCGCCACAGCGTCCTTCAGTAAAGCAGTACCAGTAAGCCTAGTTCGATCGCTGCTGCCGTCCGCTTTCCCCGATCCTACTAGGCACTTACTGCCACGCGTACAGTAGCGCTGATACCACTGCCTGTACAGCGACTGGCGAGTTTATTCTCGGTGATTTTGAACATGCGTAGTGCGGGAAGCGTACGAATATGCGTAGTGTTGTATTTTAGCCACAAATGAAAAGCAAAGATGGCCGCCCACATGTTGTATGTTTACCAACAAAATGTCTTCGCAACCTTGACCAATTCGACAGTCTCCACGATAAATGAGTTTAAAAAAAGGTAACATAATAAGCGCCCACCCAAAATGACTCTGCTAACCGCCCTGGGCGCTTAATAGGGATAATACGGTACCCAATATTAAAAAATAGAGCCCATCTGCATAAGCAGTTCATTATTCCACTCAACTCAATGGAAGATACTCATTTTTCTCATATGACATTTTTCTTAGTTTTGAGTTCCATAACAAGGCGAGATGAAAAAAATTGTTGCAGCAAATACAACTTTCAGGGCTGTATTCTTGTACTAAACACGGTTTTAGCTTAAAACTGTGTCTAACTAAACTTGTGTCTAAATTAAACGCGAGTTTCATCTTTTAAACGATGTGTTAAACAAAACCCCAATTTTAAACTCCGCAAATCTCGTCCCCAGAGTGGTCATGCGTTCACTGTATAGAGGTTTTCAATTTATTGTGGCACAAATGGGTTACAATAGATATCAATCAAATTTCTCAAATGCATGTGTATTTTTAAGACTACACGATCTGCACGTCTGCTTGCACTGGGCAGGGTTCAGTAATCATTGAAGGTGTACAATTGGTGCATGAGTCAAGTTAAAAGCGCATACAAGATGGCTGGTTTATGACAAAATGTTGACAGCTTCTATAGATTTTTTTAAGGAAATAACATTGCAAAATAGCACCGAGTTAAAAACGTTATTGATAGCCTACCTTTATCGCATAATCTCTTAGCTACGCGTGAAGCCACCCTGAAAGATAATTACATAGATGATGGTAAATTATATTTTATCAACAAAATCAAACACTTTTCTATCTTTTAAATTATTCAGATTATATTATAAATTGCCACTTGTCACCACTTACAATTTTATAATAAATTCATATTTTCCACACAAAAATATAATTTTATGGAGTTTGATCAAATTCACAATTTGTTTCAACCCTGTGATTGATAAATAAACATATAGATAAATAAATAAAGATAAAATAAACAAATACATAAATAAATCGATAGATCAATCAGTCCATCGATATATAATTACATGAGTATCACATTTTGAATTTAAGGCCTGTTATATGGAAAACATATAGCAGAAAAACCTCTCAAATTTAACTTTGGCTATATCTTGTTTATTGTCCTGTAACAGAATGAACATCGCCAAATTCTGCTACTTCTATAGATGGGGTGACAGGTGACGTCATACCAAGCATTTGGTCAGCAGTTGCCATTGTTCTTTGCCCGGCAGTATGAGCACGCATCCTGTTTTGTTTAGGACCTGTGCTTTTAAAACTCGCGCAAAATCCTTATAAAGGGCAATAAGGCTAGTGGACAGTGTTGTGGTCCTATGCTGTTCCCTCAAGCATGTATCCACAGTCCAGCCCCTTCGACCGTTGCTTTTGTTGATAAACATGGCTGTCACCCTATCTATACATTTCACTTGTTTTGGGCGTCTGCCTTCTGTCATGGGATAACAAACAAGATATTGACATTTTATTTAGCCTTTTGAACTTTTTGTATGATGATGTTTTGACAACAAGTTTTTGTAAAACCCCAATGAGAGATGACACATTGTGTGTGTTAGTATGAGGTAGTCCCTAAATGACCTGATGATGACCCAAGGGATACACTCAACAATATGAAAGTATCAAATCAAAAACATGCATGATACCAGGGGGGGGGGGTTGTACTTAGTGGATGTGCTGCCAAATAGGGTCCCATTTTTCACCCTCTGGTAAATTAATTACCCCTTTTTATAGCCATTTTGGGTAAATTTATGGGTCTAAAATCCTTCATTTTGCTGTATTTCACAGAAATGTTAGCAAAATCTGTCAAATATGTAGGAAAATGATGGGTCTCTGGTAAATATATTGGTCCATTTCCTCCCGAAAATAGGTAAATGTTTGGGTCAATTTTCATTTTGCTGGGGGCACATCCCTACCAAAAAAGTATCTGAGTGACCCCCCCCCCCCCCCCCCAGGTTAAAAACATGCATAATACAAGCCAATATGAGATCACATCAAAGTTTTGAAAATTGAAGCAATACTTTTAATTGATTTTGATTTTCTTTATAGTTTACAAACTATTGTGTTCTGTTATCTCAAAATAAGCCTCGCAAACAAGATAATGTGACGTGTCACGATACAGTGTTAAAACAGTAATGCTTATGATTCTTAAAAATATGTCTCCAACTGAAAGATATCAATTGATAAAGTTATGTAGTACACCCCACCCCCCCCCCCCCCCCCCCCCCCACACCCAGATATTTGACAGGAAATATGGAAACTGGGCTGTGCTGGATTAAAGCGATGATTTTATCAGGATTTGAAAATGTGTTTTTGTGGTCGACAGCAATATGACAACAATAATTGATATAAAATGCTACATGAGATTCACACAACCGACATGTGAGTCAGATTAGAAGAAGTGTACATGATATGAAAGTAAATCGGATTTACATTGTTAGAAAATATTGTTCGAACACTTTGTAGGTGTAATGTAAAGTGTTCTCCCTTTCCCCCTGATCAATGTTGAATCCCACAATTTGCCCACCATTAGCACAGGGCCTCGCAACATTGATCGGCGGGGAAGGGGGAGGGGTATAAACAAGGGGATACCACAGGCTACCAGAAACAAGTTGTGATTTTCATGTGACTCAAATATCGTGCGTGTTATGGTACAAACAGCATGGCAATTAGGGTCAGCGTTCAAACACATTTTTTTCTATGATTGTATAGTTTGAAATGAGTCTTGATAAACTTTGAAGGCTATGGAAAAAACGGACCTCTCACATAGGTCATGACAGATTTTTGGTTGTTTTTTGGTTGTTGTTTTTAAAAAGAAATTGGTAGATATCGTGTTAGAGCTATGTCTTGGCTATTACATAGTCAAATTACAGCAATATCGACAATAAATTCGCTGAGATATTACAAATATAAATATGTTATGGGTTAAGGTAAAGGCTATGGTTAGTAATAAGATTAAGATTTGGGTTTGGGTTATGGTTAGGGTTAATTATGGTTAGTTATTAAGAAAATACATGCTTTGACAAAATTATGAAACCATAACCAATAAGATCCAGAATTAAATCCCCTTCTGGTTTTACAAACCAGGGGGATAAAAACACAGCTTTCAGTGGACGTATACAGACATTTCTATCTAAGAAACACAGCAATTCAATTATTGTAAACATGCAAGTGTTAGATCCATGCAAAAACACAGTCTAATAACTACGACTGGGCAGACACTCACCCACTTCCCATTGAATGTCCCCATATATAGACGGGGGCGGAGTCACTGCGGGCTAAGACCCAATCATAAGCCGCAATGGCATCCTCAAACATACCCTCCGGATAGGGCCACCCTGTTGAGTCGGCGAAACCTACAGATTGATTCGTTTTCATGCAGACACAAATAGCGGCACGAAAACACAAACAAAAAGAAAAGATACATAAAGTTGATTATTATAAGTTAGCAACATCGAGGAGTGTTCTTACCCGCTTCCTAGGGAGTGACCGTGGAGATAGACATGGGATCCTTTGCCGACATGTTTCGCCCATTGATAAACCGAAACACCATCGTCTACTAATCCCTCGGCGCTGGGCCATCCAGTGGAATCGCCGTAACCTATGATAGCATATGCAAGTGCATGCATGGACAAAAACAACACTTCCTACCAACATTGTAATCCAGTGACTTGTTTATGCCACTAATCATTTCATTTTGGCAATTTATGCTACAAGAGAATTCACTGTGTTAATTTAACACTTTCAACGCGGCAGGCAGCTGCAGACAACATCCCAAAATTTCACAAAATGTTTCAAAAATTTCACAATAATAGAATTTCAACCCCAAATTTGGAATCATCACAAGAAATTCATTAAATTAAGTACTAACATGCCTAGTATTGTTCAGTAATTCTTGAGATCAGACTTTGAAAGTTAGGAAAGGTTGAAAAGTCTGTTTTGTATATTATGGTAAAAAATAGCTGCATGGAAAGTATCAATGGAGGCAATTACTGTAAATGTGGACATTTTTTGCGCTACATTTATTTTCGCGCTTGACACAGCTACCGCGAAAATTATAACACACAAATATATTTCTATTGCGTATAGGTCTATGTGATGAAGCTACAAATTGTGAATTTAAAAACACGCAAAACATTTCAAAATCGACAATGTGCGAAAAATGAATCACGCAAAAATTACCACTTTTCAGTACTTGTTAAGAGCTCAAGTCTTTGACATTGTTGAGTTACAACTCAATTTCTCAGGAGTTATACAGAAGTGAATAAAACATAAAACTTATGACTAACTTTTTCAACTATATTACAATTGTTATGCATTTTTTCTGAGTTGCAGTGAACCAACTATATTACAATTGTTATGCATGTTTTCTGAGTTGCAGTGAACCAATTGATTGGCCCATCAAAAAGTGAATAAAACTTATGACTGTATAACTTTTTCAACTATTACAATTGTTATGCATGTTTTACGAGATGCAGTGAACCAATTGATTGGCCCATCAAAAAGTGAATAAAACTTATGACTAACTTTTTCAACTATTACAATTGTTATGCATGTTTTACGAGTTGCAGTGAACCAATTGATTGGCCCATCAAAAATTGAATAAAACTTATGACTAACTTTTTCAACTATTACAATTGTTATACATGTTTTCAGAGATGCAGTGAACCAATTGATTGGCCCATCAGAACTGTTTGTAGAGAGTTACCAGTTTGATTTCGAATCATCCAGTTCAATAACTTAGTTGATGTCTGTTGGGCTATATGTGAAAATATGTGAAAATATGTGAAAATTATGAATATTATTTATGTATTGTGAAAATATGTGAAAATGTATGAAAATAATAATTATGTATGTGAAGAGAGGATAATAATTTAAAAAAATTTTAAAAATCTGTTGGGCTATTGCTCACATTTGCTCTTTATATCCGAAAAAAATTACAAAGAAATCACCATATTTTCTCATTCATGATGCGCATTCTGTTCATTCATGATGCGTTCTGTGATCACCCCATGACGAGTCATTTCTGTCTTCAACTCTTATAAATTTGATGATACACATGTTACCTAAGATCCCTTGTTAAAATGGTTGTAATTGTTTGTTGTTGTTTGTCTGTTTTTCAGAATGATTCAGAGTTTCATATTCAGGGTTGCCAGTTCAATACATCTGACGATCGTACATTGTATGTATACATGTACACCAGTGGGTGTATACTGTATAAGTGGAAATATTCGCGCTACATTTATTTTCGCGCTCTAAGCAGACCACAAAACTGATAACACACAAATATATTTCTTTTGCGTATGTGATGAAGCTACTAATTGCGTATTTAAAAACATGCAGAACAGTAAATAATCGGCAAAGCGTGAAATATTAATTGTGCGAAAATTACAACTTTTACAGTAGATGACACAATCATGTAATATGGTCCCAGGGTTGTCACTACACTGGTAGGCACCAGTTGGCAGTAACCAGCACTTAGCTAAAACAACCAGTACTCAAGGGAATTTCAGACCCTTCAATCGGCACAAAAATGACAAATTTGTCCATTTTGTTACTTAAAACAGCTGTAAAAAGCCATAATTGTCATCTAAGAAGTATTTTTATTCAAATGTGTGTAATGTTTTCCCGGCACTAAATGTTGGCTAGTGACAACCCTGACTATGGTACCCTCCTGTTGTTATGCGGTCAGTTCTCCTCCAATAGACTCTATTCACGCGGCAGCCATTTTCTAAAATATGCCACCCAAGCCTAGTTCCCGTTTGGTCTATCTGCGCCTTGCGCTGCACAATAGAACTGCACGAGAAGCGTGGTACCAAAGCGCAGGCGCAGGTATAGGTAACGAGAACGAGGCTTGGGTGGCAAATTTTAGAAAATGGCTGCCGCATGAATATGGTCAATTCCCTCACTTTATTGCATTCATCTGTAGCTAGTATTAGCATCATAGCAGTCATCCATATTAGGCAATTAGTACTGCAGTTAAAGACATATTATGTGATCTTTTCCAAGTAGCGCCCTCTATCATTGATTTTTACTATGAAAGCAGATTTTCTTGCAGATTTAAATTTCTGATCATAAATCATACATATACATTACAAGTTACAGGGCGATATGGTTCTTAATTACTTCAAAATCATGATTTTAGAGTGAAAATAAACTGTCGGACAATTTATTTTACTTAGTCTAAATTCACTCTAAAACCATGATTTTGAGGTAATTAGGAATCGTATCGCTCTGTAACTTGGAATGTATGTACGATTTATGATCAGAAATGTAAATCTGCAAGAAAATCTACTTTCTAAAAAAAATCATGAATAGAGGGCGCTCCCTGGAAAAGATCACATAATATACCTTTAACCAATTTCTTTCACCTTGCTATACCAAATACACATATTATTTAATGACTTGATATGACTTGATTACAGCATGTAACAATTACAATTTTAAAAACATTATTATATGGCATTATTGTTTTTTAAGTTTTGCTTCTTTGTAAAGGCAACTTTTTAATTAACTAAATATTGTTGTTCATATCGGTGGCATAATGTCAGATGTGATCCACTGTCTGAATTAGTTTCAAGATTCCACACCATTAAATAATTGTAGTAACAACTGAAATAGGGTTGTTTTAAGAATAGAAAAATTGAAAGCGGACCAAAAGAGGAAGCGGGCAGGGTTGCTAAGTTGTTGTTTTTTCAATTTAGACCTGATCGTTATTTGTTTGGTCAAAAAGTTGGATTTTGCAAGATTTTTTTGAGAAAATTGAAAAAGAAAAAAAATGGAGAAAAAAAAATGAAAAAATTGGAATTGGAATTTTTTTTTTGAAAACCCTCCCCCCCAAAAAGCTAACGCGGGCGGTTTCGGGAATGCGCACGGGTCATCTGAGACAAACCTTCTTTTTTTTGGCCTAATATGTTTATTGTTTTACTTGACCTAAAATGAATTTTAAAAGAAAAAAGTGTAAACTAATATAAGATTTCTCTTTTTCTTCTTGATGACCATGAATGATGGTATCCTCCCTCCTTTATTGAATGGACATAACTTAATCTATCCACATACGATTTTATGAGGGTCATTCAATAAGTTCTCGGGCTTAATATGAAGGAAGCGACATTTAACCTCTGAGAACTACCTGCCGATTGGTTGAAACGTAGCATTCTGCATGTGTCAAATATTGTGCCAATTCATAGACGATTACTGTTTATGGCCAATCAGAGACATTGTTAGAATAATTACACTTTTAAAACGAATTGCATAAAATATTTGTAAGCAAAATTGTAATTGGTTTTCAAGATGATTATATCATGTAATTGACCAATGGGAACGAACTCTTGTACGAAAGACAGGTAGTGCACAATTTTGCACAATTTTTTTGATTCACCATGTATATTATAAACATTTGCACAAGTGCATTGATTTTTCTAATTCAAAATGTATGCATGTATTGAACTACATACAAGACAGTAACAAATGAAATGTTAACAATTTATACTGACACCCACAGTGCAAATCAGCGAGCATGGCAAATCAGCGAGCATGTTAAACAAAGCGTGTGGTGCGCCAATAGTATGGAGCGCATACGTAGTGATATTTTAGACATCTTCAATTCACTCCGCATATTCAATTTCCTCTTTTCTGATTGGTTTGATACTACATGTATGTATATACTAAGAGTGTATGAATATACATTTAGATTAGAGGTAGGAAAAATCCAGAATTGCGTTTTTTCTGCTCCCTATTTATATATATTATATAGGGGTAGGAAAAAACAACAAGATTTCATTTTTTATGTTAGTATTTGGGGTAGGAGGGGCTGCCCCCTATATACATGTATATAATTTCCTTCAACCGTATGCCGAGAACTTATTGAACGACCCTTGCATACAACTATGTACATACCTCTGTAGTCAATGGCTATCACATGGTAGTTCAATCGTGAGAGGATTTGGTACAATTGGACCCTGTGAGACTGCCCTCTATGTAACGAGGGTACACACATAAACAATACAAACATGTCATAAGTATTGAAATAATGTACTATACAGGGTGTGACAAAAATATGCAAATCTCTTGATACGGAACAGAATGATATAGGCCTGTATATAAGGTATACGCCGCTCTAATGGGTCACCCTTTTTGCAAAAATTCCCTAAGGCTCGTATATAAATGCAATCAGGCCTCGAAATAAGGCGGGCCCTCAGGTCAAAAGCCCTCAAAGGTTGGTGAGGACCTATGATATTTTTATCGTATCGTACGGACCCGTACCGATCATGCCAGTTATAATGGACAATTTTAAGCTAACCTAGGGGGTCCAACAATAAAAGCCTTTGGACATACTAAAATTGGTTAAAGAAACTTTTGCAACGTATAGGGACCAAATAAATCACATGCAGATATACATACTGAGCCAATAAAGAAACCTATACAATTTTAACATATCACCATAGGGTCAGTGCACATTTCTCTAGTGTCATTGAAGCAAACAATTGGTTATTGACTGCCATTTGAAGCAATACATTGCAGTAATACTGTATCCAAATTTGGTACATTTTCATGCCCAGAATTTTATTTGGTGATCTGTTAAAATTGTATAATTTTCTTTTTTTTTATAAGTTTCTTTTTTGGCTCAGTGTAGTAGTGTAGTGTAATTCATCTTGAAAGAAATGTTAAAAAATAGGACATTTGCCACCAATTTCAGCGCATTATTTCAATCAAGTTTCAACATTTTCTGGCGAACTTTCGGTCTCCCATGAATCATATCTTAATTTCTACTCTATTTTGCCATATTTCAAACCCAGTTTTTAATTTGTTATGTTGGTACCACCCAAAATATTACTGTTGAGCCCCAGAAATGTTATTTTGATGATGGAAATGTGCCAAAAGTAGGTAGTATTTTGATATCATCAACTTCCAAATTCGGAAGCATTACACTATTTAAGCTTAATACATTGCATGCATTGATGTATGACGCTAACTTGATGGACCCCTATAAAAAGCTCTTGGGATCCCTAGAATTTCCATTTTGAAGGCCTATTGTCCCCTCCCCATAAAAAATAAATTAACAAATATTAATTACATAAATGATCAAGCCCCTAAAATTACATCATGCCAACACTATCCCTGATACTCATGCCTTTTATGTTGTTATATGAAATAAAAAACAGCCAAATTATGCAAATTTCATAATTGTTTTTGGACCCTTGAAAATTAGTGAGGACCCTTGGAATTTCAAAGGAAAGGGCCCAGAGGACCCTTTTTTTTCTTCTTCTTATTTCGAGGCCTGAATGCAATTGAACACCTGATTTTCCTATCTGTTCCGTAATTAGTGACCTGCATATTTTGTCTCACCCTTTGACAACAAAATATATAATCATTTACCTCTATAATCTATTGTTATAACATGGTAGTCTAGCTCTGATAGCAGCATATATAGTTGTATTCTATGTGGAAATCCTCTATGGGAAAATAAAAGGTTATGTTATAACATGGTAGTCTAGCTCTGATAGCAGCATATATAGTTGTATTCTATGTGGAAACCCTCTATAGGAAAATAAAAGGTTATGTAAATTTCATGTCAAAATGCATCAGATATGGAATGTTCAATTCAGTAATGGAATTGAATAATCCATTTTTTAGGAAAACATAGAATCCAGATTTCTGAACTTGAATTAATTTAAACTCTGATAGCATTTTGATAGTTGTATTCTGTAACCTTTGCATTCATACACAGCGCTCTTATCGATTGGGCTACGGAGGGATCTGCCAGAGGAGCGCAAGATTATAATCTATAGGTATTACATTCTCAAAATCGATTACTGGTGTCACTTTAATAGACGTTTTAGTTAGCCGATTTTAACGATCTATACATGTACACCAAATTGTTCAGAAATCGACGAAGCTCAACGCTTGGTAAAACATGAAAATTAAATTTGATGAAGACAGTTAAAAAATTACTGGAAAAGTTTAAACAGCTTCTGTTTTTCTTTTGATGAGCAATTCTCCACGAAAACGTTAAGCAGTAAGCAGTATTTTCTTCATCCAATGCGTCAATGATCTAAGATCTTCGATTGGTGAATTCTCTAATTTAATGTTACCCCTTCATTGTTTCAACATCTGTAGCGACCTATGTTTATGTGGGCCTGTAATCGGATATATCCATGAATTACGCCACCACTCAACACAGCTGAACTTTTAGGTGATAAAAAAACAACAGAGGGCGGTTGCTATTATGTCCCAAATTTCAAATTTCTAAGGGATGTGATATGTGGAGTGTTCCATTTTCAGAGAGAAATGGAAGTGTTAAGACGTCACGCAATTTCCTTCAAGGTGTATACAGTATCTTCACAACATTTAGATGTATCATAAACACAATCTTATGAATACAAAAACTGTATACTAAAAGAGGTTTGAATAATATAAGCTAAATATTCACTTCAAATTAACTCAAAGAACATCATCGAACATCATCGAACTTCTGGTGTGGTATATTATCCGATATACCACATTCGTGACCAGTCGCGTCAAAAAGGACATGTTGTCGGCAAACATAGTTCTGAGATAGAGGTCAATATATTTGGTGAAATATAAAGAAAATAAAAGAAATAAATATGCTTCTTCAAATCATATCTTGTGATTACAAAGTCTGATTACCTTCAACATGGTGACATTTCAAAGCTTAAAATGTGCTCTTTCAAGTCATACAAATTACTCAGATTTGACTCGGGCCTCCAACATGTCCATTTTGATGTGACGGGTTACATTTGGGAGCAATTCACTACATTTTGCTTATGCCATGCATAGAAACATATCACAGGCCTAGAAGTTTGCAGGGAAAATTAGAAAAGGAAAAAATGAGATTTCTTCTGATACCACCAAGTTCTAAATTTTATGGAAAAAGTGTATCAGATCGAGTCATGCACACCTTTCTTAAAGGTGTATGTTCCTATCACTTTTTTGGGGCTATGATTTTTTTTTTCACATCAAGATATTTTGATATCAGAAGAATCCCCATATTTTTCTCATTATGTCTGTAAAATCTTAGGGCCCAGAAATGTTCCATTTAGAAATTATAGGCAAAAATGTGGTGAATTACTGCCAAAGGTGGTTAACCACCAGCCAGTTTGTGTACTACTAAATGGACACATTTATTGTGACCTTGTGCTTCTAAAAATAGAACCATTGGAGTTATGCAACTCAAACTTTGGAATGCGACAATTATAAGGATGACCTTTCATGTAAAATAGAAAACATCAAGTTGAAAATCGGGCCAGCAATCGGAACATCGGAACAGCAATCGGAACACCTTTAAAATTGATAAATTCCAACATACATGCATGGAACCATTCCTAGTACATGTACCCACCAGGATAATTTAGTTTGGTATCTTTTTTGTCCAATTCTCAAAGATAAAAATGATGCCAAGATGCTAATTGCAATTTCAATGTAGCCAAGAGTGCAACATCTCCAGTTCTCCACATTCAATCAAATCACAAAGCTTTAAAATTCCTGATATGCGGAGGTACGCATAATACTTTTTAACCTCATTCTCATCCAATTACCCCATATATTTTGATAAATTTAACACTCGCTTCAAAAGACCCCTACTTCCGGGAATTTTTTTGCCAATTCCTCACCTAAAGACCCCCTTTTCTAAGACAAAACAAAAACAAAAACACAAGAATTTTTAAAACAAACCCTACGAAATGAAAGTTTGTCATACTTTCTGGAGACAAAATGTTAGTCTCAGTTGGAAATGTAGTCAGGGTGTATAAATTGTAGCAGCATATAAGGCCAAACTAATTAAATGGTTTGTCTCAAAGCTCTCCTAAAGTTGAAAACCTAATGCGGAATGTGGTTTTTTTTCTTATTGTTTTTTTTTAATTTCATTTTTTTAATTCTCCAGACTGCAGGATGACAATAGTAAAATACGCTATTGTGGCAATACCAGTGTGCTTTCCCACACAAAGATCATCTTAAACCATCAGACAAATGAAGATATGAAATGGCAGACAAATAAAAGTCCCATCTACAAAGGAAAATTTAACTTTGTGTTTGTTTTTATTTTTTAACGAAAAAAAAGAAGGAAAACAAAAAAAGGAAAGAAAAAAAGAAGAAAAAAAAGAGAAAAGCCAATAACGCGGGCCATTTTTCTAACGTGCACTGGAACTTTGAGACAAACTATTTAATTAGTTTGGCCTTTATAGGATAGGCCATGTGTTCACATGCAGCAAAGCGCTGCAGGTTATTTGGTGTAGTAGGATGGGTTGGGTTATTCCATGCCAAACAAACGTCATAATTGCATAGGCCCTATCACACATTATGTATTTTGTATATACTAGCGGGCACCCGCGCTTTGCGCGGGACCTGCCAGATATTTTGGGTTCGATGAGTAAACCAGGGCGGTTAATATTTCGGGTTTTTTGAGGCTGGAGATGGGACACTAATTAATGTCCATTAATTGAGTTGTTTAACTTCATTGACTTAAACTCAGTACGACGGTCAAGCGTGCATGAGGAAGACTTTCCCACTCCTGAATGTTATGCCACTGATTTACATCTTTTATTCTATAACTTAATATAATATGGGGTATAATTTGTCACATCATGTCAATTTGTAGGCTATAATTATGTACATCAATGGCAACAGGCGATTTGTTTTTTCTCAGGTTAGCCTAGGCCCACGTTTATGAACAAATAGGGGACGTGGGGTAATTCTAAACACCACGATAACCGTAAGCAAGCGATAAAGGGCTTAATTCACAGCAATGAATGTATTTCACACTGCATGATGCTTCTCTTTTCTATGGCGCGCATCTGTTGCGTTGCTGAATATTTGCAATTCGGCGCAGCCCCCACCCAAACGCAAAAAGCATGGCACAGCGTGGCGCAATTTCAAGCGCAAGGGCTTGCCTTTCATTTTTAATTAGTGTGGAATGTCACAAAAACATTTCACGTCAGATTTTGGATTGGGGGGGGGGGGGGGGGGGTGGGGGGAGGCAGTACAACTTTTAGAGTTTAGTATTCTTTGGTATTTCAGTACCACCAAGGCAAGGGTTCACATTATCAGGCGACTAAAGATGCTAGCAATGGCGGCCAGGTTTTGTTTCTCTTCTTCTTTTTCTATAGCTACTTCATGCAAGCACTATCCAGGGCTAGAATTTCATCAAGAGTCTGAGAATTAAATTTTGCATAGATTTCTGTAAAGTGATTTGCATGAATCAAAGTTTATTTCTCGAGAACTTTGAAAGTACAGTATGAAATCAAGTGAAAAGTGCACAGATGCAAACATGATAGTTGTTTAGTCGAGATCACCAACTTGATGTACATATGACCTAGAAGAAAAAAAGACCTCGCATATCCGCGGGCATAAGTATGTAGTCACTTTTGCCACATAGCCTTATGCAATGAGCCCAATTATGGGATTTTTCACAGAAAAAATTGACATTTTCTTATGATTTCTCTACTTTTCGGTGCCTTTATTTGTTCATTCTTATTATTTCTTTATTTTTCAGATACATAATATCTCAAATCGGTCAAAAGTGAATATATCATGTATGACATCTGTACTCTTCCAATGATTCCTGCAAAAAAATCTTCATTGAGATTCAAGACTGATTCTGGTACTCAGTGATGAAATTCTAATACTCCTGGCTACCTAGCGGCTCCGTTGCCGTGCAAGTACACTACCACAGGTCTTCCGTCACCCAATGCAGATTCATAGTGTTCAGTACTAAGCTGAGCACCGCGTAAAAACTGCTTGGAACCGGCTAAAATCTGCCTGTGAGGAAAATAATATACAAATACTTGTACTTTTAATAATTTTTATATGCTACAGCAATATACATTCATACCTTGTAGCGGCGTTACCGTGGAAATACACTACGATAGGTTTCCCGTCTGCAAGTGATTTGTCGTAGTAGTTGTCGTCTTTATAATGGTCGTTTTCTTGTGAGGAGAGAGGTAGCATTTGCCTGCAATCATAAGCATGGTTGTTAATAGTCTGAGCCTAGCTACGAAGTCTACCATTAAAGCTGAGCGTCACACTTTTACTGTAGGGGTATGGGGCGATCAAAATTCAAGTCACTTTTTTCTTGGAAATTGAACTATATTTGTTGTTTCTTAATTTGTGTACATTTTATCTTTAATATATCTTTATTTGAAGAGGTATTTTGCAAAAGGGCTATGGTGCATTTTTTCAAAAAATGAGTTTGATATAGAAATGTATAGGGAAAAATCATATGTTTCAAGGAAACAAAGTCATTTTTTTCAAAAAGACCTACATCTCATTGAAAACAGCCATTGAAATTGTTGTTTTGTTGCAAAAGGGCCTGTATCCAGAATTAAATCGGGATACAGGCCCTTTTGCAACAAAACAACAACTTCAATGGCTGTTTACAATGAGATGTAGGTATTTTTGAAAAAAAATGACTTTATTTCCTTGAAACATATGATTGTGACCTATACATTTCAATATCAAACTTATTTATTTTAAATGATTAAAATAAATGATTTTTTGTGTGTGGTATTTTTTCTTTATGTACAAACAGATGGAGTTTTGTTGCAAAAGGGCCTACATCCAAATTTTCAAAAAATGTAAACATGATTTTAAAAAAAATTAAAACTAGCACATTTAAAATTTATTTCAATTTCAATTAGTATGTAGTGTACCTCTTTCATAATCCATTCAGTTTTTCAATTGCTCATCTTGAATATTTAGAAACAGTTTTTGGACTTTTTCTCAATAAGCGCCAAAGTGGATGTAGGCCCTTTTGCAAAATACCTCTTCATTTGTAAATTGTGATTCAATCCTACAAGTGCAATATTTTGATGTTGTTAATGTGCATTTTTATATCGTAATTTTAATATTGTATATTAGCATGTAATTTGGCCTGCGGGCCACAAGATGCTTCTGAATAAAATACCAATAATAATAATAATAATAATAATAATATATCTATTAACTCAAAAAGTTCCTGGCCAGAGGCTGTAATGTTAGCTAATTTTGAATCAGATATAGGTATCAATAATCTTAGATGTACTTATTTCTTCCCCGCAATTTGAGACCTCATTCATAAAAATCGAGTAGATACTTGTTAAGTTTATTTTCTATGGGATATCATTGCTTAGTGCTAATCAAAGTCTAACACACAAAATATTAACCCATTTTCTGTTTTCAGTCTACTGTACTGGTCCGAGTATATAGTCCCACTGTTGTTTTACTTGAACAAAAAATTGGAATGGGGGAGGGGGGAGTGAGATTATACTTGCATGTGTTTTTGGTGAACAAATATCCAAAGGTGACCAAATGCTCCAATTACGTACATTAGGCAAAACAAAACAAAAAGTTGACTTGCCCTTTCCGACCGACCCAAATTTTCGGATATCTAGGGTCGCTATTTTTTTTTTCAAAGTAAAAAAAAAGATTCAACATTTTTTTAAAAATTGAAAAAATTGAAAGGAACACATAACAATAAAGAAAGATGAAAACGTGTTTTTGAGTAGTATCTGCTTGTTTAAAAAAAAAAAAAAATTAATTTAAAAAAAAATTAAAAAAAAAAAAAAATCTATAACCCTAACACTACCATATACCCCAAAATACCACGACTGGGCACGTTGGTACCACCCGGCGTGGAAGTTTTTTGATGAAAAAATGGACCCAATACATACAGCCTGGGCAATACACTGTCCAGAATTGTGCTTGACAGCCGTGGTGAAGTGTGGAATCCCTCGCCTGTGGTGCGAGAGGTCCCTGGATCAAATCCCGGGGGGATCGGGGGGATATTTTGGTCGAATTTCTGCGTTGAAGAAAAATTTCTCAAAAAAGTGGGGGGAAGTGTTAGGGTTAAAACAATGTTTGAAGAATTGTTTCCAAATCATTTTGGATATATTTTTGTCATATATTTTTGTAACATGTCGAGGGTTGAGCGCCAGAAGGCCGTAACTCAACTTTTGGGCAAAATGAGATTTTGGTACCAAAATAATCCATATAACCTAGATTTTCAGAACCATAAAGAGATAACTCATAAACACTCTTAATTTGACTAAAACTAGAGTTATAAGTTGGGTGCTACAGTGTATTGTAATGAGTCCCGAATATTTGAAAGTTGATTATCTCAGAATAGCATTTTTTGAGTTACGGCCTTCTGGCACTCAACCCTCGATGTTATGTTAATGATCTTGTAGTACTGGTATTTACCTTATCATTGAACACTATCGGTAAGGAATTAGTTCAAGGAGCACGTATTACTGCATTAATTTGACCCGTTTATGTCCCCTGATTGTTTAAAGGGGCATTGAGAGATACTCATGGGAGTGCGCCCTCAATTGTCCTAGAAATAAGTTTTTTGCATCAAAGTAATACTTATAACTACCATCAGAAACAGTTTACTAACATTCGCCGTTTATCATATAAAATTTCATGATTTTCTTAGTTTCGATATGATGATATCGAAACTCAGGTGCTGAATTCGGAAGTTATGCATCGTTTTACTCACGGACTTTCGCGGGAAATCTCAACCTAGAAGTGCCGTTATTTGCTTATTTTGGCATGAAGGCGATGTCGGAATTGTATGACATTTTGGATTTGGACTATGTTGATGATTATCTTTACGTTATTTGCTCATTTAGTATATCAATACATCTCTCAATGCCCCTTTAATTGTCAACAACCCGACCATAGGAAGTTAGGGTTAATATAACATCTTACCATGTCCCTAATTTCACCCCGTCAGTTGAATTCAGATAAAGATTTCTGGTTCCTGTGAGATTGTATAGCATTGATTCTGGATGAGCTAAATCATTGTAAATCCAACGTTTACCAACTGCGGAGAGTAATGAAAATAAAACGAACATATTAGGCTAAATTTTAAAAAAATCCTTTGTCTCAAAGCTCCCGCGCGCCTTAGTTTATTGATGCGCATTAGAAAAACAAAAATCTTGATTTTTTTTTTTTCTTCAAAAAAACCCACAAAAATCCCAACAAATCCCAGATTTTTCAGATTTACAAGGAATTTCAATATTTTATATTTAAAAAAAACCTAAAAAAACCCCCTTAAAAAACAACAACCGCATTCCGCATTAGGTTTTGAAAAACTGAAGAGCTTTGAGACAAAAGATTTTTTTAATTTAGCCTTATACATGTAAGAATCATTGTTGCAATGTCAGTGCACACGCTCACAAATATGGCACTAATTATTAAAGGTAGGTGTTCTGATTGCTCAGTCAGATGCCAACGCCAGTGAGTCTATTGTATACGACGCGATTTTGTTTTCCCTTGAAAAGAGGATGTCGATCTTGTGCAATTCAATATGCCAAAATGTCAGCCTTATACAATGCCAACATTAAGGCATTTAAATGTGGATCAACGCCATGTGACTATGGGGATTTTCACTAAGGGGAGCAATACAATATTAATCCATTATTCTGATATGCTAAAGTCATGTTTGCAGGGACGTTTCTGCTTGAAAATGCCATTTTCTGAAGAAAATGTTTTTGTCATTACTGAAAAAAATAAAGTATATTTCCCGTGGCCCTGACCCCTGTCTCATTAAAAGCTTTAAATTAATAACCTTTTACGATCACCAATTAATTGCTCTTTACATTGAATCCAAACCTAGCTTGTAGCGACACCGTTTTCACATTTAAAATACAATTTAGAAACTGGGTTCAATTTGGCTAAAATGTCGTCGAATACTCAATAGTTCACCACTAGTTCATTATATAGAGAACACATAGACACGTCAATGAGTAGTTATGGCCGAGCGGTTACGACTGTGGACTAGTAATCTATAATGGATTCTCCCCTCCTCGGTTCGAATCCTGCTGAATACCTTTTGTTAGAAAAAACGGTTTAGTCTCTGTGTGTTGGAAAATGGCGTATATTTTTTACTGAAGGTAAATAAAAGTCGTGGCCCTGACCCCTGTCCAAAAATGTATTACAAATAAACATATTTTTGATCAAGTTTAATACGTTAGGAACATTTCTTGTGCACAAAGTTTTTGCTGCGACGTCTAAAAATCAACAAAATTACGATGTTTACGATCGCATTGAAAATGCAACTTTATCTACTCAACAAAAGTAACGAAAATCATGTTTTTTATTACATCTAAAATAATATCCTAAATAATTAGGACTTCCTCTTCAAAATGGGCCTAAGATGATTAAAATTGATGGAGGCAATCCGTCACAATCGCGAGTTGTAAATTACTCGATTTCTATTTGTTTTCTTGAAATCTCGCTTTATTGGCGGGCCGGGGCGAACAAAATAGACGGTATTTTCATGCCTTGACTTCTGACTGTGCTGGCCCAATTTTAACTTGATGTTTTCTATACTACATGAAGGGTCATCCTGGAAATAGACGTATTCTCGAGTTTGAGTTGTATTACTCCAATGGTTCCTATTTCAGAAGCACAAGGTGACATGAAATATGTCCATTGAGTAGTATACAAACTGGCCGAGTGGTGAACCACCTATGGCATTAATTCACCGCATTTTGGCCTATAACGTCTAAATGGAACATATCTTGCGTCAAACATTTTACAGAAATAATGAGAAAATATGGGGTTTCTTCCGATATCAAAATATGTTGATGGGCCAAAATAAAGCTAAAGTGATTGGAAACATCCACCTTTCAAACGCTTATAAATTTCAACTTTGTAAGAGCGGGATTTTAGTGTAGTAGAGGACACCTTTATTAGTTGAGAGCTAAAATGAATAAATCTCAACAATTCTAAGGTATTTTTTTTAATACACAACCCTTTTAAAACATTTTAAATCTTTCTTTTTTTTGGTCAAAAGAGGAGAAAAGATCGGGAGTGGGCAAGACGATGTGCGGAAATGTTGGATTTTAATGTCTAAAATTAGTAATTTTAGACCACTTTAAATTTAGGTAATTTTGACATTTTGTCAAGATTTTAAATATCTTGGTGCTTGGATGGAGAGTACGGCAAAAGACATTAAGCAACACAAAGCAGCAGCATGGAGAGCATGTAGCAAAATGAACAAAATATGGAAGTCAACTCTATCTCAGAAATTCAAACTTCGCCTGTTTGCCTCAACGGTGGAATCAGTTATGCTATATGGATGCGAAGCTTGGACCATTACTCCCAAGCTACAGAAAGAGCTAGATGGCTGCTACACCAGAATGCTGAGAGCAGTACTCAATGTCAACTGGAAACAACATATATACCAAACACCCAACTGTATGGCGACCTCCCCAAAATAAGCCAGAAGATCTGAAAGAGACGAACAAGGTTTGCTGGACACTGTTACAGAAGTAAGGAGCCAGTATCCAAACTGGTGCACTGGATCCCCAAACATGGCAAAAGAAAGCCGGGACGACCTGCTCTGACATTTATCGATCTACTCAAGCAAGATACTGGACTGGAGACGAGTAATATAAAGACAGCAATGAACGACAAAAGAGTGTGGAGAGCCATCGTAGATTGGGGACACGACCCGAATTAAGCAAATAAGCAATTTTGACATTAAAAGCCAGTGTTTGCTCGAAGGCCAAAATGGGGTTGGGCTTGAGCTGAAATGGAAGGGGGTGGGCAAGGATTGTGACTTGGACTGGCATTTTACCCAAAGTTCCAGTGCCTCTCCCCCCCCCCCCCCCCCCCCCCCCCTGGGGATTCTGAATCGGACTAAAAGGTGGACATTAATGAGAATGATACAGTGAAGCCAATTTGATTCATTTTTGAAATACTACTTACATATATTTAGGAAGATAAACTGCGATGTGATCCCGGGTATAACAAATGCAATCAGCGGACTGGTAACGTATAGGATTATGATGACTTGCAATGTCCGCATCAGAAATCTGGTGATCCATCCTGTGGATTGGCTGTCAATGTCAAGAAAATGAAATTATAAATTATAATCTTATACAGGAGAAGATTGTAAAAACAGTACCTCTTTTATTAGGCAAAAAAAGAAAATGTTTGTTTGTCCATAGAGGGTCCGGTCCTTAAAAAGTAGGGTCGGTAGGACGGATTTTTTGTTTTGTTTTTGTTTTTGCTAGTTGTTGTTCTGGCCCAGACCTAGCCAGTAGTAGTACACAGTCGGTCGGACATGGACAAACAAACATTTATTTATTTTTGCCTTGGAGATAAGTGCTTGTACGTATGCAGGCCTCAAAATAAGAAATGAAAAGCGCAGGCAATTTAAGGCAATTTGAAAGGGGCACCAACTTTATCCAATGCCATTATGAAATTGAGGGCATCAAGGCTACTAGGTGGGGCATCGAAGGCAATTGCCTTCGATACCTTCGATTAATTTGAGCCCTGCATATGCAGTCAGTCGGTATTAGCCCACACAAAAAGCGTTCACTTTGAAAGTATGCTTGTTTTCTTTTGGAAGTCACACACACCAGTTGGCTGTGCATACTAATTAGTTTAGGAGCGTCTTATTTCAAACCTTTCTTTGGTCAAGTCTCATGGCTAAAAATAAGCACTGTGGTTTGGAAAACCCATGAACTTTGGGTAATTAACAAAAAGGATAGGGGATATTACAATAATGTTTCTAATATCACAAAAGTATTTCCTTCATTTCGATAAAACGGTTCAATTATTAGATATTATTATTGTGTTGTGTTTGATAGCAAAATTATATCACATTTAATTCAAATGTAAAATTGTCAAAGGTTATAGGTTTTCGACAAAAAAATGTGAAACATCTTGGCTAACGACTCATACTGCAAAACTGCATGCACTCAGAATTGGCACTATTTTAGTGCCAGTAAAAGGGGCACTGAGAGATTGCTGAGAAAAATGAAATTTGGAAAAAATGAATTGTCCACAAATCCCCATCAAAACTGATCAGATGTTTTGACAAAAACAGTGAAACAGTGAAAAAGGTGATTGGGACATAAAAATGGAGGATTATCAGGTGACTAAAATTTGGCATTAATTTATTGTCCTTTTTTTACGTAAATGAAAACTGCATACCCAAGACTCTAATTGTACATAATTTGTCGTATTGGGTGCTTTTAAATGTAAAATATGTTAGAACATTGTATAGTTTGTAATAGACCATTTCGAATTGAGATGTCACGTGCGTTCTTCCCAACTCATCGCATTCACAGCATTGGTTGTCCGCCTAGTGATTTACTATGTTTACATACGTGCATACACCCATGAGAAGTAAAACGTGGAACGAGACCAGTGTTGTAGCTAGTCCAGATTGAGTGCCGGACAATTTTACTGACGGAGAACGGAGTAAGTGCAGCGAACGAAGTGCAGTGGAGCATGGAATGGGGTCCAGAGGCCTTCTTAATGTTCTTTTAGGGTTTTTTTAATGTACTTTGAGGGTTTCTGTTACATAATTTCTTGTTTTATGATGCAGTTTAATATTCTATCCACAATTTTTTTAATTTTTTTTTTTAGAGTGCCGGTATATATTGTTACCTTTTTTTTTAAAGAGTGCCAGTCGACCAGCGTAAGATAGCGGCTTCCTTTGAGTGTACTTCTTTACGTTTACCTCTACCACCTGTGTCTCTTCAACAACTGTCAAAGTTCCCGAATTCCACGCATGTGATTACCGTAGGGTACGTCCCCTGAATATTAAAATAACCGCTATTGTGTGTAGTAATATACTGACGACGCGACGTAGCGATGCATGTTTGAGGGCAGCGTATAAGTCAGCCTCTTTTTTCCCTCGTGGCAATGGGCGTTTCATTGTGTCATTTTAGTCTTTTTGACTGTGGTTTCAGACGAACGCTGCACATACCAATGAATTGGAAACAGCAGCGTTTCAGCATTTTACCTAACAAATCTGCATTGAGACTAATCAACGCACATATTGTTTACCACTATTTTCTTGAGTTCGAACGAGTGGCGCATTTCTTATAAATTTCAATATTTTTAACAGAAAAAAATCCCGATGTCTGTGCATTAGGCCAAATAAAAACAAACCAGTTTCTCGTCCGGGCTTTTTGAAAAAAGGAAGGAGGCCCTTTTTTTTGTTTTCTTTTTTTCTTCAAAATGGCGGATCCAAAATGGCGGATCCAAAATGGCGGACTGATTTTCCCAAAAAAAACCCTTCCGCTTTCGACCTTTTCCAGTTGCTGTTGTTTCTTAAATGACAGCCACCTTTTCTAACACTGTTTTCAGACTTGTATTGGCTACAACTTTGTTGAAAACAAAAAGAAAGACTGAATACAGATGTTTATAAATTTATTTGACTTTAAGGTAGCACACCTCTAAATAGTTCCAGGCGAAAACTTGCAACTCTTATTGCGCAATACTTCTTATCAATACGCGTGATTAAAATAGTGATTTCTCGGGAACTACAGTGATTTAGCAGACGAGGTTGGTATCAAATTAAAGCTAACAATATGAATTTTAATGATAGATCATTCACAAATAATATTAACTATTTGTTGTTAATAAATAGTAGTCCTACTTTCACGGTGCACGGCCGTAAGTCTTGCGAAAAATCAACTTGAAAAATGACCGTAGAGGGCTTAGATGCTCGATTGCTTAAAATCTAACTTTTATCGATATATATAATTTACAATTTTAATCGAAAGCTTGCTAAAATAGATAGAGTTTACTACCAAATTGAATGACTTTCTATGTGTAAATTTAAAAATAACCTTGCCAGAACATGGTTTAAATCTTTTAAAAATCTAAAAGTACGGTGGCCTGCGTGTATAATGCGTCATAGTTTGGGGGCATAAATAGAAATTTATACATAGAAATTCTTTCAATTTGGTATTAAACTCTAGCTATTTTAGCAAGCTTTCGATTAAAATTGTAAATTATATATCGATAAAAGTTAGATTTTAAGCAATCGAGCATCTAAGCGCATCGGCCGTAATTCAAAAACTTGTCTTTTGCTAATGTCGGGTTTCTAGCATAGTCGTACGTAGGCCTAACATTTTCCTAACTTTAAATCGTTCAAATCGATCTATCGTTATAATCATATTACAAACATTGTCTTGGGCTTAAATTTGATACCAAAATCAATTCCTAAATCACAATGGTCATTGAGATATCATCTTTTGAAGCGTCGCGCATCGATCAAAATAAGGTGCAAAATGGTCGTCTAATTTCGACTTCCTATTATTTAGAGGTGTGCTACCTTAGAACCACAATGGGGGTTTTTATTTTCAAATTTGGTGTTGTTATATATAATTATTCATGATGAAGCAAATACAATTTTAAACTCATGTCGAAAGTTTCATTGCCATCGAATAAATAGTTTTCGAGTTATGCCAATTTACCTAACCCTAACCCTAACCCTAATCTAACCCTAACCCTAATCTAACCCTAACCCTAATCTAACCCTAACTTAACCTTAAATCTAAGCTTGATTTTTAAACACTAAACGATGTAGCCTTTTTAAGCCTTTACTATCGTCTGAAGATAGCAAATGTTAGATGCTATCTTCAGAAAATAGCAACCCATAAACACCCCCTTCGGGAGAAAGCAATGGATTCAGAAGACAGCATGCGTCGTAACTATAGTAACTATACACAACGTACTCTGACGCCTACGGACGCATTTGAAAGTTGCGTATTTGTACGCTTACGCCGTCAGCTGCTATCTTCTGAAGATAGTGATTGTATACCAAACGTCCCTAAATGTTGGTGAAACTTTCAGGATATCGTCAGCAGAGACAATGCAATGTAATGGAATGAAAAAAGAAATTATTAATATTTAATGAAATGGCAACATTGACATTGTTAAATCATACACCCTTTAAGACGACAACATCGAAAATTCAAGGTTTTCGGGCGTCGTCAGATCAATGTTGGGGTCAACCGGGTTTGTAAAAACAAGTATAACTCAAAAACTGTTTAACCAATATCGAAGAAAATTTGTGTATGATTTTGAAATAATATTTGGTTTATGAATAACTCAAAATATTGAAACAAAATGATCATATAAAAAATCAAAGTTACTGTTCTAAGGTAGCACACCTCTAAATAGTTCCAGGCGAAAACTTGCAACTCTTATTGCACAATACTTCTTATCAATACGCTTGATTAAAATAGTGATTTCTCGGGAACTACAGTGATTTAGCAGACGAGGTTGGTATCAAATTAAAGCTAACAATATGAATTTTAATGATAGATCATTCACAAATAATATTAACTATTTGTTGTTAATAAATAGTAGTCCTACTTTCACGGTGCACGGCCGTAAGTCTTGCGAAAAATCAACTTGAAAAATGACCGTAGAGGGCTTAGATGCTCGATTGCTTAAAATCTAACTTTTATCGATATATATAATTTACAATTTTAATCGAAAGCTTGCTAAAATAGCTAGAGTTTACTACCAAATTGAATGACTTTCTATGTGTAAATTTAAAAATAACCTTGCCAGAACATGGTTTAAATCTTTTAAAAATCTAAAAGTACGGTGGCCTGCGTGTATAATGCGTCATAGTTTGGGGGCATAAATAGAAATTTATACATAGAAATTCTTTCAATTTGGTATTAAACTCTAGCTATTTTAGCAAGCTTTCGATTAAAATTGTAAATTATATATCGATAAAAGTTAGATTTTAAGCAATCGAGCATCTAAGCGCATCTAAGCGCATCGGCCGTAATTCAAAAACTTGTCTTTTGCTAATGTCGGGTTTCTAGCATAGTTGTAGGCCTAACATTTTCCTAACTTTAAATCGTTCAAATCGATCTATCGTTATAATCATATTATAAACATTGTCTTGGGCTTAAATTTGATACCAAAATCAATTCCTAAATCACAATGGTCATTGAGATATCATCTTTTGAAGCGTCGTGCATCGATCAAAATAAGGTGCAAAATGGTCGTCTAATTTCGACTTCCTATTATTTAGAGGTGTGCTACCTTAACATTGTCTCTTATTTCAGACATACAGACATACAAGGGTATTTAAAATAAAAAATAAATTTAAAAAATCTTTTTCTTTTTTTTCTTTTTTTTTTAAAGAAAAAAAAGAAAAAAGAAAAAAGGAGGCGGCCGGCAAAAAGGAAGCGGGCGGGGACAAGAACTTGTTTTTTAAATTTATTTGGCCTTAATCACAAAAGAGGAAATACACCAAGCCCACAGAACTTTGCAAAATAATTAAAATCTATAGATGTAATCTACAAAGGTAGGAGTCATCGATAAAATCAAGTTAATGTGTACACTATGTTATCTAGACTCCCATGTAAGCCGTTCGAGATTACGATATTGAGGTCTAGAAGCATCGCCCGGATGGATGGCATAGCCAATCGGCTTTCCTAAAGACCAGAATGGATGGGGCCAAGACTATGCAGTGGCTGGTAGGCTGTTCCAGATGCGGATGGATTGTGGGTAAAAGGAAAAATTGAAGAGGTCGATTCTGCATTGGATGACGCTGAATTTGAGTTGGTGATCATGTCTTCCAAAGAAGGTGGCAGGTGAAACGCACGGTGGGAATTTGATGTTGACCATGCCGTGGTAGATCTTGAAGAACATCACTGATTGGGCAAGCAGTCTGTGATGGTGGAGTGAGTCCCATCCTAAAAGGATGTTATTAAGGGTGTCACATGGGTCTCTCTGCTATAATTCCGATGTATGATGCGGGCTGCCGCACGTTGTACTCGCTCGAGGTCGTCTACTATTGATGTTAAAAGAATGTGGATTCCACGCCTCAGACGCATCCAAACAAGGGCGTACTAGTGACTTATAGGCTTTGGTTTTAACTTCCTTTGTGCACGGTGTTAGTGTGCGTCGTAGCAGACTGTGGACTGCGGTTTAAAGGACACTTGGCTTTGGGCCCCGGTTTGGGACTAATCTCAGTTGGCAACACTGCCTCGTCCGGTTTGGGAGAAACGTATTTTCCACATTTTCGCAGGTCACAGATTAGCTAGGCCAGGGGCCGGGCCGATGATAATTATATTAATATTGATATTTCATTTTTAGCTCATTTATTTTATGGAGCTGAAAATGTATCTATAGGAAGCAATAACAGACTAACATAGCACAGGCATGACCCAGGTAAATGGATACAAATGGAATCTCTTTTTGAGCAGCTTGGTGCTAAGCATAGATGAAAGGAACCGACAATTTGGAACCCGGTAGTATATATTTTACGGAATAAATCGTATTGGAAACTGGAAACCAATGCTTAGCACCTACACGCGAATTCTACCCCGGGATCGAACGTGACGGAACCCCCGTGTTGTGTGGTGGCATATAAACCCAATTTTCAGTGGTATGCACTTACTAAGGCTACATTTGACGTCTTAGAAAATGCCACTTGGGCTTAGCAAATACTTCAGAGTTTACAAATATAATTCAAACATGAAAATCGGTGGATTACATCGTCGTCAAATTGTATTTGAAGAAAATGGTGTGGTCGAAAAAAACCATGATTCGGCGACATTGTTTTGATATTACGTCACTTCTGATTGCTTCGGACACGTCCAGGGAGGGGAAATTCGAATAGCAAAACAAGAGCCTCCCATATATGGGCATATGGGCGTGGGTACGAGAGATGTGACTCGTAAATCGAGGGCGATGCTATGATTGACAATACGAAAGTCCTTATAAGGCAAATGAGACGCGCGATGTGACTCGCAAATCGAGGGCGCTATCACATTAGAGGCTTCAATCTCGGCAATTAAGAGTTTAGCACGTGCGCGATATTTTGCATTCGCTGGGATATGCCGTATACTTCATGAATTTTTCGCCATTACAACTCGGCCAAGACAACTCGGCCTACGAGACAACTCGGCCTACGAGACAACTCGGCCTACGAGACAACTCGGCCTACGAGACAACTCGGCCACCGAGATTCTGCCCACACAACTCTGCCATTCGACAATCTAAGCATGATAAGCTTATGAATTAATTTTAAGTTAACATGTCAAACTTCAGAATATATTTGATTTTTTTTTGGCAGTTCCTTATCACTGATTGAAATGAATTTCAAAATTAATGACATTATTACATGATGATCTGTATGAATTCTTTTTATGAGATCTTGCCACTGTGATGTTGCCACATTCACTCTAAACTATTCTTTATTTTCATTAAAAGATTGATTTAAAATATACTAATTGTGTATGTTTCGTTTTGTTTGGTGGCATTTAAAATTGCCGTGCAAATACTGTGGCTGATATGGGCTAATTATCTAATGGGCTATGATTCACACCCACCACTAATGCGGGATCAATACATTTTCCTATGTTCTCTGTAATATTATTTATATTAATATTTGCGAGTACAATATGAATATTAAGTTAACAATTAACAAAAATTAATGTGTGCGAGATGTTTCGTTTTCAATGTTGCCGAGTTGATTTATTGGCCGAGTTGTGTGGGAGTTGTCTTGGCCGAGTTGTCTAGAAGGCCGAGTTGTCCTGATACCCTATAAAATACTTACATGGAGTATACGGTTTATTCCGTGTGTCCGACTGTTTTGACTATCTGCGGTCCGACAAATCAATGCGTGGAATTCGGGGATTTTGACAGTTGTTGAAGAGACACAGGTGGTACACACAAAGGAAGCCAGTATCTTAATCCGTTTAGACGACATGTACATGTATTCACGAATTTTCATTTTCACACCTCAGATAATGCGCTGTTTTTCTGCTTCCGTTTTTCGGTTTTAAAAATAAGGTAGGTAGGAATGCTCTGTAGGAAAACGTATTAGGGCGATTCCATGAAAATGTGACGGAGCAAAAAAACTAAAAAATGCTCCAAAAGATTTAATTTTACATTCATGTTGTGCAAAGCCTATGCAAACGTTCAGGAAAAAAATATTGCAACCATTGACCGTTGTTAACTATGATTTTTTAAAACTTTTCTTACTTCCAAAACGGTAACACATGTTACCGAAGCAACACTTTTTTGAAAATATTTCCTAATTGATTTGATTTTAATTGATGCCACTTATAATTTTAATCCTACTAGTTAGGCCCTATTTAAAAATAGTAAACAATTTGATAAATTCATAACCACCACTCCACTATAAGCCATCAAAATGTCGTAACGCGTGTTACCGAATTCATATTCAGTAAAACGTGCTAAAACCTTAATTTTTTTAGAGTTAGTTATCACTATTTATGGTTTATATGTTAGTTCCATTGTCAAAGTCAAACTTAATTTTAATTTAGAAATTAAATAAATAATATAAAGCTAGTAAATTATGGATGGACAAAATGTAACGCGTGTTACCGTAACACGTGTTACCGACTATTTTGCAATTTACAAAAAAGTGAGAACTTAAATTCTTGTTATTATTCTAGTATTATAAACCTTGGGTAGGTACTTGCTCACAGTAGTGACCAATTGATTGCAGGTAGGTTAGTTTAAATACACAAGCAAAACAAAGTTGGGATTTTTTTTAGTGCGTCTTTTTTCGTAACGCGTGTTACCGATATTCAGAGCGGTCTTACATTAACATGAGCTGATATTTCATATTGGTGTTAGCATGAGGATTTAGCCTTAAGTCTTGGGTATTACAATACAAAAGATGTAAACTTCATTCAGACTACTTTTACAGTTATAGAGGGGAGAATAAAGAATGGCGCCCTAAAATGTAACGCGTGTTACCGTGGAATCGCCCATTACTGATAATCTTATTTGCAAACGTTTTACCTTTGCTGTGTTCAAGAAATATTTTTATGTGAACTATTCGCTGCTGTGACACAGTTTTATCGGCTTTGAAACCAGGGGCTATTTCATTTGGTTGAATCATAGATCCAACCAAATGTAGTTAGTTGTACTTAGCACCAAGATGCCGAAAGCTGGATTCATACAAATGTTAACTACAGGAAACCCATACGTTGGTGTGTTTTTTTTTGTTTTTTTTCCCCCTACCAACGTATGGGGAAATTGTATTGCGAGAAACTGTCAATTTCATTTGCTGTATGAAGTGAATGGAGTGCATCTCAAATGATTTGCGGGGTGAAATTAGTCTCATTCCCATCGCCAACATCTTATACGCACATCACTTTTTTACGAACTTACGAATGTATTGAAACGAGTCTATTATAATAAAACATGGCGCCGATTTCGATAAACATGGCGAGTGCCGTTAAAGTGAATTGCCTTAGAATTTCACCTCAAATTTCAAGGGAATATTGCATTTGTACAAAATATTAAACGAATGGCAAGATAGATGAGAAAGAGTAGATAAGAACAAGCACAAAGAAGTGTGTTTTTGAGCTCTGGTAAGCGATACAGAAATTAACACGAAAATCATATTTAGAAGGAGTCATACTTAGGATGGGGACAGATAGTGAAACATGCAAAATACCCTATGATGAATAATATTAATACCAACTGATGACAAATATCACTAAGTATGATTTGTTGTACTATACAAATGTTCTAGAAATAGCCAAACTAGAAATGAAAATCGGCGACATTTCATGAGTCGTGTGAGAGCTATGATAGAAAGCTAGCACAATACAGAGGCTAGTGTAGCATGTGTTACATTTACCAAGGAGTTATATTGATAACTCCTTGCATACTAGCTACAAAAACAAGCATTGACTTCCTACGTCGTATTTGTTTCAAAACAAAAAATAAATTTACTGGTAGTTAAATTTAAGTTATTCTTACTTATAGAACTATACTTACGGATTATTTTGATACCATCGATGTTATTCTACGCTCACGAATTCTGGAGATTTTAGAGGTTTTTTAACGACTAAATGATTACCTTTCTTCAATGCCGTCGAGTTTGCTTGGTCCCTGCATCAATGGGCTCCACACAACTCATCCAAAAGGGATTCTGGGTACCGGGAATCAGCCAAAGAAATAGGGGTCAATTCAGGGTCGATTAGACTATCCCTCATTCGCCCTCTTACGTCGCTATCTTGCAGGCTATATTTGTACAGCTTTAGCTGCCGCAACGGTAATATTGATGACTTCAGGATGCAGTCTAGGGTCGATGCGGAGAGTTCATATAAAATAGAGTTCTTCCGTTTGCACAGCGCATTAATCCCCTTTCTATTTACGTAAATGAAAACTGCATACCCAGGACCCTAATTGTACATAATTTGTCGTATTGGGTGGTCTTAAATGTCAAATATGTTAGAACATTGTATAGTTTAAAATTGAGATCAGAAATCTTCGGAAAACAGGTCACGTGCGTTCTTCGGAATCTCACTAACAACAGCCTGGTGCCAACAATTTGGAACCAGGCTGTTGTTAACAGTTGATCGCATTCATAGTATTGGTTGTCCGCCTAGTGATTTACTATGTTTACACACACGCGTACACCCATTAGGAGTAAAACGTGGAACGAGACTAATAGAAAATATTCGGAACCAATCGTAAACTACCGCGAATTGAATTCCATCTTCTGCTGACGACTATCCATTTCGCTGTGATTAGGGCCGATTTTATATCATTAATATTTCATTTTGAGTAGCATTTATGGAGCTGAAAATGTATCTAGGATGCAATAACAGTACATAGCACATGTATAACCTAGTCCTAGTAACATAGGACCTGCGAATCTCATCTATCATTAACACCTGGACATTATCAACTACTGATTCTTAAGTCCTAGAACGTTACCAATAAGTGATACATGGAAATAAGCAATGAGATTTTTGCAACGGTGTAAAAACCAAAGTATTTTTTTCCCAAACGGTGTTCAAGGTGATATCAATGCTTTAGACTCATAGCTTGATGTACATACCATTTAAAATGAAGATAATCATTCAAAAACGTTGTATTTCGGAGAATTTGCCACACGCCAATTTCGTTCGAATTAAACTAAGTCCATAGCCAAACCGGAAGAATGAAATTACAAGGTCAGGAGTCGTCCACGTGAGGGCGTATTTACAAACAAACGCCTACAGGCGGTATTGGGCACATCGTGGGTGTTTTATGCATTGATTGAGACAGTCCGTATTTTACATGAAGTAAATATTCATAATTCAATACAATGGTTACAATCACTAATACTATTCAACGGGAGAGAGTCTACTATTTCCGATGAATAAAGATAAGATTATCTTATAATCTCATCAATATTGATTAACTTGGGTGCAAAATCAATTTCTCGACGTGCAAACAAATCGCTTGTCATGCTTTCCGAATTTCGCACACCCCACACGTCATGATTGTTTACTTTGAAATACGCATGCGCAAGTTTTCAGCAATTACGAAGTTAGCAGCGAGTGACTGAAAAGTGGATTTAAATTACTATTTTTATCAGATGTAAGTGTAATATCGTTGTAATCAATAAGTACAAACAAATTCTGTGATTCTTAGCTATAATACAGCCATGTCATTGTGGGTGAGTAAGAATGGTTTTGGAAAATGCTAGGAGTTGCAGAAGTTTTACTTTGTAGATTTTGGGCTTGTTAAAGCTTAAATACCGAAGTCACACCATAGGAACGTTCTGTGACTCAGTACTATAAGTCCTGAGACACATGTTACTGCGACTAATGTATAACCCAGGTAAGTGTATTCAAATGTCCTAGAAATAGGCAAACTAGAAACGAAAATCGCCGACGTACGAACATATGCTTTCATTTCATAGCTCTCATACTGAGTCGTATCACGACGTATGAGAGCTATGAAACAGAGCTACTTGCATACATAGTACATACAATGACGTTGGTTGATGTAGTAGACTAGTAATAGTGTAGTGTACTCACCTTTCCACATAAACCTTCCCGTCGGTTTTCAACCCATCAATATCCTCATACTCCACACTATTTTGCGATTTATGTCTACTTCTTAACTTCGACATTGCTGTAGATTATTGTAAATATTCCAGGACGAAAGTGATGTAATCAACAAACACAATTTGCTAATATCTAATTAACTTTATCGTGATTGCGAATAAATAAATATCAACATCGCAATCGATCATCACGAAACCGGTCCGGTGAATACTAAAACGGATCGGTTAGAGGAAGGTAAAGTGTTTCTAGATAAAACAAAAAATACCGACAAATTGGTTGCATGGGCGGCCGTCTGGGTGTTGATAACGCAATTACTGCAGCTGCGCCAGGATCTCCCCCGAATTACTTCAAACCCGCCGTTCAAACCATCATTTTCATTTTGCCCGATCTGTTCCTGCAAACTAAATTTTTGTTTTTGCTATTTACGTTAATCGTGCCATAATTAAGGTGTATTTTGGGTTTAATTTCTAAAATGCCATTCATGGACATGCGCAAAATTGGCTTATGACTTCTGTCTGATTTTATATTGAATGCTCTATATACCATTGATCCCCCGACCACCGCTAGCGAATTGATTAGGGCCGCCGTAAAAAACATTTGGCCAAACACTGTATACATGTATTTTAGGCTTACTCTATCTCACCATGTATACTATTATACGCTTTATTCCGTCCAGGTATCAAATGTTGTTTATGGTCAATAATATCGCCCCGCTAACGTCTTGAACCGCCTACACAATTGTGTTGAAGATTATTTTTTTTAAATAATTTACTTCAGAACAAGGTGGACATGAATGATATTCAATAGTCCTTTTCAAAGTTACCACCTACAAAATCACAAAAAAACAGCCTCCCAGCATTTTATTGTGACTATACTAGCTGTGGAGTAGGCCCTGTGGGTGTTTGTACACATTGAAACACATAACCTTGTACCCTAAATCAAGGTCAAGGTCATTTAAACATCCAGGTTTGCATTTGCAAGTATGACTATTTCGGTTGCAATTCTAGTATTACTTACCAGGAATAATTCATAGTAGTGTATTTACTCATTACTCCATGGGACTGGACGATCCCATAGAGCCGGCCCGGAGAGCCGGGGACAGAATAATTTGAATTGATGTTTTGTTGTACAAAGAGAGCAGATTTGTCTAATCCTTGCAAGTGTAAGTTCATACATGTACTTCTGTAAACTTGTACAAATCCCAGTTTCACCCAAATTGAGGGTGCAGTCTCCAGCACATCTCTGAGTGTTGCTTTTAATTCCCCGAACTTGCCGAATGGGTGCAATTCCGCAAAATTATGCACTTGGTTATTTGCTTTGATTAATGCATGGGACCCTTTCGAGCCGTTATATATTGGATCCTTTCTAAGTGTTTCGATACTTTTTGTGAGCAGTTTATATCCTTGCTCTGCACTAGTAACGTCAGAACGCATTCCAATAATCGCGTCTAGTATTATTGCGCGCACGATTTTTTGGGCTGGCGCGAATATCGACGCATATAGAATCAGGCATTTTGTCATATATCTTGCGGGGATACGCTCTGAAGTCACTGTACGGAAGCGTATAGACGAACAAAGTTAATTTTCATCATTGATTAAAATTCTCACATCATTATATCAAGCTATCACACAAACAAGTTCTTAAATTTTCAAGGTATGATTTATTTCGAATATCGTATATTTACAATAATATATATATAGGGCCTATCATTGTTACGGGAACGTTTTAAGTGCCATCAGATGGCAACATAATTATCTTGCCAAGTCTACATATTATCAACATTATGTCAACATGGTCATATATTTTTTCTCACCTTCTTGACTTAATAAGGTGGCTAGGTTGTCATGGCGATATAGATTATCTTGCCAAGTTGACTTCCCAATACAAGTAAATCTCGCCATGAGAACATCTACCTTTTGGGAAGTCAACTTAGCAAGATACTCTCTCGCCATGACGACATTTACTTTTTTGTGAATTCAACTTGGTAAGATAATCTATCTCGCCATGACAACCTAACCATCTTATTAAGTCAAGAATGTGAGAACAAATATATGACCATGCCGACATAATGTTGATAATATGTCGACTTGTCAAAATAACTATGTTGCCATCTGTTGGCACTTAAAACGTTCCGTACATTGTTTTGACATTTCGATGCCATATTTATAAAATGTATATGTGTATTCTTTATTCGATATACATGTATATAATTCCTGGGTTACCTAGTAACCATTACAATATTGATTGTTTAATATATGTATATACAGGGTGTCCCTAAAAATTGGGTGCACATGTTTGCGCAACTTGTTTACCATAAAGTTCTATAATTTGGTGTAATATATTTAAACACACAGAAAGGGGAAACACTTAGCTTTCAGATGCCGTTTAGTTCATCTGATTTAGTTTTGTCAATCCTGAGATATACCCAGTTTATCAAAACTACCCAAAATCGACGTTGCGCCACTTTTACAGAAAGAATGATTATGAGCGTCACTCAAAACCATACTAACATTTGGTCTATCCATGGCCATTAATCGTCTTGAAACATGGGGTGGGCATTTGGCAAGATGTATTTCTTTGTTTTTCAACCAGTGATATTTAACGTTATATTCCTTATAAATTCCATAACTTTAGAAATAAAGGAGATTTTGCCATGAAAATACCACCAAAAATTGTGATAATTCAAATAGTATTTTTAAATATGGTTTCAAAAATGTAAATGCTTTACCTAATTTGCATAATAATTAAAAACAGTGTTTCTAGACTTCAAACGCTGTTTTCTCGAAATGGTCGTTTCGATCAATCCCGGGGTTATTTTTCAAAAACGAAAGCATGTATGAAGCTGAAATTTCGAATGGAACTAGAATAAATAGTTCAACAAGAGATGACATAGCCTTTTTTGCATATTTATTCTTTAAAAAAAAATTAAAGCCATTTTAATTTTCAAAAATGCTCATTTTTGGTTAAAAAAATGATTTTTAAATATTTTTCGTCAAAAAAAATGCAAATTTGAAAATTGGGACACAAATTTGAAAAAAGGGCTATGTCATCCCAACATTTATGTGTATAAGCATATTTTTCGTTGAAAAAATCAACGACAAATGTTTGCGTATTCTCAGGATTACCCCGGGATAAAATAGCCGATAAAATCCAAGATGGCCGCCATTATTATGCAAATGAGATGAATTTTGGAAAAAAATTCTCCGGCAATCCTCTAGTATGGTCATAAGTATCAACATATTCAAAAATGAACTTTGTAGGACTTAAAATAACAAAAAAAGTTGTTATGGTAGACCATCACCTTAAAAGAGACCGAGGAACAAAAATGAATCAATTAACGAAAAATGTTGTCCTTGGAATATGTGGTAAGGGATTTCTACGAGCAGTTATTGTGGGATTCCTCTGAAGTGCACGCCGCACGTCAACGATGTGTTACTTTGTCCTGCCATTGTCTTCCAGAATGTTCTTTATTCATATTGGTGCTTGTACCATTTACCAAGTATTTCCGATACTCCTTTGCATGTGTATTCCTAGATGGTACGAGAGTGTTTGGGAAATGAATGGCAAACTCTTTGATGACTTCAGCTGGACTTCTCGTTTCATGATATTTTGATACCATGAACACCCTCTCTTCTAATGTAAATTGAGGCCGCACCCCGCCATGTCTGTCTTGTTTTGAAAATGAAGGCCCAGTGAACATTTTGTGAAACCTCTTCAAAAGGACTGGTTCGAATCATGTAACAAACATCTTTATATTCACTTCTGCTTGGATACACAGACATTCATTCTATTATTTAAACATATTCAATCTCAATACATAAATGTTATTTTGCATAACACCGGTGAAGGGCAATCGTACAAGTAGAAGTTGTATCTTAGGAGTAAACCTTTGAAACTGTAAAGAGTGGCACAACATCGATTTTGGAGAGCTCTAGTTAATTGGCCATATCTCAGGTTTGACACATCCAAATCAGATGAAATAAGCAGCATCTGAAAGCCAGGTGTCTATTCTTACCATATATATATATAAACATCTTACACCAAAACTAGAACTTCATGGTCAATAAGTTGGGTAAACACGTGCACCCTTTTAGCATGTTTAGGGACACCCTGTCATGCCTGTATATAAAACGAGATAATCAATATAAGACAGATAGTGCTCAATACCATGATGAGTAGAGGTTTATATCAAATAAAACACTTTTTAAGATGTAGTTCGCTACCTTGGGTTTCTCGCTTACGCGATCATCAGGCAAACTAAATGTTTTCCTTCCATACAGCGAAGTCAGTGAGAAAATATTCGCGTAAAACTGCTCGCGCATGAAAAACGCAACCCACTGAAGTTCATGACATACTACACAATCGCTTACGCTCCTTATATTAATAGTGCTATTTACCAAATAAGGAGCGTCAGCGGCAAATCGCTCCGAGCGATTGGGTAGTATGTCACGAGCTTGATACTGCTGAACAAATAGAGAAAACTGCGTATAACATGTTTTACATTATTTGTTCCCCCAATGTTAATGAGAAGTTGTGAAAAGTCCCGTTTCAAGGATCCTTACACTATTACATTGACGACACGGTTTTGTCTTTTTTGTACGAAACCATATAAAACTGTTGCTAAGGTATATAAAAATGGGTTGATAGCCGAATTAATGGGCAGAACAAAAGTTACAATCCATGTATACACCTGAGGTGTGACCGTGTGTTTCCCACTCTGTACAAGGATAGAAAGTATGATTATAGGCAACCAACACAGCATATCGGTGAGCACAATCACGCCCATTTTGACAGCCATTCGGAGTTCTTCCTTATGATCCCGATTTCGCCCTGCTTGCTTGGCTGTTTGTCGCACTGCTATGAATATACCAATATAGCAAAATACAATTAATAGTATACACATGAAATTGATAATGGAAAATAACGCTATACCAAAATACATGCCTGGTTTAGAACCAACAACATTATTAACAGTATTATTGAATACAATATGTTCGCGTTTTGAACTATCATATATTCCTAGATCATACTGCCAGTACATAGTCTCAAATGTGTTGCTTCTAGAGAGTGGGAGACCAGTACATACCTCAGAAATGTCGTAAAAATCAGGTTTGAATCCTGATAAGATGGTTGAAATTACACCTAAAATTACAGTGAGTACCCAGATGGCCGCTATGAATACCTTAACGGACGTTACGCCTAATCTGTTAGTGCTATAAGTATACTTGATACCCGTAAACCGGTCTATGCTTATCAGCATGATGATGAAGATAGAAACCTGACTTGATATCACGGATAGCGTCCCGGCTAATTTACAGGTAATGCTTGATCTCCATGCTTCGGAGGGAAAATAACCAAGGTTTGAATAATGTATATCCGCTGCAGCTATTATTAGCATATATATACCCATTAAGAAATCTGAGATTGACAGATTTGAGATCAATAATAACTGAACTTCGTTATTTTCGACGTTGCGTTGCCAGTAACGATAATAAAGTACGCACGCATTACTGACGACAGCAAAAATGCCTAATATCCACATAGTTACTCTTTGAATTTGATTTGAAAGCAATCTGCCACATGTCAGAAATTGTGAACGTGGAATTATTGCGTTGCATTTAGCTGATTCTATGAAGCAGCAAGTAGCAGCATTATCAACTAATATCTTTGCTGGTGTGTGGTTGTGAAACAATGTAAAGGATTCAAGGTTTACCGCGTGCAACTTATTGAATCTCAAATCTACAATGTCAAGGGAAGGGAATAGATTATTCCCAAAATACAACCTGCTATCAAATCTATTAAATCTGTTTTTAGATAAATCGAGATACTTTAAATTGGACATGTTTTGAAACACACCATTTTCGAATTTCGACAACTTATTGTTCTTAAGTGATACATATTTAAGCTGTTGGTATTCTACAGATGTAGGCAGCTGAAATAGAATGAGATCATTGTTACTTAAGTCAAGGTATTCAAGGTAACGAAGTGAGTGTAATACCTGCGAATCTATCGTCTTGATTTCATTGTTGGATATATCTAACCACTCCAGGCTGGTTAGTGATTGAAACTGCGTCGGGTGCAGCTCCATAATATCATTGTTGGTTACATATAACCCCACCAGGTTGGTTAGTGATTGAAACTGCTTCGGGTGCAGCTCCACAATATCATTGTTGGATATATCTAACCACCCCAGGTTGGTTAGTGATTGAAACTGCTCCGGGTGCAGCTCCACAATATCATTGTTGGATATATCTAACCCCTCCAGGTTGGTTAGTGATTGAAACTGCGCCGGGTGCAGCTCCATAATATCATTGTTGGATATATCTAACCACTCCAGGTTGGTTAGTGATTGAAACTGCGCCGGGTGAAGCTCCACAATATCATTGTCGGACAAATCCAACCCACGGAGCCTGCTCCAATATAACGCGTGAACAGGGTGAAAGATTGACGAATCAGAGGCTGTGTTGTTATGATTGGTCAGTCCATAGTCAACAAATGCATTTGGCTGAAGCCCATTTAATCTGATGCTTCTCAAAGATAGGGATAACGCTTGCGGCAGGTTTGTCAGCTCAAATTGCGATTTGAAACTATATAAATATTGGAATGAAGAGCTGAAGTCAGACAGGTGAGGGTTTTCATCGAAGCTTTTTATCTCAGAGTCTTCACTGAAGCTTTTGGAGACTCTATTGGAACCAGTCATCTCAGAGTCTTCATCGATGGTCATCTCGGAGTCTGCATGATACGGTCGCAAGAAATCTGATGGATACAATACCGGTCGTACCGATGATGGTCTATTTGGACAACTAACGTTTACATCCGGATTGCCGAGTATACACGTGCATTCAGTAGGGCATTGGAATCTTGTGGAAATCTCGACTACAAAATCCCTATAAAAGTCATGCCATATAACGCATCCTGTCGTGCAATTTATGGAGTGGTCGTATATACCGTGAACATCAGTGAACCCTGAAGATGTTATTATTATGATAATATAGGTAAATACCCAATGTAAGCAATCCGTCATATTTCGTGATCTTCTTGGTGATGCCATCGTCAACAGAAATAGCCGGTTTCGCTGCCGGAATGATGAAAGTGACGACGGGTTCGGGGATTGGCGAAGTCGGTACCTCTTGCTACACAGATATGTCTAAGCTGCGACCAATATACTATGGTCTCTAATATAGCGGTTTTATCTTCAAAATCATCTTTCGGATCAAAATAAGAGCACGTATAAAGTCAAACTCGCTGTTTTCTCATTCATCTCGATATACCGTGTAAATATCAAAGCTTTTATCAGTTCAGACGGAGCCGTGTCATACGACAGACTGCTGAGGATGAACTATGACTTAAGTACAACCACAATTGTGTGATATACCAGTTTGGCTCTGTAGAATGAAAGACGCCGCTGCGTGATGTAATGTATGAACATGAAGTCACATCATTATATATACTCCTTGGTCACATCATCAGTCACACGTCACGCCCCTTTAGTAACGGGTGAGTTTTGCTCAAGTGAGACCATGGTAAGACTATATGCTCGGTATCAGACAGAACTGCGTGGGGAAAATAGAGGCCATGAGATGCGGATAATATGAGCCAATCACTACCCGTGGCTCTGATGCAATGTAAGGCAAAGGGAAGGGCGTAGCGATGACGTAAACCAGCCGAAAAAATTGCATGGTCAAAATCGCAAATGTACCGACGGAGCTCGTGTGTACCATGATTTTGCCGACAGATTTGATGAAGGGGGCGGGGGTGGGGAAGCCCTTGCCCTCACCCAGTGCAGTCATGTGGACGAATATTCTTGAGCAGTACCCACTGGTACCAAGGCGTGATTCACATTCAACTACGAAATAAAGAACATATAGACCGGGATAGGCTATAGACAGAAGGAACTATTTCGAGTTTCGATTCGATTTTAGTGGTTGAAACACGTTGAAAGCAGCTCTCGGCTACTCGACTATGATTATTGTCATGATTGTAGTCGTTTCAGAAATTGCCATTTCATAAATATTTTGAGAAAAAAACCCTCATAAAACCTCCAAAATGACCGATCCTACCTGAGAGGTCCGTGGTTATATCAGGCCAAAAATAGCTAATAGCCCTTCAGTTATAGTATTCCCATAACCTTTAGTTAGCATTTTCATAGACTTAAAAAAAAACCACACAAAATTGGGCTCATCGCGCGTAGAATTATGCAGTAAAATCTGAGACCAATATACCTAAAGGTATATCGGTATATTGGTCTCAAGACCAATATTGGTATATTGGTCTATACCTAAAGGTATATTGGTCTCAAGACCAATATACCTTAAGGTATATTGGTATATTGATCTCAAGACCAATATACCTAAAGGTATATTAGTATAGGTATATTGGTATATTGGTCTCAAGACCAATATACCTAAAGGTATATTGGTATATTGGTCTCAAGACCATTATTGGTATATAGGTCTATACCTAAAGGTATATTGGTCTTAAAGGTATATTGGTATATTGATCTCAAGACCAATATACCTAGGTATATTGGTCTCACTGTAAAAGCGGGAGTCAAAGTGACTCCATTTAAAGGCATATCATGTGATCTTTTCCAGAGAGTGCCCTCTATTCATGAATTTTTTTAGAAAGTAGATTTTCTTGCAGATTTACATTTCGGATCATAAATCGTACATACATTCCAAGTTACAGGGCGATACGATTCTTAATAACTTCAAAATCATGGTTTTAGAGTGAAAATAAACTGTCGGGTTAACACGACAGTTTATATTTTTACTCTAAATTCACGCTAAAACCATGATTTTGAGGTAATTATGAATCGTATCGCTCTGTAACTTGGAATGTATGTACGATTTATGATCAGAAATGTAAATCTGCAAGAAAATCTACTTTCTAAAAAAAAACATGAATAGAGGGCGCTATCTGGAAAAGATCACATAATATGCCTTTAATGCGCGCGGGTATGTGAGACGGATCTTCTTTCTTTTTTTCTTGGCCTTATAATAGAACCGGATTGGGTTTTTTCTTCGCCTTGTACAATCTGAGACTAATATTTAGGTATAAAGGGTTCAACAAAAGAAAGTATACCACTTTGTTAATGTCATTCTGAGTAACATTCAATTTTTCTTTGACCAAACAGGCTAGATATGCATTTAGATGAATCTTTTAGGCATAATTTGATACAAAATTTGCCCCCTAACAACAAAGATAAACCATGATAAGCATAATTTCCTTTTTTCAAAAGTCTCATTTCCAATACATGCAATATACAGCACGAGAAAAAAGGACCAATTGGGGTCTCTCTGTGTGTGTGTACAGCCAGGATTGACGGGGCTTTCGATCGCATAGTACAAATGCGTTGATTCGTACGACATTGTGCGGGATATTTAATTCTGACATTAAAGTGCATGGCAGTAAATACGGCATTATATATATGTGTGTGTTAACAATTGAACCCTTTTTCTCGTGCTGTGTATTGGAAATGAGACTTTTGAGAATAGGAATTTTTTCTTTAAATGGTGCTAATCATGGTTTATCTTTGTTGTTTATCTTTGTTGCCTACTAGCCTGTTTGGTAAACAAAAATTGAATGTTACTCAAAATGACATAAACAAAGTGGTATACTTTCTTTTGTTGAACCCTTTATTAGTCTCACGTACAATTGTACAATTCATTGTACAATTAGTCTGGTACATGTATAATGGTGTAGGTCTTATGATAATGTCCTTCATAATGTAATCAGCCGTCCCCAGTGGCGCAATCGGTTAGCGCGCTGTACTTATAAACAGTACCTGGGCCTACCGCCTAGCTACCTTGTAGACATGCGGAGGTTGTGAGTTCGAGCCTCACCTGGGGAAATGTTAGGCCTTTTTTATTTTCTAAATGAAACAATATAATGAACAAAATTAACATTCACATTTACTGTTCATATTGGGTGCTTACCACAGCAGCCTAAGCGTTAATCCCATAATACTACCAAATATTAAAAGATAGGGGCTATTCTTTTGTTCAAATCCGGTGAGATAAACCATGAACGCTGCGGGTTACGTGTAGCCTATGTTACAAAAACATAAATGTATTCTTTTTTTAAATATATTATGATATAGGCCTATAGTAGGAGCCCCAGACCTCAAATTGAGAGGGTGACCCCTGACCGCCTAACATACTCCCATTTTTATTATTTTCTGGAAGAGATATACCTAGTTTATTAACAAGAATTAGTTGTCCTGCTACGTCCTTGTCCTGCTCTTGCGAAAGCCAAATATGACAATATTTATATGCAGCGATGGAAATACCCACATGACTTTCCACCCGGGGTAGAGCGACCCGGGGTAGACCGACCCGGCCTTGATCAACCCTAAAGGTGCGTTCATACTCCCGTCGTTGCGCATCGGCCGACGTCGATGGACATCGGCGCGCGAGTTGAAGCAATGTCAACTTTTATCCATCAACGACGGGAGTACGAACGTACCTTAAGTCGACCAACCCTGGGTGGACTACAATAGCGCCCTCACGGAATAAACCATAATACTGTTTAAAAAACACCTTGGAAACTATATTCATTCTAAATTATTTGTTAAAAAACTCAGCATTCTAAAACAACCCCGGGACTGTCCAGCCCCGGGACTGTCCAGCCCCGGGACTGTCCAGCCCCGGGACTGTCCAGCCCCGGGACTGTCCAGCCCCGGGACTGTCCAGCCCCGGGACTGTCCAGCCCCGGGACTGTCCAGCCCCGGGACTGTCCAGCCCCGGGACTGTCCAGCCCCGGGACTGTCCAGCCCCGGGACTAACCCTAACCCTAACCCTAACCCTAACCCTAACCCTAACCCTAACCCTAACCCTAACCCTAACCCTAACCCTCGTCCACCCAGGGTTGGTCGACTTAGGGTTGGTCGACTTAGGGTTGGTCTACCCCCCTAACCCTCGTCCACCCAGGGTTGGTCGACTTAGGGTTGGTCGACTTAGGGTTGGTCTACCCTGGGTCGCTCTACCCGCGGGTGGAAAGTCATGTGGGTATTTCCATTGCTGCATATTTATACACCACCTTTTGAATGGCGAATTCACTGTTTGAAAACACATCGTAGTGGCAATGGTAGGTACAGTCATCGTATATACTGAATCAAACAGGTAAAAAACATCTTAATGAATTCATATAATATTTTGAACAATGGTACATACTTCAAGAATGGGGAAAATTATGTTCAAGGTCAAGTGAGAGTTAACATCACAAGTTCTATCACACCAATAATATAAATTATATAGACCAAACATATTTGGACGTATTTGTATTCAGATTCAATACGTTTTATTTGTGATACTCTGAGATCACAATCAGTTTTAATAAAGCATAATTATACGATTCTTGATAAAACACACTATAAAAATATCTAAATGTGAGTATAAGTCTTCGTATAATCACTATGGTTTGGCTTATTTATTTCGAACATTTCTGACACGACTGGCATGGCATGAAAAGGGTAAATGGAAAACTATCCAAATTTGAAAATGAAGCTCCATGGAAACACTCGTGTCGTGTGTTGCGGTCGCGAATAGTTGCGTATTCAAAACAACCGCTGCCTCAATATTGATGATACTCTTTTTTATTAATGAATATTAGAGATGTTTAATGAATGGAAAAAGACACGGCAAATTAAGCAGGATTCATCAACTAAACCTATGTAAAGAAATCGTGTTTCATATGATATCTAGTTTTCTATATACGTTATATCGCTTGCAATAATTGCGACAATGGCTGAAGTTAATCAATACGTCTGATGGTAAAAGCTATACTATACAACGATGCGTTAAAAATCTGGTCCACGTCTTTTTTCGGCAAAATCAGATTGTCTGCGTTCATGGTGTTTATGCTTATTGAGTTACAGGCGGAATTAGAAGGCCCAGCTCGATGGCGAGTACGTCATATTGCCAATAAAGAAGTTAAAACGTAGCCGGATGGTGTTGTTTTTTATTTATTTCTTGGCCCTCGATTTGTTTGTCCTTTTTTTGTCATTGCCCAATATCTGCAGTCCTCCAAAATACCTTTACTTTTGTTTTTGCAGTCGAGGTGTATTTCCGATAACAAGGCAATGCATTTTAAAAATGGGTCGGTCGGTCGGACCCGTAGATTGCGTAGAGCCTGGTGTGGTACTACACAATCGCGCGACGCGATTTGTCGCTTACGCTCCTTATAAAGAGTGCTGTTTACCAATAAGGTGCGTCAGCGGCAATCGCTCCGAGCTATTGGGTAGTATGTCATGTCCTTAGGGCTAGTTATTGCAACATACATGAATGGTTGTAATCAAAGTTAGTATTATGCAATGTTCTTGTAAAAATTCATGCTTTGTGATGTATAAGTAAAAACCTATTGGCTCGGCTTAGATAATAGTTTCTGTTTAATACATGAAGCTCCATGGAAACACTCGTGTCGTGTGTTGTTGTTGTCGTGACTACAAAACAACCGCTACCTAATTATTGATAATGTTCTATTGTATTAATAAATATTTGAGATTTTTAAAGAATGGCACAAGACACGGCAAATTAAACAGGATTCATTAACTTATCCTATATGTAAAGAAATCGTGTTTCACATGATATATATTTATCAGTGATGATAATCGATACATGTGATGGTAGAAGCTACAACGAACGATGCATTCATAATCTGGACCACGTTCTTTCGGCAAAGTCAGATCTTTCGGTTTTGATGCTTTTACTCATCGCAGTCAGAATTAAAAGGCTCAAGCTGATGTCGTAATGTAATGCAAATAAAGAAGAAAAACGTAAAAAACAAACAAGAAAAACAACACCAATATACTTACTGTATAGCATCATGAACATGAACAATAATAAACCCCTGTTAGATTTGATTAGACCAACAGGATCCTTGTACGTTTTCAATAATCTATACACAAAACAAATTAGTAGACAACAATATAATCCAATATGGGAGACATTATTCTAATACCAAGAAGATCATCACTATTTTAGAAAAAGAGAGAAAATTGGCAGAGTTCAATTACAAATTATTATATAGAATCATCGCTACCAAAGCTAACTTATATAAATGGAATAAGGCGAACTCACCTAATTGTTTTGAGTGCAACACATCAGATGATTATCTACATTCATTTATTGCCTGTCCTTTGTCAAAAAGCTTTTGGGTTCATTTTAAAAGATTTATTATTTCTAACAATATTCCATGTCCAGAGATATCGTTAAAAATCATTGTGCTTGGTTATAAACCAGATAATCAAAATGTATTGAATGTAATGCTAAATAGAATGCTTAGTCTGGCGTCGTTCACTCTATATAGATCCAGACATATCAAGATCGCTGATAATAAAAACGTTGATGCATTTAAATGGTTTCTATACGAATTAAAATGGAGAATTAGTATCTTGTGACACAGTGAAAATGTGTGGCATAAGATTGGCAAAAGCCTACATAGCACAGAGTAAATAGTAGGTTCTGATATTCTTCTTGTAAAACACATAACAGCCCATATTATATATTGCTTTGTTTGTCAACTCAACTGCGAAGGTCATGTGCCATTGATGATCATTAGCCATCTATCTTCATGCAAATGGTAATTGTTGGTACATGCTGTTCGCTGGTAGAGTCATGTTTTTTTTCTTCTTCATATTTGTAACTTATTGATATATTATTATTATGTTATATAACTATGTATAGAATATAGATGAAAGAAAAATAAAATGAATGAAAAAAAAATTTTAAAAAAAGAATTTAAAAAAAAGAAAAAAAAAAGAAAAAAAAAAGAAAAAAAAAGAAGATCATTACGAGAGGCCATTGACGATATTCTCAACCAGATGTTAAGTAGTCCTGAGTTGTCTAAGATAGAGAGCAACCGTACTAATTCAATATGTAATTATAATTACAGGAGTTATCTATGACACTCCTTCAGATCTGCCCTCACCAGCATGAAACAGAAGATTTTGCATTAGCTTTTGCACACTTGCCCCCTCTGAGACATTAGCCCTCGGGCAATTGCATCTGATTTTGTGTTTTATGGTATGGATGCTTTCGTCATTGGCAAGCGTCATTGGTTTGCTACTAAACAACAATTCTTTACTCCATCCCGTGCTATAAACGAGGCCTGGTAGTTGTGAACTCTCTTTTGCAGCTCGTTTCCATATCATTTTGATAGAGACTACGAAGTACATGGCAGGTTTAGTTGAATCCCTGATGAATTGTAATAAAGACATCAAAAAAAGTAACTCGGCTGTTGTAAAAGCATCTATAATTTTAAAATTGTTACTCATATTCTAAAAATGAAAATACCAGGAGACAGACAATTTAATTACGGTGATTTTGACACCTTGTTTGTTAAAATCGATGAAGTATTGTTGTCGCGGTATGTGCTTACAGATGAAAAGTGCCCATTTCCATTATTGCAGTAACTCCTATTGATCTCTCTGATTCAGCGTGAAGATAATAGCGGGAATTTTGATTAGCTGTTCTTGTTGTGCTGTAAACTTGATTAGCATAATCCGGGACAAATTTAATGGGGATGACAGGCGTACTTCTTTACAATTAAAAAGGATGAATTTAAAACTCCAAATGCTCAGAAGGTCCGTGAAGACAGACAGGACAGGTCATCGCCATGGGCAAACTATCAACATTCCCGCTATTATCTTCACGCTAACTCAGAGATATCAATAGGAGTTACTGCAACAATGGAAATGGGCACTTTTCATCTGCAAGCACATACCGCGACAACAATACTTTATCGATTTTAACAAACAAGGTGTCAAAATCACCGTAATTAAATTTTCCGTCTCCTGGTATTTTCATTTTTAGGATATGAGTAATAATTTTTAAATTATAGGAGCTTTTACAACAGCCGAGTTACTTTTTTTGATGTCTTTAGATTACATCCTGGTGATCGTATGTGCAAAAGCTTACCATGTATCTGGTACTTAAACTCGACGAAATCCATGTGCCAGTGTCCTTGTATCATTGAAGAAATGATGATGACGTTGGTCTTGACATCAGATGTATGTTACTGTTAGTGTTCTTTCAAGTCATCCACCAATTTATTCTTAAATTGCAAGGATAAGGATGTAATCTACTTTGTTTGCTTTACGCATGGCATAATATGATATTCACGGGGATGTTTCTCATCTGTTTCAAAGAGAGAGCTCAGGGTATGGTATCCACCCTGATAGAATTCACATCCAGCTTGTCACGTTCCTCCAATGTATTGGCGAAATACAAAATCCTTAGCAAAGCGTTTTCTTCTTCGAAGGCTATCTTTGTTTTCATTGCATGTGATTCAGTCAGCTTACACTTTTCAAGGAATGTTGGTTTGCGCACTGGTTGCACTTTATCGATGCCAGATATTTCTGCTTCAACTCCTTATTCTATCATGTCTATGGCCAGCCTGAACGAGATCCATTAACGATGACACTTGGCCTGTTGAAATAATTTAATTATCCCATATCAATGGGGATTGATCAGTTTGGATTTGATCAGTTGCAGGATCTCACCTATCGCACTGACATTCTTAGCATCAGAATATGTTTAATGCCTTGATGAATCTTCATTCTTTATATGGACCATTAATACTTTTGTTTGTCCTGGTACAGCTGTTCATGTTTGCAATCTCTGGATCACCACTTGCAATTGTCTCTGGCAACATCACTCCCTACTTTAAAACATCAACATGATAATGTTGTACCCATATTGTACCCGAATTTTAACCTAAAGGACTTTGATTTAACGATATAATTGATCACCAGTGTTGAATCCCGTGTTGAATTATCGTGCTGATGTACAGCTTGGACATAATGCGGCAGTGTCATCCGTATAAAGTATTTATTTTTTATTAATCAAGGTATCACAGGATATCTAACATTCTTTATATTACTTCATCTGTGTTTGAATTGAATTTGTATTCAAGCAAGATCGCATCCCAGATAACATAACAATATTGGCCCAATATTGGCCCAATATTGATTTTTCATTGGCCCAATATTGGCTTACAATATTGGCATAATATTATTTGGCCATTGGCCCAAGCTTGGCCCAATATTGGCACTCGCCAATGAGTGCCAATATTGGGCCAATACTGGGCCAATATTGGAACTCGCCAATGAGTGCCAATATTGGGCCAATACTGGGCCAATATAACATAAAAATATTGGCCCAATATTGATTTTTCATTGGCCCAATATTGGCTTACAATATTGGCATAATATTATTTGGCCATTGGCCCAAGCTTGGCCCAATATTGGCACTCGCCAATGAGGGCCAATATTGGGCCAATATTGGGCGATCTTGGAGAAATGTTAGGTAGGAAGCCACAATCAAGGAAAAAAGGTTGGCACACTTTGTCCTAATTACGGAAAAAACCCGCCCCTCTCCCCGGAGGCAATGTTGATCCGAGTCATATTATCAGAAGCCTTGGCAGTTCCCCCAACATTGATTGATGGGGGGTGGGGAAGGATATAAGAAAGGGGGAGACTTTTGCTTTCTATTAAACAGTGCTATGTCCCAAGTGTGATCTCAATTGCGAGCACAGGGATAGTTGTAATGAGTTGCGTCAAGTGTGCCAACTATTATTTTCCTTGATTGCAGGTGGCCAGGACCAATTTGGCCAAGGGCAAGCCTAGGACAAGGGAACAAATCTTCAAGGGACAGGACAAGGCACAAGATCCTAGCCAAAAGGCCGGGAAGCGATAACTCTTAACAGCGGCCGCCTTTTTTAGACCACGTCATAATTTGAATATCAAATCAATGGTGTTATTTCCCGCCCCTGGTATATTGCGCCCATTATTGGACCAATATTGGTTGCCAACATGATGCCAATTGAAGAGCGCCAATGTAAAATATTGGTCCAATATTGGTGACCAAGAGAGTGCCAATGGCATTGGCACTCAATTGGTCACCAATATTGGTCTAATATGGGTTGCCAACATGATGCCAATTAACGAGCGCCAATGTAAAGCCAATATTGGTCCAATATTGGTGACCAATAAAATGCCAATGCCAATATTGCCAATGGGGAACCAATATTGGCCCAATATTGGTCAACAAGATAATGCCAATGCCAATATTGCCAATATTGGGCCAATGTAGGACTAATATATGTATGTTGTCTGGGATGTGTCTCCGATAAAAGATTTGTTCCCAAATTAACCAATCTAATTCTGAATTTCTGCTCATTTTCAGTAACATCGGACATGAACGGCTTTTTTCAAAAAGAAGGGCACCGTCAAAACGGATATGACTTTGCAGTCATCTCCGTCACATGAGTAGGCCTATTTGATGCTCATAATGTGTAAAATAATACACCATTGGACACAATTATCAGTTGTAATTTATAAATAAATAGTGTTTTCATGCTAACTTAGCTGAAATGTATGTTCTCTAAGGCTGGGTTCACATAGGAGTATACTATTCGGGTATACGGTGCACGTTTTGCAGGGCACGCGTATAGCTTGAATCGAAACAATGTAATTTCATACTACCAGGTCACATAAGAGGGCACTATTCGAAAAGGCCGTATACCTGCGTATAGTGTAGTATAGTATAGTATACCGGGAATCGTGCGTGTTCGATTGTCGTGCACCGTATACCGGCCCGTTTGGAGGAAGCAGCTGCAATTCGTGTGTACAGGCGTTCTGAATTTCCCCAATCACGATTTATAAACAATGTATTGCGTAGAATAGGGTAAGTTAGAAAAATAGGACTCCTTTGTACTCATTTTATTGCAATTTAATAGACCGAGTAGGGCTCGCGTGCTATCCTATGTGACTCGCCGTGCCCGTATAGCGTATACCGAATACCGTATACCGTATACCGTATACCGTATATCGTATACCGTATACTTCTATGTGAACCCAGCCTAAGAGGGTTTCGATGAAAAATAAGATGACAGTTAACATTTTAACCAAAAATCGGTACTTTTTGAGATTGTAAACTTTTGCAATGTTTTAAAATCGGTATGTTATACTGAAACAATAAAACATTTGGATTTATTTGAAGAGAATACTCTTCATTATTTTATAGTTTGGGATATGTATGTCAATTTATAGTCTGGAATCATATACATTTTCTAATGGATTTGTATACTGAAAATGTGACGGAGACTGATGACTCTCGTGTGACCAAACCTATAAACAATAAGGGACAAAATCAATTAAATATCCGTAAAGATTGTGCCAAACATGTTTTTAATATGTTACAGATATTTATTTTGTGAAAAAATATTCAAAGCTAGAAAAATTTTAATTTTAAAACCGAGTTTCTAGAAACTTGAAATGCAACATTTACCAAACATGACATAAATTGCCCGCTTAGGCTGGGTTCACATAGGAGTATACTATTCGGGTATACGGTGCACGTTTTGCAGGGCACGCGTATAGCTTGAATCGAAACAATGTAATTTCATACTACCAGGTCACATAAGAGGGCACTGTTCGAAAAGGCCGTATACCTGCGTATAGTGTAGTATAGTATAGTATACCGGGAATCGTGCGTGTTCGATTTTCGTGCACCGTATACCGGCCCGTTTGGAGGAAGCAGCTGCAATTCGTGTGTACAGGCGTTCTGAATTTCCCCAATCACGATTTATAAACAATGTATTGCGTAGAATAGGGTAAGTTAGAAAAATAGGACTCCTTTGTACTCATTTTATTGCAATTTAATAGACCGAGTAGGGCTCGCGTGCTATCCTATGTGACTCGCCGTGCCCGTATAGCGTATACCGAATACCGTATACCGTATACCGTATACCGTATATCGTATACCGTATACTTCTATGTGAACCCAGCCTTAGGAGCGCTATTAATTCGGTCTGGTAAACCTATTGTTATCAATTACTACGAGAGGATTACCTGGTTGTATATATAAATTCGAGCAGTACTTCTTGCTAACTGATGGGTGACTTTCCATTATGTTGCAAATTACATCCATGCTCAAGCGTTTAAACTACTCAATGGGCATTGCAATACAGCCGGTTGTTTGTACACGAGAATTATGTCATTTATAGCAACCAGCTTTGATTGAAGGCGTATGTTTAAATTTGTTGCCGGTTTTTAGTGCAACAATTTATAGCGCTGCTAAGCGGGCCTTGTAGCGTAATGGAATGACCCATATAAGACGCACTGCGTGGCCGGTGAATGAGTCGGAGCAAAGCGACGCACGAAGCCGAAGGCAGGTGCAATTTAACACTTTCCACGCGGCTATTAATTTTACCATATACAAACATTCAGAAAACTTTCCTAAATGGCAAGGTCTATCTGAAGTATTACTGAACCAATACTAGGCATGTTTGTACTTATGTCAATGCATTTCTCATGGTGGTTCCAAATATGGTAATGAAATTCAATAATTTTGATATTTTTTAAACATTTTGTGAAATTTTGGAATGTCGTCTGCAGCCGCCTGCCGCATGGAAAGTGTTAAATATATACCTTGAGATGTTCGGAGTAAAAACTGTGGATGAAGTAGGCTACGGCCGGTGACAGTCCCTCAACAAGACAGCCTTAAAGGCGTCAATCGACTGATATCAGCTAGTTGGATCATGGACTTATTATAAGTCCATGGTTGGATCCACTGGAAGGTGTTCCAATTTCCATTAATATAGAATTACGGTCACACTACAGCAGTTTACCAACCTATGGTGTTTCCATTAGATACTGGCAAACAATAAACGCCGGCGAACGTCTTAATCCGAAGAGAAAAAAATAAGGACACTCACCGGCGGAGTCGACCCCCCCCCCCCCCCCCCCCCCAAAAAAAAAAACAACCTAGACGGGCATCCTAAACACTATACCACTTTGTACAACAAAATGTCGATTCAAAATTCTGATCTACTGAGCGTCGTCTGAATAAATAGAGGTGGTATTCCAACATTGTTTTAATCAAGTTTTGCTGTGTTTTTGTGAGTAGAAACAACAAAAATGGTAATTTTTAATGTTCATCATGAATTCTGAAGTTAATTCAGTTTTAAAAAAATCTTCCAAACTAACTCGTGTTCAGGCGATGGCGGACACGAACTACCGTAAATTTGAATTTCCGTTGGTTTCAATGTAAAAATGGATTTTGATTATATGACCTCATAAAATTAATTCAAACTAAATTATTTCATCCTAAAACCGCTGGAGTTGGATAACCAACTCCAGTGTCAGTATCGTTTTTGAATTAATCAGCGTTCGTCCCATTCACGTAACGTAACCTCGTACGCCCGTGGGGATACTCACGTATGTCAGTATGTAAGGCATACGGGACGTGCCGCTCCAGTGGAGCGTTTTTTCATGAGACATCCTTAGCCATGGGTAGGCTTTTCAACTGAAAAATCCTTAGACGTGGGTCTATTTTCGCGAAAATTTGCAAAAATTAGGTCTTTTTTCCCGATAATTTGCGAAAATTTGGTCTAAAATGAAGCAAAACCCCTAAAAATGGGTACCGATTTTTCCAAAATCACCCTTAGAAATGGTTAGGGGTTTTGAATCTCCAGCGGCACACCCAGGGATACTATTAATTTTGGGATAGGAAAGTCGTATACTAACGTACGTAGCGAAAACGGTCCTTTTGAATATTTGAATAAATTATGATATGAGATGATAATCGTCTGGAATGCGTCGGTGACCGGCGTGTTAGTCAGCATAGAATTGGTGGCGCTGTGCACGCGCGGTAGATTTACACACAGCTTGCTGTCAAAAAAAAAATACTGACACTGGAGTTGGTTATCCAACTCCAGCGGTTTTCGGATGAAATCATTTAGTTCCAACGTGTGATGAATTTTATGGGGTCATATAATCAAAATCCCGGGCAAAATCCATTGTTACATTGAAAGTAATGGAAAGTCAAAATTAACGACCGTTCATGTCTACCATCGTCTGCTACAATCACGCCTTATCAGTATAGCGCCATCAATTCTATGCTGACTAACTTCAATTTAAAAGTGGACCCGATCGGCAAGCTCAGTGGCACACCACTGGCATACCCCCGACCAAACCAAATGAGTACCCCCCCCCCCCCCGGGCTCGTACGCATAATTCATTCATTCATTCATTCATATTTATTCAGTACTCATCAAATTACAATTATACAATATCAAAATACACATGTAGGCCTATATATAAAAGCACACATAAAAGACATAAAAGCAAGATGCTTGCTAGAGTACGGCAGGTTTGGGAAAATGTATAAAATACCAGGAGAGTACCAAGGATAGCCCAAAAAGCCTCCATAAGGGACCGTTCATTATTTATGGTGGAGGGGGGGTTGGGACAAATTCGAGACTCGTATGTCAAAATTACCTAACCCCCCTACAGCTGAAACTGAAAATTACATGACCCCCCCCCCCTACTAACCAATAGATTTTTACACAACCCCCCCCCCCCCCCCCCCCCCCCCCCCCCTAGTCTCGATAGATACCAAATCTATGATTTGGGTATCGGCTCAATGCTATTATGTTGAAAGGAACCGTTCTAGACAAAAAATTTAGTAACCTGAAAATCCTCCGTTTTTATGTCCCACTCACCTGTTTGGAGAATCAAAGTTGTCCTTGAATGTTCACTATTTAGTCATGGCATTGCTATGAAATTAAGAGCTAGCAAAAGTGTTCTGAAAAGTCGCATTGGAATTTTTTATATAGGCACTAGCAAGAAAAACAGGGTATAAAACACAAAATCACCTTTTTGTCGGCCATTTTGAAAGAAACAACAACACAAGGTCAATTACTCAATTAGGTTTTTATTTTTCTGTGCAAGGCTACCGGATTGAATTTCATCCAAATAATAGATACATATTGGTCAAGAGCCAGGTAGGTGAACACTAACATTTTAAGTTAAATATGTCCGTTATGTCCGTAAAAACAGAATTTAGACATTAATTATTTATGTAAATTAGTCACATGATAGCTCACTTTTAGAGGGTCACGGTTCAAGTCACAGTTCTGGTTCCACTTTACAGAGTTGCTTGAACATGTACCCATATCATGGATATGGGTACTGCATGGACTACCCCCCCCCCCCCCCCCCCCCCCCCCCCCCCCCCCCCCCTCAAAATCAACTTGTCACATACTTAGGGGATGTATTTTTCTTTTGTCCATGGATTCGTTGGTTGTGCCCTCTGAACGGCCAATAATTTAATGACCAACTACATTGCGAGCGTAGCGAGGCGGAATATTTGTCATATATTTATACATTTTGGGTGGTTTTGTGAGTCTTTATCACCCGAAAAAAGTTAAAACATCCAGACAAAAACGTATGAAATATTCTACTTGTGTGAGCTTTGGTGCAGAGCTGAGAGTGAGACGAGATGAAAAGCATGCAAGAAATTACCGTTTTTAATCATATTAGATTTTGGAGCATAGGCCTAAAACATGTTTGTGTACACCTCATGGCTCTAATGTTTTCAACCATTGATGATTATATAGGTGTTTTTCCAACAGATCGTCCGAGCAGGGCGTGCATAAAAAAGATTTGCTGTACGAAAGTAGTCTCATCATAAGTAGCCTACATGTTTTGAAGTTGAAAGGTCGTAAGAAAATGTGCGCGAAGCGCAGAAAAAAATTGGCATTTACACATCAAAATAGCCTCTAAAATCACCCCAATCACCACCATCTTTATAGTTAAAAAAGTTACACAACCCCCCCTGTTTAAGAATAAAAAGTTACATAACCCCCCCCCCCCCCCCCCATTTCAACATATGAAAGTTACATGACCCGCCCCCCTATATTTTACCCAACCCCCCCTCCACCATAAATAATGAACGGTCCCTAAAGGAAGCTTATTTCCATTGGGGTCCTTTTATAGGAAAAAAGAGACATGAGGGCGAAAGACAGGAACGTGACAAGACTACGGTATAAACAGATAAATAAATATATATATATAAAAACACAAAACCCAAAGAATATTGCACAAACGAACCCTAAAAATCCCGTACCAAAGCTATGAAGCAACAAATGGATCCTGCTCAGCCACAAGGGCCTGGTCAGCCAGGTATTTTTTGATGGCCTTTTTAAATCTGAAATAATTGTTGATTTCCTTGATGGAATTAGGCAGGGAGTTCCAATGTTGGATACCGCTGTAAAAAAGGTGTTTTTAGCCTGGCCCTGGATCCTAGGAATGGTAAAGTTGTAAGAGATGATATACGTATAAACTTAAAGTTTAAATAGTCAGGTGAGAGACCATGGAAGATTTTAAAAACGTGGTTCAATTTTAGTTGGGTCACCCTATCTTTGACAGATACCAAACCAAGTTTACTACGTTGTTCTTGACCCACATGGGTACGTGGACCCATACCCAAAACGAACCTGACCACCTTGTTCTGCATAGTTTGAAGCCTATTTTTTAAATATCGAGGGAGTGGTGAAAACCAGAACAGGCATAGTCATAGTGGCACAAAATGAGTGCAAAACATAGAGTTCTGCGTGTCTTTGTGTTCAAACAAGAAGCATTTCTATATAAAAATCTCAACCTTGAACCTGCCTTCTTGATCACATCCCAGGCAATGTTTTCCCCAGTTAGAGATTGATCAAGAGTAACACCCAAATATTTAGCACTATTCGTAGATTGAAGAGATTCCCCTCCACAAGTGACTTTAAAAGAATTAACCTTCCTAAGTTTCCTTTTAGAACCAAAAAGTATACATTCGGTTTTACCCAGGTGCAAAGAGAGTTTATTATCCACTAGCCATTGGCGGCATGACTCGAGCTCTTTACTAAGTTTCAATTAACCTTGAATATACGAAAACACGCCCGTATCCGGCATTGTCTGTTCGTGTCCCTTTACATGTGTATGTGTTCAAAATGACGCACTTTTTGTCCATAATATATAAAACGTAAACTGATTCCTATGGTTTGTATTCTTTTCCACCTAACACCGTGATCTAGGATTGGAATAAGAGGTTTTAACACGATTTGGCGATTGGGGGAACTTGTAATTTTGCTATCTACCGACGACAGCAAACTGCAAGCGGACGCGAATGGCAATCGAAAGAGATATGGTGTCAAGGGCCGCCCATAGTAGTAATCCCGAAGTCCGCCAATTAAATTATTATGATATCAGTAGCTGCAATCAATTAAGATGTGAAGATTGTCAAACGTATTTGATTACATATATATTTAAATTTATAAGTCAAACAGCCATTTTATCAACTCAGAAGTGTTCATAGAATTGGACACCAAAATAAATTCAAAATGACATCATGATGAATTCATAATAAAAAACACTTTACGTTAAATACTACTCGTCAGAGTATGTTTACATTTTTTGGAGCGAAATTGAAATAGGCTCACTCGTATGAAACAAGAAATCTATCTTATTATTTCCGTGAAGACGCATCAAAGTCGACGAGATGTTTGGCAATAAAGCCCTAGAACTCATAAGGGAGTTAAAGAGATCTTTAGAAGGAACAATGACGCCGTTTAACGTGAGAAATCAAATAAGCTTATTTCATGTATTTTTATTTATAATAATATTATGATAACTCCTTGTTCTGACAAATCAAGGCTAATAAACTATTATAAAGCAGTACATATTTTGCAAACAGGTTGATTTATGTTTTAATGTCAAATTCTGGACAGGCTGTTCTGATAAATTGGACCCTTGTACTTCCATGATTAGAAGTTGCTGAACTCTGGCCAAGACCCTGCCGATAGTCAACTATCAGGCCTAATCAACGATTTAACCAAGATCCTTGACAACAGGAGCCAAGTAGATTTAATCATATTGGACTTTAGCAAGGCCTTCGACACAGTTCCCCACCAGAGGCTTCTACAAAAACTCAAAAATGTCGGCATAAATACCAGCCTGCTGGACTGGATTGATCACTTCCTCACATCAAGACACCAACAAGTCCAGCTAGAGGGAGCATCCTCGTCAGAATCGCCAGTAACATCAGGTGTACCTCAGGGGACTGTGTTGGGGCCTTTGCTTTTCCTACTATATATCAACGATTTGCCTGATACCGTGTCATCCAAAGTAAGGCTGTTTGCAGATGACTGCATATTATACAGAGAAATACGTCACCAAGACGACAGCAAACTCCTTCAACGCGACATTGACTCGCTCTGCCAATGGGAAAAGACCTGGCAAATGGCGTTTAACTCGACCAAGTGTTACTCCATGCATGTCACACACAAAACCAAGCCCCTCACTTTTGACTACAGCATGAATGACACCGTTCTCCAGAGTGTTGACCACCAACCATACCTGGGAGTAAATATAAGCAGAAACCTCGACTGGGCCTGCCACATCAAGCACGTTACCAACAAAGCAAACAAAGTGCTAGGACTCTTGAGAAGGAACATCTACTCGTGTAGCAAAACAGTGAAAGAGACCGCCTACAAAACTCTTGTGCGTCCAAGATTAGAATACTGCTCAACTGTATGGGACCCCCACCATGAAAACAACAAGGCCTCCCTCGAGAAAATCCAACGCCGCGCAGCTCGGTTCGTCCTCCGTGACTACAGTAGAAGATCAAGCGTCACTAAAATGCTCAACGACCTCAAATGGGAAACCCTTGAAGACCGTCGTACCAAGTCCCGACTAATAGCCATTTTTAAAGAAGTACACAAAATATTACCATCAAATGTAACTCCGCACCGAAACCAGGGAACCTGCGTCACTAGAAATCTCACCGGACCTCATCTACTCGAGATGCCACCTTTCAACAAAATATGTTATCAACACTCCTTCTACCCGAAATCAATCCGCGAATGGAATCTCCTGCCACCAAACATCCGGTCAATAACAGACATTTCTGCCTTCAAAAGCGCACTCTCTCAAATTGACATTAAAGAACACGTAAACAGAGCTCACTTCAAAAACTGATCACACCATCCACCACACTGACCTATGCGTTATAACAGCCTTATGGCTGTGTTTGCATAGTAATAAGCAGAAGCAGAAGCATCATCATTGAAATGAATCCTTTTTTTAGGCTTTATTAAGTTTATTATTTAAAGGTAGATGTTCCGATTTTCAACTTGAAGTTTTCTATTCTACATGAAAGGTCATCCTTAAAAAATTCGTGTTCCAAAGTTTGAGTTGCATAGCTCTAATGGTTCTTATTTTAGACGCACAAGATGCTGTGAACTGTACCCATTGAGTAGTACACAAACTATATCGACCAGTGGTTACCACCATTCGCGGTAATTCGACGTTATTTCATCGATATCTCCGTAATTATACCGATTTAGGCCGTCAAATTTCAGTATGATGATGAGAAAAATACGAGCTTTCATATGATATGAAAATCTCCGTATGTTTGAAATAATTCTGTGTTACGAAAATGTGATCGGGTCATCTACCTTTAATATAATCCTTTATTATTGTTTTTTGTTTTTCGCGGACATAATGACCCTAATTTTTTGAAATTGCGGACAAAGCATCCAAAAAGACCTCTAATTTGGGGAAATCGCGCAGACATGGTAAAAAAAAAACACCCTTTTCTGCAATTTTTGGAATGATCATGCGTACCCATATAAAGTCAATGTTGACTGAAATGGACAGGTCTTGGCTAAGACCTTGACTATCTGCAACCCTTAGCACAGACCCGTGTTATGGTTAAAAAAGCACCCTTAAAGGGGCATTGAGAGATGTATTGATATACTAAATGAGCAAATAACGTAAAGATAATCATCAACATAGGATAGCCCAAATCCAAAATGTCATACAATTCCGACATCGCCTTTATGCCAAATAAGCAAATAACGGCACTTCCGGGTTGAGATTTGCCGCTAAAGTCCGTGAGTAAAACGATAGCATAACTTCCGAATTCAGCACCTAGTTTCGATATGATCATATCGAAACTAAGAAATTCATGAAATTTTATAAGATAAACGGCGAATGTTGGTAAACTGTATCAGATGGTAGTTAGTATAATGCCTAAGTATTACGGTACTTTAATACAAACAAAAACTGATTTCCCGGATAATTGAGGGCGCACTCCCATACATATCTCTCAATGCCCCTTTAAAACCCTAACTCTACCCCCACTTTTTTCAGAATTTTTTCTTCAACGTGGAAAATCGACCAAAATATCCCCCGATCCCCAGGGATTTGATCCAGTGACTTCTCGCACCAGAGACTAAGAATTCCCCACTACACCACGGCTGTCAAGGCTACTTTGCGCAGTTTATTGCGCAAACTCTATGGGCTGGGTCCATTTTTTCATCAAAAAACTTCCACGCCGGGTGGTACCAACGTGCCCAGTCGTGGTATTTTGGGGTATATCACTGCAAATTATGTGCGTTTACTTTTGGACAAACTAAAAGTAAACTCAAAAGTAAACGCAATACTAAACACTATAAATGTGAGCCCAACAACTAAGCTGTTTTCTACCCAGCCTCAAATCAATAACTGTCCCAATATAATCACAGATGTTGGAAACATCTGTGATAATATTCACTCACTTGGAGCGTGCTTTGAGGTCAATTGGGTGCAAAATGTAAGAAACGTTAAGTTTTACGTTTACTTTTACGTTTACTTTTGTGTTTAGAATTGTGTTTACTTTTGAGTTTACTTTTAGTTTGTCCAAAAGTAAACGCTCATAATTTGCAGTGTATGGTGGGTTAGGGTTAATCCACGTTTTCATTCACACGGATGATTACAATATTATCCCTGCATGCCCCCACCCCCCCCCCCCCCCCCCCCCCAAGCAGGTACACATGCGCGTCCAAGCACATGCGCGTACACCGTCCAAGTACATGCGCGTCATCTGAAATGGACCCTAAATGGCGTAAACCAGAACACTATTTTGATACCCCTAAATGGCATAACACATACAAACCCTACCCTAGACGGCGTTACCAACACTCAATAATGCACCCATGGCATAATATAGTAATGCTCAAAATAATCTTAATTCATAATCATGAATGTGACATGCATGCATGTGAATTTGTGATATATATGCATGATTTAAAATACACGTAAAATAATTTCCACGCTTAGTGACAATGAGCAAGTATATCAATTTTGTATGCATACTAACACTATATTCTTTTTCACATTACTGTACTACGGGCGATTCCTGTAGGGGACTACTCAGCCTAGGCCACTGTACCTCATGCCATACTGTACATTATTGAAACACATTTTCCGCGGCGTTCCTATGGATTACGACTTAACTTAATAAATACCAGTTGTGTACAGTGCTCAGTATTCATGGTTCATTGGTCGTGATTTGTTATCTTCATTATGCCATATTTATTGTTATTGTGGTCGTTATATATAATCATACTCAGTCAATAATTTATCAGTATCGAAAAACAACAACAACGATGACTTATCGCAGCTCGTCGCCCACACTGTCAAAACCCCCACAGGACTCGCCCGTAGTACAGTAATGTGTATACACTGCCCTCTATGCTACTTGGCTTAAAATGGTCCGTTGGTTATGTTATGAGGAAAGGCATGTTTGTTTGTTTGTTTTGGTGGTCCGTCCGCACGAACACAGGCTTGGTGCAGTACATACAACAATAGTACCCCTAAACGTCGATACTTTGATGCTGTAATGCAAGCGTGTGCAACCTGCGGCCCGCAGGCCACATGCGGCCCGCCGACCTCTAATCTGCGGCCCGCGAAGCAATCCTAAAATTCCCACTGATGCGGCCCGTTAAACGGAACTCCCTAGTTTTACACAAATGGCGGATTGATGTGCTCCCTTATAATTAGTAGGGTGACGCGCTGCAGTACGTAAAAATAACCCAAGGCGTGATTGCGTGATAAAATTCCAGGTTAAAATGGCGCTTGCAGCAGCAACAACGAGTAAAAAGAGGAAATTACACGAAGAGAAGCGGGTATTCCATGAGCAATGGACTTCCCCTCTCCTTATTACTCCGCCTCCGGACGTGTTTTGGAATGTTTGAAAATCACTGCGGCCCGTGAATAGATCTCAAAATCACAATGCGGCCCGTGTGGTAGAAAAGGTTGCACATGCTTGCTGTAATGGATACCCTAAAGTGCGATGCCACCTAAAAAGTACCCCTTTTTCAGAAAGACGTCGACGACGTCATGTGGTGAAATCTGGACCCTTTTCGACGTGTTTTTTTTACGAGTACCCGCTTGGTATGTTCACTGACCCCCCCCCCCCCCCCCCGGGTCGGAGAGATGAAAACCGAATATTTCTCACCAATTTGGAACTGATTTTAATCAGTAATCTTTAAAAAGTCTAATCAGTGTTATTTAAACTATAATATAATAGTGTAGTCTCAGCAAATACATCATGTAATTTTGTCCCTGGGCTTTCCCCTTGCTAGCCTTCTTTTGTCATGTACATGTATCACATAAGGTCCACACTTGAAATAAGCAGCGACTGTTTGGACTCTCTTTGGTAAAGTATACTCTTTGGTTTTAAATTGATAACATTTTCTCATACCTTTTGTTTTTACTGGGTGGTGATCACATGTGTCCTTGAAATCATAGGCGTAAATCCAGGGGGAGGGGGGGGGGGTATATTCTCCCGCCAATATTTGACCATGGAGGGGGGGGGGGGTGGCCTATGCAATCATCCCCCCATGTTATCCATAATAAATTGCTCGCCGTAATAGAAATGGGAGCCCTAGAAATGTCTAATTCAGAACAAATTAAGCTAATTTTAGGCAATGTTTTTATTAAAGATATTTGTTTTGCGCTTTACACACATTTTTCCACCCTTTTTTTTCTACCCCTCCACCGTTTTCACCCCTATAATGTTGAGGCTGGTGTCCCCACTGGTCAATCGTCCCCCACTGCCAACAACAAATTTACCCCACAGCTTGAAATGGTATAAAAGGGGTGTTTTTTTTCAGACAAAATGTCATCTTTAATGGTCCAATGAGGTAGAGGGGATACCAAAAATGACTATTGAAATCACTATCATTATGATAAAATCATTATGTTTAATTTTTTCTTTCTTGCAGGAAGATTGCGTTCGTCAAATACTTGAAGAAATGAGAGCCCTCTATGATGAAAATCAAAATGATGTGTAAGTATTTTTATTCATCTTTTAATTTTGTTTTAATTGGGTCAGGAACAGTAGGTATTAGGCGACCCATTTTTTAGGAATTGGTGAAAATGTTTTTCATGTGCAAACGAATATCGACCAAAATAATTGTTTTGCAATGTCAAATTATGGCACAATTTCTAGAGATTTAAAAATAGTTTTTACGTTCATTTTGTACGGGAAAAAGAAAAGACCAGACCGAGCAACCCAACCTGAAAGGTCCGTTTGCCCGCAGAACAGGGTTTCCTTTTTTCGTAGCCTTAGATGTAATTTATGCTTTAAGGTTGGTGTCAACCCTGTTTGGCGCCAAATTATCAAGCACTGTAACTTTTAAATTATAAATGTGATGTACATAAAAGTATACATTTTTTGTAATTAAATGAGTCAGAGAATCCATTTTTGGTATCAAATTTTACTAAAATTAGTGTTTTTTACATTTTTGCCCAAAAATCACCTTTTTGGCGTCAACAATTTTCAGACAACCTAACAATATCAGTTTTTGATTAAAAATTCCAAAATTTCACCAAAATCATCTGAAGTCAATTATCTAGGAGCTAATTTTTTTTTTTTGCTTAAAATTTGTTTGTTTTTAAAATATTGACCAAAAAGTGCCAAAAATTAGAATTTTTCAGATAAAAAACTTTTTTTTGTGTGCAATGCGCACAAATGTGATACATCTTTGATCAACGAGTTTGCCAATTTTACAGATTAGATGTAATAAAAACCAAGAATAAACAAATTGTAAAATTAGAGGTAAATTTTCCAATAAACATGGTAAATCATTTAGTTTGTGGTGATATTGCTTGTTTTGACATTTGACAAGCATAAACAAATAAATTGGGCTGTACATTTTAAAAGTTGATTGTTATAAATTGTTCCTGACATGGGTCAAAGTTACCACATTTTTCGCTACTTTTTCAGTAAGTGCTGGTCTGTGCTGTAATGAAGAATGCAAATGAAAACAAATTGGGTATTGCTTTCTAAAGGTGCATTCATACTGATGTCGTTGCGTATCGACCGACGTCGACGGATATCGGTGCGGGAGTTGAAGCAATGTCAACTTTTGTCCGTCGACGTCCACCGATACGCAACGATGCATGTATGAACGCACCTTTATAATAGGTAAATTTTCTATCCAACCACAACATAAATAAAAGTTGCTGAATACCCCCACCATGTGGGCGAGGCAGTTGCAATTTGCCAGGGAAAAGAATTATCCTAGAAATAAAGAAAACATCCTGCAGGGTGGTGTATGTACATGTAGGTCTATTTCCATTGATATACCAAAAATAGGTATGACAAAGGGTGTCATTCATTTATCAGATGGGTGAAAAGGAGACCCTGTTGGTTGAGTGGCACATCCCGTGACATTTTATCATTTCATTATAATTAATTTCCAAGTTCCCCAAATCCCCACCACAGGTTTTGTCTCATATAATAATAATAATAATACACAGCATTTATTCAAGCGCTTGATACGTAAGATCTCCAAGCGCTTTACAATATAAATACAATACATGATAAAATACACAATTTTCCACAAAATATGTTATAAAACTTAAAACTACAGACATTGAACCACAAGCCAGTAAAAATCCAGTGAACCAGCAACTGGTCATAATATGGAAAATCCGGCAATGAATCCGGTAGAATACAGCTAAAAATTAAAAGGCACAAAATATTTAAAAGACATCATTTATAGTATTTAAAAAGTCATCACATTTAAAAAGTCATCACATGCAGGTATAACATACTGTGTAGTAATTTTCGCGAAGGTTTTTATTTTCGCGAATTGGACCCGAAAATATGCGTTTGCAATAGAGTTACACTATAAAATTAAAGTCTTGAACATTTTCCAAAATCTACAAAATCGCGAAAATATCTGTACGCGAAAAAATGACCACTTATACAGTAAATTATGATGCAGTTTTACAAGGATACACACTGACGTCACCTCCAAACATGAGGTGACTGACTCAAAGTACAGTCTCAATTACACCTACCTGGTCAATTCAAGGCAAACGCAAAAATATAAACACAAAAACGTTTTCTTTTGCAATAGAATTACATTATAATGAATTTAGAAACCGCAAAATTAATGTCTTGCACATTTTCCAATAACTATAGAATAGCGAAAAAATCTGTTTCCGGGAAATTACAGTGCTGTAAACTGTGGTGGCTTTGGAGTGTTGATTTGCATCCATGAAGTAACATTTATTTCTAAAAAGTTCAGAATTACCCTACAATTGCACAAACAAACCACATACATGCACACAGATTATATATCTCTTGAATTCTGTCCAAAGTCACCCCGTTGTCGAAAATTAGGGTAACAGATTTTATTTTATTTTCCCCATTAACAAGAATGATTTGAAAGTACTGCACTGATTTGATTGGACAACATTTTGGGACAGCTTCCTAATTTTTCGCCTTTGATTACATAGGCCTACAATCATGGCAACCGATTCCAAATTTCCCTCCAAAATGGAATGCATTTCTTAATGTAAGAGTAACATTTCCAAATGCCAAAATTTCCCTCCAAATGCTCAAATTTCCCTGCAAGGAGCTTTCCGTATTGCCTACTTTTTCAGCCTGTGCCTACAATTTATCATAACTTCTACATTTTAATTATAACTTTATAACTTTCTTTATCCATTAGATCTGCAACAGTAGAAGGTGAGGCAGGTCTGTTCGCTGCTGTACAATTCAGACACATGTGTTTAGAAAGGAATAAAAGATGTCTGCTGGCATACGTGTAAGTAGGATAGTTATATCTGGAAAGGGGAGGGGAGGGGATGAGAGGAGAGGGAGGGGGAAGGGTACTGAGGGGGAGAGGGAATGGTGCTGAGGGGAGGGGATTGGAGGGGAAGGGTACTGAGGGGAAGGGATGGGAGGGGGAATGCTACTGAGAGGAGGAGAGTGGATGGGAGGGGGAAGGGTACTGAGGGGAGAGTAGGGGCCATTGCATGGTAGAAGGTTGAGTAGGTCTGTTTTCTGCCATAAAAGTCAGAAATATCCGTTTAAAAGGAACAAACTATGTCTGACCGTTTATGTAAAGTAGGACTGTTACTTCCAGAGTGGTGTGGAGGGGAGGGGAGGCAGGGTGAACCCTTTCAATGTATAGAGGAAGGTTGGCTAGGTCTAGTTTAGACACATGTGTTTAGTAAGGAATAAAAGATGTGATTTGGATAGAAACATCCAGAGGAGGATAGGGGATACATGAGCTCAATTTATGTGACAAACGGGCATCATACGTATAAAGAAATTGGGAGTGCACTTCAATATTTGAAAGGGGCATTAACTGAATGAAGTGAAAACAGCCAGAAATTGAGAGCGACAAGGCAATTACAATCATATTCAAAACCTGTTGGGAGACACTACCACGCGTAGATATGAAATATCTGACAATATGAATAAAAACCTGTCAGTTGAAAGTATGATTCAAAGCCAGTTTGTGTATTAAAAATACACCCCAAACCAATGTTGGAGCGAATAATTACAGCCCTTGCTGGAATATGCTCTTATATAGACCAACACTTTTGAACATGATTGTAGTTGGGGCATCCAAAGCATGCCTTGGATATCTTTGATTAATTTGCGCCTTGTTCAGTAACAAATGTTTGTATTTATTTCAACCTACTAGCTATAACAGATTACAGATGATCCGAGACATGAGATGGGAGTTTGGCAGTGTACTACCCCCAGAAGTTAAACATAACCTATCTGAATATGAGGTCAGTTTATGGAGCTTAAGTAGAGACTATAGTTTAATCAGTTCCAAATTGGCGGGAAACATTCAGTTTTTATCTCTCCGCACGCAAAAGTAATCCAAGCGCATGTGTGCGATTATGGTCATTATTATGTTTTTGAGGTGTCCAAGTGTGGATGATATTGGATCCAAAACATAATCATGATAAAATTGGATGATTTACGCCCAATATGTATTGGTCTCGCTATGAGTTTTAAAATATTTTTAAAAACTCATAGTTTGACCAAAACATATGGGCTCAATCTATCCAATTTTATATCACACACAAGCGGTTTAGGTCGCATGCACACGATGCACAGTTTGCTTGTTGCCTTCACGTATGCCCGCACCCTTCTGTATTCATACGCTGCTGTAAGGAGGCTTCGCCAATTTGGAACTGATCAAACTATAGAGAGGGTACTCAAATTTTCATAGTGAATTGGTGAACTGATCACCGGTTAAAGGTATATTATGTGATCTTTCCAGGGAACGCCCTCAACATCGAAAAAAAAATTGAAAGCAGATTTTCTTGCAGATTTACATTTCTGATCATAAATCATGCATACATTCCTAGTTACAGGGCGATACGATTCTTAATTACTTCAAAATCATGGTTTTAGAGTGACAGTTTATATTTTTCACTCTAAATTCACTCTAAAACCATGATTTTGAGGTAATTAGGAATCGTATCGCTCTGTAACTTGGAATGTATGTATGATTTATGATCGGAAATGTAAATCTGCAAGAAAATCTACTTTCTAAAAAAAATTATAATGAATAGAGGGCGCTCTCTAGAAAAGATCACATAATATGCCTTTAATTCCTGGTCTTAACACTTTCCATGCGGCAGTCGTCTGCAGACGACATTCCAAAATTTCATAAAATGTTTCAAAAATATAAAAATTATTGAATTTCATCACCATATTTGGAATCACCATGAGGCATGCATTATGATAAGTACAAACATGCCAAGTATTGGTTCAGTAATAATTGGGATAAGACCTTGAAAGTTGGGAAAGGTTTCTAAAAAATCTGTTTTACATATATGGTAAAACTAATAGCCTTGTGGAAAGTGTTAATATAGCAACCAGAGGCTAAAATGGTACCCTACCAAATTATTTTTTGTGTTCAAAGCGAGTCTTGTAAACAGATTGACAATAAACAGGTTCTTTTGTGAGCTGATTTTTAAGAAAATGCTGGCAAAACTTACTCAAAATCGACTGAAAACCCATATCAAATCAAACTTTTAACCATGATAACGGTTTAAGGCTGAACAGAGCCATAGTGAAATACCATGAGGCCTAAAAGAAATGCTTGTTTGCGTAAGCAAGAGGGAAAAAGGTGGGTGGGTTGGTCGATTACTTTTTCTTTTCTTTTTTTGCTATGAGACTTTTAGATAAAAAAAGACTACATGTATACAATTGGTATTTTAATAACTTTAATTATAACTAATAGCCTCGTGGAAAGTGTTAATATAGCAACCAGAGGCTAAAATGGTACCCTACCAAATTATTTTTTGTGTTCAAAGCGAGTCTTGTAAACAGATTGACAATAAACAGGTTCTTTTGTGAGCTGATTTTTAAGAAAATGCTGGCAAAACTTACTCAAAATCGACTGAAAACCCATATCAAATCAAACTTTTAAACATGATAACGGTTTAAGGCTGAACAGAGCCATAGTGAAATACCATGAGGCCTAAAAGAAATGCTTGTTTGCGTAGGCAAGAGGGAAAAAGGTGGGTGGGTTGGTCGATTACTTTTTCTTTTCTTTTTTTGCTATGAGACTTTTAGATAAAAAAAGACTACATGTATACAATTGGTATTTTAATAACTTTAATTATCTTATACATTTGTTACAATAGTATGATACAAAAAAGCACACTAGCCCATTATAGTACAAACCCTCAGACCATGTTGGATGGTCTGACTCTGACAGGTTCTATTTTTTCTCTAGAAAAGCTGAGGGTTTTGAGATTTTTTTGGTTCAGTAGCGTTTGGGCAAACAAAACAAACATTTTTTAGGCCTTACTGAGGTTTGATATTGTCATCCCATGGATTTGCTTGGTTTCCAATAAATTTGTTGTAAAATTATAACACAATGATCAATTAAATTTTTTTTTACAAATCTAAGCTTAATAAATTATCTTTATAACACTATTATTGATTTTGAATGTACAGACCTGAAATTCTATTGACGTCTTTCAAAAAAGTGTCTGTTCTTTTCGACTCATCTCTAAAAATGTTTCCAACACCATATCTTGTTTGACGGCACTACAATCTTAGAAAAATTGTGCCGAACACTGACCCTAATTGCCACGCTGTTTGTACCAAAACAGGCACACTACTAGAGACACATGAAAATTAAAACTTGTTTATGGTAGCCTAAAGAATCCCCTTCCTCATACCCCTTCCCCACTGATCAATATTGCGAGGCCATGTGCTGATGGTGGACAAATTACGGGATTCATTCAACATTGATCGTGGGGAAAAAGGGGGGAACACTTTAACATTACACCTAAAAAGTGCTCGAACAATATTTGGAGAATAAAGGTATTGTTTTTAGACCGTACCCGTGTTATATTGTCTGACATAAATGCGGACAATAGTATTATTTTAAGTAGAACAACTCCGCCTGCGGCGCCGTTGTTCTACGCAAAAAAATAATACTACCGAACGCATTTATCAACATAACACAGGTACTGTCTGAAAACAATACCTTTATTCTCATTCTTAAACAATCATATTTGAGACATTTATCAAAGAATTAAGTATATTTTTTTGTCCACCTTTGACAACTTTTACCCCTGCTATGATCGAATAACTTACAAACATTCCATCCAATCCCATGCGATGAGTACACCATGCGTAAGCGTCGCGGCACCAGCATAAGCGCACTGCAGAAGTGCGCGTAATGGAGCAAACCATGCATTGTGAATGTCGGACGCACTGTTAAAACGTAAGCCCCACCTCCCCGTGTTCAATTGTCTCATCTAAATGTCGCTGATTTCTCTGAGAACCAATGAGATTGCTTAAACTTATTTTAGCTGTTTAAGATTTTCTAACATTGTAGACTCATTAACTGATCAGATTGTTGTTGTTTTCTGTTTCTTTTTACTGATTCTGTCTTCTGTAATAGATTCAATGGTTTACTAAGTACAACAAATCATTAGCTAACTATATGAGGTCATTGGGAGAAGATGGACTAGACTTAACACAAGACAGAAAACCACCAAAGAGTTTATATATTGAGGTAAGGATGGTTTACAAAAGAGAAGTGACTTCTTACTGTAAAACAACTTAATTTTGCTAATTTTGCTAGGAGATCCAATTTCGGCAAAATAAATATACGAGGGTCATTCAATAAGTTCTACCTCCTCCCTCATAACATCGCTAATATTAATGTCAACCTCATGACATTTGTCATGATTATAGCTCCGAATCATAGCTACAAATGTGTAGTAAATGATAATTGATATCTGTTTTACTTTTGTTATGACGCGGTCAAACCCAGAGAGAGATTTTGGACAACGGACACAGAAAATTACCTTAAAAATATACACATGTTTTCGGGTGTTTTTTCGTATTATATGGTTAGATATAAGAGCATGATTTAAATACTGAAAATGGAAATGAATGAATGATATCTGAATATATTACAGTATTATCATGTATAGATAAGATTGTAAACAATATTAAATCTTGTAGGCTTGCAAATAGTGAACTATCAACTCAAATGTATTGCTATGCCTTTGGCATACCAGAATACTCAGTATACTCACAACGAACATTTGACTGATGGCAGTATTACTGCCATCAGTCAAATGTTCGTTGTTACAACTTAAGTCATAATGATGCCTCGAATGTTTAATCTTTACCATAACAGTCGCTTTATGAGTTTTATTTATGTGCAACCTTCAGAATAGTCACTCAGGTAGACAATGATACAAAATTATCGCTTTGACAGACTTTAAATCCCTCCATTTAGTTTGATATATTGAAGATCGCTTAGTTATCATGAAAGTCAAATATGACTTACAGGGTACTCTAGGGGAGGGGTAAACTGAATGGTTGTCCTGACCTGGATCTGGCTAATCAGAGGGCATATTTTTTCCAAACCAATCAGTCAACTTTATTGTTTACAGTCTGTTAAAGAGATATCTGACATTTAGAACGGTCATAATTGACCGATAGGTATGTTTTGCCTCTTACAATAGGCCAATTGAAAAGCACTATGGCGATATTTTGATGTTTTTCATCCGTTTCCGTCACACTCAATCGAGGTTTGGTTCTCACTGCATGTCTGGAAAAGTACAACCAGTGCTCAGATCAATTTACATTGGATTTGTAGCTGAGGTTCCAAGCTACAATCGTGTGATATTTGATAAGACTGGCTTATATATTAATAAAGTTAGGAGGTAGGAGGTAGAACTTATTGAATGACCCTCGTATATAGGAAGATGATACAAATCAGTTAAATAAAATTGCCGCAAAAAGTTGACTAAACGCTAATTCGTTAAATTAAGTTGCCGTTCAATTAAGTTGTTTCACAGTATCCTCTCTTTCTATACAAAGATCTCTGACTTATATCTTACCTAAACACAAGACAATTTTTAAACACTTTTAAGACTACTAATCATTGGGTGGTTTTTTCTTCACTTCATTTTTGTAATTTTACTTGTGGTTAAAAAAAGCACCCAAAAAACCATAACAAAAAAGCCCTTTTGTTCTGTATCCTGAACAATACAATAGTACTCACCTGGGAAGGGCGCTCTAGTCTTGGCAATGTGACATCTATCCATCCGCATCCAAGAAAAACACTGAAAAGGGTCAATTTTTTTCCCATGACGTTGTCGAGGTCTTATTGAAAAATGGATGCTCTTTTGTAAATTCCACTGATGTTTAGTAATTGTATTTGTGAGTGGAATAAGAAAATGGAGAAACACACAAATATGCCATATTTGGCTTGTTTTATTTAGTCAATAAAGGCGTTGAAGGAGTGCAGTGAAATCTACACTCCATTTATGCATAAGTGTAAATAATGGGGGGGGGGGGGGGGTGGGGGTGAATCTCCCCAACATTTGACCAGGGGAGGGCCTATGTAATCACCCCCTCCATGTTATGCATATATATGTTTATAATTATATGATCAGTACCCATTTTTTAATCCAAAAGTTATAGGTAATTTGTTGTTCAAACAAATGCATTGAAGTCAGCCGTGATTCCCTGTGGCGGGGTATGCAGATATTTTTTTGGAGGGATGTGCCGCCAGCAAAGACATTTACCAATTTTTGGGGTAAATGGACCCATATGTTTACCGGAGACCCATAATTTTCCTATATATTTGACAGATTTGGCTAAAATGTTTGTGAAAAGGATTTTAGACCCATAAATTGACCAAAAATGGCTCATTCATTTACCAGAGGATGAATTTTACCCTATTTGACGGCACATCCCTGTAACCTCATATCCACTAAAGTACCCTCCCCTGGCCTCGAATTTATTAACCGTAAACAACATTTGGCCAAACACTGTATGCATGTATTATCAGTCTCATCATGTATCATATACGCGCCATTCCGTCAAAGTATCAAATGTTGTTTACGGTAAATAATATCGCCCCCTAGCCATGACTTCCTGTTTGTCACATCAGGTCACTTGGCCCATACTTACCTAAACAATTGGTTGCAGTTAACTTCAATCCAAGTTGTCAGAGACTGCCCAGTCAATTCGTCAAGTAGCTGGGAGCGGTTTTTCAGGGTGAGTCAAAAAGAAGTTGTACGAGAATGAATATTTGTTTAAAAATATATCAAACAAATTTGACAAACCAATGAGGCACGTTTTCAAAGAGCAACTTATTCCGCTTAAATGACAAAAAGTATAATTGAAATCGATCAATTATATCAGGAGCTATGCCTGTTTTAAAAAAAAGAGACCCTTTTTTTAACTGTCCACGGAACGCTTAATCTTCTTGAAATCTATCCACTCTAAGTGGGCAGCAAAATGTACACACAGGCATTCATATTCAAATGAGATTAAAGCCCGGGAGTTTCAAACACAGATGGGAATGGTAAGCATGAAATAAAAAATCAGTGACAACAATAAGAAAATGATTAAACATTGGAGGCCCACTTAAAACAATTAAGACACCTTAGAGGACAAACATCAGTAATCATTTTACTGCCCACTTAGAGAGGAAAGACTTCAAGAGAATTAAGCGTTCCGTGGACAGCTAAAAAAGGGCTACTTTTATTAAAACATATTTGATATAATTGATCGATTTTGATGATTCCTTTTGTCATATGAGCGGAATAAGTAGCTCTTTGAATACGTGCCTCATTGGTTTGCCAAATTCGTTTGGTCTATTTTTAATCAAATATTCATTCCCGTACAACTTCTTTTTGACTCACCCTGTAGTTAATAGTTCACCCGAGTGACTTAAAATTGCCATGATCTGCGACTGAAATTATGTCATGCCCAACATAGCTCATTTTTTATTAAAAAGAAGCATGGCACATAGCTTTTTAACCAAATGTGTCTTTTCGCCAATTGAATCTCTCATAAAATGTATCCCTTTCAATGTTTTTTCTGATCTTATTCCAGAAGGAAATACATTCCAAATTCCTAATAAATGTTTAATATTCAAGATCTTGGATTGAAATTGACCTTTGACCTTTGCACTATTCCCACCAGGTACGGTGTCTTGTTGATCATGGTGAATTTGAAACGGATGATGGTACGGTTGTAGTCCTCAAGAAAAATAGCTCGGTGAGTTAATGATGCTGTAGAGTTTGATCAGTTCCAAATTGGGGAAGCTCCTTACAGCAGCGAATGAATACAGAAGGACGCGGGCATGTGTGAAGGCAACAAGCGCACTGTGCATCATCATATCATGCATGACGCATGTGTGCTACCACAACCGAATGCATGTGGTCATAAATCGCGCATGTACGCTTGGATTACTTTTGCGTGCAGAGAGATAAAAACCAAATATTTCTCGCCAATATGGAACTGATTGGAACTATAGGATATAGTGCGTTTATGTAAAATAAATTTTAAAAAGGTTCTACAGGCACACAGACCTCGAGTAGGGTCATTCATTTGGACATTTTGATGGGTGTTTTATTCTCAATTTTTTCTTTAAATTGTTGGCAATTTTTTTAAATTGTCCAAACTTTTTGCACATTTTTAATTACCAAAAAATCAAGAAAACTAAAAAACACACCAGATAATTGCAAATTCTAGAAAAAATGGTCCATCGTAGAACAGGGTTTTGGAAAAAGTGCACTGAAGGTTCAAACCATGTATCAAGTGTGTGTTGGGATAAAGTTAAGGTCACAAATTTTCCCCGTTGCGGAATTGAGGTTAAATGCGGAAAACGACATTTTGATGAAAAGAAGAAAAAGAAATGCACAAAAAAACGTCCAAAACACAAAATGTATAAATAGTCTTGAATAAAACAATATAAATATTAAAAAACGATACGTAATAAAACCAAACATAAATATTTAAATATAAAACGCCGCGATATAGAGGGTCGGCTACTGCTACAGTAATAATAAGGTAAGCCTAAAAATCTAAAATGATGTGTTTTCTGTAAAGTGTGTTTATTTTGGTTTTATAGATCGTAAATTTTAAGCTTTCTTGGGGAAAATTACATCACAGAAAAATGTAAAATTTACAAAGCGGAAAAACACGGAATTCAACAATTACAAAGCAGAAAATGTGTGACCTTAGATAAAGTGCACCATACAGTTATAACATGGTAAAACATTTTACCATGTAATTGACGTATGTCTGCGACCTAAAGGACACTTTTAAATTAAACCAAAATGGGTTTATTTCATCACCTTATGGCAGGATCCTCACTATGATCTAAACAAATCATTCTTGATCAACAATTTAATTCTCCACACGCATCTTGGAAACATGCACAAGTACAATGCAGTCAAGTGCGTACAGGTTTTTGGATCACTGCGTTCTTGCCTAGTACTATAGGAGGCGCAGGATGCGCTTGTATGTGACACATTGATAGAGAAGTTTTTGCTTTGATTACATTGACTTATCCAGCTGGTATATGCCTTTGACTGTAAGGTGTAATACAACACAAACTGTACATTGTTTCTGTCTGATTTATTTATTTACAGAACATTTAGGTATTCCAAGATTGAATAACATAAAGTAGTGCAAATGTATACATATCTTCAAATAAACCTTTAGGCCAGTGACATTTGAGTCAAATACAATAGATTCTTGGCCCATCAGAATTTAGACTACAGTATTTATACAGATATTCAAATTGTAACAATCAAATCTTTATTTTGGTAACAAAAAATATCTCAAATAACACCAAAACAAAAAAGATATTAAGGAGGAGTAGGCTGGGAAGTCAAATTAGGCTGTTAAATGATACAATGCACATAACAGAAAAGTAAATAAAACAAATTTTACAATGACACACACAAGACAAGACAACAAGCTCAGAACATGAGTTACTTGTATTTTTGGATAATGTTTTGATTGCGAAATGTTTCACAGTTTTAGATAATTTGATATCGGTCGGTGGTGAGTTTCAAGTATATGGAGCCATTACAGTTGTTGATGTGTCTTGTTAGGTCAAGAAGTCATAAACATCGGCACATTTTATGAAATAGATGTTCAAAGCCACATAATGATCATTTATGACCAGTCAAAAGGGGGCTCATGCCATCCAAATTTAAATTTATATAAATGTATCTCTTCAAGGTTTTGAAATGGCACCTCCATTGTAAGAAATGGTCATTGCTATCATTTTTTATGGCGGAAAATAGACATTTAAATTTGTCAGTACCTTGAAACACATTTTGCCGACATGATGTGACTGGTCACATTATGGTCAAATCTGTACACTTATGTTTGACATTTGATACAATGTGACCAAGTATATCAAGAGGTACCTGATATCGGGCCGGCAGATTTTGAGAATTAAACAATTAAACTAAAAATATTAAGAAAATTATAAGAAATGCAATGCTCTTTTTCATCACATCACATCTTTAGAACTGAAACTTCAATTTTTAAGCTTAGATGAATCTTTATCAGCTTTAGTGAACATCTAAGATTTGTCAGAAATAGACATCGGGTACCTTTTGATATACTGTATATGTGGAAATTTGTGTGTGTGTAATTTTTCACGCTTTGCAAATTTTGAACAATTTTACTTGTTTTTATTTTTGTGATTTTAAGTGAGCTTCCTTACATAGACCTACATACAAAATGAATAATTTTTGCAGGTTTTTATTTTAGTGTGAAAATAAATGTAGCGCAAAAAATCCACTTTTGCATAACTTGGTCGTATATTTTGAGGGTAATAAGCTTCAGTGAGCAGCACTGATATTCATGTGCCGTAATTTCTCTGCTTAAATCCTCGTCTTATACATGATTTTTTGACCTCACACAGGCCAATGCGACTTATGATGGTGTGTGTCTTATCTGTAAACCTTTAAAGAATGTGTCTACATGATAGGCCCTAATTGCCAAACAGAAGCCCTCAATTGTATATGTTACATACATGTACATATTCTTAAAATAGATGCATGTACATAAGAATGAGTTACATTATTATTATTATTTTTTAAACTAAATTTTATTGTCATCGCAGCCAACTGGCTGAATTGTAACAACATTACAAATCAAATACATTATTAAACAATGCAACGTCCAGGCAGCAGCTAAATCAGCGCCAAGTTTCGTCATAACCCAACATGAACAAACATACATAACCCCTATATAGGGGTTATGTATACATATTGTAATATACATATGGCAAAGTACAAGTAGTGATTTTATGACAAAGTTGTACTGTACATGGTGTGTCAAAAAAAATGGTCTCACATGAATGATAATTTTTTTTGCCATGAAAAATATAAAAATTGTACATGAAATACTAATAATCATGTTCAGCAATCTTTAGTGTGTCGTAAGAATCTTTTCTATCCATTTTGGAGCTTTTGTTATCAAATTATGGCAAATCTACCCAGGCATGTCAAATTCAGTTTTGGCCACTTTTTATGTGCAGAGAACTCTTTTATTAGAATTGTTATTCCGTGTGTAATTGAACATAATCAATTAATTCTACCCACTTCATATTGATAGTTAGTTCAATTTGAGCATAAAAACATTTTTTAATCCATAATTATCCATGACAAACAACATAATATTTGAATTTTAGATGTATTTTGAAACAATACATTGATGGATCCTATAAATCATCATTGGAATTTTAAATGTATTTGAAAATCCAATTCCTGTTCAAAAGTGGCCAAAGTGGGATTCGCACTGTTGTTACTGAATTGATTGTATCTCAAGAGTTAGGTGGTCGAATTTAATTGGATGATGTGGTTTTGATAACGGACTAATACGGCTTACATTTTTTGAAAATAAAAAAATGTGGGATTTATTTTGAATTATTTTTGTCCCTCATGGGACCCTTTTGTTGACACACCCTGTACTTCCGTCAAACCTCCCACATCATCATTACAATTACCAGAATTACCTAAAATATAGCTACATTAGGGGAGGGGTCGGTGATTGGATTTTATGATTTAAATTGATTAATTGACATATTTCTTAACTTTATCAATATATGTTCCAAATATAAGCAGCTCTGGCATGAAAAGCATTTATGAGTATGACTGCTATGCATTGAGAATTCTGATAAACTGATTTAAATTGACTAATTGACATATTTCTTAACTTTATCAATATATGTTCCAAATATAAGCAGCTCTGGCATGAAAAGCATTTATGAGTATGACTGTTATGCATTGAGAATTCTGATAAACTGATTTAAATTGATTAATTGACATATTTCTTAACTTTATCAATATATGTTCCAAATATAAGCTGCTCTGGCATGAAAAGCATTTATGAGTATGACTGCTATGCATTGAGAATTCTGATAAACTGATTTAAATTGATTAATTGACATATTTCTTAACTTTATCAATATATGTTCCAAATATAAGCAGCTCTGGCATGAAAAGCATTTATGAGTATGACTGCTATGCATTGATAATTCATATAAACATTTCTTAAACAATTAATACAATGATTGATTGAGCATTTCATTTGTCCACCTTTCATTTAGTTATACCAACTTTGGTGAATTAATCCTACATTTAACAAGTGTTTTAATATTAATAATTTGGACTTTACAATAACTTATCACAGTTGTCCGTCTTTGATTTAATTTTATCCACTAAAGCCTGGGTTATTTCAAGTCTAGCCAATTTGTTGCACAAAAGGTTTTTCTTTCTCAGAGGTATGGTTTTTTTAGCAAAGGTCTTAACAAATTTGACCCAAAAAGTTATTGCGGACACAAATTTGTCCCCGCAAAATGAAGTGTATTCCGGGCTTATAGTGAATTAATCATATAATCAACTAGTATTCCCAATATCCACATATAATAACAGGTCCCTGTTCTAATCCTACTTTTCTCCATTTCTATATTTACAGCATTTCTTACAGAGATCTCAGTGTGAGCATTTGATTCGGCAAGGAATACTAGAACACATCATCTCATAGTACGCAACACAAAGTGACCAGTCGCATCAAAAGTAGGCTTTTATCATTCAACCTGAAAACGGAGATTATATTTTCATGTAAAAGTGTATGATGTTACTAAGCTTTACCATGACACCTTGCTTGATTCATTCAGTCAATGCATTCAGATTTTATGGGAAATATCAGATGGAAATTCCTTCTTTTTTTTCTTCTTCTTTTTCACGCTATTTACCTTTCTCAGTATCTTAAAATGCATACTGTTGACAAAAAACTCCTTTTGATGTGATTGGTCACAAGTAGGCACAAAAAAGGGGGAGGGAGAAGAACATGATTTGTTTCCTGCCAGGTGGGTAGGAAGGAACCCTAAAAGTGACACACATATATTTGTTTTATTTTTATTTATTTTTATAACCATGGAGTTATATTAACATAAAATCTGCATAAAATCATTATCACCCACCACAAATGGGATGTAAAGTCGGCCTGAACATTTTGTGAGACATTGAACAGAGAAATTCTCCTGGAAATCAGCTTTACAATGATGTATTACACTGTCCATGTACTGCTAAATAAATAGTAAAAAAATCAATGAATCCATTAAAAATGCATTGTTTCCAATTGTTTATTGAAATGTTCATTGAGCCATATCTCAGTACATGCTCTGCCACTTTACGGCCCCTTTGTGCTGGATGGTCACATATAGTAAAACCAGTTGCACAGTATAACTTTCACAATAATTATCAAATTATAGATCACTGAAAACTAATTTCATACCTTTTTTTAAAAATGTTGTGTCATATCGTCGCTATGCTTTCAAAACCTTGTATCTCCATCCAGCCCTTCAGCATGTATAAAGTAATACTTCCTATGTATGACCTTTAGGCGGTCTGCTCTAAACATTTTTAAGTGATAAAATCACATCTATCAAAACCTTATAAGTTCTCTTGTCCCGGAACCTGTATAAAGCAACTCTTCCTTTGCATAACCGTTGGTAGTTTTACTTTATACATGCTGAAGGGCCGGAAAAACATACAAGGTTTTGAAAGAATAGCGACGATATGCTATTCCTTTTGGTAAAAACATTCAGGCATTTTTTGGTCTACAAATAGCATTTTAAAGATATTTTCCTGGCTGTTTTAAACCAGAAAATGTGGCTAAAACTTCTCAGAAACTGTCTAGGAAACAGAATTGATAAAGCCTTGTTCTCTCTCTCGTCTCTTCTACTTTCTTTCCTATATTGCCAATACGTTTTTACGTGGAGAGTGTCTGCATCTGCGGATCCGTGCCTCACCCCCCCCCCCCATTTGATCTACTCCATGGCATACGCTCGTGTTTGTTAAGTGCATGGTTTTTTTTCTTTTCTTTTTCTTCTGATCGGCAATCGCACCCACTCTCCACATACCGTGATCAAGGTCTATCGACCAAAATGTTAAGTTTTATTCTCTAATAAAAATTGTGCATCTCTACACAAACACTGTTGACCATTTCATTTTTGCCGTTATTGAAAACTTTACACTCAGATCTAAAACGTGATAAACACAATTTCAAAATTTGAGAAACCAATATAAAGCTCATATAAATTGTTTCAAATTGAAATCGTTTTTCTTATGTAATGGTATAAGATATGATAAAAAAGTACTATGTTTGTGAAGCTTTATGTGTTGAGATCTTAAAAAGATCAAAATAGATTAATCACTTTTTACATCTGAATTCTTAATGTGATTCGGCCTGTTGCTGGCCATAAAGACTTTGGCCATGTCTGCTTGTATCACCTGAACTGACTAAAAGCGTAAGTATAAATACACAACTGTAATACAACATACAGCTTTATTATGTGTGCAAAGTGAAGCCACAAAAAGAAAGAACCAAGTAATTCAGAGACTGTCTCAATGGACCATAAAATAAGACTGTTGCGAAAGATCTGAATGATTATTCACACATAATTTGGGCGTTTTCACACATTAAAAAGCTGCCTCTTGTATTATCCATCTTTTCTGTGTATCTTGTTGACACATGGATCATCATAACAGCGCCCTCAACCAGAAGCAGCACCTACAAAGTGTTTGGTCAATATTTTCGAACATTAGTAGGTATGTTAATATTTACTCTTTTCACTTAATATGCTTCTTCAGGGTTGAACCCAGCTTATATTTTTTTATTTATGCTTTCTTTATTGAGGGTAATATGTTACGTGTTCTACCGAAACCAGATGGAATTGGCAGAGCTCCAAACTGAGAAATAGACCCAAATTTAATTGGGGCGATTTTTGGGAATTTGAGTTTCTTGTAAATAATTAATCTTCAGAGTGTTTATGACATTATTGTGAAAGTTTCAGATTAAAAAATCAAACCAACAAAAAAAACTATTTTTTTAGTACATTGTAAGTATATTGTAAGTACATCTTTAAAGGACGATATCTCAGTTTGGAGTTTTAATAAAGACGAACTTGAATTAACTCCGCTTTGGGAAGTCAAATTAAAAAAGGAAAGTACCATTGTAAAGCTCAAGATCTCTACTTTAATAATCAATTACTAACTCAATTTTGATATCTTGCCCAATTGTTTCTGGTTTCAATAGAACACGTCACATATGCTTCAGTGACCAGCACTGCTTTCCAAGCAGGCCCTAAAATTGAATACACAATATTATACAATTTAAGGCAACTATAATACAAATAATATACAGTATACAATGATTATTATGATTAGGTACCATTTTGAAAATACATAACCATGACTGTAGATAAAGATATTGTAATTTAAATTGACTGGGTGACATATTTTGTAATTCAGAACGTATTTGCTGGTGATATACTATTCCATAGATATCTAGATCTGGTATGAAAAGTGCGCATCCCAGAATTAGACTTAACTTTAGGGATAATAAAGTCAGGGCTGTCAACTTTTGGGATTCGCTGGGAGGGAGAGTCAAAAAAAATCGCACGGTAAAAAAAAAAAATCGCACAGATCAAAAGGTAGGCCTACAGCCAGGGGCGGTGCCAGGTTATTTGTATAGGGGGTGGGGGAAAAATCAAGGTTAAAAAACTGAAATAGTGAGTAACTATTGTGAGTAACCAAAGAGGTGCAAAGCACCGCCCTCCGCGGTAACTAACGCGGACAGGGGGGAGTCTGAGGGGGGATGTGCCGCCCTCATAATTTTGAAGATAAAAATCAATTCTCGAACCCATTTGGGCAATTTGGTGTGTACTTTTGACCGATTTTCTATTGAAATGCCATCATTTCCAATCAATATTGGCTTTTTATCTAAGTTAGACAGCTATTTCATTATAGGCTATGCGAGAAAAAGGAAGTTGTGCATATGTACTGATGATCTTTTCTTGATTTAAGTAGTATAGATCATTGGTTCCTAACCTCTTTGGCCCACGACTCAATCAGACATATTTGGTCAGAACCCTGACCCCCAAAATGAATTGCGAAAAAAATATCCCGATTGATTAAAACTGAAACTGAAGTCATATGATGCGAGCGGTAGCGAGCAGAAATTTTTGCGTATTTGAACGGTTCTTTTGGGTTTTTCTAAGCGTTTTTAGAACGAAATATGAAAATGGTTCCCCAAAAAACTATATATATGACCCCTCTCTTTAGGTTCGTTATTTATTTATTTTCCGACCATGATTTTTCATACTATTTTCGACGAATTGGGTTTTTGATTTCCCCGCTTGACGAAAGAATTTTACTAAAAACCTCTTAATTTCCTCCGAATAAGTATAATCCCAACCCCACCCGAATGAATTTAGTTCCGGGTTACCTGTTTCCGGAAAACATGAGCGCGAAGCGCGCGAATTTTTTTCCTATATATACTCAGTTCTGGCTATAATTAATGTGTATTTTGGTTTGAAATGGGCTTTTAGAATGATCTTTCTGGACATATGCACGCATAGCACACGAATATAAATGTTCTTGCATACGTACTCATTCATAATATTTGTAAAGAATATGGTTTCGATTCCTTCGACTGAAGCCTTGAAATTTGATAGAATTAAATATATAAACCCATGCAATGTATATCTGTCAATTTCTAAGGGGTGCACGCCCCTCCAAGCTGGATTATATCAGCCATCCCCCCCCAATTTGGACACGCCACTGATATCCCAAGTGGGTGCAACTAGGCCTTTTCAATATACCGATAGACATCTGTTTTCCTTTCCTCTCTTCTTTCCCTTTTCTTTTCTTTCCTTGTTCTTTTCTTTCCCTTTTCTTTTCTTTCCCTTTTCTTTTCTTTCCCTTTTTTATTTGACTTATTTTTGAGGCGGGAGTTTATATATGCTATGCGGGAGTGCGGGAGAAAGAGTGTCTATGCGGGAGACTCCCGCCTAATGCGGGAGAGTTGACAGCCCTGATAAAGTATTAGTTGAATGGTTTCTGGTTGCGTAAGTGGGATAATTATGAACAAATTCCAAATTGGGATGATAAATATGCTAAACATTTAAATACAATAATAATCATTGAATGTGGTGCGAAACATTTATAATCTTGGTAGCACTTACAATGTGCATGTGGCCCGGGGTGGAAACCAGGCGCGTACGCAGGATTTTGTAAAGGGGGTGTTTTAGAAATCTTGATATCATTATTTCACTATCCATGCCTGCGCGAATCGCTGGCCGGGACACGCTCGCGTGTCAGAAGTGTTTGGAAATCCCAGATTGAAAAAAACGCATTTCCTTGCATATTTTTGAACACTTTTTGCAGGTTTTTTCTTAGTACAACGTTGCAATTTCTCACCAGTATCTCATGTGTTAACACCAAATCTTAATACTTTAGACTGAGTTCAACCTAAAACATCATTATATAGGCCTACAGTAATTAATCTGCAGGCATTGGTTTTACCGGCGATCTCATTGGTTCAATGTGTGTCACATGACACGGCAGTGGCGAAGCTAGGTTATTCATATTGGGGGGAATGAAAATGACCCGACAAGATTTTGTTAGTGAAGAAATTTTTTCGAGTTTACACCTATTTTTTTGCCCGATTTAGCTACATTTCGTCTCTAAACAAGCTTATACCAAAGAATATTGCATTTTGGGAAGACATAGGCCTATGCGCGCGTATGAACAATTTGTTCGTAGCGCGCGAACAAATTTCATCTGTGTACTTTGACTATGATTCCTTTGGTCAAATGAACCAACAGTGCCAATCTCAACCGACACGACGTCAATATTGGTGGGGGGGGGGGCAGTCGCCTCCTTTGCCCCCTCTTCTGGCTATTCTCCCTTTCAAGTTTAACAGACTGACAGAAAAAAGCATCGATGCCTAATAAGCTCTTCAATTTAGTTTCTTTTAGTTTATCTATTTTTCTCTTTTCATTTTTATCCTGTCTTTTCCCTTCATATTCTCTTATTTTTCTTTTCACCCGGCTTGGAGGGGGTGTTTAATACAGGTGATTAACCCTTTGAACCCTAGCTGTCCCCGCCTGTTTCTAACCCTCAAGAAAAGGGAACAGAACATTTTCGACTTTACATTTATTTGTGCTATGATTGAGGTACATTTCTGCTTTTAAACAAGCTCCTACTCCCAAACTATTCCATTTTTGAGACATATCCGCGCGTAGCGCGAATTCTTTTCGTTTGTGTACTTTAAACCATCATAATTCCATGATTCCTCTTGTCAAATGAACGGACAATGCCAATCTCAACCGACATACAGTCAATATTGGAGGGGAACCCCCCCCCCCCCCGTGACCCCCCTCTGGTTACGCCACTGCCTCTCCCCCTGTCTCCGTTGTCCGAGCCCCGCTCTTCCTTTCTCTTTTTCCTTCTCCTTACCCTTCTCTTTTCCTCTTCTTTCCCTTCTCTTTTTCCTCTCCTTTCCCTTCCCTCTCCTTTCCCCCTTTTTAATTTTTTTTAGGACAGACCCAAGGGGGGTGTTTCACACCCAACACCCCCCCCCCCCCCCCCCTGCGTACGCGCCTGGTGGAAGCCCCTGAAGCTGTGAGGTTTTAGCATGTCTGAATGGCCTAGAAAAGCTCTCCTTATCTATAAATATTGAAGTTATGAAATTTCGAATTGGTTGAAAGACAATGAATGGGAGAACATGCTTCTTGTCTCAGAGGAATTGACTGATGACACAATTGGTAAACAGATTCCTTGGGTCCATGCACATATTATTGCATCTTGTATCCTTCGATTGGAAAAAAAATGTCAATCATCATATTATCCAGAGTAAAGGGTCAGTAGAGGTCAAATGAAAATGTGGCCAATCCATGCTTCTTGAAGCACACATTTCTCTAGTTATTTGGCAATCTCTAGCTTCGTAATCCTTTTGACTTTTTTGAAGTACCCTTTTGAGAAATAAGGGGGTATAAAGTTCTGGGAGGGGGACATTTTCAAAATGTCTTTACAGACACAACTAATATATCAAATTGTGAGCTCTTTGTTTACTTATCACATAAATATATAGTTTGACATGGTTATGCCATATTGAAGTTATGAGGCAAAGGACGAGTTTGGGTCAAATATAAATACGGCCCATGCTGCAATTCCTCATTTGCGTATACTAAAATTTGTCATCCAAAGACGACGCTTTTGAGTGATAACAAATTGGCAGTGAAATTGTATTTCATCCCGGGGTGCTCAGTGGTCATTACAAGAGGGTATCATGCGCGTCCAAGAAATCACGTAATTAGGGTGGTTTTTGAAGCCAGGGCACGTTACGTACGTAACGTGTTTAGGGTATCAAAACAAGGAAAATCAGGAAAAAGGGTATACTTTAATACAATGGTCTTACGTATTTAAGGTCCTTATTTTCTTTTATCTATGACATTTTTTAATAGCCGCGTTATATTCCTCAATCTGTTCCCGTCGCAATTCATCCTGGCATCGGCCCTGTTCTGGCGATTTTTCAATAGGCGCCTCTTCGTCCCGTTCTTCGTGTTGTGTAAAAAATGACGGGAATTCGGAGAATCCACATAGACTTTTAGCAAGTGCTGCCATTTATAGTATTCAACGGCAACAAAAGGGGTACCTTGCGTAAGTTTAAAGTAGAATGCGGCTTTCTCCTGGGGCTTGCTAAAGACTATTAAGCTTAGGATTCAAAATATTACGTGCTTAGGGTATGTTAGGGTATCAAGGTATTTGGATTACTTGTTTAGGGTATGAACATACTGAAATGACTTGCTTAGGGTATGCAAAAACTGTCCTTACTTGTTTAGGGGGTACTTTTCACATTTATGCAATTACTTATTTAGGGTACTTTTTGAAAGTCCTTGGACGCGCATGATACCCCATTGTAATGACCACTGAGCACCCCGGGTATTTCATGCATTGATATCATATCAACTCCTTCAATCAATCTACCCTCAACACACACAATCTACCATGGTACATTGTTAAACCAATGTATTTAATAGCATAGTTCATCTGTTGCTCATCATATTGTTACAGAAATCAAGAATTTACATTTATCTAACTGCCTAAGGATATTAGACATTTACATTTTATTGAACATCATGCCCCCTGTTTGTTTACTTTCTTAAAAGGATATTATGAGAATGTAGAATTAAGTTTTAAGTTTTAGCCAGTAATATTACTGTGCTGATCTATACATATATTTTTTCTCCAAGCAATTAAGCGTTTTATTAACAATCCACACTTCTCTTTACAGCATCATGTAATATTTTAAAATGTAATAATTACCCTTCCTGACCAGCCTAAGAAAAAAACCTATGTGTTCATACTAACATATTATCTTGAGAAAGGTTTTGACCCAGCAAAAAATGCTGGTCCTTCAAAGATACGTCTAATGTTGAACGCTTGTTTTGGGTAGTCAGGAAAAGATCTATGATTATATCTACATGAATGATGAGTCGACCCTTAGAGGATAAGACTCTAACATACATTTTGCATAATTCCATATGACATGATTACATATTACATGATTAAATAAACATATACAGGTTAACTTGACTACGTGTACTGGGTGAGTCAAAAAGAAGTTGTACGGATTTAAATATTTTTTCCTGAGAAAGAAAAAAAAGAATTGACCTAGAACTCAGCGATATTATGACGAGAATATTCTTCCGATTATCTGAAAAAAAGAATGAATGAAATCGATCATTCCTATCCAGAGTTATAGCTATTTTACTAAAAGAACCCATTTTTTTAGCTGTCCACCGATACGTAAAACAGAACGAAGTAAAGAAAATGTTTAAAACTCATCATTATCATATCAGGAAGTAATTGTTTTATTCCTCGTAATGCAAAATCATAGAATCCGTCAAAAAGAGAAGGTTTAAGTCTTATTGTAGACACTGATTATTTATTTTAGGCACACCATTCCCACCTGTGTTTAAAACTCCTGGGCTGTAATCTTATTTCAATATGAATGACCGTGTGTACATTTTGCTGCCCACTTAGAGTGGGTAGACATTACACCTACAAGCCCTTATAGAAATATCCCTTTTTTCCAGAACCAATTTTGCCCCAGGGCATGGTGCACCCTGTGTATTTTCGAGCCCGGCTCGCTGGCCAAGCACTGCTCAAGGCCCCGCCGCGCCAGGTGGTATCCTAGTTTTGTCCATGGTAGGAACATGGTAGGAGTAACTTGGAAAGAAGCCCAAGGTCTTACTTTTGAAAGTTGTTGTGTTGAGAAATTCACACTTTAACTTCAATTTGTCATTGAAATTAGTACTATTTAAAATGTATTCAAATCAAAAGTTCAAAATTCGAAGAAAAAAAGTCACAATACATTATCCCTGGATCAGATTTTAGTTTTAAAACTAGCCCAATGTGGCTGAAAGACACTGCGTGTGTCAAGTCATGTGGCTAGATTGTAGACAGACTGCCTTAGGGTATCCCCAGCATGCGGTCAATGTGTTGAATTAAACAATTCTTGGGTGGACTTTTTTTTAGCCCAACACGCGACTTTTCAAAGTTCTTGTTAAGAAATTCAATGTTTGAACTTGAATTTGTTTAAAAACCAGTGCGATTTCAGATTTTGTCAAATACAAAGCTCAAATTTCAAAAGAAATTATGATTATATAGCAGATTTTAGTTATCATGTAGTCCAATGGACTCAAGCTATACAGGACGATGGAACGTATGTGATCAGATTTTTGGGCAACATCCAGCCCAGTCCTGGCAGTTGCTGACCACCTGTGATTTTTATTACCGCTGATGTAGACTAAAAGGCCAGTAAATTGGGGATAGTTCTATAAGGATTTGTAGGCGTAATGATATTAAGAGAATTAAGCGTTCCGTGGACAGCTAAAAGGGGTTCTTTTATTAAAACAGGCATAGCTCCTGCTATAATTGATCGACTTCAATGATTTCTTTTGTCATATGAGCGGGATAAGTTGCTCTTTGAATACATGTCTCATTGATTTGTCAAATTTTTTGGTCTTTTTTTAAACAAATATTCATTCCTGTACTACTTCTTTTTGACTCACCCTGCAGTACCCAATTTTTGTAGTAGCACATCATTGTAATTACTTTCACAGATACGAGGGGGTATCAAAAAGTTCTTGACATCACCAAGAAGTAAAGGAGCAAGAACCTTTTTTTGATATGTGACCCTTCAGACATCTTTAAAAAGTCACTGTGCAAAGTCACATAATTCTCCCACTTTTTATTATCTGTCCACAGACCGCCATTGTAGAGATCTTCAGATTGACCGCCATTGATTGATACTCAGATTGCCTCAGATTGCGGTATTCCCAAAACAGCAATAAATGGTTTAAAAAGTTGACAGAAGGGGTCAAAGGTCATGTAGGGTCATTAGAGGTCAATCCGTGTACACCCCATGTTACACATAAGATTATTGTCACCAAGCTGGTTTGTAATGACCTTTGACCTCTTTCTGTCAAAACTTTAAACTATTTATTGCTGTTTTGGTGAATAACGCAATCTGAGGCAATCTGAGGATCAGTCAATGGCGGTCAATCTGAGGGTCTCTACAATTGCGGTCTGTGGACAGGTAATTAAAAGTGGGAGAAATGTGTGACTTTGCACAGTGACTTTTTAAAGATGTCTGAAGGGTCGCATATCAAAAAAAAGGTTTCTGGCTCCTTTACTTCTTGGTGATGTCAAGAACTTTTTGATACCCCCTCGTACACTAATTTGTGTTAAAGGATGTGTTAAAGTGTTAGATGCTCTACGGACTACCGTGTTCAGCTTTTTATGTTAAAAGGAGATCCACGTTGCTCAGTTCTTTCTCTGTAAGGGCACCCATTTTGGATTTTTGAAGAGGCAAGTTTAAGGGTTGCAATATACATTGGTTCAAGTTCCACATGGATGTCTTTGAGGACGGATATAATAAATTGAAAATGCTAATTAATATTTTGAATTAGTATATTAATGCATCGTAAGTTTGGGGACGAAAAGCAGAAGTTTCAGTTATATGGATTTCAAATTGAATGTTATTATCGTAATCGAAAGGTTAACCTTATAAATTAGTATATCACAGGGATATATTTGGGAAAAGTCAAGATAAGAAAGAAAGAGCGAAAGCAAAAAGACGTGCCAAAGCGACCACTAAAAACACTAAAAAAAAAAGAACAAAAAGAAAAAGAAACATGACGTACGCAATTGTTTGGCTCTCTTTATAGCCAAGACAAGAAAGAAAGAGCATAAACAAGAAGACAAAACAAAAAGAATAAAGAAACCAATCACACCTTTGTTCAAGTGATGATTGACTTAAGTAAGAATAAATCAAATTGAATAAGTATATTGCCAAATACACACACCCAATAACAGCATAAATAATAGCGATATATTCAGGCCTATACATGACACTGGCAAGTACAGCCATTGTAAGAAAAAGACACAGAGGCAAAAAACGCCAAAATAGAAGCGTCAGTTTTCCTTTCAATCTGCTTGATAGACCTGTTGGATTGCAGTGTGTATCTACAGTCTGCGCACAATAATCTACTACCCTGCTTAGAGATAGACCTAGTGCTGGTGGTGGATTGCAGTATGCAGACTGTGTACAAGAATCTTCCCCATCTTTTGTAGTAGGCAAATTAGGATGACGATCTTTGATCACATCATTGATTTGTTTTTGCCCCTTTTTATATCCAAGTGCTCGTAAACATTTCACTATCTGTTTGCATGTCTTGCTAAAGTCATCTGAAGTCATGGAGGTGGTGCTATGTGAATGCTCATTCCGTATTTTTCTCAGGATATCAATTTCAGTAGCATAACGTTTCTGTATTTTTCCCCCCAAGAAATCAGATTCCAGCAGAGCAAAGCAGATTGCACTGATGTCCCAGTCATTACGATTCCCAGAGTTCCTCAGTTTGTTTAGCGCTTTTTCCTTGTTTCTCTCGAAATTGAGGAAAAGGTTTAAATTGGTTTGGTTATCTCGCCAGGGAGTATAATTTGAGCCGTTTGTTTGAGTATGTAGTTGATAGAATTGGTTCCACTGCTGTTGAAAGAATTCACGTAAATACACAGCAACTATGTTTTTGAGAATGTAATCTAAAGTGCTGTCGTGTTGACTCATGGTGTCATTAGACCTGAAAATAAAATATAATTATGTTCAATTGCAATCAATCTTTAAAACTTATATTATGTGATCTTTTTCATGGAACATCCTCAATTTCTGATTTCATCCTCTGAACACAAGCTTATTCATTTCCAACATAAACACTGTCTTATAAGTTATAGGAATCGCATCGCTCTGTAACTCAGAATATACATAGGCGTGCACAGGATTTTTTTACCTGTGGGGCTTAAAAATAAATTTCATTGGTTCGCACCGCTATTCGCGGTAACACGGACAGGGGGAGTCCGAGGGGGGATGTGCCTCCCTTGGAATTCTTTTTTTATTTTTTATTTTGAACCCATTTGGTGTGTAATTTTGACCAATATTTTATTGAAAAGCCTTAACTTCATTTCCAATCAATATTGGCTTATTATCAATATCATTCAAAATTGGATTTTTTTCCCCCTTCAATTTTGAAACAGCAAACAACACGGCGTAAGGGTTTGAAATTGCGATTAAATTAAAAAGGATTTGCACGTTGCGCGAAAATATTGGCTGTTAATGTGAAAAGAAAGGTTCAACAAACCGTTCCTGAAGCCATGTTGTTAAGCTTGACTGATAATTCAATAGTGAAACTAATTTGCGCGTAGCGCGCCATAAATGTCTATTTTAACACTGAAAAGTTCCAGAAATAACAAAGTAGTAAAAATAATAGGCGCGGAGCGCGCACAAATTTGCTATTGTAAAATATTAAATGTTTCGAAAAACGTTCTTGAAGCCATTTTGTTAAGCTTGAATAATAAATAACTGATTTATGATCAGAAATGTAAATCTGCAAGAAAATCTATTTTCTAAAAAAATCATGAATAGAGGGCGCTCCCTGGAAAAGATCACATAATATGCCTTTAAATCAAAATTGTCAAAATTGTTAGCATTTGTTAGCGCAATTTATTTTGTAAAGGAGGGAAATACTTACAGATGTTATCTTGCATGTTTTTTTTATATCTGATGGCCACATACTTTATTGCTCTACACAAAGAATTTGATCAGCTAGATGTACCCTATTTGAGTATACAAGCAGATGATACCAGATTATCGTTGCAATTGAAAGGGGGGAGGGTGCTTACATGCCTAAGGTATACAGAGATGTGCCTCAGAGATGTGACGCTTTCTTGCAAGAAATCCTTACATGGGGTAAGATGTTGTGCTTGAAAATCCCAAAATATGTTTCCTGTTTAATGAAAAACAGTAACATTTGCACAATTTTGAGGTAGGAAACCCTTTAATATGGGTCGAAGGGGGCGAGGTGGCGCAGTCGGTTAGAGCGTCGTACACTGCTGTGCACCGTAGTTCTGTTGGTGGATCGTTTATGAGTGAGAGTTCAAAAACGATACACCAACACAGCCTCGTCCCCCATGCCTCCTTCAGACCGTGCAGACTGAAGTTGGCATGTTCATGGCGCATCGTGCTTCGGAAGGTACGAAGAAATGTTGGTCCCGTGTATCGGAAGAGCTATCCCCGAGCACGTTAAAAGGTCACAGACTCCTTCGTAAAGAGTAGGGGATCATCCCGGTCTGTGTCTGTACACACACATATAATATGTATTCATATACATACCTCCACTAGGCGTGGCGCACCAATGGAGTAAACAAATAGCCAAGAAAGAATAATGGAGGCAACTAAGCTGCTTCCATTGTTCCGTCCAAGGACGACCGATGATGATGATGGGTCGAAAAATAATTTGTGATCCAACAGGAGTAATGAGGCACAATGAGGGACATATGAAAATTGAGTTATTGATAACATGTTAAGGGGGAAAGAAAGTTTTTTACTTGATTTTTTGAATTTTGTGAGTGCTGTAATTATTGAACTATTAATCAAATGCATATAAAAGTATTAGTCAGGGGGACTATGTAGTAATATAAGGTCCCGTGGGATGTAAATGATTAGAAGGTGCCACCTATTTATATATGTTGTTAAGGTACTAGGCATCATGAAAAACCATGTTGGCAAAAATGTAGATGCTGCAGATGTCCGCCATCTTGGATTTCAAAATGGCCGCCAAAATATGCTATTTTCGATTATTATTTTGGGTATAAGTGTCGTATCAAGCTGGTTTTTGCGTCAAATTCATCATTATCATGGTGAATATTAATAACAAAAGAATAAATACTATGAATTATTATGGGTCGCTCCTAATATCAGCCATATCAGGTTTCAAGATGGCCGCCCTTATGCCATTATACACGACTAATAACATATTTTACATAGTTGAGTAATATGTTTCATATACCTCCTTTTAGATATGTTACATTGATGGTATTCAATAGATTAACGTTAAACGCTATCTAAGTGTTACAAAAAGCATTTAACATAGTCATCTTAAAAATTCAAAATGGCTGCCAGGTATCTCAAGGATACATTCTAACAATTATTATGAAGACAAATAACAAATGAATAAATACTATGAATAGAATTTAGGTATTTCAAAATCAATGTCCAAAGATTTGTCGTAATTATGCCAATTTGAATTGACAATGATCTGCCATCATGCATAGAATAAAGATTACATGTATTATTGACCAAAAGGTAGAGTAATATGTTGCCTTAACCCTAATTCTACCTCACTTTTTTCAGAATTTTTTCTTCAACGTGGAAAATCGACTAAAATATCCTCCCAATCCCCTCCCCCCGGGATTTGATCCAGGGACCTCTAGCACCAGAGGCGAACAATTCCCCACTACACCACGGCTGCCAATGCTAGTTTGCGCAGTGTATTGCGCAAACTATATGGGCTGGGTCCATTTTTTTATTAAAAAACTTCCACGCCGGGTGGTACCAACGTGCCCAGTCGTGGTATTTTGGGGTATATGGTAGGGTTAGGGTTATAGGAGGGGTCTAGCAACCACAACATTGAAAATAATTTGTTAGAAACATAATTATCGAGCCCAAATTGCGTAATCATATAGAACAAAACGTCATACTTATCACAAAAACGAATACAAAATGCCACTCTCAGCATGCAATATTAAAAATGTGTAGCGATCGAAAGTCCGGTGTCGATGACGTCATGGTTAAGCTGCTAACATTTGCGCATGTGCATTGTATAACTATGACTTTGTCGACATCGGGACTTTCGATTGCCGCGAATTTTAAGAATTGCATGTTGAAAGATGGCAGTTTTTATTCGTTTAATTACACAAGTTGGGCTCGATAGTTATTTTTCTAATTTATAATGCACAATGTTGTGCTTGCAGGACCCCTCCTTTAACCCTAACTCCTGTGAATATGTTTTTGCGTGTATCAGGGGAGGGGGGGGGGGAGTATGATTTTTTAACCCGACAAATCACTGAGCACCCCCCGGGATTCGATCCCAGAACCATCCGCACCAATGTCTGTGCCCCTATCGACTGAGCTAACTCCCAGCGCTTTGTGCTCACATATGCCTGCGGTGGGTGACGTCATTGAGCCAATGCAGCAGCATGTGCGTGGAGATAGTTTTATTTTGGATGATTTTGAACGATGCAGTGGGGTTAGGGTTTGAAGGACACTACATTCTGCAGTACTGTCTCGTATGCAAATTAGTCAAGGATGATGACCAAATTGAAATAGCTCCTCTATTGTTCCATAATCTAGCTCATCCTCAGCAGAGTCAAGTTCTCAACTTCCTCATATGAAATTACTGTGTCTCCTGAATTGTCACATGATTCGCAGGCTTCACAACAGCTAAAAATATCTGAGCAGATCAGTCCATTCCTTCTGTATTTGGAATGGTTTGATGAACATCATGTCTTTGAACAGGAACACTTCATCAGATCAAGTACTGCTTGCGGGGCTGGCGGCAAAGAAGTCATGACTAGTGTATAGTTGCCATCTTTCAAGGTTCACCCAAAACCCTGTGATTCGGATAATGATGATTTGCGATGATGTCGTTATTCCAAATAATGGCTTGGTAGTGAGCTCTCAGGATCGCAGGTTGTATAGCAGCTTGTGTTGGAGGTAATCCCTCTGATTGGGCTTGCCTCATCTTGAAGAGCCACCCCCTTGCATCTGCTACACCTGACATGTCTGTAATGGTAATATACAACTGGCAAACAAATGATCAGGATGAAGCACTTTGTTGTTCATCGGTGATCCCCAGCATTGACAAGGCATTTACTATGTTATCATGTTCATCAAGCTCCTGCAGTACTGTACTTTCCAGCATGTGGTATTTCCTTTTTCCCAGGAAATTTATCGGTAACATCTGCCCCTGGTATTGCATGGAACCCTGGTAGTGTTGAGGCTTTCTTAGACCCATAACAGCGTAGATAGGCTCAATCGGTCGGTATCACTCTATGTTTCTGACCAACTCCTGTTATGATAGACGTATTTGGACATAAACGAGGGTATCTTCTGATTGCAAGAACAGGTACACCTGTGTCTGGTGAATGAATATCTAGAGATGTAACACCATTTGCTGAAGCATCGACAGAATGCAAACTTATCTTGGTATCTGCTTCTTCATGACGTACTACTCGAAAGATCAGTTGCTTTTCTGTGTGTAGCTCTTGCTTGATTCTGCCTGGCAACTACGAGAGACTTTCTGTTGGTGAACTGCATGTGCTAACAACTTCTCAGCCAAGTATGGCATTAATGCATCTTTCGTGGACAATGGGCAAGTATTTGCTGCATACTGAGTTTGACGATTGATGTTGAATCTGTAATATAGTACGCCACAGCGTGTTTGCCAGATAAACGGCGTTCACAGGTCGAAACTTTCAAGGATATGCCAGTGTCATAATGGTCAAAAACCAAGTGAACATCATTGCAGTCACTATACTACTGACAGTATCGTTCAATGAATTGATCTGCTAAGTCGCAACAGGTCTTGAACTCTCTGGCTTGTCCAACTTGTGTAGATCTGACATGGCATCAATTACTGCAACACGCTTATATCTCCAAATTGATTGTCCATATGGTTAGTATCTTCCTGAGGTGTTGCCTTCTCATCTGGCAGGCTCTCTAGAATGGACATCAAGTCACCCTTTGATGCGGTGTAAAGGAGTGAACTGTCTGCAGCAAACAATGCTCTTGGTACAACTGAAAAATAATAGGTACCTATACAGCTTCCCTCATTCAGATCAATATCTCTTTTCTTGGATACTACCAACATACGAGCAAACAATGCTCTGTCTTCTTTGAGTTCCACGATTTTGTCTTCACACTTTGTTCTTGTTTTCATACCGCTTGAGGACCACATCGAGAGGTTAACTTTTTTCATTGGAGCCGGCCCAAACGTAAAACATTGTTTGTTTTGATTCTATCTTCCACGAAATGAGCAAAGCACTTGTCTCCAATATACGTTCTGTTGCTGATGTCATGTGGGATGTCGGGCATCACAGCTTTGGTTACTATATTGATGATCTTGTCATATTCATCTGTGAAAGGATTTGTAAACTTGGTGATTGCTTGCTTGAGTGCTGTCACATTATTTACCGCATATTTCTTTTGGCGTCTGTGTTGTCATGATGTTGCTGCATTGTTTTTTCCCCGTTGCACACCAGCAATTATCTCTGCTTATCTCGCGAGTTGAGCAAGGTCTGGCCTTGCGATACCTGGCAGCCATTTTGAGAATTTTAAGATGACTACCTCATGGTATTTGTAACACTTTTAGGTAGTTTTTAACGTTCATCTGTTCATAACCATCATTGTAACATATCTAAAAGTATAGGTATATGAAACATATTACTCAAATAATGTAAAATATGTTATTAGTCGTGTATAATGGCATCTTGAAACCTGATATGGCTGATATTAGGAGCGACCAATAATGATGAATTTGACGCCCAAACCAGCTTCATACGACACTTATACCCAAAATAATAATCGAAAATAGCATATTTTGGCGGCCATTTTGAAATCCAAGATGGCGGCCATCTGCAGCATCTACATTTTTGCCAACATGGTTTTTTATGATGCCTAGTACCTTAACAATATATATAAATAGGTGGCACCTTCTAATCATTTACATCCCACGGGACCACATAGTCCCCCTGACTATATACATTTTTGGAAAGAACGTGGATCAGAGAATCCAAATTTTGCCAAAAAGGGCCAAAAAAGTGATATTTTCATATTTTTTTTCTCACTTTTTTGTCAATATTTCAAAAAATATTAAATAATGTTTTAAAAATAATAAAAAAACCTTCAATAATTACAGCACTCACAAAATTCCAAAAAAACTTCCTTAAGTGTCCCCTTAATGAACATTTCGGTACCAAAGTCAATGTGATATCACATTTCTAATCAAAGTTACGGATTATTCAAAATCACTTTGTCTCATCAAAACATCAAATACAAATTGTCAAGTTAATGGTGTAATATTGTTATTCACGCAGTAAATGTACACAAATAAACATGGGAGCCTCACTCAGAGAATTACTTGTAATCCTTTATTTCTATTCTAAGTAACCATTGTAAGCGTCTTATCTTGACCACGCACTATAGAGTTCTGCCTGTACGTCCAGTTTTGTAATCACAAAAAGCTTCACAAACCAGGTTTTGTACCGGTAATTAACGGTTAAGTTTCCCAGTAGAAACAGCCAGCTGATTAATCTTACCGTTATGTTCTGTGAACTGTGTCACGCTGGATTATACACATTGTGAGGCAATATTTTTCAGGTGGGGAGGCATTGTTTGGTGGGGCGGCATTGTTTGGTATAACAAAAGGTCAAATGTCGTGGCCCATCGACTAGGCTCGATAATCATAGCGGTAACCTTTCACGAGTAGAAACAGGCAGGGGCAGAGATTTCTTGTTAGGTGGGGGGGGGGGGGGGAACAGGATCCAGTTTAAGGGGGGTCCCCCAAAAAATGAAATTGAGCTGGTACCTTCTAAGCGGTGCACAGCACCGCCCTCTGAGCTATGATCGAACTCATTTGGTGCGATCTGGTGTATACTTTTGACCAATATTGTATTGAAAAGCCATCACTTCATTTTATCAATGCATGGCAGAAGTTGAGCATATACTGCTATATTCTTGATTTAAGTATAGATGGTTTAAAAGCTCGAACCAGGGGGAGTCTGAGGATGGATGTGCCCCCTCAGAATTGGAAACATTTTCAATTTTCGAACTCATTTGGTGCGATCTGGTGTATACTTTTGACCAAAATGTTATCGAAAAGCCACCTCTTTATTTCCAATAAATATTTGGTTTTTAATCAATGCAAGAAAGAAGTTGAGCATACTGATATTTTCTTAATTTAAGTATAGATGGTTTAAAAGCTCAAATAGGGGGAGTCTGAGGGGGTTGTGCCCCCCCCCCCTCAGAATTGTTTTTTTTCTCTTCAATTTTCAAGATCAGATTTCTCGTCAACTTACGTACGCGTATGTATCCTGACCGGCGTCCAATAAACTCCAAACGTTCTTATGTCCCTCGCAAGCCTTGGGTGGCGATTATTTTTTTCGTACATGATCCTAGTGAAATCAGTTGATTTGTTCAAAAAATCATTTTATTCAGTGAATTTTGCTTTATTCCGATTAAAATGGAATAAAGTGAATTTCACTAGGATCATGTACGAAAAAAATAATCGCTCCCCGCCCACCTTTTTTGTTTGTTGATGGAGGTGAAAAATCAGAGGGGATGATTACATTGACCATCCCTCCCCCAGGCCAGGATTTCCACCCTTGGAAACAGGGGGTATTAAAAACTTACCGTTTAATCTTACCGTTAACTTTGCAGTGGCCCAGTAGAAACACGCTCATGTGTAAGCCTGTAAACAATATGAAAGAAAAGGGCTGCTATATTATGTAATTATGTAATGGCAATGGTGCAACTAGGATCTTCAAAAACAAAAACAAAATTGGGGGGAGGGGGGGTCATACCTGTGATCGGTGGAGGGGAGGGGGGATTCCCCCGAGGAACCCCATGTCCACGTTAGGCCTAAAAAAAAAAGGGTTTGTTTGCCCAAACACGAGTTGAAAAAAGTGGGTCGGTAGGTCGATTACCTTTTTTTTTTTTTCTTTTTTTTTTTGTTGTTGGCTATAGACACATTTAGTGAAGAAAAATACTATACAATTTGATTTTAATACACTTTTATGTTCTTTAAAACCTAACCTTCCTATACACTATGATTCACTACGGCAAAAAAACAATGTTCACGCGCATGCTACAGCATTCGATTCGATGACGTCAACCAAGCTGTTATGTGTGTATAAAATCGTTGCCCGGGTGAGCGTTGGCAGGTTAGCCGAGTGGTTAGGGACGCGGCGCAGTGATCAGAGGCTCCGGGGGTCAAATCCCAGGGGTTTTGCGGCAATTATTTGGTTTAAAAATTCATACTTTGTCCCCCTCCCCCGGTTTCCACACCATAAAAACATAGCCTGGCTAATATATATTTTGTTTTAATAGTGCAGCTGGCAGCCTGTAGTACAAACCTTCAGACCATGCTGGATGGTCTGCAACATGTTCTGTTTTTCACTAGATAGTGGTAGGAACTTGGATTTGCATCTCCTTGGTGTTTTAAAGGGCAGTTTTGTTGATTAGTTTGGCAAATTAAGATGACAATATCATTTAATACATATATTTTTCAACCTAAAAACAATATTAAAAAATTTAAAAAAATCTCTCAAAAAAAAGGCATGGGGTTTTGAGATTTTATGGGTCGGTCATGTTTGGACAAACAAACCTCTTTTTTTTTAGGCCTTATTCAAGTGTAAAATTAATTACCTTTTTTTAAAACTGAAAAATATCAAACGAGGGCCTACCAAATATCAAATGAAGATCTCCAAGAAAAAAATATTAGGATATAACCATTTGATTGTTAGGTCTATGAAATGTTACCTTTAGACCTATTACTTGTTTTTCACAATTAAAATCCACATTGAAATCAGACTTAAAACTCGGAACCACCGTTAATCAAAACGAGCACCATTTATCAGTTTGCGGATGGAGATTGATTTTATCCTTGTTTATCCCGTTTCATCGAAACCAACCCCCTCCTGCCCCCCAATATTTTGCATGTTTTACGAGTTCAGTTCTGCGTTTTAGACCGCATACTTTATGATGCTTCCTACACCCTACTATAACCTGGTATCACGGCCTCAGTGAAAAACAGCTGTTAAGTTGACCTATGTTAAGTTGACTTATATAATTTGCTCCTACCTACTGATTGAGAAATAATTAAATGTTTATACCTACTTTTTCCGGCGATATTTTCACAAAATCCTGTCTGTACAAAATTAGAAGCAGAATTGCTGTAGTCTTTTTGATAACAAAATATGATTGTTGTTTGTTTGACAACACACATTGGCTCTTCTTGCACAAACCAAGCCCTGGGTGGTATTGGCCTATTGACCCTGAACAGTTTTTACCTATAAAAAGTCTATGGATGCTCTACAGACTACCGTGTTCAGCTTTTTATGTTAAATAAAAACCCTTTAAAGGGGAAGTGCTAGTACAAATGAAAGACTTTGATATTTTTTAGGAAAGCATTTGGTAGAATAATGACATGTAATTGGGTAATCAGTATTGGCACAAGAGCAGGCAGTGAACGTATTGGCAAATTTGGGCATGATATCAAGTAATGAATATGAAGACAAATTTGCAGTAGTTGTCCGTACTGTATATATGTGAAAATCAGACACAATTAGGCAAGATATCAACATTGAGCTTGTATTTGAATATTGTAGTAGAGATCTTCCGCTTAACCATGGTACTCTTTTTTTAAGCGGAGTTATATAATTTTTCAGTTATAGTCTTTATGAAAACTCCAAACTGAGATATCATCCTTTAAAGATGTACTTATAATGTACTAACGATGTACTTTTATTTGTATTTTTTTATTTTTTTATTTTTTGGTTTGAATTTTTAATTGGAAACTTTCACATTAATGTTATAAACACTCTGAAAATTAATTATTTACAAGAATCACCTCCAATTAGGGTTTGGGCTGTAGGGGAAGGTGGGGGTAATGGCGGACACCTTTTGTCAGAGAGGTATAACACACATATAATACGTCATATAACAATAAAAATCATGTAAACACAAAGCACTGTGATGGTTCTACCTTTTATCAAGTTTTTATCAACTCATCATTTTGAAATACGAAGCTACGACGCAATAAAAAAATGGCGTCGTCCGGCATTACCCCACACTCTGGGGGTAATCCCGGACCGTATTTTTCAATGGCAGCCCTCTTTTTATTGGAATACAGTATTTCAATGGGAGTTAAAAAATACCATTTTTAAAAGTGTAGCAGAAATCAAAGAACAATGTCACATATTTATATGGTCAACAACTATTACCGATTTATGATGTTAAATTGACCACGCCCATATTGGTTACCATGGAAACGGTACATGTCCGGGATTACCCCAATCCATGTACAATGTATGGGCACATCCTCTCTTATTATTATGCTCATCATTGTGACTCCGAATTCATTTCTTTTTATCAGAAGGTATCATACATTAAATAAAAAAATAATAAGACTTTGTTTTCCTTGATGTAGAAATACCAGTTTCAAAGAGAAAGTAATGCACCAAAATATCAACTTGCCCAAAAAGTGATTTTTGTAATTCTCGCGAGAATTTGCGAGACAACCATCCCATTTAGGTTTTGTGTGATTTCAATGGAGAGGCACCTAACATCATAGGGTGGCAAAATACCACCTTCTTTCACCTGCCTTCAGATACAGCCCTGTCCGCGATTACCCCGCGTCCGCCATTACCCCACCTTCCCCTACTCTTTTTTTAAGCGGAGTTATATAATTTTTCAGTTATAGTCTTTATGAAAACTCCAAACTGAGATATCATCCTTTAAAGATGTTCTTATAATGTACTAACGATGTACTTTTATTTGTATTTTTTTATTTTTTTATTTTTTGGTTTGAATTTTTAATCTGAAACTTTCACATTAATGTTATAAACACTCTGAAAATTAATTATTTACAAGAATCACCTCCAATTAGGGTTTGGGCTATTACTCAGTTTGGAGCTCTGCCCAATTCGTGAATTAAAAAGAAATTTGGAAGAAATGAAACAATCATTTGATCTTGTTGTGTGCATTCATTGGCGGCGTAGCTACAGGTAACCCACCAAGGGTCATTCGGGGGGGGGGGGGGGGGGGGGTGCAATTAACAATTCAGGGGAGTTAAAGGGTTTTATATACATACTTATCTCCAATTTCATGGCGTTTCTCGTCGTGGGGAATCAATACCAATCCTAATCACCTGCAGCAGAGGCTTTGTCCCAGGACCTACCGGGCCGGGGCCCTTATGTAATGTGGGCCCTGGACCCCACGCCACTCTCGTGCCCCAGGGATGACAAGCCTCCTGGCTACGCCCATATGTCGCAAACAATTGACTTCAAAACTCATAAAACGACCGCCAATTTTGTATTTATTTCATTAAGCCTACCAAAGAATGGAAATTAACTACCCAGTATGATTTGTTTGTGCAGTTATAAACGATATCTCCATCTTTGGCAAACACGAGAGTAAACATTTTAGAACCACCCTCTCCATAGGCTTTATTGGTATAAGTGTTGTAAAAATCAACACAGATTGTCAGAGGTATATTTGCTCAATAGTGAATTAAAAAGTACAATAGTTTTTAAACGGCTTTCGTTGAATAACAAAATAACAGACATAAGGGACACTTTCTATGCGGCTAGTTTTACCAGAGTGATATTACCTATTACACCTCCCTGGTTTTGCCATATAAAAAAGATTTTGCAAAAACCTTTTCTAAACTTTCAAAGTCTTATCTCAAGAATAACTGACCTTATACTAGACGTGCTTGTACTTATGTTAATTAATTTCTCATGGTGATTCGAAATATATGATGATGAAAGCCAATAAATTAAATACGTTTGTGAAACATTTTGTGAATTGTATTTTGCGTGTGCATAACCGCTCGCATGGACAGCATTAATCTATTCTATATTTGCCTATTAAAATTCTCAGTTTGCTTCCCCCCTCCATTTCTTTACATTCATGCCACAAGCTAGTGGATATTTATCGCTTTGTTTACCTATCGGAGTAAATATACTTTACACAGGCTAGGCAAACAACTGCGGACATCATCTCAAAATTTCACCCCGGGCGCTAAACAACTGAACACATCTCTCGTCCAATCAAAGCCATGGACATAGATGGATTAGGCGGCGCTTGTAAGTGACCCTGATGCAATACACATAGCATCCAAGCGTCACACTTCTCGATCAACCAATATACCCGTATGAGAGTGTCATTTGGCTGGACCCGTTCGATAATTATACCGATTTGGTCACGGTTTCCTGAACCAAGTGACTCGAAGTCATCGCGTACTTGGAATATTGATTTTGAATTCAGGCTATAAGAGCTAGCTATCGTGATAGCTAGCACAAAAAGATCGATGTTGCTCAGTTCTTTCTCTGAAAGAGCATCCATACTTTACAATGTTAGCCCTCTCCCATCATCATCATGCCTTGCTTTGATGACTGCACGAACTTTAAACATAAGGTGTATCCATGTTGATAAATCAGCCTTCCGGGTTATAGCGCGTTCTAAATAAGGCCGATATATCGGCCTTTTGGGTTCAAAGGGTTAAAGGCTTTAACCCTTTGAATTAAAGGTGGCTCTATTGCCTAATATTGGGGTTTAACTTTTTTCTGATAATCTGTTCGAAATAAACAACACACATTACAATATGAGCCTGTTTTGTATGAATAATCCACACTCCTAAAAAGAGAGTATCAGGTTAGGTGGCTTGCCATACAAAACAGACTTGTATTGTATGTGCTCACTAGTTTCAATTTATCATTTGCTCCTACCTAGGATTGAGAAATAATTAAATTTTTATACCTACTTTTTCCGGTGGTATTTTCACAAAATACTGTCTGTACAAAATTAGAAACATCTGTACAAAATTAGAAGCAAAATTGCAGTAGTCTTTGATAACAAAATATGATTGTCGTTTGCCATGTTCAGACAGGTAACTTAGAGCTTTAAAACCCCAAGTGTACAAGTTGAATTCCCCATCCCTCCAAATCATATCCAAATAGCATTTGAAGAGCTGAAAAGTTGAGTCTCTATTCCCCTCTTCATACTATAGTGAACTTGCAGCTTTAACGAATAAGTTTTAAGGTCTTTGTAATATTTCATTTTGAACTGCAATTCGGGTTTGTATACTTCCTTCAAAAGGAGCAATTCTGTTATACCCTTCACAGAGGTATTCATAGTGCGTGATTTTTAAGAACGACACATACTAACCGATGTTGATGTGTAGGGTATAACAGAATTATGCCTTTGTTTTTTATACTATTATCTTTGCAGCAATGATGGGATTTTAACCAATATTTGTATTCCAAACTGGATATCATCATCCTCTTAACTCACCTTTTATTTTGTAACTTTTTGTGCCATATGCACTTTACATATCAGCAGGTATTGACATCATAGAGATTCAAACAGAAGTCATGATTTACAGTGGCACAAATTGTGCAATTATAGTACATATCATCAATAACTCGGAATGACTTTCGCATGACCACAACTTGTCGTGTGGACACAACTTTATTTACATATGGGCGGCTCCTTATGTGAAGTTTGTACTATGTACCATATTCCACGTCACCTCTATTTATACAGGGTGTATCAATATAATTAGGACTCTGTTTCATGGCGGTTTCATCTTTTTGTAGTATGCACAATGTTAATTCACACAGTTAAAGGTCGAATAACATCACAGTGGAAGATTACATTTTTAAATAGGCTAAAAGGGAAATTATTCTTATTCTTATCATGCTTATGACAGAAATTGAAGTTGACTTAGGCCAACACATTTTTTTTTGTTATATTGGCGTAACCCGCCCGACCCTAAAAATACGCCCGACCCTACACTTTTCTTTTTTTTTTCAGTGAAAAAAAAAAAAAAAACCCAACCGACCGACCCTAAAAAATAAAAATTAAATTAAAAAAAATGTTTTTTCTCGAACGAAATACGACGGTGCTCCTCGAATAAACGGAAATTCCTTCCGAAAATATGGTTTATTGTGTTTTATTTGTATATAGACTTGTACTGAGGGGTACTTCTAACAAACAATAGGGAATGTTTAAACTCGGTTAACATTGTTCAAAAACAGCTGCTAAAAAAAAAAAAAAAAAAAAAAATCCCTACCTACCTACCCTATTTTTGTTCAGCCCGTTACGCCAATATAACAACAACAAAAATTTGGCCTTAGTGGTCCAATTTCTAATTCTAAATGTGTCCTTCTCTTTCTCTGTCAATGATTGGTATTTATAAGCACACTGTTGACATGATTGGTGCTTTCCTACCACAACTCTCCTACATGCTGAGGCTTTCTCATGAGAATGCTGAGCGACATTGAACATATTGCATAGAAATATTCATGCATCAAATTTGTGGATTATGTAGCTTAAAATAATTTGTGCCAGAATTAAGAGGAATATACCAAACTAATCTTTGTCATTGTTTGGGTTGACTTGCCTATAGTTGGTCACACTTTCAGTAAATTATAAACGGATTTCAGGATTTTTCAGGATTTTAACTTTAATTTGTACTTGATAAATGAAATAAAATTTGTGATGGTTCAGTGGCTTTAATAAGGATTAATTCCATGCCGAAAGAGTCACACTTAATATTAGGAATCATTTTTGAATACCCTGGGGAGGGGAGGGGCACTCAAATATGAAATGGAAAGAAAATTGTCTTTTAAGAGTTTATCGGGTTCTGGCAAATAAACTTAGTCTTTGACACCTATTGTCAACCCTGAAAATGGGGCTATCACAAGATACATATGGGGTTTAACTAACGTTGGCATCAGGAGGGGATGGGTACCACTCACCGAAAATGGAATAGATACAGATGAGACGGGTGCTCCCAAATACAGAGAGCATGTAAGGGTTTCAGGAGAAATGGTCACAAACCACAAAACTGGGTCTGCGTGGAAGAAATTTGCACTTTTATTTTTGGCAAAAAAGGTGGGTTTGTGCAAGAAGATAATTATGGTCACTTATGTATTCTAACAGGAGAGACATTTTCCACCAAAGTTTGCAAAAAGTAATTTTTGTAATTATGTGATTGTTTTATTCAAAATCGATATGGTATTTGATCTTTGATTGCCACCCCAATATCCCCTTATTGATTGACAAACATTTAAAAAATAAAACACATACACTCTTCCTCATGAAAGGTATGTGAAAAAGAACTAATGTGTTTATTTTTGGTCAAAGAGCCCATGGTTTAAAGTTCATCATTTGATAAGTCCACTTTTATCAAGTGGTTTAAACTTTTATATCTAAACAATGCCATGATCAACACTAAATAACTGTGAGTGGGAGAATCAATTGCAGATAAAATCATGTTGGCACAACATGGTCCCTCTCACATTTAATTTCGCTAGGACCTCTATTCGCTCAATTAAAATACCGCTAATATTTTATACATAGGTCAACATAGCAAGATGATTCAAATTAGTGAAATTAAAATGCCACTAAAAAAGGTGGTGTTTTGCAAATTCGCTAAATTTCAATACCGTGAAATTTAGTGTTTTTCAGTATAAACGGGGAGGTCTCCATCTGAATGTGCCAAAAGCCTCAACACTTCATGTCAACTAGTGTGAATTCGGGTATATCCTTGGTTTAACACTTTCCACGCGGCAGGCAGCTGCAGACGACATTCCAAAATTTCACAAAATGTTTCAAAAATGTCAAAATTACTGTATGTCATTACCATATTGGAATCACCATGAGAAATGCATTGAAATAAGTACAAACATGCCTAGTGTTTGGCCAGTAATCTTTGAGATAGACTTTGAAAATTATGAAAGATTTTTAAAAAAACCGGTTTTGTGTATGGTAGAAATAATAGCCGCGTGGAAAGTGTTAAGACATTCATAAATTTAGATTAGTGTCAAGACCCTATTACGGGAATAAAGCTGTATAATCATTTGATCCGCCATTAGAGGATTTTGTGCTAGGTTCATCCTGTGCCGGCGGCCCGTCTTACACCAAGGATAAACCTGAATTGGGCATATTTTGATTGTGATCTCTCCACATTCTATATGTATATGAAGAGCTTTGTTGCAGAGCTTTGTAGAAAAAAGAAATTGTGAATATTCCAGCAACAACAAAATCCAAAAAATTTAAAAAAAAATCACAAAAAAAAGTGAAATTAAAATAGGTCGGTCGGGGCCCTTCCGTCATCTAAAGAATAAAGCACAGACAGTAAATGATCACACATATACAGATTTACATAGTGATATGGGTGCATTTATTGAACTGTTTCTTTCACATCTCACCATACACACCCCCACACACTCTTTGTATGGTGTCAACAGCTTTTTTATACTGGACACAATACCATCACATAGTGAGAAATGCTCCATAGAGTAAATAAGCTATAAAAACACCAGGGACATATGTAATACATGGGTCTGTTTGCTGGCTAAGATAATATTTCAACATATTAAATGAAAAAAGAAAAAGTAATATTCTTTAATTTTTAAAATAAATAATACACTATTACACATGTATACTCCTCACTGATCAAATCCGAACAGCATTTATTTTCAACACGTTTTGTAACGAGACGAAATAATGACAATTTGGTTAAGATTTTGACATAATCCATCAGTATACATCTTAAAATCTATCAACTTTGGATAAATGTTATGGTTACCAACTATAAGGCGATTAAAAAAAACCACCCTGTTCTACGGGCTAACAGACCTCTCAGGTAGGGTCGGTCGGCGCATGGTTTTTGGTGTGTCTTTTTTTCCCCCAAAAAATTCTGATATTACATGTGAAGATGAATAAAAAGTGTTTTCATTCTCGCTAAATTATTCTCATTAACTGATGTTCCCATTTATGGCCTACACTTCGACAATTTCTCCCATCCGTACCCCAATAGTTTATTCAGGTGTGCCTTACGTCATGCCATGCATAGGGGTGTGGCCTATGCCATATAAGGAGTGGCCTATGCCATATAAGGAGTGGCCCATGCCATAAAAGGAGTGACTTATACCATAAAAGGAGTGACCTATGCCCAAACAATTCAGAAATGCTTGGACTTTTGGTGTAAATTATTAACACTTGTGCGGACATATGCCGATATGTTTCTCTACTTGTATATTTAATTTGGTATACATATAGATGTGGTGACAGCAATGTTTATCAACAAACGCAACGGTCGAAAGGACTGGACTGTCGATACATGCTTGGGGGAACAGTAATTTGCATATACTAAAATTTGTCATCCAAAGACGACGCTTTTGAATGATAACACATTGATAGTGAAATTTGTATTTCATGCATTGATATCATATCAACACCTTCAATCAATCTACCCTCAATACACACAATCTACAAAACATGGTACAGTCTTAAACCAATAGCATAGTTCATCTGTTGCTCGTCATATTGCTACAGAAATCAAGAATTTACATTTATCTAACTGCCTAATGATTTATGAGCAGGTTAACTGTTTAATGTTTAGATACATTTTATTGAACATAATGCCCCATGTTCGTTCACTTTGTTAACCCTTTGAACCCGATAAGTCGATTTATCGACCTATCGGAGAACGTCGTATAACCTGATAGGATGAAAAATCGCCCTGAGCGAACAGGTGACACATTGATCATATGACTTTGAGTGGTCATGTGACTTGAAAGTCATATATGTTCACCCGATGTAAAATACATTGTTTCGCAAGGTTTACGTTGTGTTTTGATGTCATTTGGCTGAAGAAAATTGTCAAAAATAGCACGAAATTGGATGAATATGCAACCCAATATTGCGCAGATGATTCTCAGGTAGATAGGGATGCATTGTTTTACGGTCATGATTGGCAATTTTGGCGATAAAGGGGGAAGTTTTTATGTTATAAATATGTTATGTTATACGTGTAGTATAATGGCATGCCTTCTATCATCGGTAACAAATAATTATTACCGATGATATAGGTGTGCTATATTTAGCATTTTACCCCCAGAGAAGTCAGGGTGGGTGTACCGAACCCTTATAATAACTCTGGATATTATGAGAATAAAGAGTTAAGTTTGAGTCTGTGATCTGACACATATTTTGACATGTTCTATTATTTACTATCATCGTCATTCTTTTATTTATGACAGTTGATTCCCATTTGAATATATTTAGATATTTTTTTAATATGCTATTGCTATTTTGTACATCGGTTTATACAGTGAACGATGCTTTGATGCTTAGATGATTTAGATTGAAGGTGTTGATATCGATGTGTTAAATACAATTCCAATACTAACTTGTTTAATTTGCTGTCAATCAAAAATGATGCAGGCCTATTTGGATGACAAAGCTTTATTCAGTTACCCATTTATTGACAATGCGGCCATATTATTATATGCAAATGAGGAATTGCATCAGTCCAGTGTTGTCACTAGCCTAAATGTAGTGCCGGTTAATTTTACTGACGCGGAACGGAATAAGTGTTGCAACCGAAATGCAGTGGATCATGGCATGGGGTCTAGGGGCCTTCTTAATGTTTGTTTAGGGTTTTTAATGCACTTTGAGGGTTCCTGCCACATCATTTCTCGTTTAATGAGGCAGTTTGATGATTTTATCCACAAATTGGTTTTTTTTAGAGTGCCAGTATTTATCCAGAGTATGTCATCATCATCATCATCTGATGACGTCATCAAGAAACAGACTAGAAACACTAGCTCTGGATCAAACACAATCCACTGAGGAAGACAACAGACATGTTGTTGAAACCCGTATGGAAAAATAGTAAGTTTCCATTCTGGAATTTTTCTACGAAAAATTCATAATCTCGAATACCTCTTTTTGAGGTCTAATGGTCCTGCCCAGTGGAGTAAATTTGTTGTTGGCATTGGGGGGGGGGGGGGGGGGGGGGGGGAGTGGTGGCGGCCAAAATGTGGGGCAAGAAAAACATTTGTGTGGGAAAATGCACACTTTTTTGTTTTGTTTTGAGGAACAATTTGCTCCTGCCAAAATGTTGGCTTTATTGTAAAAATTGCCTGAAATTAGCTTAATTTGTTCTCCTAGTTAGACATTTCTATATGCAACACAGTGATTTTTCCCAATACTAATTTTCAACGCGAACTACATCAGGAGTGCTCATCTTAATAAGGGTGAAATTACAGCTCCGAAGATGACTACACTGGTAATCAACTGATGAATTATTCTTCTATGATTTCTATGGAGAAACATAAAATAATGCATGAACCCAGGGTTAAAACCCCGGTTAAAACAATCATGTTACCCATAATAAATTGGATCCTTTCATAGCCACGATAACAAAGAAAGAGCAAATACAAGAAGACAGAAATAAACACCCAACCCACCATTTTCGAATTGATAAATTGGTGTTCCACATGAAACAAAGAAACATGAGAAACGCAACAAAATGGCTCCATTCATAGCCAAGACAAGAAAGAAAGAACAAAAGCGAGAAGACGGATAATTGAAGTCGAAGTGATAATTGACTAAAGTAAGAAAAAAGCATATTAATGAATACTGCCAAACATACACACCGAATAACAGCAACAATATTAATAGCGATATAAACAGACCTATACATTATGACAATGGCAAGTACAGCCATTATTTGACAAAGATACAGAGGCCAAAATTGAAACTTCAGTTTCCCTTTCAAGCTGCTCAATAGACCTGGTGGATTGCAGTTAGGATGACTATCTTTTATAGCATCATCAACTTGTGTTTGCGCATCTGTGAATCCAAGGGCTCTTAAACATTTGACGATCTGTGTGCATCTCTTGCTAAAGTCATCTAAAGTCATGGCGGTGGTTGGGCTTTCATGCATATGAGCATTTCGTGTCTTTCTCAGGATATCAATTTCAGTAGCATAACTCTGCTGTATTTTTTTCCCCAAGAATTCAGAGTACAGCAGAGCAAAGAAGAGCGCAGTGAGGTCCCAGTCATCGCGTTTCCCAGAGTCATTCAGTTTCTTTCGCGCTTCTTTTTGTTTTTTCTCGAAATTGAGGAAACGGTTTAAACTGGTTGCGTCATCTTGCCACGAAGTATCATTTGAGCCGTCTTTTTGAGTATGTAGTTGATAGAAGTGGTTCCACTGCAGTTCAAAGAATTCCCTTAAATGCACAGCAACAATGTTTTTGAGAATGTGATCTACAGTGCTGTGTCGACTCATGGTGTCATTAGAACTGAAAATAAATAATTATGTTAAATTGCAATCAATCTTTAAAACTTGTATTATGTGATCTTTTTCAGTGAACATCCTCAATTTCTGAACACTATTTCCAATATAAAATGTAAAAAGATGAATCCAACGGAACCAGGACCCGGAACAAAACACACCAAGGATCAGAAAACTGATACAAGAGGATATCTCGAAAATATAAAAATGCTAAGAGTAAAAGCAAGATATACCAACAGGGTGTGGGGAAACAGGTAATAACAAGGGAGAATAACGCAATAAAACAGATAAATAACAACAAAAACAAACGGAAATGCACTGGGACAAGCAATGAAAATTGCTGTGCAATAAAACAACAAGATATATCTGAGACTACTCAGGATATATGTGGTAACAATAAAGACCGACGTTTCAAGTGGATATACCACCCTTCATCAGGGACAAAATATAAAAAACAAAAGTGTTAAGAACTATAAATAAGATAATGAACTAGACAAGTCCACCACTGTAATTATAGCACAATGCCAGTAATAGATGTTACCTACTAAGCATCCAAGTTGTATGCTTAGTAGGTAACTTGGATGCTTAGTAGGTAACATCTATTACTGGCATTGTGCTATAATTACAGTGGTGGACTTGTCTAGTTCATTATCTTATTTATAGTTCTTAACACTTTTGTTTTTTATATTTTGTCCCTGATGAAGGGTGGTATATCCACTTGAAACGTCGGTCTTTATTGTTACCACATATATCCTGAGTAGTCTCAGATATATCTTTGTTGTTTTATTGCACAGCAATTTTCATTGCTTGTCCCAGTGCATTTCCGTTTGTTTTTGTTGTTATTTATCTGTTTTATTGCGTTATTCTCCCTTGTTATTACCTGTTTCCCCACACCCTGTTGGTATATCTTGCTTTTACTCTTAGCACTATTTCCAATGTTAACATAAAACACTGTCTTATACACCTACACCTAGCACATAAAGTCCCTGACCAGGTGCTTTGAGGTTGGCTAATTCAAAATATATAATCGGTACCAAAAATCTGAGATAAACATTAAATGAGCAAATTTCTTCTCCGCAGTTTGATACCTTATTCAACAAAATCGAATAGATACTTTTAAAGTTATGGCGATTTCAATGACCGCGCATAACAACAGCAAAGTTGCACTAGGTATAGAAAATCATTGATTTGTGTGTGATTACGCACTGAAAAAACTCACAGCTATAATCAGTCAATAGTTAGGTCATCCAAGCCCTATATGAAAGCTATATGAAGATTGTTAAACGGGTCAGTCGTCACAAACGTGCACAAACACAATAGTCAAACGACCTTGCTATGTCAACACTCCCTACACAGAGGACCGCAGTGCAAATCTGTACGATTTTCGCCATGTAATGTCTATGGCAGATTTCATATTGTAGTATAAAGCTATGAGGTTTCCGTGGTCTTCGTTATCTCCAAGCAGATAGAGCAATACGTACATGGACTTTTTTGTACACGAGGGTTCATTTCATGATTTGGTGAGGTTTTAGAATGAGTTAGGATTCATGACATTTTTTTTCTAGGGGTGGCCCCCACTCCCCCTGGCTACGCTACTGGTACCATGGATGAATAATGAGCTATTTCATTTATGGACTCAAAGAGATGGATCAAGATATTATATGCCAAATGAACTATATTGGAAGCTAAGATGCTCAGTGCTTAGTATTTGTATACCTACTGCTTACGGTTGAGGTAATCTGATCCTGTTGATGCTATAGCTTAGCTGTATCCGCCTTAGGCTCGATTTTCTCGCATAAACAGGATTGGTATCAGGTCCCTGATCAGGTTTGTCCATTGACCAGTATACCGTATGTATCTGTATTATTTGAGAACAGAAAATAAACAGATATATGAGTATTTAATATCAGCGAACATCAATGTTTAAAAAATGCGAACAGTTGAGCTAATTATAACATGTTATGAAAAACCATATTAAATTTAAAAACGTTTGTAAACTCAGCCAACATATTTTGGGTACTTGTTTTATGGCAAAAAGAGCTGAAACGCACTAAATCCGCAGAAAACTTACAATAATACCGGGTTTATCATGTATAAAAGTTGTAATCATCCGTGTGAATCCACTCTCAAAAACCACCCTTAACACGGATTCACAAGAAGGAAAAAGTGACCCTTAACAAGGATTACAACTCGAAGAATCATACTCATACAAAGGATATAGGCCCTCAAAGACAGTTTAGACATGAACGTATGAAGTAAGTGCATGATTCAGTTTTGTTTGTAAATTTATCCCTACGGGCCAACCATTTTGCCTGTCATCTTATTGATGACACATGACTATCGCCTCGAGCAACCCTTATCACGGATTATTGTTGAAAAAGACACCCTTATTTCCTGAAATTGGATCAGCGTTGTGGTAAAAAAAACACCACCCATATTCCGGGTTTTCGTTCATGCAGATGATTACAACATCATACCTGACTGCCCCCCGGGCAATAATAATAACCTACAAATGCCAAATTATGAAACATTTAGGTATATTTACAGCAACTTTTACCTTTTCTAGGATGTTAAACATCTTACTTACTGCAAAGATGAGCAAATACAGTTTACAAATATGGGTTATTCCGTACATAGCATAAGCTAGTAGGATATCCAATACGGTGTATGTTTGAACTTGTTTTTTCATCCTCCTCCAGGCTCCCCCACCCTCCACACTCCCTACCCTCCCCACCCTCCAAACTCCCCCACCCTCCACGCTCACCCACACTCCACGCTCCTCCACAACGTACCCCCACACTCCTCCAAACTCAACCCATACGATTCTTTAGGTAAAAAATGCTATTTTTGGCACTTTTTAAAACAAAAAATGCATTCCTAGAGAAGTGTCTTTAGAGGATTTTGGTGCAATTTGGGCATATTTTACCAAAACTGATTTTGTGACGTTGTCTGAAAAAATATGAGCCAAAAAAGTAATTTTTTAGTCAAAATTTAAAAAATCAGCATTTTTGGTATTTTTTGATACCAAAAATGGATTCTCTAACTCATTTCATTAACAAACATGTGGACTTTTATATACATCACATTAATAGTTCAAAAGTTACAGCGTGTGATAAATGTCATATTTAAAGGGTTGACACTACCCTTACCCTAACCGCACTGAATCTCACTAAATCTCACTGCCAGAAACTATCTCCAGGCACGTGCTGCTGCATTGCCGCGATGACGTCACCTACCGCAGGCATATGTGGCCGCGTGGCCACATAGCCGCTAGGGAGTTAGCTCCAGGGGCGTAACAGAGGTTGCTTGTCAGGGGGGCACAGCCAAAAAAAATCCTGGTTAGAATAATTCCGTCCCGGAATTTTTCGTAAAAGGTTGCCCCAATTTTTTCCCCAGTCAGTCACCTCGTGAATTTCACGTAAGTGGGGGGGGGGGGGGGGTAGGGTCAAAAAAAAATCGCACGGTCACAAAATTTCGCACGGTCACAACATTTCGTACGGTCACAAAATTTCGCAGTACAAAAAGCACAACAGTCAACAATTGGTTGACTGTTGTGCTTTTTGTACTGCGAAATTTTCTTTCTTTCATTCTTTCCCTTTCTTCTTTTCTTTCTTTTCCCTTTTTTCTCTTTTTTCTTTTCCTCCCTTTTTCCTTTCTCTCTCTCTTTTCTTTCCCTTTCCCCCTTCTTTTCCTCTTTTCCCTTCCCCCTATTTTTCCTGGTGGGTAGGTTTGAATTTCCTGCTGAGCACCTTCAGGGGGGGGCACTGTGCCCCCCCTGCCCCCCCCCCCCCCCCCCCCCCCCCCCCCCCGGCTGTTACGCCACTGGTTAGCTCAGTTGGTAGAGGGACAGACTTGGGTGCGGATGGTCCCGCGATCGAATCACGGGGGGTGCTGGGTGATTTTTCGGGTAAAAAAATAGCACTTTTTCCCCCCTCCCCCCGATACGCACAAAAAACTAGCTTTACTGGTTAGGGTTAATAAATATCAATTTTTGATGTGCAATAACCCTAACCGCACTGAATCTCACTGCCAGAAACTATCTCCAGGCACGTGCTGCTGCATTGCCGCGATGACGTCACCTACCGCAGGCATATGTGGCCACGGAGTTTGTGGCCGCATAGCCGCTAGGGAGTTAGCTCAGTTGGTAGAGGGACAGACTTGGGTGCGGATGGTCCCGCGATCGAATCCCGGGGGGTGCTGGGTGATTTTTCGGGTAAAAAAAATAGCACTTTTTCCCCCCTCCCCCGATACGCACAAAAAACTAGCTTTGGTTAGGGTTAAAGTGGTATGAGAGATGTATCACCCAAATCCAAAATATCATACAATTCTGACATCGCCTTCATGCCAAACTAAGCAAACGGCACTTCCGGGTTGAGATTTGCCGCGAAAGTCCGTGAGTAAAACTTAGCTGTTTCAGATGGTAGTTAGTATATGCCTAAGTATTACTTTGATGCAAAAAAAACTGATTTCCAGGATAATTGAGGGTGCACTCCCATACGTATCTCTCAATGCCCCTTTTATTAAAGAACGACCCATAATATATTTTAGCTATCGGTCCAACAATAATCTATTTTGATAGTCTATTTTGGTACTTAAATTCAGTCCCACACTGCACACAGGGCTTTTAAATTTAGATGGGGCTTTTAAAGAACAACCCATAATATAGTTTAGCTATCGGTTCAACAATAATCGGGTGATAGCCTATTTTGGCCAACCTGTCACATATATGATACAGAATTTCAGTTCCACAATGCAATATTAAGAGGCAGCCACAGATACCACAACAATTTATACGGGGCTTTTCATTTAGATGGGGCTTTTAAAGAACGATCCATGATATGTGTTAGCTATGGGTCCCACAATACAATATTAAGAGGCAGCTACCTCAACAATTTGGAATTTTATGGAGCTTTGTCATAGTGTAGATTGGGCTTTTAAAGGATGACCTTATCATTTATAACTCTAACCGTAGAATGTGGCAGTGGGGATGGAACGAAGAACAGGGGGAGGGGGTTAAATCAAAATTGTGAAAACGTATGTCCGCTAGCCACAGGAATTGAACCCGCGGGTCGGCCGTGACAGGCGAGATATACCACCACTCAGCCACGGGGGTGGGGGGGGGGGGGGGCTTCACAGGCTAAAAAATTGGAGACCATATACCCGTATTTTAGTGCTACATGAGATAGAACTTGTGTGCACGCAAGCCAAGTGGTGCTGGCCGTGTTGTATCCGGGGGGGGGGGGGCACTGACATTGGAAACGGGTATAGGTATGTGCCGCGCTGAAGACCCCCTTTTTCACCCTCTGCTGCTAGCTCTTATGACCCCGCTTTTGAGCCTGCATCAGTTCTTAAAACCCCAATTTTATTGAAAATTAAAAAATCGCAACATTTTGCGTTCCAAAGCCCCAATTCTTCAAAAAAATTGCGTTCTAAACCCTGGTTCTAAAATCGAAACTGAACTATAGGCCAGTAATTCTCAAGAAAAAAATCAGTTCCTAAGACCCTATTTTTCATCATAAAATCCACTCAGTTCAGTTCTGTAGCCCCCCTTTTTGAGACCCTGTGCGGCACACCCCTACACCGGGGTTGTATCTGTGTTGCGTAGTAGGGTTAGGCCTAAAAAAAAAAGAAGTTTGATTGGCGTAACCCGACCGACCCTAAATACATCGCCAACCCTGAATATTTTTTATTATTTTGAGGGAAAAAAATAAATATATATATATATATATATATATGTGTGGTGGTTTGGGAAAACCCGTTGGAAGTCGCTAGTGTTAATATTGAGATATCTGGGTCATACTAAAACATTATTAACAAATGAGTTCCAAGTCAATTTTCCAACTTTGGTCCCAAGATAGAGATTACACCTTGAACTTTAGTCTCCAGGAGGTTTTTTTGCAAAATTCCAGATGTTAAGTTTATTTTAGTACTTTTCTGAACCTTGTTTATCAAATTTTATGTGTAAAATGCTACATAAAATGACATTGTTACCATGGTAACCACTTGTGAATTCCAACAATGCATTGTAAAGATTTTGAAAGTGAAGAACTTACAGTTGTTAAAAATATCGCAAAAAACTAGGTTCATATCAAAAGTCCTTTTCAAATGACAAGCTATTCTGTGTGACATAACAATGTAGTTTTATTATTATTAGAGCATTTAAAAGATTTTGTGTACACTTTTGAATTGTCAGTTTCAATTTTTAGTGTTGTGTTTAAACTTGCCGACTTGAAAATACTATTACTGTAGTTCTAGATGGAATTTCTGAAAAATTTAAACAGTCCAATACTCAGTAGATTATGAAGCTCTCCGCCATAGAAAAAAACCAAATTGCTAGAAAATGTGAAGGGTTTTCCCATGCCACCACACATATATACTGTGAGAAATGTGTTGATCTCCATACGCTTAGAGCATGTCATGGCGAAGTTATATATATATATATATATTTATAAAAATTGAACAAAGTATTAAAGTTTTTGACTGTTTGCTTTCATTTTCGGCTATTTTAAGTCCCCATCGAAATGATATATTGTTGAATTTTTGCCGTCTCTTCATTTGTGTGTACTGCTGTCTTTTAAGTGTTCAAAAGTATATAGGTGATTTAAAAAAATAAAAAAATAATAAAAATTAAAAAAAATCCCGACCGACCTACCCTATTTGTTTTGGTCATGTTACGCCAATCAAACTTCTTCTTTTTTTAGGCCTTAGGGTTATGGAAGTAATTGGACCTAGATTCAGGTGTCAACCTGACACATGATACAAATATCCGGTTCCAAATTCAGTCCTACAATGCATAGAGAGTGGCTTTTAATGATACAGAAATTTGGTCCAAAAAACAACCTTATCATTTATAAAGGAAGTAATTTGAAATATTTAGAGTGAAAATATAAGCTGTCGTGTTATCCCGACAGCTTATTTTCACTCTAAAACCATGATTTTGAAGTAATTAAGAATCGTATCGCCTTGTAACTTGGAATGTATGTACGATTTATGATCAGAAATGTAAGTCTGCTAGAAAATCTGCTTTCATTTTTTTTTTCGATGTTGAGGGCGTTCCCTGGAAAGATCACATACCTTTAAGTGCAACATTGGAAACTGTATCATTTGTTATTCAAACGGCCACTGCTTCATCAATATTGGTGCTATTGTGACGAATGAGGTGTCAAAATGCGCAGGAAAAAATTCAATTTTTTTTCCCATATTTCGAATTTATTAAGGGTCTTAGACATTAAACACAGGGTGTCTCGAAAAAAGTGGTTACTATATTTTTGTGCAGTGTTTATATGCGTTAACATTGTTAATATTGATTTATAATGCTGGTTCTTGTCAATTTTCAGTGCCCAGAGACCATGATATTTATAGTACTGAAATTACATGATAAAAATGACCCACATGTTTGAATTTTTCGGTGAGAAAGGGGTAAGGCTTACAGTTTAAGTATCATAAGTTTAGTTTATTGACACATGTCATGGTTTTCAATGGTTGCAGGTATTTATTGAATGCCCCTCGTATCTAAACCTAATATCTAAATATCTAAATTTCTTAAGGGGGCTGTGCACCTTCAGGTACAGCCTCCGTAAAACTGCCATAACTTCTTTATTATTCATTAAATCTATATAAAAGTATACATTTTCTTGCAGAAAAGGGTTCAATGAATCCAACCATGATCATGAAATTGACCATTTTGGGAGAAAATTATAAAAAACACGTTTTTGGACCCATTTTAGGTTTGGAAAAGATAACTCAAAATATATTTTGTTAAATTTTATCATACTAGTTTAATTATATTCCTCATGCAATTCCCTAGGAATCTCTTTTTTTTTTTGATTTTTACTTATTATTTTTTGAATTATCGAACAAAAAGTGCCAACAAATATGATTTTTTTACCAAAAAACATGATTTTCACGATTTTGGAGGTTAAAAAACAGGTTTTTTAGCACTTTTTGGTCTGTAATTCAAAAAATAACAAAGTAAAAATTAAAAAAACACAACGATTCCTAGGGAATTGCATGAGGAATATAATAAAACTAGTATGACAAAATTTAACAAAATATATTTTGAGTTATCTTTTCCAAACCTAAAATGGGTCCAAAAACATGTTTTTTATAATTTTCTCCAAAATGGTCAATTTCATGATCATAGTTGGATTCATTGAACCATTTACTGCAAAAAAAGTATACTTTTATTAAGATTAAATGAATAATGAAGAAGTTACGGCAGTTTTACGGAGGCTATGCGAAGGTGCACAGCCCCCTTAATAGCGTATATCCTAGCTAATTAGATAGTTTCGAGGATAATATCTAAATAGCTAAATAGCGTAATATCCAAACATCATTATCCAAATATCTAAAATATCTAAATTTAATATCTGAACATAATATCTAAATATCTTAATATATAAACCTAATATCTCAATATCTTAATAAAATAGCGTAATATCCTAGCTATTATATTCTCGAGGATAATATCTAAATAGTTACATAGCGTAATATCCAAACATCGTTATCCAAATATCTAAAATATCTAAACAGCTTAATATCTAAACCTTAGATCTAATTATCTAAATGCCTTTTCTAAATATCTTAATAGCGTAATATCCTAGCTATTAAGATATTCTCGAGGATAATATCTAAATCGCTAAATAGCGTAATACTCAAACATCATTATCCAAATATCTAAAATATCTAAATAGCTTAATATCTAAACCTAATATCTAAATATTGACAACTGTTTCTGGTTAGACTAGATGAATGTTTATGCATTTTTAAACCTAATATCTAAATATCTTAATAGCGCAATATCCTAGCTAATTAGATATTCTCGAGGATAATATCAAAAAGTTACAATATACCGCACCTTAATGGAATAAACCCACTCCAAATCCCAAAAGTATTTCAAAAAGGTTTAAAATACTGTTTAATTGCCAGCGTATCGAGCGGACAAATTGGGATTTTTTACATTTTGTTGTTAAAAAAAGGTTGAAATGTTGGTAAAAAGGTTCACTTTTGCCAAATTCGTCCCCCAGTAAAAAGGTCCACCTTTGAGCAAATCTGCACCCCAGATAAAATCCTGGTTATGGCCCAGTACCCCAACTCAACACAAAAGTTGGTAACCATGACTGTTCTTCATTTTTTCAAAGTACACCTTTGCACTGATTTTTCATCAATTTTACCCCTCTTTTGGCAAAAACGATGACAAAATTGTGGTGAAAAATACCCCCTTTTTTGGTTTTCACTGACTATCTGTTCAAACACCCTTTTTCAAAGACACTTTATACATACATTAAAAAGATGAAAATGTGTTGCCCTCAACAGTAACTGGTGTTTATGGCCCTGTGTTATGAACTGCGTGTACCCCAAATAGTGTCTTTGGATTGTTACCATGTTCCCGCAAATCATGAAAAAATCTCACATTGATTCCGGGCCCTGGTCCCAACTTTCTGGTACGATTTTGTTCCCGTTGACTGTTGCTGTAATTTCACGCATGATATCGGAGCTGAATGCCGTCCGGTAGTAAATAAAACAAGATAATTATTACGCAGAGGGCGCATCGATTTTTACATTACAAGCAGGGGAGGAATACAATCGTTGATTCCCAAACTTTTTTTAGGATTTCGTAAAATACCCCTTTTTTCGAATTTCGCTGAGACTAATTCATGAAATATCCCCAATTTTCATGATTTCGCGGTCCGTGCAGACAATAAAAAATATACCCCTTTTCAGCAATTTTTAGAACAGTCATGGTTACCAACTTTTGTGTTGAGTTGGGGTACAGGGGGGTTAAGGGCCTGATAAGAGCAGATTTCGAAGTCAATTTCACATTTATTGTGTGTTTCTTGCAGAATCACAACAAAAAATGTAAATTTCTTATTTTAGGAAGATTACAAGGGTTTGTCTGTCCTATCTTTCACTGGTGGTCTGTTAGGACCTATATCAGAAAATATTTGTGATGATTTTTTTAATGAATTTTATCTTATTATTTTTGAGCTGTTCAAACAGTGGAGGGATGTCGAAAGTATTTTCTACTGTCTATCATTTTATGATTTTATGAAAAAGGTGTATATTTTGGAACTACAATTTATGATAATTTCACACCAAACCATTCCTTTTAAATGAGAATGCATTGGTACTCAAAAGTGTGGCAAGTGACAGCTAAAGGAATGGCAAAATCAAATGGGCTTATGCCAGTGAATGCTAGCAAAAGGTGACCAGTGGCAAAACTACAAGAATTGCATAAGGCTGGAAAACAAATAAAAACTTAACAAGCTGAAATGCTACATTTAATTTAATGAATAATTTGTTAAATCCAAATGTTGCATTTAATAAAAGTAAACATGAAATATTCCAGTAAAAATAAGTGCTTGTCATTCCAGCAAGCTTAATCCATCTGTTTGCCTTTCTTTCCCCACTTTTTACAAATCATAAGGCGGTTAATTTTCTTCTGTCCCCCTCTGGCAATACCCCTGACGACGCTGAACCATAACAAATTGTAGTCTCCATATTGGGTAGAGCGGTTGGTCTGACATTTTGTTTTTGTTATCTATTACATAAAATTATTCAAACAAAAAGGGTCAGTTTTGCCTGTAGAACAGGTTTTTTACATCACCTACACTGCAACACTGTTGGGTAACTTTTTAGGCAACATTTTACCCAACGTTGGGTAAATATTGAACAACCAGGATGTTGGGTAAAAATTGCCCAACACCTGTTGGGTAATGCTTTTCACCAACAGTTGCATGGGTATGCATTTTACCCAACAGTTGGGTAAAATATACCTAACCAACAAGTGGGTAAATTTATTTAACCAACATAAGAGTAACCTTATTAGGGTTAAATACTCAACTACTGGGCAACTTTATATAATACACAAATGCTGGGTACTATTATTGCCCAATTGTTGGGCAAGTTTCAAAACACTTCATACATTTGTTGGGCAATTTATTATTAAATCAATTGTTGTGAATGAACACAGCTTGTATTAAGGATATCATGTAAACAGATGAATCGAAGGTAAGGCAAACAATTTACAATCAATCGCAATATGCAAACTCACAGTCACCGTGGACCAAAAGGCTCAAGATTTTTTTTTTTTTTACCGCGAGCTACTTTCCAAAAGTAGCGCCCGGATCATGGGATTTATTGAGAACCGGGAGCTACTTTCAGTCTACCGGGAGCTAACTTTTTATTAAATCCAGCGTGGCAGCATTGTAAACTCGAAATTTGATGTCTTGGGCAAGCTTCCCGATAGTCAACGGGCGCTGGTTTGGACAAAATATCAGCGCTCGGTTATATTTTTTCAGCATCACCGGGCGCTATGGCAGAAGGACCGAGGGGTAAAAATCGCCCAGCGCCCGCTTATCTTGAGCCTTGCTGTGGACAACGATATGATGGAATGAACAAGACCGTCGCTAAGCCTATACAAGCCTACATTCAATCCTGATCGACTGTCAGTCGGGCAGGGATTGTGGCCTCATCTCAGTGAATTGAGTGCAAGTTTATAGACCCATCAGCGACATCTTACTCACTCCATCACCACCGTCCACAGTATCTACAATTAAGTTACATATCACGACTGATTACAAATTACTTGCCCTACCGTACCTTCAAATACACTGATAATATTTTCCCCAAAGCTCCACGAACTCATGAGGGTCGCGTGATTTCGTCGTCCGCCATATTGATAGTGCCGTCGTGTGCAAACTGCAAAATCCAGGCAAAATTGTATACTTTTCGCGGGCAGTTCGATGATTGCCTAAGTAATAAGTAAATATTATGCAACTGTTGGGTATTTGATCGCGTGTTTTGATGAGAAAATGAAAGAAACCAACAATTGGGTAAATTTTACCCAACTTCTGGTTTACACATATTACCCAACACTAGGTAGCTTAATATTTTACCCAACTCCAAAAGTTACTCATATGTTAGCTAAATATTACCCAACAAATGTGGGAATATAGTTTACCCAACAAATATTTACTACATGTTATAGCAGTGTAATAACTTACTGGTGCGTTGTATTTCATCAAAAACTTGAAAAAATGGTGTGGGGACATATATCCAAATTAATCAACTGATATAGTTTTAGTCATATACAATTGCATAATTAAAGTAGTGATTAATAATAATAATAATAATAGTCGGTTTTTATATAGCGCTTTACACAGTGTGGAACACCGTCTCAAAGCGCTTTACATTGGCTAATTATTATCGCTCCCATTTACATCATCTATCTTTTCTAATCTAACACTCCTCGTAATACGAGCCCGTTTTGTATAGCAGTGTAAACTCCTAAGAGATCAACAGGTTGGGCGGCTGGCCATATAAAACAGACTTAATTGTATTATGATATGGGTTATTTCACTAGTTCAATATTATAATATGCTACTCTATAGTGATGGTTTTAACTATAATTGTTGTCTTATTATATTATTTAGAAATGAGTTACTGTTTACCTACTGTGTAAAATTGTACTTTTACAAAATCCAGACTTCGCAAAATGGAGTCATCAAGCAGAATGACCGTAGCCTTTCTGATAACAAACATAGTTTCGATCTCCAAATAAGCCATATTCAGACGGGTCCTCAACTTGGAGTGTAGAAATTTAAAGTTTGAAACCCCCTCGTCGTCTCAATCATGTCCACACAGCATTGGAAACACCTGACAAGATCGACCCTCACATAGTGGACTTGCAGGAACAAACTGTTTTAAGGTCTTCATAATATTTCATTTGGGTTTGTATATACTTTCTTCATTTTGTCTTTGCTGCAACAATGGGATTTAACCAATATTTGTATATTTCAAACTGGATATCATCATTCTCTCAACTAACCCCCTTTTTGGTCATTTGTTGTGCCTACACTGATCAGCAGACCATGACATCACAGAAATTCAAACACAAATCATCGATGAAGTGACACAAATCTGTGCAATGCAGTACATAATCATCAATATCTAAACTCCCGGATATAAACTCTGAATGCCTTCGCACTGCCATTCACTCAGAGGGATCACTACTAGTTTCCAGGGGAGGGCTGAAACACTGAACTCCCTTTCACTCTGAATATGTTTGAAACACTGACTGAAACTCTGAGTCTCAGCTCACCGTGTGGAGTGTGGACACAGCTTGTATTTATTTAAATGTTGGTGGCTCATTTTTATATGAAGTTTGTACTATGTCCTATACCTGATATCTATTTACTGTTTATTTATAGAGCCATGGTATATTTATAGAACCCATGGTTTTTACCACCACACCCGCAGAATATTCTAGTGGCATATACATGTTAATATTTTCAACCCTAGGGTTCAAGACTCGTTCAATCAGTTCCAAATTGGCGAGAATTTTTGTTTTTTTATCTATCCATGCGCCAATGTAATCCAAGCGTATTAGCACGATTTCCGCTTACGCAACGTCACACATACAATGACACTGATGGGACATTGCGCACCATATTGCGACATGCCAGTGTGATGCTCTTCTGAAACAAGTTTCGCCAATTTGGAACTGACTGAACTATAGTGTCGCTCCAAAACCCTGGGTGCTTAATAGTACGAGAGATTGCAAATGTAACGGATGGGTGAGAGCATGTCAAAAATGACAAAAGGGGTCTTTATGGGTTAGAAATTTGCAAACAATACCAGAAAGGGTGGGGGTGAGAAATTTGCCAAAGTTTGCAAAAAGTTTATTTAATTAGGGGTTAGATTTTCAAGAGATCTTTGATTGACCCTCCCTAGACCCCTCCCCCTGGATATTCACAATTAGTGAAAAACACACATAAACTCTTCCTCATGAGACAACTGTGAAAATACATGTATTGACTTATCCATGTAGCAGTTCATATTGTATTGACTTTTTTATTTTTGGCTTTGGAGGAATCGATTAAAGTTCATCATTTGATAAGTCCACTTTTATCAAGTGATTTGAATTATCTAAACAATGCCATAATTTAAATAATTGTGATAAGGGTGTCTGGTACTATTATTAAATTGATTGCAATACAATTATTATAATTCTTTTTTCTTTATCAAGATATCGTAAAACAGCTTTTTAACTGCACCTTAAAGAGGGAGCCCCAGTTCCTCACAGAACTGCCTTATATCATAGACTGTAAAAAGGGACCTCAGAAGTTGATGGACCAGAAAACAGTGATGACCTCATCGTAATCTCCGTTGCTGATCGGTTGCACTCGCAATGTTATCATTGCGCTAATTTTAATACTGAGGCCGTCTGTAACTGCAATTCCCCCAAATGAGGTGCAATTCCTTCAAATGATTGTCAAAGTAGGTATTGCAGCCGGGGGGGGGGGGGGGGGGGGGGAGGGAAGCCACACCGACCCGTCCTGAGAGGTCCGTTTGCCCGTATTTCTTTTTCCGTCACCTTAGCTGATTGTTTTCTCACTTCATTTTGTAATTTTTTACTTGTGATTAAAAAACCACCCATAAAACCATAACATAATACCTTTGAAGAATCCCCTTCCTCATACCCCGGGGGGGGGGGGGGTACTCGCCTAAGACGGTATACGGGGATGTGCCGCTCTAATGGGTAGCTTTTTGGGCACAAAATCCCTAAACATGGGGTATGATTTTGCACTGGAAATCCCTAATAATGGGGTCACTTTTTACAAATGGCGAAAATTTGCCAAAATTAGGTATATTTTCGCGAAAATTTGGTCTACCCTAAAAATGGGTACCGATTTTTCCAAAATCACCCCTAAAAATGGGTATGGGTTTTGAATCTCCAGCGGCACACCCCCGACCAAACCAAATGCGAGTACCCCCCACCCCCCCCCCCCCCCCCCCCCCCCCCCCCCCCCCCCCCCGGGCCTCATACCCCTCTCCCTTCCCCACCAATTAATGTTGTGAGGCCCTGTGCTAGTGGTGGACAAATTCAACATTGATCAGGGGAGAAGGGGGAATACTACTGGATAATACAATATATAATAATACTCACCTGGGAAGGGGGCTCTTGGCAATGTGACATAAATCCATCCGCATCCAAGAAAAACATTGAAAAAGGTCAATATTCCACCCCAATGGCTTGTTGAAAGATGGGTGCTCGTTTGTAAATTCCACCGACGTTTAATAATTGTATATAATGCGATATTTGGCTTGTTTTATTTAGTCAATAAAGCCATTGAATGTGTGTAGTGAAATCAACACTCCATTCATGTTAGTGTTCTATTGAGTGTGAGAGCCCGGATAACTTGTCAAGGCACGGACCGCATGGTAACTTTCCAATCAAACGGCTACCCATGCTTGTCAAAGCAACTCCCAAATGGACTCTCAATGTCATAAAGCACCAAACTATTTTGATATCCCCTATATGGGGTATCACTAGGGATAGGGAAAATGCGCTGAAACCCCACTCCCCCCCCCCCCCCCCCCCCCCCAAAAAAAAAAAACAAACAAACAAAAAAACAAAAACAAAAAAACCCGAAGCACTTTTTCATCCCACATTACATTTTTTCAAAAGTTTTCTAAATTAAAAAAAAATCTATTTACCAGAAACCAACAAACTACATTACTGTGGAAGTGTTTATTCTAGAAAACCTTGTTTATATAGTTTGAATTTTTTTTAATGAAAAATTATGGTTTTGAAAATTAAATAAGAACTTTTTCCAAAATCAGGCAGCACATTTAGTGCTTTTACAAAGCGCACATTCCCTATTGATTCCTAGGCATCACACACACACTCTTCCCCTGGACCCTACAGTCATGACATCTCTCACACAGCAAGTTATAGGTCAGTTATAGGTCATTTGTTGTTCAAGCAAATGCATTGAAATCAGTCATTTACTCATTTTCGGGTGGAAATGAACCCATATAATAATAATATTAATAATAATAATATCAGTCATTTATTGAGTGCCTTATAGATCAAAGCGCTTTACAATACACATAAAAATACATACATACATAGTCTAACCAGAAATGGTTGTCAATAATAATTATTACGCTCCTGATTTATCAGCTGAGCACTCTCTAATTATTTATGATGTGTATTGACCACTTCGGGAATATAATGTTGCTTTGACCGCGGGTCTAAAACACCATTGATTGTGTATTCGCATTATCATATGCGATCCAGACCTGCGATCAGAGAAACATCTATTCGCCTGAAGATTGGACAACATGACCGTATGGGATTGTCCATGAATCTCAGAGTAGCGATACATTATATACATATACAATTTAAACTGCCAGTTACTATGTATAAATAATTATCAATCTATTTACTGCTTGTTTTTAACATAAAACTGACAATAGATAAAATATGGGAATATTATAAAAATGGAGTTACAACCCAGCATAAATATGATAAAACATCAGTAAAAACAGCAAGGACTTTAATAGCTAGTACAACTGCTGCAGCAATATCAAAACACTGCCTATATACCCTTTGGGAAAGATGTAAGTTTTTAAACGTTTTTTAAAAACCTGCACACTCAGGGCAACACGTACATCAGCGTACAGGTTTTTGGTTAATTATGTTTCTGCCTATGGCACATGCACATCATGTGTATGTATGTGGCAAATTGATAGAGAATTGTTTGCTTTGATTACAGTGACTTATCCAGCTGGTAAATGCCTTTGACTGTATTAGGTTAAACACAACACAAACTATGATTTGTTTCTGTTCGATTTATTTCTTTTGAAGTACGAAAAGATCACCTTTTAGCCAACAACAAAAACACCCTGTTCTATGGGCCCAACAAACCCATTTATTTTTTGAATTTGAGATTATATTTTTCAACAAAATTTGAAAATGTCAATTTTGTTTTTAAAAAATTACAAAAAAATCTACAAATCGCCTGAATGACCAACACTAGACCTGAGAGGTCTGTATGCCCGTAGAACAGGGTTTTCTCCTTGGCTTATACATGTTTTAAAATAAAGGTTTAGCCGAGTGGCATTTACATCAAAGTGATATATAGATTCTTGGCCCACCAGGGTTAATAAGAGTACTAACACATATATTCAAATCAAAACAATTAAATATTTAATGATTAATTTAGATAACTTTTTTGAGCCATTGTTCTTGAGCTCCATAACTTTTTGGGATCGTCACGATCCTTCATTCAGCGTAGTGTTTACCAGCATGACCAGTGACGGCACCAGCTCCTTAATTTTGGGAGAGCAAACAGGAGGGGGGTGTACAATCGCAAATCAGGGTAGGGGGCAAGACCAAAATATTAGGTGGTAAAATGTGCACAACAATGTTGGCTTTTATTGTAAAAATTGCCTGAAATTAGCTTAATTTGTTCTGAAATAATTTTACATTAAAAGTCACCATTTTCTTTTGGGGGGGGGGGAGGAGACAAAAATACTAGAACATGTCATCTCATTCGCAACGAAATGTATTATCTCATAAGTATGCAACAAAAATGTGACCAGTCACATTAAAAGTGGGCTTTTGTCATTCCAAATGAAAATTGAGATTTCATTTTCATGCAAAAGTGCATGATGTAAGCTTTAAAACTGACACCTGGCTTGATGCATTTGGTCAATGCAGTCAGATTTTATGTTAAATATTAGGTGGAAATGGTTTTTTGTTTGTTCTTAACTTCCTCAATTTCTTAAAATGCATTTTGACGACAAAAAAGCACCATTTTGATGCGTCTGTGGTCACAAATTAGGCTCACACACAAACTATTGCCTGTAGGTCGGTTGTGATTCTAGCTAGTTGTTGGCCACGGATTTTTAGTAGATCGATGGACCATGAAAGAAAGACTGCTGCCAGCTTCTGAAAGATCTGAATGGTCGTTCGCTCATGATTTGGGTTGAAGTCAAAAGAAATAATGGAGGGATTTAAGTATCGAAAGGGATCAATCCCGATTATTGTTGATGCCAAAGACATGACATAATTTGGAATGGCAAATGCTGTAAATATCTTGTCACTGGGCTTAATGAACCCAACTACACGAAGAAGGCGTAGAGGAAAGCAGCTAAAAGTACTGGTGTGAGCCAGTTTGTTGTACTATGACAGTGGTTCTCAACCTTTTTGGCCCACGACCCCTTTTGACATTCTTGGTCAGTACCGTGACCCCCCCCCCCCCCAAAAAAAAAAAAAAGAAGAAGAAAAATCCCGATTTATTCAAACTGAAACTGCTTTGATGCGAGCATAGCTTGCAGGAATTAAGCATATTTGTACTTTTCTTTTTTGAGTTGTTAAGCCTTTTTTAGAGCGAAATATCAAAATGATTCCCCCAAAAGCTATATTTATGACCGCGTTTATGACCCCTTCATGACCCCCTGGAACAAACCCAAACGACCCCCAGGTTGAGAACCCCTGTACTATGAGATGCTCTTTTTGATGCACTATGAACTGATTGCTTTATTACCCCAGGAAAAATAGGTAATCCATCACATGGCATACTTTTATTGTTCCTTGTTTGGGTTTGTTTAATTTATCTTGAAATAAAATACATGATATGACTGTATTGCACCTACACTGTATGCTCTATGTTCATGTATTTGAATGTATGTATGTACATGTATGGGTCTGAACTTGCTTAACTTAAAACCCTTCAAATTTGCTGAATTCTGGTACTGTACATAAAAACTATATATTTTTTACACTTTCTGTTGCACTTTGCCCTGAACCCTGAAGCCCTTGATGATATAAAAAATGCCCCAACAAATCACCGAATGACTTATTTGAAGACATTCTTTAATTTTGGTTCAAGAATATCTTCTTATTAAGTAACATTACTATAGTTTAATCAGTTCCAAATTGAAGAGAATTGTAAGGCTTGTATTTGTCCGTGCACAAAAAGAATCTATGTCATTGGCATAATATCTATACTGGTGAAAGTGTGCATTTGCGCATAAGCAGGTATCAGCGAGTGGTGGGCAAGTATTTTGTTTATTTAATATGCTTTCTTTATTGAGGGTAATATGCTTCAGTGACTTGCACTGCTTTCTAAGCAGGCCCTCATTTCAATACATACATAAATACATACAATAACAAATGTTACAGTATTTAAATATAATACAAATTATAATACAAATTATGATATTATTCAATTCTGATACAGTGGAAATAAAGTGCTCAACAAAAGAAAGTCATACACTTTGTTTAGGTTATTTAAAGTAAATTTCTATACCAAACAGGCTAGAAAGACATTTGGATGAATCTTTTAGGAACATTTTGATACCAAACATACAAACAACAAAGATAAACCATGTTTAGCACCAGAAAATTAGTCACATTTCAAAAGTTGCATTTTCAATACACTACACGGGAAGAAAACACCAATTGTTGGCAAGTACATAAGCGGTATCAGTCCCGTGTTGATCGCTGCGCATTTCCCCTCAATGTGCGGGCTAATTCAAATTCAATGTGTCATGCATGGGTGAAGGATGTGTAAATGTGTGTTATTTGAAATGCTTCATTGATATCTACAGCTAACCCAAACCAAACCAAAGGTGTATCCCTAGACCTAAAGGCTTGGTAAAATGCCAAGCAGTTTAATGTTTTTACACTAAGTGTACGGCCCAACGCAGCGTAGTGTACACGGCTTCATTGTGTGATCGATTGCCTGCCGGTCAATCCTGGTTATAGTGTCACACGTGGGGTTAACCTCACACACACCCATTTTCCTCCCGCGTAGTGTATTGCAAATGTGACTTTTGAAAGCGACTAATTTCCTTTAAATGGCGCTAATCATGGTTTATCTTTGTTGCTAGATGTTATGTTTGGTTGCAAAATGTGCCTAAAAGATTCATCTAAGTGTACAACTTTCTTTTGTTGAGCACTTTATAGGATTTGAATTGACCGAGTGACAGACAGAGTGGTCCAAAAAAAAGGTTTACACTATTCAAGATGCATATTTCCGAAATGGAACATCTAATAATTGTTTTAATATTATCTTAAATGCCATTATCTTAGTGATTTATGGTGAAAACGGCGTTGAAAATGAAGCATAAATAAAGAAATGGCGAGGGTTTAAAGAATAATGGTCAAAACACAAGTTTGTCCACGTGTTACGCAAGTCTATGGATATTGTCAACTCAATAGTAAGTTGATAGTGCCGGTCGCATTTTGTCTTCACACATATTTTATCTCTTATAGTTTTTGTGTGTAATATAATGAGTTTTTATCTCCTTGTTGCTTAGTATATGTACATTAATTATAGACTACCTATCAGTGATGTAGTACTCAAGTCCGGACTCGGACTCGAGACCGGTCTCGAGTCCCTATTTTGAAGGACTCGGTCTCGGACTCGGAGGTGAAGGACTCGGTCTCGGACTCGGGCACTAGGGACTCGGGAATTGTGCCCGAGTCCTGTCCGAGTCCAGTCAATATTGGCTTATTTTGTTTGCAGTAATTAAATACTTATTTAGTCATCCAATCTTCAACAGTTTAGAAATAATATCATAATTCATCATACATCTGAACAGTTAGCAATACAGACTGTAACAAAAAAAGTTATACAATCGCAATTTTATTTTTAATTCAATGTTAAAATCATGCAATGTCAAAATCTCTTACACTCTGTGTTAAGTTCCGTTTTGGCTACCAGAATCATTTTATTTGGTCTTTTTAACTACTTGCATTTAAAAGTTATGACCAATCTACTAAGTCGTCTTGAAATCGGGTTGGGCCACTTTCACAATAATATCATACAATCTTGCTTGTATAAATTAAATGGTTAGGGTATCGTGCAAGGAACATTAGGGAGAACAATATAGTTCATTTTTCAAATAGTTTTATTTCATTTGAATAAATAAATTCATAAAATAAATAAATTATATTTGTAAAGACCTAACCTTCTTTGTAATACTTTTAACCACTTGAAACGAACCATTGTTGTCTAACAAGGGCGCTCTACTGCTATGTTCCTGGTTCGATTCCATTCATATTCATCTCAGTGATTTTACCATTGATTAAACCAAAGTGGCCCAGGTGATTTCATGACTACTTTAGACAATTGATCATATCTCTGCTTACCGACCATCGATTGTCATGAAACAAAGCTTATTCGAAAGCTAAGAAAATTCCCCTTGCAGGCCATCAAAACTCGAAATAGAAATTCTACAGGAGATATTTTTAATATTTTTTTCAAAACTGTATAACTTTTTTTGTTACAGCCTGTATACTGTTGAAAATACCTTTTGATAATCATTACAAGCATTAAAACAGAATTCAAGGGAACCTATAAATAATTAAAGTGAAATCATGATAATAATCATGTGCAATCGAAGGCTGTTTGTACGATGTAAATGGTCTTAAGGTGTTTTTGTGTCAGTGTTTATACTGTTTAAAAAATTCTCGACTACAACACTGTTTAAAAAATTGATAACATTTCTTACAAAAAGGATATTTCATTGGCAATTTTCAAATTGATGGAATTAGGGATGACATTTTCAGTGAAAAATAGGTGAAACGGCAGAGGAAGGGTTGCTTCACAGAATATCACACCTTTTAACAAGTTTGTAATTTCTCGATCTATGAACTTCTGGACACTTTTTGAATATCTGAATCAATTCTTATGCCTATAATTCAAAATGGTATCAACATTTGTCCGGGGACGTCTCTATAGTCCGAAGGGTCTATAATCCGAAGGTTCTATAGTCCGAAGGTTCTATAGTCCGACGCACGTAATTTACCATTCGCTAGTCCGAATAAGATAAAAGGTTCTTTAGTCCGATAAAAGGGTTCTCTATTACGAAGGTTCTCTAGTCCGAATATAAAAAAGGGTTCTACAGTCCGACGGTTCTATAATCCGAAAATAAAAAGGTTCTATAATCCGAATTTTTAAAATTGTTAAAAATGGTTCTCTAGTTCGAATAATAAAAAGGGTTCTTAAATCCGAATATTGCAAAGGGTTCTATAGTCCGAATACTGGTAAAGGGTTCTCTAATCCGATAGTTAAAAAAGGTTCTTTAGTCCGAATTAAAAAAAAGTTCTATAGTCCGAATTTTAAAACGGGTTCTCTAGTCCGAAAAGGTGTCACTGTTCTTTAATCCGAATCAAAATAAAGGTTCTATAATCCGAAATTTGAAATAGCGTATTTTGCAGTGCGCCCTCTATGGATATAACACGAAACATTAGCCATTTCAACCTACAGAGGGTGCTGCAGTGGCAGATGCAGACGATGCTGGACACATGCGTATTCACGAATATTTAAGGTTAAACTTGATCTTTTGAAATTATAATTGTTCAAGAGTAAGACCATCACCACAATTTTCACTAGACGTCAATATTGTCAATTATTTAAATGTATAATGCCACTTTCCACGCGGCAAGCGTCTGAAGACGACATTCCAAAATGTCACAAAATGTTTACGTAGGCCTATACCCTATAAGTCAGAAACATTGAATTTCGTTGCCATATTTGGAATCACCGTGAAACTTGAATCAAGATAAGTACAAACATGCCTAGTATTGGTTCAGAGATATACTTTAAAAATGTGAACGGTTTGAAAATTCTGTATAATTATGGTAGCCGCGTGGAAAGTGTTAATTTTGCTGCTTTTCAGGGGCGTAACTATAGCTATAATTCAATATGGGGGGAGCATCAGGGGAACATGACCTCTGACTGGGGGTGGGGGGGGGGACTTATCCAGTGGCGGCGCCAGCATTAAAAAATGGTTGGCAAACGGGGGACACAAGATACATGTGTGGGGGCGCGCGCGAAAATGTTTGCCTTTTAATATCAAAATTGATTTAGCTTCATTTGGTCTAAAAGTAGGTATTTCAGACCATTTTAGGGCTATTTTCTACTTTAAAAGTCAAGCCACTGGACAAATTGTATTTCGTATTCGTCATATTTCATTTAGGGGGGCATCGGGGAGGCATGGCTTCTGACTGGGTGGGGAAATGCCACCCCCACCCCCCCCCCCACCCCCTCTGGTTACGCCACTGCTGATTTTTAAATAAACCTAAGTTATTATCTATAATCGGATAAAAAGTTTACGACGTTCTCGTTCACGACAATGTCAAATGTCAGATCTAGGAATGCGCTGCGCACTTTCGATAAATTCTTGAAATTGCATACAAAAATGGTCTAAAAAACCTATACAGTAGGCTATGCCTATACATTACAAAATCGACATTTTCCGGGCACATCACTGGTGAGGTCTTCCCACTTCTCACTTTTTTTGTCACAGGCGCGAACACGTGGGGGTGTATAATAGGGTGTACCCCGGGTCTGTCAAAAAAGGAAGAAAAAAGGGCGAAACTAAGGAAGAAAAAGCGAGATGATAAAAAGAGAGAGACGGAATGAGATTGAAAATAAATACAAATAGCCCACCCCTTTTTTTTGCTGAGCAACCAGACACTTATATTATATCTTATAAAATTAAAATGAGAGTTAATTGAAATGGCTTTAAGCAAAAATGCCGGGCAAAATATAAGTTTGTGACTCTTGACCCATAATAGGCATATTAAAAGGCTTCCCCCTGTGCCCCCCCCCCCCCCCAAATGAAATGAAAAACTCTATTTAACTCTATGTAAATCAACAAAACATAGTTGGTATAACCCACAGAAAATTTCGAACACGTAGGTCATTTTTCAAGTTGCTATCTTCGGTAGATAGCAAGTCTATCTGAGTAAATTGTCCATCAGTAGAGTAAATTGCTATCTTCAGTGACAGCAAGTATAACAGAGTAAGTTGCTATCTTCAGTAGATAGCAGGTTTATCAGAGTAAGTTGGTATCTTCAGTAGATAGCAAGTCTATCAGAGTAAGTTGCTATTTTTTTCATATATGTACTTTTGACCATCATAATTTCATGATTCCTTTCGTCAAATGAACCGACAGTGCCAATCTCAACCGACACAACGTCATTATTGGGGGGATTTGGTGTGTACTTTATTTGTAAATTACACACGAAATGTTCATATGAGTACTTTTGACCATCATAATTCCATGATTCCTTTCGTCAAATGAACCGACAGTGCCAATCTCAACCGGTGTGGGTGTAGAATGGATATAGAACGAACGATATATAATTATAATGAAATTATAATGAATATATTAAAATATAGGAGAGGCTGTCAGGCCCTGCCCTCCCCTATTATCATGATTATATCTCCCCACCACTTGTTTTGGATTGCCGCGTGTGCACATAGGCCTATAGCCATGATAACATCGGCCTGCTCGAGGATGCTTCTCCTGCATGTCTTAAAATAAAACAGGGATGGGGTGACCTTTCCACAGCCGTTGGACAGTGCCTTTAACTCGGCGTATGCCCATAATATGTAGGCCTAGGTCAAATGCCCGGGGGGGGGGGGGGGGGTTGTACTTGGATTTATTTTGGACGGGGGTGTGCAGCTCCAGCCTCAAAACCCATACCCACTTCCAAGGGTAATTTTGCCGGAAAGGGTACCCATGTCTAAGGATTTTTCTTCAAATGTAGACCCATTTCTAAGGGTTTCTATGGTTAAATGGGTTGAATTCCACGATTCCGGGGTTGTATATATATATTTATCGAATTGAATTCAGGTTGATATTGAAAAATGCCCGGAAAAAACGTCGTCAACGATGTGCTCAAATCTGACCCATTGCTAAGGGCTAGTATCAATAACAGGACCCATGTCTAAGGATTTTTCAGTTAAAAAGCCTACCCATGGCTAAGGATGTCTCATGAACAAACGACCCACTGGAGCGGCACGTCTACGTATGGCTCCGTATGCCTTACATACGTTAGTGAATCGAGTTGAACTTCGCGCCCGCTCTGTTGAAGATGCTCTCTAAGTCTAAGGGCATTCTAAGCAATTTCCATTTTTATCTTTTCCTTACATTTGTGTAATTGTTCAGGAATCTGTGCGCTCCACCTCACCCGCCCACACCTGGCCTTGGCTACGTCACTGAACTGGGCTTGCCCCTGCCTCGCTATTAAAATCATAAGCTATGCCACTAAATTCCACGGGAGAATGTACAACTGAGGGCGCAAGTTATGATGCATGGTCTGCAGATCAGTGGTCTGCAGATGGTGGCGCTATGACAATTTCAGACGACACGGTAGTCTTGTTCGATTGAACCTATAATATTAAAATACCTTACTCTTTCCTCTCTGTATGGTTTGATCTTTGAAATTACCCATTGAAGAGAATGCTAAGATGAATTAAGAAAAGCCCATTGCCTCTTTTATAAAGAAGCTTTTTAATCAACGTCAGTTTCGCAATATATCATATTTTAAATTAACATTAGAACCAGTAGAACCTGAAAAAACTAATTTTTCGGATTAGAGAACCTTTTGACCCATTCGGACTATAGAACACGCTATATGATTCGGACTATAGAACCTCTTTTAAGATTCGGACTAGAGAACCTTTTTTTATGAATCGGATTAAAGAACCTTAATTCAAGTTCGGACTAGAGAACCTGTTTTAATGTTCGGATTAAAGAACCTTATTCAAAAATCGGATTATAGAACACGTTCATAGTATTCGGACTAAAGAATCGTTTTTCATGTTCGGATTAGAGAACCCTTTTCATTTTCGTATTATAGAACTTTTCGGATTATAGAACCTTAATTATTTTTCGGACTATAGAACCTTCAGACTATAGAATCGTATTTTTTTCGGATTATAGAACCCTTCGGACTATAGAACCTTCGGACTAAAGAACCGTCGGACTATAGACATGTCACCATTTGTCCATGTATAGGGATGCGAAGGTTAAAAATGCATCATTATAGTGACTTCACTGATATGTTGGCCTATTATAGATAGCAAAATTAATGACATGTGATCAGAACTTAAATACATATAAGGACTCGTGACTCGGACTCGGACTCGACCATGAAGGACTCGGTCTCGGACTCGGACAGTAAAGACTCGGTCTCGGACTTGGACTCGAGAGGTAAGGACTCGGACTCGGACTCGGGTAGGGTGGACTCGACTACAACACTGCTACCTATTTTATGTATTGGATTGGTTCTTAATACCTTTACTTGTTTTTATGTAATGTTGTTTTGATGTAATATCAAAATGTTCTTTTATGTAGCCCATCTCTTTTTCTATCTGCGATCATGGTTCTTGACGTGTAGACATCTCTTTTCTGTCTGCATCTCCTGAATCATCGATTTGCAAGCATACAAGGAGAGATGTGGTGCACCAATTGTTGTGTTTTCCCTGCTTGTATAATGTGCAATTATTTATAATATTTTATGGTTTTTAGGTTGATTATGTTGTTTTCTTTTTGTAATATAGTTATGTGAAGGCTCCTTGCATTGGGCGCTATAATAGTAAATCCGTTTTTATTATTATTATTAATATTATAGTTAAAAAAACATAAATCGAAGCAAAAAAAAATAGAAAAAATACCAAAACATTTGTTGTGAAAAGCAATTCGAAAATAATATCCATCCTATTATAGATTATGACAAGTACAGTCATCGTGAGACAAAGACACAGAAACTGCCCAAATCGAAGCTTCATCTTTCTTCTCAATCTGCTTTGAGGTAGACATGGTGGATTGCATTGTGTATCGACATTCTGTACGCAACAAAATTCACCGTCTTTTGTAGATGGCGAATCAGGTTGCAACTCTGGCATCACATCATCTGTTGTAGATTGTGAATCAGGTTGCCACTCTGGCATCACATCATCTGTTGTAAATTGTGAATCAGGTTGCAACTCTCGCATCACATCATCAATTTCGATTTGTGCGTCTGTGAATCCAAGGTCTCGTAAACATCGCACAATCTGTGTGCATCTTTTGAGAAAGTCATCCGAAGTCATGTAGGTGTTTGGACTAGGATGCATAAGCTCATTCCGTGTAACTCTCAGCTTATCAATGGCAATATAATAACTTGTGTTCCGTAAACTTTTCCCCAAGGAATCTGAGTACAGCAGAACAAAGAAAAGTGCAGTGAGGTCCCAGTCATTACGATTCCCAGACTTCTTCAGAGTGTTTTGCACTTTTTTCTTGTTGCTCTCCAAATTGAGGAAATTGAGGAAACTTGTATGGTCATCTTGCCATGGAGTATAATTTGAGCGGGTTGTTTGAGCATGTACTTGATAGAAGTGGTCCCACTGTTGTTGGAAGAATTCCCGTAGATACGCAGCAACAATGTTGTTGAGAATATAAACTAATGTACCGTGTCGAGTCATGGCGTCATTAGACCTGAAAATCAATAGTTATGTTCGATTACAATCAATCTTTGAAGTCATAGAATGGAATCTTGGAATGTCCCTGATTTTGAAAAAGGTCATAGTATGTGATCTCTTTCAAGGAATGCCCTTAATCTCTGATTTGATTTTGAATGCAGGTTTATTGCCAAATTGTAAATGTTATACACTGAAATACCTTATATAAGTTGCAGAGCGAAAGAATTTATTACTTCAAAATAAAGGTATGATTTTCAAGGTTTTGGTTTGAAAATAAGTTGTCGGAAGCAGTGGCGTATCCGAAGTGGCCCCCCACATTGGAAGCAGATTTCTTTTCATGTAAGTTCAGTTCTGTGATATTTGGTATTTTTAATTAAAGGGAAATCAGTCAAGATAGCTTAACCCTCATCCTACTGAGCCTTTTTAGGTCGTCCGTAGGAGAGAGACCTTATGGCTGCATCCTTCGCCGCTCCGTGTCAACAATTGGGTATACACTTTTGGTACACTCTTTTTGTCTTGTCCATTTCTTTTCCATACAATGACCAATTGCAACCATTGTTATGTTTTGAGGTGTCCAAGTTTGGTATAAAATTGGATAGATTAAGCCCATTGTATTGGTCGAGCTATGAGTTTTTAAAAATATTGGGAGAGACGCAGTCGAGCCCAATATTTTAAAACTCATAGCGAGACCAATACATATTGGGCTTGAATCATCCAATTTTATCATTATTATGTTTTGGATCCAATATATGCAGTGAGAATCTTCTGTCCTATATACTTGCAATGCATAAGTAAAGACCTACCGGGTGGTTCAAAAAAAAGTTGACCCAAGTTCAAAGTAATTTTTCAACCACATTTAAAGTTTCAGAAAATTTCTGTTTACTTCGTCTTGAACAGCAGTAAGTTTTGAAATTATCCTGATAAAATGGTACGTTTATCTTGGTTGGTTCTTCAGATATGGTTCATTACAGAAAGCATGCACAAAACTGCCTTGGCCACGGGAGCGTCCTTTAGTAGAGATGGAATGCACAATGTGGACTTACACACGATTGGTCACAAATTGTAAAAATAGGAGAAAAAGAAAAGGAGACATCTGAAACATCTGTCTGGTGCTTGACATTACCTACCTATACGTATCTACGTTTTTTGATGAATGTGAATGGCACATAAGCATTGAGATTGGGATAATTTGTCAGGGCGGGCTTTTCAATTCTGTAACCAGAGCATGCTGTTTTGTTTAAGACAAAAACTAAATGACGCTCCCGTGGACAAGTCAGTTTTGTACATGTTTTCTGTAATGAACCATATCTGAAGAACCAAACAAGCTAAATGTGCCATCTTTTCAGGATAATTACAAACCTTACTGCTGATTAAGACAAAGTAAAAACAAATTCTTTGAAACTTTAAATGTGGTTCAAAAAATACTTTGAACTTGGGTCAACTTTTTTTTTAACCACCCGGTATTATTCTGCACATTGTGTCACTGGAGCGATATTGGTTGACCAATATCCTTCCAACTTTGTCAGTTGGTTACCTGCCTCTTTAACACATTTAAAGCTTACGTACGAATCCACTTAAAGTGTGTGCCAATATGCCGATGTGTAGTGTGCATAAAATGAAGTCGAGACTAATTTTTGAAATATTTTGAAACAATTTTTTGATTCTTTTTTTTTTTTGGATTTAAAAAATTGCAATTTTATTTTTTTTGGATTTTTTTAGTCAAGTCAGATTCTCACTGCATAATAATGATAAAATTGGATGGATTTTTTGCATGATACACAAATATATTGGTCTCGCTATGAGTTTTAAAAATATTGTGCGAGACGCACACTTAAAGTCGACCTGAACATTTTGTGAGATATTGAACAGAGAAATTCTCCTGAAAAGTCAGCTTTACAATGATTACATTATCCATTTATTGTTTGTTAAATAAGTAGTACATAATCAATGAATCCATTGAAAATGCCTGTTTCCTATATTCCCATATTTTAGAACATGCTCTACCGACTTTACGGCCTATTTTCATCATTCCAATATGGCAACGGGAGTGCCCCATTTTGAAATATTTTTAACAGTCATCGCCCGGTTAACGATGAAAATAATTTAGCATTTGCAATGGAGTTGGTTAGCCAAATCCAACGGTTTTAGATTGGAAAAAAAATCTTCTAATTTCAAAATGTTAAGATTAACATTCGCGATTACATGTTATTCACATATTCAAAATTTAGGATTCGCGTGGCCATCGTCGTCTGGGAAATTATTTAGGATAGGCCTAGGGTTATAATAGAACAAGTAGCATTTTGCGGGGGTTAATGAAGCAACCTGATTTCTTGACTTTAAGTTGGCATGCCAAACAATCTAAGGGACCGAGGATAGGACACTAACTTAGGGAAGATTTCTTTTTTTGAAACCTAAATTAATATTTTTTGAAATTTTGACCAAAAAGGGCCAAAAAAAGTGATATTTTCATTTTTGTTCACTTTTTTGTCAATATTTCAACAACAAAATTAAACTTGGCTTTAAAAAAAAAATCATCCCTAAGTTAGTGTCTTTTCATCATAATCTAGCAATTTGGGAATTTTTTACTCAATATTATTTTTGTTAGCTTTGTTGAACTTTTTTGGTCAAAATTGTGATTTTGTTTATGATTTTCTCAAAAAATCAACATTTTTGGTCAAAATTGATGCCAAATTTGGATTCTCTGATCCTTTTCCTTTACAAAAATGTATACTTTTGTATACATTTGAGTCATAGTTCAATAATTACAGCACTCACAAAAATTCCAAAAAAAAATTCCTTTTAAGTCCCCCTTAATGAACATTTCGGTACCAAAGTCAATGTGATATCACATTTCTAATCAAAGTTACGGATTATTGAAAATCACTTTGTCTCATCTAAACAAACAAATTGTAAAGTTAATGGGTGTTCAAAGTGTTTGCTTGGTTAACAAATCATTGGATGAAATGGAAATTAAAATGTAAATCTTATAATGAGCAGGCCTAAGTATAACTTCAAACATCTTCAAATATATATCCATCACTATCTTCAGTAGATAGCAAACTGGGACATAACCTTCGTAACCTGTCGGAAGGATAGGCATTTTAAAGGATAAGTTTGAAGGCTAGAGGCATACTCCATGAAGGATTTCTTATCGGATTAACAAAGACCACTAATAACTGGTGTGGTACTTTTCTATGAGGACCTTAAATACGACCAGACTAATAGCGTGTTTCTACTGGGGAACTTACCATTAATTACCAGTAGAAACAGCCAGATACTATTAAGAATCGGTAAGTTTTGTAATCGCAAAAAGCTTCACAAACCTGGTTTGGTACCGGTAAATTATGGTAAGTTCCCAGTAGAAACAACCAGCCGATTAATCTTACCATTATGTTCCGTGAACCGTATCACGCTGGATTATACACATTGTGAGGCAATACTTTTCAGGTGGGGCGGCATTGTTTGGTATAACAAAAGGTCAAATGTCATGGCCCATCGACTAGGATCGATAAACTTAGCGGTATCTTTTGGCGAGTAGAAACAGGAGGTATTAAAAACTTACCGGTAAATCTTACCGTTTAATCTTACCGTTAACTTTGCAGTGCCTAGTAGAAACACGCAATATGTGTAAGCCTGTAAACAATATGAAAGAAAAAGGCCGCTATAATATGTAATGGCAATGGTGCAACTAGGGTCTTCAATGAGGGGGGACATACCTTTGATCGGTGGTGGGGGGATGCCATGTGTCCACTTTGTCCAAGTGTAAAATTAATTCTCTGTTTTTAAAAACTGAAAAATATCAAACGAGGGCCTACCAAATGAAGACCTCCAAGAAAAAAGGATTAGGATATAATCATTTTGATTGTTAGGTCTATGAAATGTTACCTTTAGACCTATTTACTTGTTTTGCACAATTAAAATCCACATTGAAATCAGACTTAAAACTCGGAACCACCGTTTATCAAAACAAGCACCATTTATCAGTTTGTGGATGGAGATTGATTTTATCCTTGTTTATCCCGTTTCATCGAAACCAACCCCCTCCTGCCCCCCAATATTTTGCATGTTTTACGAGTTCAGTTCTGCGTTTTAGACCGCATATACTTTATGATGCTTCCTACACCCTACTATAACCTGGTATTCATTTTGTAAGACTTTTGAACCAAAAAATACATCCTTTTTATGGAATTAAACTAAATTAGTGACCCTGTTTTTTATTTCATTAATATATCGTGCCTATTAATGCGCAACTTTTATTATAAATTGACAACAACATATTTCCATAGGATTGTGTTCTAAATAGTAGTCTAAAATGGCTAAAAATATGTGTTTTGAAATGGCTGTAGCTCAAAAACACACAAGTCAGTGACCCCCATTTTTTATTCAAATTTCTTTTTTCTAATTGTTCAAATATAAAGAATATTTGACTGACAAATTCCATTGTGGTACAGTACCCTTAAGGTGGCTTTATTGCGTAACTATAGATGGTGTGACCAGTGACGTAGTGCCCGGCAGTATGCGTGCGCACCTACAGGGAATGTGCTTTAATTAACACTTGATTGATCATTACTTACCATGCTTACGGTGTAATAGTGCAGTAGTCATGGTCTGTATCCCTAAGCACAATGAGAGACCAGGTACTAAATCTGGTTGCCCGGCAGTATGCGTATATGCACCATAAGGGCATATGTGCTTTTAAAATTGGCGCTCAGTGATGTGTGTTTTGCTTTCAAATAGTATGATGCATGTCTTTAGACCAGGCGCTAATCAATTTGTAAACACTACTGATGTAAACAACGGTCACCTCATCTATATTGGGGTTTAACTTTTTTCTGATAATATGTTCGAAATAAACAACACACATTACAATAATATGAGCCATGAACATTCCACACTCCTAAAAAAAGAGAGTATCAGGTTAGGTGGCTTGCCATACAAAACAGACTTGTATTGTATGGGTTCACTAATTATTATTATTATTATTGGGTTTTAATTATATCATTTGCTCCTACCTAGTGGTTGAGAAATAATTAAATGTTTATACCTACTTTTCCGGCGATATTTTCACAAAATCCTGTCTGTACACAATTAGAAGCAGAATCTGTAGTCTTTTTGATAACAAAATATGATTGTCGTCAATTGGCTCTTCTTGCACAAACCAAACCCTGGGTGGTATTGGCCTATTGACCCTGAACAGTTTTCACCTATAAAAAGTCTATGGATGCTCTACAGACTACCATGTTCAGCTTTTTATGTTAAAAAAGATCGATGTTGCTCAGTTCTTTCTCTGAAAGGGCATCGATCCATACTTGATTTTGGATTTTTGAAGAGCCGAGTTTAAGGGTTGCAAATATGCATTGGTTCAAGTTCCACATGGATGTCTTTGAGGACGATTATAATAAATTGAAAATGCCAATTATTATTTTGAATTAGTATATTAATGCATCGTAGCTAGTTTGGGGACGAAAAGCAGAAGTTTCAATTATATGGATTTCAAATTTAATGTTATTATCGTAATCAATCGAAAGGTTAACCTTATAAATTGGTATATCACAGGGATATATTTGGGAAAAGTCAAGATAAGAAAGAAAGAGCAAAAGCAAAAAGACATGCAAAAGAGACCACTGAAATATATACCACATGAAACAAAGAAACATGACATACGCAATTGTTTGGCTCTCTTTATAGACAAGAAAGAAAGAGCAAAAACAAGAAGACAACAAAAAGAACAAAGAAACCAATATCACACCTTTGTTCAAGTGATGATTGACTTAAGTAAGAATAAATCAAATTGAATAAAAAATATTTTGCCAAATATACACACCCAATAACAGCAACAATAATATATCGTTATATTCAGGCCTATACATTATGACAATGGCAAGTACAGCCATTGTAAGAAAAAGACACGGAGGCAAAAAACGCTAAAATAGAAGCTTCAGTTTTCTTTTCAATCTGCTTAGTAGACCTGGTGGATTGTAGTGTGTTTCTACATTATGTGAACTGTTAAATTCCCCATCTTTTGTAGATAGTGAATCGGGTTGTAACTGTCGTATTACATCATCAATTTCTGTTTGCGCCTCTGAGAATCCAAGGTCCCGTAAACATTCCACGATATGTATGCATCTCGTGAGAAAGTCATACGAGGTTATAATGTCTTTTTGATTAACATGCGATAGTCGATTCCGTATAACTCTCAGCATATCAATGGCATCATAATGTCTCTTCTGTAAATATGTCCCTAAGGAATCAGAGAACAGCAGTGCAAAGTAAAGTACAGTGAGGTCCCAGTCATCACGATCCCCTGAATTCAGTTTGTCTTGCGCTGCCTCTTTACGTTTCTTATTTCTCTCTAAATTGAGGAAATTATCTAAACTGGTTTGGTCATCATTCCACAGAGTCTGCTGTTGAAGGTCCCACTGTTCTTTGAAGAATTCCCGTAAATGTGGAGCAACATTGTGGTCAAGAATGTGAACTAAAGTACTGTGTCGAGTCATGGTGTCATTGGCCTGAAATTAAATAGTTATGTTCGATTGCAATCAATCTTTGAAAATCATATTATGCGTTCTTTTTCATGGAATGCCCTTAAAGGCATATTATGTGATCTTTTCCAGATAGCGCCCTCTATTCATTATTTTTGTTAGAAAGTAGATTTTCTTGCAGATTTACATTTCTGATCATAAATCATACATACATTCTAAGTTACAGAGCGATACGATTCCTAATTACCTCAAAATCATGGTTTTAGAGTGAATTTAGAGTAAAAATATAAACTGTCGGATCGTATCGCCCTGTAACTTGGAATGTATGTACGATTTATGATCAGAAATGTAAATCTGCAAGAAAATCTTCTTTCAAATTTTTTTTCGATGTTGAGGGCGTTCCCTGGAAAGATCACATAATATACCTTTAATCTCCAATTTCGTCTTGTGAATACAGGTTTAATTCCAAATTGTAAAAATGTTAAAAACACCAAAATATCTTTATGAGCGAAAGAACTTATTACTTCAAAATCACGGTTTGAAATAGATTGTTGAACATACTATTTTATTTTCAGACTGATTTTCCAAGTCGTAAAGATAAACTAGTTTGACACTGTGATTAATTATTAAACCCCTGGGCACTACCGACTTATCTTACAGTGGTTCTGATTGGTTTATTGCAAGATTAACTCATTTGAATAGCCAATTAAAATGTAGCTTGTAAAATATTTCACTCCAATTTTTATTAGGGAAACAACTATTGTAAAAATGTCTCTGATTGGTGTAATAAATCATGTATCTATCTTTTTGACCAATCGGCCGGTAGTTCTCAGGGGGTTAAACCATGTTTACAATGTTTACAAAAACAAGGGGCAACTGTTTCACTCAGTGTTTCATTACACCTAAACTTGAACCCACAGCACTCGGGACAATGATATATCTTTTCAAACAGATAATAGTTTCTGGGAGTGAGAGTTCGGGTTATTTATTACTGTTGAGGAGTTATTTCATGACAGCGCTAGAGACTGGTCTATTATGCCTGCTTCCTTACAATCAATTTTAATACAAGACACACCTAGCATCAAAGATACCGGCTTAGCCGTCCTTTCATTTAAAAGTCTTATTACATCATAGACTTGAAAAAAGTGTGGGACCATATCCAAATTAATCAACCGATATGTTTTATAGTCATATTTAATTACATAATTAAAGTAGTGATTAATCTAACACTTCTTGCAATACAAGCCTGTTTCATATAGCAGCCTAAACACCTAAGAGAGTATCAACAGGTTGGGAGGCTTAATTAATTGCCATAAAACCGACTTGTATTATGATATGGGTTATTTTACTAGTTTCAATATTATTATATGCTACTCTATAGTGATAGTTTTACTATAAGTGTTGTCTTATTATATTATTTAGAAATAAGTTACTGTTTGCCTACTGTATAAGATGGTACTTTTACAAAATCCTGACTTCACAAAATGGAGTCATCAAGCAGAATGACCGTAGCCTTTCTGATAACAAACATGATTGTAGTTTCGATCTCCAAATAAGCCATATTCAGATGGGTCGGCAACTTGGAGTATTGAAAACCCAAAGTTTCAAAGTATTGAAACTCAAAGTGTTAACCCCCTGTCTTCTCAATCATGTCCCAACAGCATTTGAAACACCTGAAAAGTTTGACCCTCATATAGTGGACTTGCAGGAACAAACCGTTTTAAGGTCTTCGTAATACCACCTACTAGTTTCCAGGGGAGGGCTGAAACCCTGAACTCTTAAAATGTTTGAAACACTGACTGAAACTCTGAGTCTCAGCTCACCGTGTGGAGTATGGACACAGCTTGTATTTATTTAAATATCGGTGGCTCATTTTTATATGAAGTTTGTACTATGTCCTATACCTGATATCTATTTATTGTTATATTTATAGAGCCCTGAGTTTTTACCACCACATTTAAAGGTAGGTGTTCCTATTTCTGGCCCAAATTTCAACTTGATGTTTTCTATATTCTACATGAAAGGAAATCCTTGAAATTGTCGCATTCCAAAGTTTGAGTTACTAACTCTCAATAGTACTTATTATACAGGGTGAGTCAAAAAAAAGTTTACTCAACTTCAGTGATTTTTTTAGAAAAAAGTATTCGTTTGTTTGCAAAACGATTAACTACGGTATAAAGACAAATTAATTAGCGTTAATATGAATTTTATCTGGTTTAGATTGGTTGAGGGAAACTTATCTTACGCTGTTTTGAATGAAAGTGACCAATTTAACGTCCGAACACGCTTCCAGATCTTGACCATTGTATTTCATAAGATACGACCAATAACAAATTACAATACCGACAGCAAAAGGATCAATTCATTTGTTATGAAATGATTTAAGTGTGGTAATTGTGTCATAAATAGGCCTTACAGCTGTCTATTGTCCCTCAGTGCAACCATCCTAAGCACACTCTCAAAGATCAGGAGAAAGACCAAACAAGATGCTGGATTATCAAGTGGGTTTCTATTCATTAACAGGAATACATTTTACATGTAGAGAGAGAAAGAGAGGGATAGACTATTACTTACTAGTCTTACTGTGGACATTGACAATTTTTGATTGGATCAAGGATAATGTTTACTTAATCGGACATATTTACGAAAAATAAGTGCAATATTATGTTTATTGATTTTATCAAAATACTATATCGTTTATTATTCACATTATCAGATAGTCACTGGTGACAATTTTTATTCAATATCCTCATCTAGTTTTATCATATTTATGAATATCCCTTGCGAACTATATAATCCTTGCAATTATTATTTATTAACTGACAGTGGTGATACGATTTAATCCATATTTCACGTTTTAATCTATTAGGAGACAATTTTGAACAAGTCTATTGTCTACTTAATTCTTTTAATAAACAAGATGTGTAATGCTTTACATCATAATCCTAGTAAACATTATTAAGCTCGTTAAGCTTGAAATTAAAAACCGTGTTTTTGGTGAAAAAACAGCTCCTGTACAGAAATAGTCATATTTACTTAACGATATCATCAAATAGCGTGATTTTTTTTCCAGATGATAGCAAAGAAATGGCGCAATCATTTAAAGTTTTGTTTGCCTTGATTTTGTGGTCAGAAATAATTTTTTTAATTTTTTCAATTAGGGTAAACTTTTTTTTGACTCACCCTGTATGAGCACAAGGTGACATAAGATTTGCCCATTGAGTAAGTAGTACACAAACTATAGCCCGGTGGTTAACAACCTTTGGCGTTAATTCCCTACATTTTGACCTATAACATCTTAAAATGATGGAATATATATTACGCCTAAGATTTTACAGAAATAATGAGAAAAATAATGGGTTTTCTTTCTCGCATGTAACAAAATAGCTGTCTAACTTTGATAAAAAGCCAATATTGATTGGAAATAAAGTGATGGCTTTTCAATAAAAAAAAATCAGTCAACAGTACACACCAAATGGGTTCGAGAATTGATTTTTTTCTTCTTCAAATTATGAGGGGGGCACATCCCCCCTCAGACTCCCCCTGTCCACGTTACCATGGAGGGCTGTGCTTTGCACCTCTTTGGTTTGATTGCGTACCATAGTTACAAAATTTTTGGTTTTTTAACCTTGATTTTGCCCTTCCTATACAAATACCCTGGCGCCACCGGTGCACTGTAAGTTCAAGCCATGTATTAAGGTTAAACGCAGCACAAACTATACATTGTTTCTGTGTGATTTATTTTGTTGCAGAACATTTAGGTATACCATGATTGAAAATACAAAAAGATCACCTTTATACATGATTTTATATAAATATTTACATAGTGGCATTTGAATCCAAGCTGATAGATTATTGGCCCACCAAAATGGGTTATACTTAAAGGGGCATTGAGAGATAGGTATTGGTTGCGCCCTCAATTTTTCCTTTTTTTCTTCTTTTCTTTTTGCACCAAAGTAATACTTAGGCATATAGTAACTACCATCTGAAACAGTTTACCAACATTTGCCGTTTAATCATATAAAATTTCATGATTTTCTTAGTTTCGATCTGATCATATCGAAACTAGGTTCTGAATTCGGAAGTTATGCTATCGTTTTACTCGCAGCCTTTCGCTGCAAATCTCAACCCGGAAGTGCCGTTATTTGCTTATTTGGCATGAAGGCGATGTCGGAATTGTACGACATTTTGGATTTGGGCTATGTTGATGATTATCTTTACGTTATTTGCTTATTTAGTATATCGATCATAAATCTCTCTGTGCCCCTTTAAGACCTTATTTTTTGTCATAAAATTCTCGCAGTTCAGTTCTGAAGCCCCCCTTTTTGAAAATCTAACCCTATTCAAATCAAAACAATAGTATCTTTATTTCGCAAACCATATTTGCATAGAGGGCGTTTTTCAATAAATAGCGATGGTATATTGTTTTAATCAAGTTTTGCTGTGGTTTTTAAATAAATTTTCAAAAATTTAAAATATCAACACCACTTTTAAGTGGGACATTTTTAAAGGGACACTTAAAGGGACATTAAAATGTCCCTTTAAAATAGATGTGATGTGATCAAGCAAAATGAGTCTGAAGTCGATAATCTGAGACTTATTTTGTTTGATCGCATCTCATTGATTTTAAATTGACATATCATAATAAAAGGTTAAAAAAAGTATGTCCACCCTAAAATTAGATTACGTTTGTTTGCATAACTCCACACACTCTTTACCTTTGAGAAATTGAAACGTTTATAAAAAGAGAAAACGCTTGGCTACCTATTGACAGTTTTCACTTTTCAATATCATGTTCACTTTTTCCAAAACATTCACATTTCCCCAAAATGATGTTTTTAGAAAAAGTGGCACTTTTCAAAATCGTACGCAAGAAAGTTACAAGAATGTCTCCAGTGCTTTTTAAAATTCATTTTCAGTTAGTAACACAAATGTTATTCTTATAACGTTTAATTTTTTTTTGCTGTGGAACATTTTCGCAGGATTTGTTTTTACTCATGTAACTACACTTAAACCATGCAAATTATGAACACAGTCAAATATGTTCAGCTTTCACATGATGTTAGCCTTTTTTATGCAATGTGAATAAATTGAACAGAATGAGTATGAAACCCAAACTCTATAGTGTATTTCATTATGTAACCACATGTTTCTAAATAACCTGAAGATTTAAATAATTAAAGTACAGGTAAGTTCTGAAAGAATTGGAATTTTCTTTTTAACAAATCCATGTGTACTCATTATAGTATCGACGTTTCACAACCTACTTCTCTGGTTGTTTCTTCAGGAATGAAGATGTTATTGATCCAGTGTTTCTAGAGGATTTCTGGATCAGCTGATCATATGCATGACTAAGTTGATAAGCCCGCCCCCGTCATTGTTCATGGCTATTTCACCTAATAGGTAAGAGCAGTACAGCCAAAAAACAAATAAAAATAAGATAAAAATTACAAAGAAAAATAAGTTTCATAAAAAGTGCAAAAAGTATTATGAAAAAAGTATCTGTATAATAGATTATGACATAGGCAAGTACATTCATTGTGAGACAAAGACACAGAAACTGCCCATATCGAAGCTTCAAGTTTCTTTTAAATCTGCTTTGACATAGACCTCCTGGTAGATTGCATTGTGTATCAACATTCTGTACGCAACAGAATTCTCCATCTTTTGTAGATAGCGAATCGGGTTGCAACTCTGGCATCACATCATCTGTTGTAGATAGGGAATCAGGTTGCAACTCTCGCATCACATCATTAATTTCGCTTTGTGCATTGAAGCCAAGGTCCCGTAAACATCGCACAATCAGTGTGCATTTCTTGAGAAAGTCATCCGAAGTCATGTAGGTGTTTGGACTAACATGCGATAGCTCATTCCGTGTAACTCTCAGCTTATCGATGGCAATATAATAACTTGTGTTCCGTAAACCTTTCCCCAAGGAATCTGAGTACAGCAGAACAAAGAAGAGCACAGTGAGGTCCCAGTCATTACGATTCCCAGAGTTCTTCAGAGTGTTTTGCACTTTTTTCTTGTTGTTTTCCAAATTGAGGAAATTGAGGAAACTTGTATGGTCATCTTGCCACGGAGTATGCTTTTGATAGAAGTGGTCCCACTGATGTTGGAAGAATTCCCGTAAATATGCAGCAACAATGTTATTGAGAATGTAAACTAAAGTACCATGTCGAGCCATGGTGTCATTCTGAAAATAAATAGTTATCCAATTGCAATCAATCTTTAAAACGTTAATATGGGTTGAAAATTGCATTAAAAAAGTAGTCAAATCAGCTGGCCGGGTTTTAAAATAGTTTTCTAGGTAGAAAAATCCCTAAATACGGGTCAGGGTCTAGCGGCATACGGGTACACATCACCAAATGACATTTTGCATTTTGGCAATATCTGGCAGTGTTTGAAAATTAAGATAGACCCCATTGCATCATAAGTCTAAATTTAACATCCTAGAAAAGGTAAAAAGGGCTGTAAATATACCTAAATGTTTCATAATTTGGCATTTGTAGGTTTTCCTCCACATTAGGACCAAAATATCTAGCTTCTTCATGAATGGTATATCATTTTACACGATCCACCAATTTAGAGCTAAAACCACTGATCTTAGGATATAGGCAGCCAGTCGTACCTTTGATTATATAGATATCCTTCACCTGTAGAAAATAAATGCCGGTTACCCCCTACAAAAGTGATTGTTTTTAAGCAGGAGACATCTAGATCTTCAATAAAAACAATGATTTAAAAATACCAGTTTGCTCTAAAGGTGAGAAAATTCACTCAAACTTGACCTTTTAACCATACAAAGCAATAGGGAACTAATTTGGTGGTGTGAAACTATACCCCATCAAAAATAATTTGAATACATCCCCTTCCCCTGGATTGAAACTACATCAAGGTGCATGGAGGGCTTTAGCAAAAATCATAATCCATTACTCGCAAAACATTTGGGTACCAATATCTGGAAATCGAGGGCAGAAGTGTGAAGAAGCCCACTCCAAATCCAAAAAGGTTTAAAATGCTGTTTGCCAGCGTATCGAGCGGACAAATTGTGCTTTACGCTTTGTTGTTGAAAATGGTCTAAGTATTGGCAGAAAAGGTTCACTTTTGCAAAAGTATCAGGTTAGGCAGCTTGCCATACAAAACATACTTGTATTGTATGGGTTCACTAGTTTTATTATAATTTGCTCCTACCTACTGATTGAGAAATAATTAAATGTTTATACCTACTTTTTCCAGCGATATTTTCACAAGATCCTGTCTGTACAAAATTAGAAGCAGAATTGTCGTAGTCTTTTTGATAACAAATGATATTGTCGTTTGCCATGTTCAGACAGGGGAGTAACTTAGAGCTTTGAAACCCCAAGTGTATAAGTTGAATTCCCCATTCCTCCAAATCATGTCCAAACAGCATTTGAAGAGCTGACAAGTTTGAGCCTCTCCTCATACAATAGTGAAATTGCAGCTTTAACAAATAAGTTTTAAGGTCTTCGTAATATTTCATTTTGAACTGCATTTCGGGTTTGTATACTTCCTTCATTTTGTTTTATACTATTATCTTTGCTGCAACAATGGGATTTAACCAATATTCGTATTCCAAACTGGATATCGTCATTCTCTCAACTAACCCCCTTTTTGTAATTTGATGTGCCATTTACACTTTCATATCAGCATGGTATTGATATTATAGAAATTAAAATGGAAGTCATGATTGACATTGACACAAAATGTTGCAATGTAGTACATTATCATCAATCTAAACTCGGAATGCCTTTTCGCATGACCAAACTCGACCAGCAGAATCTTGGAATGTATCCATATTATTTCTGCCCTTTTTTGGGGGGGGGGGGGGGGGTGGAGGGGAGGGATTGAAACTAACTCATTTGGATTTGGAGTTTGGGAACTCCAAATGCATTTGAAAAACTGACTGAAACGCAGTAAACTCAAGTCTCAGCTTGACGTGTGGACATGGCTTGTGTTTTATTTACATGTCGGTGGCACCTTATGGGAAGTTTGTACTATGTACCGTATTTCATGTCACCTGATGTTCTATTTACAGAACACTGGGTTTTACCACCACACATAATATAGGAATAATTCTTGAATCCCTGGGGGAGGGGGAGGGGCACTCGAATATGAAATGGGGAAAAAAGGAAAATTGTGTTTTAAGGGTTTATTGGGTTTAATCATTGTCTTTGACACCTTTTCAACCCTCAAATGGGACAAGATCACAAGAAAATGTCAACATCTGGGGGGGGGGGGGGGGGGGTGGTACCACTCACCATGAATGAAATAGATACAGGTAAGACTGGTGCTTCCAAATTCAGGGCGGTCAGCGCAGAGTGTGTGTAAGGGTTTTGGGGAAACTGTCAAATAGCACAAAACTTGGCTCTGCCTGTAAAACCTGTAAACATAACAATGATGGTAAGAGATTTGCCATTTTGTTGGTAACAAAGGTGGGTCTGTGCTAGAAGATATGGTCAAATTCATCCTAACAGGGGGTAGGGGAGAGTAATTTCCCAAAGTTTGCAAAAAGTAGTTTTTTTTAAAAATTAAGCAGGCGATTGTTATTCAAAATATATATGTTATTTGATCTTTAATTTGCCAAAGTTTGCAAAAAGTAGTATTTTAGGTGATTGTTATTCAAAATATATGTTTGATCTTTGATTGCTACCGCCCCCCCCCCCCCCCTACATAGGCCTATTAATTAACACATACACTCTTCATCATGAGAGAACTGTGAATAACAACTAATGTATTTATTTTAGGCCAAAGAGCCCATGGTTTAAAGTTCATCATTTGATAAGTCCACTTTTATCAAGTGGTTTGAACTTTTCTATCTAAACAATGCCATGATCAACACGAAATAACTGCTGAGTGGGAAAATCAATTTGCAGATAACAGCAAGTTGTCACAACATGATCCCTCAAATGAGCTAAACGCGACCTAAAACAACACAAAATGCATCAGTTTGTGTTGCATTTCTCTATCATATTTAATTTCGCTAATTTCGCTAGGACCTCTATTCGCTAAATTGAAATGCCGCTATTAAGATTTATACATAGGCCAACATAGCAAGATGATTCAAATTAATGACATTAAAATGCCACTAAAAGGTTGTGTTTTGCCAAATTTTAATGCCGTGAAATGTCAGTGTTTTATAGTATATACTAGGGTCATTCAATAAGTTCTCCTACCTTATAACTTTGCTATTATATAAGCCAGTCGTATGAAATATTCCACCAAGGTTTAAGATAACAGTTTTTCTACCGGGAGCTACTTTTTTCAAAAGTAGCGCCCGGATCATGGGATTTATTGAGAACCAGGAGCTACTTTCAGTCTACCGGGAGCTAATTTTTTATTAAATCGTATTGTCAAATCGAAATTCAATGTCTTAGGCAAGCTTACCGATCATCAACGGGCGCTGCATGGTTTGGACAAAATATCAGCGCTCGGTTGTTTATTTTTCAGCATTACCGGGCGCTATGGCAGGAGGACCAAGGGGTAAAAATCACCCAGCGCCCGCTTATCTTGAGCCTTTGTATTACACAATTGTAGGTTTGAATCTCAGCTACAAATTCATAGTAAATTGGTCTGAGTACCCTTTGTAATTTTCTGGAGATGCTGTGAAATCCAATGGTCCATTGAGTGCAACGGAAATAGATAAAAAAAAATAGCCAAATGTCTCCTAAGTGCTATTCATTTGTCCTCTTTAGGGGGGGGGGGGGGGGGGGGGGGCGGGGGGGGTCATTATTATCTGGAATAGCCCAATGGTTACATATACTAGTAAGTCAAACTCATAAAATGACTATCATGTTAAGATTTAACATTCGAGACATCACTGTGGCTTGACTTGTAACAACGCACATTAGACTGAATAGCAGTATTCCAGTTTGCTAAAGGCGTAGCAATACATTCGAGTTGATATTATACTATTTTCAAGCCTACAAAGGTTAATATTGCCAACCATCGAATCTATACGTGATCATACAGTATTATATTCATAAATCATCCATTGTTTTCTATTTTCAGTATTTAAATCGGACTGTTATATCTTATCATATAATACGGAGAGAAAACCTAAAAAACATATTTATCATTAGGTAATTATCCATGTCCGTTGTCCAAAATTTCTCATTGGCTTTGATTGCATCATAACAAAAGTAAAACAGATATCAGTTTTTATTTGCTATATATGTGTAGCTATGATTCAGAGTTATAATCATGACAAATGTCATGAGGCTGACATTCATATTAGCGATGTTATGAGTGAGGAGGTAGAACTTATTGAATGACCCTCGTAGATACAGGGAGGTCTCTATCTGAATGTACCAAAATCTACAACACTTAATAGAACTCTTCATTGAACAGACAGAGCGCAACTAGTGTTGAATTTAGGTATCCTTGGTGTAAAACATTCGTAAGTTAGACTAATGTCAAGACCCCATTATGAAAAATAAAGCTGTTTAATCCTTTAATCTGTCAATAAAGGATTTTGTGCTAGGTTAATTCTGTGCCATCTTACACCAAGGATAACCCTGAATTGGGCACATTTTGATTGTGATCTCTCCACATTCTCAAGTGATTGCTACAAATTAGTTATCGTTGGAAAAAGAAACGCATCAGCTTTCCATCGATACATATGAATATACCACCAAATATTTTAAAAATTGGTGATTGAAATGTTTAAATGTATACATGAATGCAGCATTACAACCTGAACATGACTTGACTGGTAATAAAGGTAGATGACCCGATCACATTTTCGTAACACAGAATTATTTCAAACATACGGAGATTTTCATATCATATGAAAGCTCGTATTTTTCTCATCATCATACTGAAATTTGACGGCCTAAATCGGTATAATTACGGAGAAATCGATGAAATAACGTCGAATTACCGCGAATGGTGGTAACCACCGATATAGTTTGTGTACTACTCAATGGGTACAGTTCACAGCATCTTGTGCGTCTAAAATAAGAACCATTAGAGCTATGCAACTCAAACTTTGGAACACGACTTTTTTAAGAATGACCTTTCATGTAGAATAGAAAACTTCAAGTTGAAAATCGGAACATCTACCTTTAAATGGACTATCAGTAATTTGTTCAATCAGAAAATGGTAAAATCAAAATCAAACATTCAGCAATTTTCAAAATTTTTGGGGAAAAAAGAATTAGTGAATATTCCAGCAACAAAATCCAAAAATGTCAACAACAAAATTAAATTAAAATAGGTCGGGGCCCGTCCGTCATCTAAAAAATACAGCACAGACAGTAAATAATCACACAAATACACATATTTACATAGTGATATGGGTGCATTTATTGAACTGATTCTTTCACATCTCACCATACACACACTCTTTGCATGGTGTCAACAGCTTTTTTATACTGGACACAATACCATCACATAGTGAGAAATGCTCCATAGAGTAAATAAGCTATAAAAACACCAGGGACATATGTAATACAGTGGGTCTGTTTGCTGGCTAAGATAATATTTCAACATATTAAATGAAAAAAGAAAAAGCAATATTCTTTAATTTTTAAAATAAATAATACAATATGTCTTGTAAGAAAGGTAAAGGCGGTCGATCCTGTAATACCAGGAGCGGAGTGCCCATCTCTCTTTCAAAGCGATAGGGCCAGACTCACTCCTTTTTTGCTTGTTCGCGAAGGCGAACAAGTATATAGGCTTGGAATTGGTACGCGTTATTTATGGCTCCGTTCCGAGTGTCACTTTGCACAGAAACCTAATTGGTATAATAAGCCAAACGATACTTTCATAGGCTCATATTGAAAGGACGAGAAGTGTGCCATCCGTGTCGATGGCTTTGATTGGACGAGAGATTGATATATCATCGCCAGTGAATGTGTGTGTCATCGTATAGTGAATTTGAGCAGTTGAGTGAGTGATAGTTCGTAGTTGTCTTCAGTACTATGGAAAGGGGTCGTGTAAATTTTTATAACACGTCCACGCATGGACTTATCAGACTGATAAGTCCATGGTCCACGTAACAGCTCGGCCGTGGTGCATTTTTGAGTTTTGTAGACGGAAGGTTTATTTTGTAATTGTATGCTTTGGCTTTTCGCCATATATGAAAAATACGTTGATTTTCGTCTTTACTCTTTGTTTGGAAAATTATTATGTAATAAATGTTTTTAGAAATAGTACAACAAATGTCTTTTGATCACAAATCTGTTACTGATTATACGTAGCTCAAATTCGTATCATAAAAAGCAAATAAAGCCCGGTTTAATAAAGGCACATTATATGATATTTGCCTATTTTTTCGGAATTGGTTGAAAAAACAAACACATTTTTGCTTGAGATTTCTACACGAATGTCATTTATGTTCTCAAATTGGTTGCGGATTGACCGTGCAGTGATACTGATATATGATACGTAGCTCAAACTGTGATATCGTCCTTTAAAAAGTAAATCAGGGCACATTATATGAAGATACTTTAGCATATGGCTAGTTTGTCCACAATTGAATTGGTCGGTAAAAAAACTGTTTTTCCTTGCGATTTCATAGGGAATGTCATTTATGACATCAAATTGGTTGCGGATTGACCGATCAGTGACACAGATATTATACGTAACTCAAAATGTGATATCGTATCCTAAAAAGCAAATCAGGGCACATATGATAGTTTGTCTATTTAGTCCCTAATTGGTAGAAGAAGAAAAAAGTGTTTCCTTGTGTGATGTCAACGGCAACGCTATTTGTCGTCAAATTGGTTGCTGATTGACCGATCAGTGACACCGATATCATACGTAGCTCAAAATGTGATATCATATCCTGAAAAGCAATTCAGGGCACATTATATGATATTTAGCCTATTTTGTCCGGAATTGGTTGGAGAAGAAAAAAACACGATTAGGTTTTGCGATTTCAATGTGAACGTCATTGTCGTCAAATTGGTTGCGGATTGACCGATCAGTAACACCGATATCATACGTAACTCAAAATGTGATATCGTATCCTAAAAAGCAAATCAGGGCACATTATATGATAGTTTGTCTATTTAGTCCCTAATTGGTAGAAGAAGAAAAAAAGTTTTTCCTTGTGTGATGTCAACGGCAACGCTATTTGTCGTCAAATTGGTTGCTGATTGACCGATCAGTGACACCGATATCATACGTAGCTCAAAATGTGAAATCATATCCTGAAAAGCAAATCAGGGCACATTATATGATATTTAGCCTATTTTGTCCGGAATTGGTTGGAGAAAAAAAATCATTGCGATTTCAACGCGAACATCCTTTATGTTGTCAAGTTGGTTGCGGATTGACCGATCAGTATAACACCGATATCATACGTAACTCAAAATGTGATACGTATCCTAAAAAGCAAATCAGGGCACATGATATGATAGTTTGTCTATTTTGTCCGGAATTGGTTGAAGAAAAAAAAATCACGATTTGGATTTGCGATTTCAATGTGAACGTCATTGTCGTCAAATTGCTTGCGGATTGACCGATTTGTGACACCGATATCATATGTGGCTAAAATGTGATATCGTATCCTAAAAAGCAAATCAAGGCACATCATATGAAATTTTGTTTATTTTGTCCGCAATTGCTAGGAAAAAAACCTGTTTTCCCCGGCGATTTCAACGTGAACGTCATTTATGTCGTCAAATTGGTCGCGGATTGACCGATTAGTGACACAGATATCATACACAGCTCAAAATGTGATATCATATCCTGAAAAGCAAATCAGGGCACATAATATGATATTTAGCCTATTTTTCCGGAATTGGTTGAAGAAAAACCACAATTTTTGCGATTTCAATGTGAACATCATTTATGTCGTCAAATTGGTTGCGGATTGACCGATTAGTGACACTGATATCATACGTAGCTACAAATGTGATATCGTATCCTAAAAAGCAAATCAGGGCACATCATATGAAATTTTGATTATTTTGTCCGCAATTGCTAGGAAAAAACCCTGTTTTTCCCGGCGATTTCAACGTGAACGTCATTTATGTCGTCAAATTGGTCGCGGATTGACCGATTAGTGACACAGATATCATACGCAGCTCAAAATGTGATATCATATCCTGAAATGCAAATCAGGGCACATTATATGATAATTAGCCTATTTTTTCCGGAATTGGTTGAAGAAAAACCACAATTTTTGCGATTTCAATGTGAACGTCATTTATGTCGTCAAATTGGTTGCGGATTGATCGATTAGTGACACTGATATTATACGTAGCTACAAATGTGATATCGTATCCTAAAAAGCAAATCTGGGCACATTATATGATATTTTCTGGATGCATGATATGGGAATTGCTCACATAAAACTCTAATATGTTTCACACTTGTTACAAGCATTTCCCTTTTTAAAGGGTTTTTTATTATAATGTTGCTGTGTGGGGCTCGCTACACCTCCTCCACAGCGAGTCTGTTACCTTCCCAGCACTGAAGAATGCCGGTACCCATTTCAATACACCTGGGTAGAGAGGAGTAATTGCAATAAAGTGCCTTACTCAAGAGCACAACATGTTGACCACAGCGGGACTCGAACCCACAACCTTTAGATCATGAATCCAGTGCTCTACCCACTGCGCCACACATGCTCGACTTGTATGTCTTGTAACGAGATGAAATAATGACATTTTGGTTAAGATTTTGACATGATTCATCAGTATACATCTTCTGAAATCTATCAACTTCGGATGCATGAATCCATACATGTTAAACTTCTTATAAATGTTATGGTTACCAATTATAAGGCGATTAAAAACCCACCCTGTTCTACGGGCAAATGAACCTCTCAGGTAGGGTCGTTCGATCACACGTTTTGTTTTTTGTATGTCTTTTTCCCAAAAAAATTCTGATATTACATATGAAGATCGATTATAATAATTAAAAAACGCTACACTGAAACGAATGAAACAAAGCACAGTTTACACTTTAACATTTTGTTCTTCAACCAACAAACAACCCATGAGCAAGCATTATTTGGTGATTCTTTAAAACCTTTACCATTAACGGAGTGACTTATGCCATAAAAGGAGTGACCCATGCCATGATAGAAGAGACCTATGCCATAAAAGGAGTGTCCTACATCTTGAAAGGAGTGCTTTATGCTTTACAAGTGACCAGTGTCATTACAGAAGTGACCTGTGCCATAGAAGGAGTGACCTACACCATAAAAGGAGTGACATATGCCATAAAAGGAGTAAATGCCTTCAAAGTGACCCTTGTCATTACAGGACTCGTGCCATCAAGTGTTCTCATTCTCGCTAAATTGTTCTCATTTACTGATGTTCCTATTTATGGCCTACACTACGACAATTTCTCCCATCCATACCCAATAGTTTATTCAGGTGTGAATTGGCCCGTGCCATAAAAAGAGTGGCCCATGCCATAAAAGGAGCGACTTATACCATTAAAGGAGTGACCTATGCCCAAAGAGTTCAGATATGCTTGGAATTATGGTGTAAATTACTATCACTTGTGCTGTCATATGCCAATGTTTCTCTTCTTGTATTTGGTGTACGTATAAAATGTCCTTTCCAGTTCAGAGGAGTAGAGTGGGTCATTATGTTGGTGTTTACTAACAATAAAAACATTACATTGGTGTCATATTAATGAGGCCAAATTCATCACTCAAACTTTCAACATTCAAACATTATTAAGTATGCGATTTTTAATGGAGAATTTAAATTTGGGTTTGTGATTACCCACGATTACTATTCATACTTCCATAACACTTAATAGCAGGGCTAGAATGTTGGCGACAATCCCAAGTATCTGATTTCAGCAGAGATTCTATTCTTGTAATAAGCTTTGCTAGAATAGATTCTTGCAAATGCTATTGCCACAATCCAAACTGTTCTAGCAACGTGAAATTCCCATGAATTGTATGGCGAATTCTTTCGGTAAAATCTAATTACGTTGTTGTTCTTGCAAAACCTTGCATCTCTATATCTGGCCCTTCAACATGTATAAAGTACTACTTTCTATGCTTTAAACATGTTCAAGGGCCAAAAATACATCTGTCAAATTATCATTAGCATCATAAGGCCGGGGCCCAGAAGGTTTAATCAGAACACACTAGCGGTATAGCTTCTTGACCTTTGACCTAATGGAACTAATAGACGCTTAACTTGTAGATATGGCAAACTATTCTTTTTATGGCTCTTGGTATCCATCTGAACAATTTGAGACCATTTCTATTAAAATTGGAACATTTTGAGAATTTGACCCCTGTACAAATAATTTGAGGCACAATTTGACCTTTGACCTATTTAACCCTATATCTCAAAAACTAAGCATCCAGTGGAAATACAACCATTCCTTATGATCTCAGGAAGAGTTTGATATGCAACTTAATATAATCAGACCATTTTGACATCTTAATACCTATATGACCTTTGACCTTCAATAGCGATCATCCGTACAGGATGCGACACGGCAGCAATATAAAATATTGACTCTTGGCACCCACCTAAACTAATCAGACCCTCAAACCTTTTGTACCTTCTCAGCTGATTAAACCTTCTGGGCTCCTGGCCTACATAAATTACTCCAACCGAATATCTATCTAACACCATTACTCTAAACCATTTCTTCATAAATTATTACCATTCCGGGTTCCTACGTACCTTATCAATTGAAACAATTCATTTTTTCCAAAATTAATTTTTCTTGGCAATCTCTCAGTGCCCCTTTAACAGTAGGGAATGCCTACAGGAAGTGAATGTCTATCAGGAGCCACTATAAGGGGAGGGGGGGGGGACATGGAATCATAGAACAGGTTTTCTATAGATGAGGTGACCTTTGTTTACATTTAGGACGCCCTCTGTTGATTTGAGACAAAACACACCGGGCAAGAGTTCCTATAGTTTACATAGGCCAGATCAGGTTTTCTAACTAGAGTGTGGTGTCACAGCAAATTGTTATCAAAACTGTCTTTAAACTTGCATAGGAATGCTATAAGCTATCGCATTTCACAAAAAAAAATTAAAATAAATGAGTTTTATAATTCATTAGAAAGAAATTTCATGTTGTCTTCATTAACTTTACTGTATATTCTGCCTGGCGGGAATCAACAGAGGGTGTCCCATTTGTAAATACTGACGTCACCGGTCACACCATCTATACTCCTTAACCTGATGGGTGTTTTTGATTAATATAACAACGAGATCAGACAATTTCTGACAGTTACAGAATCTAAAATAATCTTATAAAAGAAAATCTTGGTATGCAGAAAAAGTCCCGTCACATCTCATACACTTTGAAATTTGATGTTGATTGCTGCTTCACCACACTCATTTACTGTACACAGTTTGTAACAAAAGATACTGTTATAAGCTCAGATTGTGGGGTTTACCTGAAGGGAGGGCAGTTGGGCATTCCCAAATATTGTATTTAGCATTAAGAGAGCTAGTACTCTTATTATCTGCCTTGTGATGCAATCTGGGAAAACCCGCCACATGGTGGGATTTTTCATATTACATAAGAAAGCTAAAACTCTGCCGATTGAATACAGAACTGTTTCGATCATTTTTTGCAGTCCCTACAAAAAAAGTTAATCGAATGATGATTGTGAAGTCGTAGAAAGCTACAAAACAAGAAATCATAAAAGCAGCCCAAACAAGATACATAGTCCAATAGAATAACAATATAATTTTTTTTGAAGTTAAAATTTCCGGAAAGATGATGATACAAAGTATTGGAAATGTTTTACCCATAATCCCAATTTCACATCTGGTGACATCTGACGGGTTTTCCCAGATCACATCACATATGGTATACTGTAAAAGTGGTAAATTTCGCACAATTAATTTTTCACACGCTAACAAATTTTGAAATGTTCTGCATGTTTTAAAATACACGATTTGTAGCTCTCTCACATTGACCAATACGCAATAGAAATGTATTCACATGTTATTATTCTGCTTCGAGCGCGAAAAACACAAAAATAATAGCGAGAAGATTTCCATTTTTACAGTATAAGGTTTATTGTGAATCAGTAAAAAGCCATTGATAATCCTATTCTGTTGCATTGTGGGATTGAAAAGGGGCAAAATATGCCCCCTTTTCTATCCCACAATGCATCAAAACAGGATAATCAATGGATTTTTTTCCGATTGGTGATAAGGCTTTATTACATATATCTACCAATAAACCTCAATTTTATCCCTGTAAATCACATTAGTTTTGTATGTAAATCTTATTGAGACAGCTATTAATGCGTGCAAGGTAGGTATACCAAGAAAGCTGCCGTATGGTATATTTCACATGTTGCACTATTATATCATAAAATGCCAGTGATTTCGGCCCTTTATCTCACATCAATAATTATTGAATAACTCTTTCTCAGAGCAACTATGCAAGGTAACTATATTACAATAACGCTGCCTCGTAACGTATAACACCTATTTTTTAGAAGATTGCCAGTAATGTCAGCATTTTACTCACATCCGTAATTCTAGAAAAAACTCATACCGCAGCTATATATTATCCCATTACATAAGGTACATAACAAAATACCTGCCTTATGATTCATTATATATATATTTTAAAGATAGCCAGTTACAGTTATGTCAGCCCTTTAACTTACATTTTTAAATATTAAATGACTCATAATGCAGCTAAGCTGTAAGATAGCAGTCTTCTGATTTGTATACATAATTTAGAGGATTGCCAGTTATGTCAGCCCTTAAGCTCACATCTGAATAAATCACGGGACAGCCACCATATGCTAGGTATATATATTAAGATGGCTACCCCACAATAATTTCATACATATTACATGTGCTAATATGCTGGTGATGTCAGCACTAAAACTCACATCCATAAAATATACAAAAAAAATGACTTTCTACATTCAAATAAATCAATTCATTCGCAATTACGATACTATTATTTATTATTTTTACTGAGCATAGATAGGCACAATATATCTGTATTGATACAAACATTCATCATAATTCGTCTTATTCCTCATCAAACATACTTAATACATTTCATAAAAATCTACGCTAGGTTCAAAAGGCATATGTCACTATTGTATTTTGTATTTACACTAATATGCAACTTTATTACTTCAATTTGTCGGCTAAATGAATGAGGCTTGTGAGTGCACTGCACGGAGGCAACATTTTCATTGATGTATTGCACTCATAGAGAGCTTTACATCAAGAAAGCAATATACAAGAAACCTTGCTCTAAAGTTTGGTCAGGTCATAGGGTTTTTTTTCTAGAAAAAAATCATTACGAGCACAAAATCAACAAGTTTTGTCATCTATTATAATAGCTGTCTTTAAATACAACTTAAATTCCACAATTATGCGTTATGTATACCACACAAAAGATTAAATGGGTTTTGAACATACAAAATATGTGTCAATTTGTTTTATTTGACGTGTGTAATAGCCATGTGACAAACATTTACATTTGATATCCATGTGATAGGCATGTGATGTCCATGTGATAAGCATGTGATGTCCATGTGATAAGCATGTAATGTCCATGTGATAAGCATGTGATGTCCATGTGATAAGCATGTGATGTCCATGTGATAAGCATGTAATGTCCATGTGATAAGCATGTGATGTCCATGTGATAAGCATGTGATGTCCATGTGATAAACATGCGATGTCCATGTGATAAGCATGCGATGTCCATGTGATAAGCATACGATGTCCATCTTGTCATAAGCCGGTATTTACTATTGAAGCTATGTGTGTCCCGGATTAAGATCAATCATCAGGGACCATTATAAAAGGTTGCATTAGTCTCTAGCGCTGTCATGAAATAACTTCTTGACAGAGATTTATAAGTAACTCTTCACTCTCATTCACAGACAATTTTATCTATCTGAAAAGATGCACTCTTTGTCCAGAGTGTTGTCCAGAGTGCTCGTGGGTTTGAGTTTAAGTGTAATAAAACACCAAGTGAAACAATTGTATAAACTACTTTTGAATATTGTTACGTAAATCATGCTGTGAATTCCTGCAATAATTGTAGTCATTCAAAATGTTCGAAGGATTTAAATTTCCACCAAAGCGTTTTTTTCTAATAGACATCATTTCAATAGAGAGGAACATTCCTGCTTTTGATAATCTCTGGTCACATATATTTTGATGTTAAAATAGGACATGTGATGATCATGTGACAATTATGTAAAGTGCATGTGATACCCATGGGAAATACATGTGACCCTCCATCCAAGTGTTTCCATATGGACAACACACAATTTATTTTTGCCTGACAATGCACTCGCAACCTCCTTACACTCGGACAACGCACTGTAAAAGTGGTAATTTTTGTGGTACATTAATTTTGCACGCCATAATTACATGGAAAATAAAAGTGCATGAAACATCTGTAATTTTTTTTATAGAGTGAAAAAAAAGTCATGTACTCAACAATTGCCATATTTACACAAGTGTAAACATGGACATATTTGCACGCTACATAAATTATATGCTTTACATAGATACCATGCATAACCACATGCTCACATATCCCAAATGGTGAATTTAAAAAGTAAATTTGGCAAGATAAAACAAAAATTATTTGACAGAAATATTTCCACTTTTACAGGTTAATAATTGCGAGCAAAACTGCTTTAAGTTCCTCATAAAAAATTACATTAAAAACAAAACAAATAATCATTATTGAAACATTTATAGGGACACTGACAACTGAATACATTAATAGTTGTATTACCTTAACACTTTCCACGCGGCAGGCAGCTGCAGACGACATTCAAAAATGTCACAAAATGTTTCAAAAATGTCAACATTACTGTATTTTATTACCATATTTGGAATCACCATGAGAAATGCATTGAAATAAGTACAAACATGCGTGTTGTTTGGTCAGTTATCTTTGAAATAGAATTATGAAAGGTTTCTGAAAAATCTGTTTTGTGTATGGTAAAAATAATAGCCGCGTGGAAAGCGTTAACACCCGAGCACTACTTGCCTTTTTATAACAACATTTCTGATTGGTTAATCAAAATACTGCATCTGAATGTTTCACTCAGATCTGAATTACCTTCTTACAATGTATCCGATTGTCCGATAAATGATGCATCCGTCTTTATAACCAATCAGCAAGTAGTTCTCATAGGGGTTACCATGGTAATAGCATCCATATATTTCAAGACATCCTCAAGGCAGTGAGGTCAGTATGTACCTGACAAGAAATTTGACATCACAGCCTTGAGGCAGCAAATATGACTATTCACAAGCAGAATTGTTTAATCTTTTAATCAGAGACTAAAATAATGTAGTGTCCATTTTAAGAGAATAAAGGCATTGTTTTACACCGTACTCGTGTTATATTGTGTGACATAAACACTCGATAAATGCAGACGCAGACGTTAGTATTATTTAATTTAAGTGCTCTATGCAAAAAAAATAATCCCAAACGCATTTATGTCAGACAATATAACATAAAACGGTATCAAATAATACTGTAACTGTATTCTTAAACAGTTATATTTTTAGACATCTGTTAAAATGAGTACCTTTTATTAGATACATTTGTCAACTTTTAGCCCTGTTAGAACCAAATAACCCACAAGCATTCTATCCAATCCTGTGCGGTGAGTATGCCATGCATCAGTGTAATGCGCCGCATAAATACGATGAGAAGCACAGTTTAGATGCGCGCATTATGGAACCAACTATTAGTTACCGCGCACTGCACTGATTATTCAGAGCAGAAAGTTGGTGAACAACTCGCTGAATTCGCCGCTTAAATAAAGGGGAAATTTGTTGTTTGATTAAAATAAATATAACACAAAGGCGTTATGAGTATGATAAAAGATTAAAATAATCAATAAACTAAAAAGTGAGAAAAAGTTGTAACTGTTTTATAGCTGTTTTGCTATATACCTTGGTCTTAGGCTATAAACAAAAATCATTTGTCTCAAAGCTCCCGCGCTCGTTAATTAATTGGTGCGTGTTAGAAGAAAAAAATCCCAAAGTTTCACAGATTTTTCATTGATCACATCATTTTAAATACAAAAGGTCACTTTAGAGACCTGTCATCACAAAATAAGAATTAAGTCGGTTATTTTTCAGATTTTTTGTTTTGTTTTTGAGATTATTATTTCTCACAACAGTAAATAAGCTTACCTCTGGGGTAGCTTTCTGGCAGCAACTCGCTTGCCTTTTGTCAGCCCCAATAACATGTGGGGGCGCTGTTGGCAGTTAGGCTATTGAGTCTTCATCATCATCGCCATCAGAATGGTTATTTTTCAGGTTAATCCAGATTCCAAATGCACAGAAAACAAGCTTTAAACAATATGCAAGGTTCACACTAAATAAATACCAGAGAAGATCCAGTGTAGGAGCAATGTTGCAACAGCTTGCATGGCCAACCCTTGAGGAGAGACGCAGAGCAGCAAGACTGGCTATGATGTACAAGATACAAAACAACCTCGTCACAGTTGACATGTCCAAGTATCTGACTTCTAAAGATCACTCGTCGCCAACCCGTTCAGAAAACTCCCAAGCCTTCGTCATACCACACTCTGTTAGAGAATATCAGAAGTCATCCTTCTTCCCAAAGACAGCTAGAGACTGGAACACGCTCCCAGAAAACCTCATCCAGTCTAACTCCATCAAAGCATTCAAACAAGGACTCTCAAAACTAGAAGAAAACAATTTCGTCGCTGCATGCATCAAAACCCACACCCAAGTACCGGAGTCTTCAAAGTTGAAGTTGGTACTATTTTGGAAGAAGAAGAAGAAGGGTATGCAACATGTCATAATTGCACAATGTTTTCCCTGTCAAAAATTCAATTGAAGTAAAAAAAAATCCTTTGTTTTTCTATTGATGTTTATTGAACTATATTTCCTAATGCACACTGTCGACTTAACGCTCATTATGTGGCAACAGGTCTCATTTTGGAAACATTTTGTGAAATTTTGTAAAGTCGTCTGCAGACACCTGCCATGTGGAAAGTGGTAACTACCGGAAAGGTCACAGGTTTGAATTCCGGACAGGCCTGTCCTTGCGTTGGTAAGCTGGGATATGAGTTGAGGCTTGTTATATGTGTTTGTTTTGGTTGTGGAAGTTACATAAGTTAAGCTTTCTCATGGTTATTTATTCACAATGTTCAAGTTCCCAACTAAATCGCCTATACAGTCCCCCCACCCCCTGTGTGTTGGTATGCGATGCGTAACCATGCTATCATTGGAAGTGTTTATAAGTAGGATTTATTTGTATCCATCGTTTTGACCACACAATATTTTTCTACTTGCGAAGGTCTTTCTTTACCTTGACAAAAGATCTTGTGATCATTGCCAATTTGGGATTGCCAATGTAAACCAACTCTATATTTTGTTACTTCTATAGTTTAATCAGTTTCAAATTGGCGAGAAATATTCGGTTTTATCTCTCCGCGCACAAAAGTAATCCAAGCATACAGGAACAATTATGGCCACACACCCCGCACAGTGTGCTTGTTGCCTTCAGCGCGCCCGCATCCTATGTATTCATTCGCTGCAGTAAGGCTAAATTAAAAAATCATTTGTCTCAAAGCTCCCGCGCACGTTAGTTTATTGATGCGCATTAGAAAGAAGAAAAAATCGTTTAAATTTTTTTTAAAAATAACTAAAAAATTTAGTTTTAAATTTAACTTTTTTTTAGAAAATCCCAAAATGTCACCGATTTTTCAGATTTTCATTGATCACATCATTTTAAATACAAAAGGTCACTTTTACAAGGATTAGGTTTTCAAAAACTGAAGAGCTTTGAGACAAAAGATTTTTATAATATAGCCCAAGGAGGCTTCGCCAATTTGGAACTGATCAAACTATAATACTTGCTTCAACAATAGCTGCCAGATGGTAAATGTTTGAGATAATTTACACCTAACACAAAAAGTCCCTGAAGGTGCTTTGATGTTGGCTGATCCAAAATCAATAATCGGTACGAACAATCTGAGATATACATTTAATGAGCAAATTTATTCTCCGTAATTTGATACCTCATTCATAAAAATTGAGTGGATATTTTTGAAGTAAGTTTGAATGACCACAACTACAAAAAAATTAAATGCACTAAAAATGGGTTTCAATGGGATAATCATTGCTTAGTGTGCGACTACGCAGTGAAAATGTGTGTGCACAGACTCCCTGTCGATGGTTGTTACCCATTCATCCAGATACCTCCTGGCTGGTTGAGATAGTGGACAATTCAAATCAATGATCCCATGGGAAACCGATTCTAGAGCAACTTTGTTGTCGTTACTCGTGGTTATTGAAATCATCATAACTTTAAAGTTTTCCATTCGATTTTTATGAATGAGAGATCAAAATACGGAGAAGAAATTTGCCCATTTAATATGCGTATCAAGTGCAATCCACCGGGTTGCAAGGTTTGTCAGGTTGTAGCATGTTTGGACAAAAATGTGACAACATTTTCTTTTGATTGCTAGAAAAATATCCCACATTAGGTGCAATTCACAGGGTTGCAAAGTTTGTCAGGTTTTGGCGTGTTTGGACATTGATGCCAGGCAATATTACTTGATTGCTAGAATAATAGCCCAAATTAGGTGCAATTCATAAATAAGGTTGTAAAGGTTGAGCATGTATGTCTAAACATGCCACACAATATTACTCGATTGCTAGAAAATGTCCACACATTAGGTGCAATTCACAGGGTTGCTAGAGTTGTCATGGTAGAGCATGTATGTTCCAAAATGCCATAAATACTCTTCGATAGCTAAATAACACAACAAACTGTAAAAGCCAATATTGAAAACAATATTCATAATTTTTGCGGAAAAATATTTTCCGTGAAAAAAGCGCAAAAATATTTTCTGTGAAAAAAGCGCAAAAATAGAACCACCGTGAAAATTCCAGCTTTTACAGTACTATGTTCCATCATTATATTGAAGCATTGAAAACACAACATCATCATCCCCAAAACGAGGCATAATTCCAGTTTTTTTGTAACTTTTTTATAGGATGCAGAATTTTTCAGCACAAACTGGCGGCCATATTGGATTGGCGCTGTAAGTGTAAGCCAAGGAGAAGACTATAGTATCCTATATTAGACTCGGTCCTTCTGTATTCTCTATTTTATACACGGCCCCTGCGAGGGTGCTCAAATGTGAAGACTGGAAAAAATACAGTTCTAAAGGTGTGCGCTGGATAACTCATGAATTAACGTGAGCTTTTCATGCACCAGTCACGCCAAAGTGTGCAGGTAGTTTCACACGGCGTTGAACATCGCGTGACGCGATAGGGCGCACGATTTGCCTCCCGTGGGATGCATCGTGACGATCGTTCGATGCACTTCCTTTGAATTGGACCAATCGGGTGGTATTTCTGTCATTGCTGTGTACAAATGCGCATGCTCGGTATTGGTATGCATATTCATATATGCAAAGTTCATGTGGAATTCCACGTGAAAACTGCACACTTTTTGGACGTACAATTTTCCCAGTCCCTCTTTTTGGTCCGCCATTTTTAAAGATGGCGGCCATATAGAGGGACGCGGGGACCTAGTCTATATTAGCACTAACACAATAACAGACATACAGCCTCAGTGTATTATTACTTGTTTATTTTTGCAGGTTTCGCAAAAAAATGTGAGATCATGAACATACAGGCTATATTTTAGAATGTGATGGTGTGTTTTTTTGTGTCAAATGTTTAGAACTAATGTAGACCAACACAAATTTGCTAATTTAACAATTAAATTACACAATTTAAAAAATCCACGAATTGTCCATAAACAAATATTCTCAAGGCAGATGGATCTCTCCACTAAGGTCAGTCGATCTGGGATTGTTTTTTTTTTCTCACACAATGTTCTTGAAAATTTTGAAACAATTAAAATTTCAACAACAAAAAAATCAAAAATGTTCAGAAATTTTGTAAACAATATTGACTTTACAAATAAATCTCTAATTTGACAAATCGTCAGCCTGCTTCGATAATTGCCGAACTCATTTTTTCTAGTTCTTAGAAAACAAAAGTATGAAACCTGTTACCTGTGTACCTGTTACACATTTTGCATTATTGATGTATTTTTGATGCCTCAATTGGCGTGCATGGATGCACTAATCCAAGTCATATAGAAACAGATGAACACAGCCATACAATAATTTGATTAATTCCATGGATTTGTCAATGCAAATTCAATAATGCAAAATGAGTAACATGTTGGAGTGGTCTCTGGTGGCCCTTTTGCAACAAAGCTCTTCATTTATCAACACTTTTGATAGGTCGATGACTTAGGTATTATAACAGCATGTGCATAATGTAATGAAGTCATGATTTATGCAAAAAAACTCAATTTTGCTGTAAAGTGAGTTGGGCAATTATCGAAGCAGGCTGACGAAATGTGAGTTGGTTGGGGCAGTAGAACATGTTTTTTCTTCTTCTTGAACTAACTAACATCTTGCTGTACACAAACAATTTATGAGCGCAAATATTAACACTTTATGGTAGTTTACTGTTATGCGTCGTAGTCGTCCATTTATTGAAATTTGAAATACAGTCACATTATAATATAATCCATAAATCTCAGCAAAATCATATATAACTATGAGACATTCCTAAAATAACCAATGACAGTTTTGTTACTACTATACATCTTGATTATTTACTCTACAAAAGGTGATTGTGTCAAGGAATTACCTCCCCATTTGGGGTTTACGGTAAAAACAAAAATCTGGGAATTTTGACTTATACTATGTGCGTCACTTGAACATCACATGAATGTCACATGAACATGATATGTATGTCACATGGGCATCACATGTATGTCACATGGACATCACATGTATGTCACATGGACAGCATATTAGCTATGTGTCAAGGAAGTACCTCCACATTTGGGGATTTACGGTAAAAACAAAAATCTGGCAATTTTGACTTATACTATGGTATGTAATTAACTTTTCAGTGTACAATTTGTCAGCAATAATGACTACGCACGCCTGCAATACATGATACTTATTCTTTTGTTGCTTCTACACATGGACAGCATATAAGCTATTATGTGTGTCACATGAACATCACATGAATGTGATATGTCACATGGGCATCACATGGGCAACACATGTATGTCACATAGCATGTCACATGGGCAAGGGTCAAGCTGCTGAGCAAACTATAGTACTATTCCATGTGTACATAATCATATGGTATTATAATGCTTTCTCTTAACATGTACCAATGGAATCAATTTTGTTTTTAATGCCAACATTTATCCCAAATTTGGAATTTCAATATATCTTACACAGGCACAATAGCTGCCTTTTAACATGTTAAGTTTTTATCAAGGAGCCAACATACAGCACCATGGGGATATGTTACACAGCAGCAATTGTAGATACAAATATTGTAATACTTGTACCCTCCATAAATAATGAATATTCACACCCTTATAAATATTCATAGCCTTATATTACTATTTAAACTTACATCGGGAAGGACCTACAATAGAATGTGGGAGATCATATTTCATTTCTGAGTTGAATATTCATGACGTTATAAATATGTATTATGTAAAGCAGGTATTAACCCACACCCTGTAACCATGTATGTCTGTGCCTTAAAATACATTGTATTATATACACATTAGGGAACTACACAAAATATTAATGAAGTCTTTAAGCCGAATCTGGTTTCTTTTTTCAAAACGAGGATTGGTTAGTTTTCGACTGCGGAAAATTTGGAAATCGTTCATGCCACAGATTTTTGTGCAACTTTTTGGCAAAGACATTCTCACATATATATGTGTCATGCAAAGAAAAGCAACATCAAATTTTCAAAAACAAAAAGATAACAGATTTGAATGAAATTCAAACAGAGCATGACACATTCTAATACTGGGCACTGATGAGACAGTCGCAATGGACGGGAGGGGCAGTCCCATATGTTGGGGTATGCGTATGTTCTACGGCTGTTAACACTTACCATGCTGCTATTGGTTTTACCATACAAAACTTAAAAAGATTTTTCAGAAACCGTTCTCAACTTTCAAGGTCTATTTCAAGGATTAATGAACCAAAACACTGGGCATGTTTGTAGTTATTTTAATTCATTTCTCACTGTGGTTCCAAATATGATGTTCAAATTCAATAATTTCGACATATTTGAAACATTTTGTGGAATTTTGGAATGTCGTCTGCAGACGCCTGCCGCGAGAAAAGTGTTAAGACCCTTTCAGCCTCACCCAAATACCTTATTTTCATGAGATATTTGTTGGTTACTAGCAAAGAACTTTACCCAAATACCTTATTTTCAGGAGATATTTGTTGGTTTCTAGCAAAGACCTTTTTGTATCATTTTGGCAACGTTTTACCCAACGTTCTTCAATTCTTCACCGCTAGAGTTGGATGACCAACTATTACAGCCGGCCCCTGAAACTAAGGGACTTGAGTTTTGTGTACAGGCAACAGACCCGGGATGATCCCCTCCTCTTTACGATGAGGTCTGCAATTATTTTAACGTGTTCAGGGTGAAGCGTCTGAATACACGGGACCAACAGCTTAAGGTGACTCTCCGAAACACATCAAGCTTACACTCACTGTATAGACCTGCACGTTGTACACACTGAATGGGGTATGGGGTAGAGGAGAAATTCTACAATTAAATTTGATTATCAGCTTAAACCACGGAAAGAGAGTCCGATAACTAACCTCACTGAATTTTTAAGATTTGATTGTAGAATTTCCGACCTAGATAGGAATTTCTCTATGTGTTGGTATGCCCCAGGGCAGTGGTTTTCAACCTTTTTGGCAGACGACCCCTTTTGACATTCTTGGTCAGTACCGTGACCCCCAAAACCAAAATTGAAGAAGAAAAACAGCTCGATTTATTAACTGAAACTGCTTAGTAATGACGCGAGCGTAGCGAGCAGGAAATTTTGCATATTTGAACGTTTCTTTGGGGTTTTTCTTAAGTCTATTTAGAGCGAAATGTAAAACGGTTCCCTAAAAGCTATATTTATGACCCCCTGGAAAACCCCAAACGACCCCCAGGTTGAGAACCCTGCCCTAGGGTTTGCATGTGCCAGCCTTGCACCCACAGCCATTATATACATGAGGTCCCTCCTCCTGGCCTAAACCAAGAGAAAAATACATTCCAAAGGAATGTGCAGATTGGTTGTGGAATTCCATGTCTGTTGCCCCGGAGATTTGAATGGATAGCGTCCAAGGGAAGAGTCAGGTACTCTATCAAGTATGTTACAGGATTATCAATAAATAGCCGTGAAAAGGAATCAATTGCCCATAATACGCTACTTGCACGCAATCGCCATTTTAGAATGAAAGCGAGTCTCTCCCATCAGCGCGCCCAACCGTGTCATGCGATGCACACACCTGCGTGAAATCACGACGCAGTGGCATGATAGTGCGTTGTGAGGGGAGAACATCACTTTCACTGGTTCCATCTGTACCGTGCAAGTAGCATATAGCCTATGTGGCAGCTGATAGATTGGATCAACACTTTCTAGTCGTCGACAGTTCCAAAAAATTTCACAAAATATTTCAAAAATGTTAAAATGATTGAATTTTACCACCATATTTGGAATCACCATGAGATTTGTGCTAAAATAAGTACAGACATGCCAAGTATTGGGTTAGTAATTATTGAGATAAGTCTTTAAAAGTTGAGAGAGGTTTCTGAAAAATCTGTTTTGTATGGTAAAACCAACAGCTGCATGGAAAGTGTTTAGACCACTTTTCTCATGTCCTACAAGGCTGAGAGCAAAATTGTTCACTTGATTTTTTGGGAGTGACTCTTTTAACTCATTCTTTTCTTCCATCTTTTTCTTCACTTCACATAGCCATCATGTATGCTTACATAGGCTATTTTTTAAGCTTGGACGATGCATTTTGCATGAGTGTGATCCCTTTATGACACAAGCGTGTGTCTGCATGGATCATGTTAAACAAGCTAACACATTCATGATTAGATTTTTCTGTTAGAGGAGGTGTCCTTCATCAACAACTGAAACTAAGGCCTCCCCCCCCCCCTCCAAAAAAATAAAAATACAATTGCTGTGTTCCCCTCAAGTGACAAACATTATGAAATCGGTCTATTGGTTGATTTTTTACTTGTTGATTTTTTTGTTGCTGACAAAATACTGTTGATTTTTTTGTTGCTGACAAATACTATTGACTAAGCTGTTGTGGTTTGTGTCTAGACAAAATTGGTAAATGTCAATTTTAATGTAATGTTATCTAGTGTCTTAATAGTTTAAATACATTTATTCAAGCAAGCTTATTAATTTCAAACAGAAAATAGTAATATTTTGACAATTTGGGCACAATTTACATCTTAAAAAACCTAATTATTTTGTGTGCCAAATTACAATTACAAGACTTCATCAATATTTTGGGTCGGCTCCCATAAAACTCTGCATAAGATTATATAAAAGTTACTATAGTCAATTCATTTAAACAAGGAGCTGATCTCAGTCTTTGACCATACTGACAATGCATAACGCCTACATAAAGGCAGTCAGCATCATCATTATAAGTGAGTCAAGGTTTACTTTTAATCCCCTGGGCACTACTGGCCTATCTTACAGTGGTTCTGATTGGTGTATTGCAAGATATACTCATTTGAATAGCCAATTAAAATGCAGCTTGTAAAATATTTTACTCCACTCTTTATGAGGGATACAATTATTCTAACACTGTCTCTGATTGGCGCAATAAATGATGTATCTATCTTTCTGACCAATCGGCCGGTAGTTCTCAGGGGTTAAAAGACAATTTTAAACGTTATACTGTTTTTGTCCATGATCTATTTTAGAAATAAGAAGCATGGTTTGTAGGGTACCACCAGAACATCTATCAATGCTATACATCTACAATGGCTGCCATATGCAACAATGCATTTTCACATAGGTGCCCTGTATAGGATCACAAATATATAACATATGGCAGCTATTACAGATAGTGCCATTTCACATCATATGCTATCAGTGCAAAAAGCCCATATGTCCAATAGCTGCTCTGAGTTACATTTACTACATATCAATTGCTCAGCATATACACAAACCAGCATATTACCGCTGGCAGCTATTAGGCCAGGTGGCGATCAGCCCTCAATACCATCATTGAATATAAATTTGGAAAAGCAACGAGTAAGCAATGGTCGCTTTTGAGCATGTTCATACTTTCATCAAATAGCAGCGTTCTGTACAGGAGAACTTCATGATACTGTAAAACCATTTAATTTTGCGAGGATTTAATTTCGCGAATTTTACGAGGGGTGTGGATTCGCAAAATTAAATACCTGTGAAACTGCTAATTTTGCATTGAAAGTAACAGTAACATTTCCAAATTCGCGATATTAAATGCCCGCTAAAATAGCAGTTATTTTAAATTTGCGAAAACAAGTATCCGCGAAAATATAGTGTTTTACAGTATTATTAATGGATTCTTTACAAGTAAATTAAAAAATAGCAATCAATATTTTGGCGGCACCCTACATAATATTGCACATGTTAAGAACAAAGGGAAAATGGACATTTTATTATTCAAGGCAGTTAGCTGACTTTTTTTTGGCAGTGATATACACTACTATAAAGCACAAAGTGTTTTTTTTATGTTGGAAAATCCCCTTTTTTTTCAATTTGAAATCACATATTGACGTCTGAAAGTGAAATTCGAAAACAGTTTTGTGCATAAAGATTTCATAAATTCCCTTGCGCGTTGCAAAATTTAAATGTGTGGAAATTTGAGCTTTACAGCGTGCTACACTAGGGGTTACTCAATGTAAATGGACACGATATCATTCCCAGAAACCAGTAGGTCAATTGTGAATGAACACTGGTGTATATGGGTCATTGAACTGTGACTTAACTATTGGAATGGGTCGTATCATGATATCATACCCAGAAACCAAAAGGTCAACATCCATGTACACTGTTGTATATGGGTCACTGACCTGTGACTAGATTATTGGAATGGGTCGTATCATGATCTCATACCCAGAAACCAAAAGGTCAACATCCATGTACACTGGTGTATATGGGTCACTGACCTGTGACTAGATTATTGGAATGGGTCGTATCATGATATCACACCCAGAAACCAAAAGGTCAACATCCATGTACACTGTTGTATATGGGTCACTGACCTGTGACTAGATTATTGGAATGGGTCGTATCATGATCTCATACCCAGAAACCAAAAGGTCAACATCCATGTACACTGTTGTATATGGGTCACTGACCTGTGACTAGATTATTGGAATGGGTCGTATCATGATCTCATACCCAGAAACCAAAAGGTCAACAGCTAAGTTTACTGATGTATATGGGTCACTGGACATTGGCTATGACATTGAGATTACTGGAATGAGTTGTATCATGATCTCATACCCAGAAACCAAATGGTCAACATCTAAGTATACTGTTGTATATGGGTCACTGGACTGTGGCCATGACATTGAGACTATTGAAATGAGTTGTACCGTGATCTCATACCCATAAACCAAAAGGTCAACATCCATGTACACTGTTGTATATGGGTCACTGACCTGTGGCTATGACATTGAGACTATTGGAAAGAGTTGTACCATGATCTCATAGCCAAACTCCAGAAGGTCACCATCTAAATACACTGGTGTATATGGGTTGCTGAACAGCACATCCTGACATTGAAACAGTTGTTATGATGTTGATCACGATTAGACTTAAACTTTGATTTATGTATTGGTTGACTTGTAGTTTTGAATTCAAAAGATAATTATATAATATATGTCATGTCATTGTCATGATAAAACTTAAATTTGTCATTCAATAACTGTCAGAGATGGCAAATAAACTCCTATACAAGTACTATTCTTATAAGGCTCTTGCCCAAACACAAGTAGAGGAAAGCTTGAGGAAAGAATGGGGAAAGCGCTACCCTTTTTTCTATATTGTTAAGAGGAGTACCCATTTAGTGAGGTGTTAATCACTGATCCTCTGTCACTCCTTTTAACAATATAGAAAAAATGATTGCGCTTCCCCGCTCTTTCCTCGAGCTTTCCTCTACCTGTTTTTGGGCAAGAGCCCTTAAAGAGTCATCTAAACTCCTCAAAAAAGGTTTTCAATCACCAATTTTCCGGATATTTTGTAATGTATTCATATTGTGTTTCATCTCTATGAAAAGCCGATGTGTTCCTCTTTCCAACGATACCTTATTTGTAGCAATCACTTTTTTCAGTGCTCAGCAACTTGCTTGAGAACATGGGGAGGTCACAATCTGAATGTATCCAAATCATAACTATTTTGTACACAAAAGTCAATGTAACACTTCAGTGATCAGACGACACAGTTGTTCTTTTGAGCACGAAATAGTGTCAATTTAGGTACATTCAGATTGTAACCTCCCCATATTCTTAGCATGTTGCTGAGCACTGAAAAAATGATTGCTACAAATGGGGTATTGTTGGAAAGAGGAATACATCAGCTTTTCATAGAGAGGAAACACAATATGAATACATTACGGAATATCCGGTAAATAGGTGATTGAAAACCGTTTCCAAACTTTTTTTTGAGGAGTCTAGAGGTGACATCAGCATGTCGTCGCTATTCTATCAAAACCTTGTATGTTTTTCCGGCCCTTCAACATGTATAAAGTAAAACTGTCCAAGGGTTATACATAGGAAGTGTTGCTTTATACATGTTCAGGGGCAAGAGCACTTACAAGGTTTTGATAGATGTGTTTTTGGTTCTTGAACATGTTTAGAGCAGACTCCCCAAATGTTATACATAGGAAGTATGACTTTATACATGCTGAAGGGCCGGATGGAGATACAAGGTTTTAATAGAATAGCAACGATGTATTCTTGTCACAGGCATTCTGTCAAAACCTTGTATATCTCCTCTGGCCCTTCAACATGTATAAAGTCATACGTCCCTCTAGATAACCTTTGGGCAGTCTGCTCTATATGTATACAAAGGCCAAAACACACCTATTAAAACCTTGTAAGTGCTCTTGCACCTGAACATGTATAAAGCAACATTTCCTATGTATAACCGTTGGGCAGATTTGCTTTATACATGCTGAAGGGCCGGAAATCATACAAGGTTTTGACAGAACAGCGATGATGCGCTACTCTATAAGTGGTAATTTTCACAAGGGTTTTATTTTCGCGAGTAGACACAAAAATATACTTTTGCAATAGAGTTACATTATAATTAATGTAAAAACATGAAATTAAAGTCTTGCACATTTTCCAAAATCTACAAAATAGCGAACATATTTGTATGCGAAAAATACCACTGAAGAAGAGCTGTTTTGCAAAAGGGCCTACATCCACTTCTGCCTTTTTACTCATTTTGCATTATTAATATTCTATTCATTATGTGGAATGTGGCTTGTATTGTTGATGCCTCAATTGGAGTGCATGGATGCACTAATCCAGGTCATAGAAACAGTAATGAACACATCCATACAACAATTTGATTCATTCCATGGACTTGGTCAATGCAAATTCAGTAATGCAAAATGAGTAACATGTCGGGGTGGTCTGGTGGCCCTTTTGCAACAAAGCTCTTCATATTATGATGCAGTTTTACAAGGATACACACTGACGTCACCTCCAAACAAAAGGTGACTGACTCAAAGTACAGTCTCAATTATACCTGGTCAATTCAAGAATGTCAACAATCTACTGCCAACATACAACAATAAACTTCCTAAAAATATCAAATCAAATAAGAATGGAAACTTTCGTACAAGTTTGCCAACAATTACTCAAATTTGTTCTCTAAGGCCAAACAAAGAAGAAGGTCTGTCTCAGAAGCCCGCCCGCATTGGTATGTGAAATGAGCTACGGCGCGTAGGTCTACACGCTGGGGGCTAGTTCTCCGTAAGCTTGGATAAGCCACAAAAAAGAAATAGCATTTTTTTTTTTTTAAATCGCATACCTCATAGCCTATTTTCTAAAAATAAAATAAAATCGCACAGCACTTACCTTTTTTGCACAATGTTTCTGAGACAGACTATCTTCTTTGTTTGGCCTAATAATACTAGTATACATGTAGAGCAGCCTTCAGAAAGCCAACAGAGACTTCATGTCCACAAGTAACGATAATTTTAAAAAAAAGTAAATAAAAGTTGGACACTTTCTTAAAAGTTTGCTAACAATTACATAAAATTTGGCTCTAAACACACTCGTACATAAAGCAGCCTTCAATATGCAAGGTACTATACCCCATCCAGTAAAGGTTGGTGCATGACCCCAATACATTGTCGCTTCAGGGTCAACAAATTTTATGACAGAATATGTTGTATACTAGTACAAGAGCTCTGCGTAATTGTTGGACGTGCTTTTCAATGGGAAAGAATTGTGCCGCTTGGATGATGCTACAACGAGGTTAGTGTTTATTCCGTATAGAACAATACTTTAAAACTGTTGCTGATTGGTTCCAACAAATACAAAGAGCCCCCGGTCTCTAAAGCAGCCTTTCAATATGCAAGGTACTATACCCCATCCAGTAAAAGTTGGTGCATGACCCCCACTACATAGTCGCCTCAAGGTCAACAAATTTTGTTACATAATAAGTTTTTATACTAGTATACAAAGCAGCCTACAATATGCAAGGTACTATACCCCATCCAGTAAAAGTTGGTGCATGACCCCCACTACATTGTCGCGTCAGGGTCAACAAATTTTATGACAGAATATGTTGTATACTAGTACATAAAGCAGCCTTCAATATGCAAGGTACTATACCCCATCCAGTAAAAGTTGGTGCATGACCCCCACTACATTGTCACGTCAGGGTCAACAAATTTTATGACAGAATATGTTGTATACTAGTACATAAAGCAGCCTTCAATATGCAAGGTACTATACCCCATCCAGTAGAAGTTGGTGCATGACCCCAATACATTGTCGCTTCAGGGTCACCAAATTTTATGACAGAATATGTTGTATACTGTTACATAAAGCAGCCTTTCAATATGCAAGGTACTATACCCCATCCAGTAGAAGTTGGTGCATGACCCTAATACATTGTCGCTTCAAGGTCACCAAATTTTGTGACAGAATATGTTGTATACTAGTACATAAAGCAGCCTTTCATATGCAAGGTACTATACCCCCATCCAGTAAAGGTTGGTGCATGACCCCCACTACATTGTCACGTCAGGGTCAACACATTTTGTGACAGAATATGTTGTATACTAGTACATAAAGCAGCCTTTCAGTATGCAAGGTACTATACCCCATCCAGTAAAAGTTGGTGCATGACCCCCACTACATAGTCGCCTCAAGGTCAACAAATTTTGTTACATAATAAGTTTTTATACTAGTACACAAAGCAGCCTTCAATATGCAAGGTACTACTATACCCCATTCAGTAAAGGTTGGTGCATGACCCCCACTACATTGTCACGTCAGGGTCAACAAATTTTGTGACAGAATGTTGTATACTAGTACATAAAGCAGCCTTTCAGTATGCAAGGTACTATACCCCATCCAGTAAAAGTGGTGCACATTTTGAACAAGTTTGCTTGTTTTTATTTTCACAATTTGGAGCTTCCTTACATAGACCTACATACTCACGGAATATATCAGCGCGTTTTTATTTTCGCGCTTGCTCATCTTAGCGCGAAAAGCGCGAAACTAAATGTAGAACGAAAATGTCCACTTTTACAGCTACGACTACTACCACACTCTACCAGATGGGGTACAGGGTGAGTGCAAAAATACCTGTACTCAAAGTAAAATAAAGATTTAAAATATTTCTTGCCAGAATATGAAGGCAACCCATGCTTGAATAAATAGATGCATTTATTTACTGTTATCATTAAAAAAAAATCACAGCATTTCCTGGTAACAGTTGTGACTATTTTGGAAAAGTTACTGCATTTCTGAAACCGAACAACACCATATTGAGTATTGTACCAATATGTCCATTTTGATGTGACAGGTCACATATGTTTTCCTCAACCAATTTCAACCAACTAAAATTCTTTTGAAAGATAATGAAACAGCCTCTCTGCCAGAATAAATAATCTGCAAAATGTTGGCACAGATGTTTAGAAATTAATGCCCAAAGTTGAGTACAGGTTTTTTTGAAACTCACCCTGTATACACAGAAATGGCGATTAAGTATACTGGAGTTACACAACACCTCATCTGCTTTAGTCAACTGTTCATTCAAAAATGGTCGCCACAGGACATTTCAAAATGGCCACCACCAGACATTTCAAAATGGCCGCCACCTGGTAGGTGGTCAGGCCCGAGCTGTGAGGTAGCATTCTATTTATATAAATGCCAATACTGTTTTTGTTTGTGGTGGTGAGTAAGTGAGTGAGAAAGGGGGGAAAGAGAAGTTTTGTATTTACAATGTGCTGACCCGCTCCATGTGACGGATAGGGCTCAGCTGTAGGTGCGGTTGATCCGCCGCCACCGTCGTCGAGGCTTTGCTGCCGCCGACGCTGAACGCCACATTATTCTGCTGCAGGTGTAACCTGTACTCTTCCCAGCGCTCGTCGTCGCTCTCGTGCGTCAGGTAACGGTCACCGACCGACCTTTCCAAATTCCTCAGGTCCAACCAGGTCTGAAAATCCTGCGATTTATAGGTAAAGGTAAGGGATTAATGATGTCGTCCGCAGCCACAAAATGTCCACTCCGCTCCGAAGGGGCAATTAATCAATCAATTAATTAATCTATCTATCTATATCTATCTATATATCTATCTAAAAAGTGTTTCTTTTTGTTTTAACAAATATGTTAGTGAGGTTTTGAGAACACATCCCCACACACACCCTGGTTAGCCATGTTGTTATATACTCTTATCAGCAGTGATTTGTGTTGTTTAGAGAGGTTTAAGCTTTGAACAGGTTTAAGCTTTAAACAGGTTTAAGCTTTATTAGCAACCCCAAACCAGAGGTGTTAAGATTAGAGAGCGCCCTCAACTAGTGCTTTGTTAGAGTGGAGACAAGATTTGGTGGTAGTGATCGTCCGTCGTTTAAGCTGTTATAGCGCCCCCATGTGTTAGATTATAGAGAGAGAGCTTCCTCGTACTAGAGGTGCTACGTTAGTGTGTAGGTGAGCCTCGCTTCTGGTGGTCCGTCGGGTCACTGCTCATCTGTTTGCGGTATACTTCCCAGCGATCATCGTCGCTTTCGTGGGTCAGGTAGCGATCCCCGACCTCGACTTCTAGTCGCTTCAGGTCGGCCCAAGTCTGGTAGTCCTGTTTAATGGGATGTTAGATAGATAGGGGTTAGTCACTCATGCAGCCATGGGGATTAGTAATGAGCACCAACGCAAAAGGAAGTATGAGGTATTAGAAGTATTCATCACATACTTCTTTTTGCGATAGAAATGAGCACCAATGCAAAACGAGGTATGAGGTATTGGAAGTACTCATCACATACTTCCTTTTTGCGATAGAAATGAGAGGCATATAAGGATATCGTAAAATGAACTATGAGGTATATGCTTTACTCATCACATACTACCTTTTGCAATAAAAATGAGAGGCAAATTATGATGTCTCATTGTGATAGCAATGAAAGGGAAGTACCATTGCAAAAGGTAATATAAGGTATTGGACATACTTATCACATACTTCTTTTTGCGATGGACATGAGAGGCATATTAAAATATTGCAAAATGAAGTAATACCTCCCAATGCAATAGAAATGAAAGGATAATACCACTGCAAAAGGAAGTATAAGTTATATGATTTACTTATCACATACTTCTTTTTGCAATACAAATGAGAAGCAAATTACAATATACACAGTTCAACAAAAATAAGTTCCCCTCTAGATTATGCCTGATATTTTTAAAATGAGTCACTCAATCGAACCAATTTTGGCACACATATAGTGTACGTGTGCACAGCAATGCTAGAGCGGGCCTATAGCTACGCAGGTGTTGTATTGCTTGAATGAGCACTCATTGAATGAAGGAATACCTCAAATGATGTATTGAAGGAGGATGGTTAAGCAACTTGAACCAGGGTCTTTGCTTGAACACCTCACATTTGTTGTGCTGCTTGCAAGGGCGCAGATCCCGGGGGGACGGGGGGGACACGTCCCCCCCCCCCCCCCACCCACTTCCTGACACAATATCAAATGTCCCCCCCACTTTTTGTGGTGATACATCAATCAAGGTTGGCGATCTAGTGAAAAAATGGCAATGCCCCCCCCCCCCCCCCACTTTCAAGATTGGATCTGCGCCCTTGGCTGCTTGAATGAGCACACATTGACTAGAGGAATACCTCATTTCAAAAGGTGACAAATGCAGTGTTCAAGCAAAGACCCTGGTTCAAGACCCTGGTTCAAGCTGCTTAACCACCCTCCTTCAATACATCATTTAGCAACTTTTGAAATCCAGGTATTCCTCCATTCAATGTGCGCTCATTCAAGCATTACAAAACCTGCGTAGTTGTACCCCATTCTAGTGTTGCTGTGCACACACACATTATGTGTGCCGAAACTCGTTTCGATGGAGTAACTCAATTTAAAAATATCAGGCATAAGGCTAAATTAAAAAAATCATTTGTCTCAAAGCTCCCGCGCGCGTTAGTTTATTGATGCGCATTAGAAAAACAAAAATCTTAAAAAAATAAAATATAAAAATAAAAAATAAATTAAAGTCACTTTTACAAGGATTTTAATATTTTATATTTAAAAAAAGAAAAACTTAAAAAAACCCGCATTCCGCATTAGGTTTTCAAAAACTGAAGAGCTTTGAGACAAAAGATTTTTTTAATTTAGACTAATCTAAAGGGGAACTTATTTATGTTGAACTGTGTACTTCTGTATGCAATAAAGATGAAAAGGCAACATCACCAACGTATGAATATCATTGCTGTTCTGTCAAAATCCTGATTGATGTGTCGGCCCTTCAGCATGTATTAACTAAAACTGCCAACAGTTATGCATAGGAAGTGTTGCTTTATACATGCTGAAGGGCCAGAGGATACAAGGATACGACTGAACAGCGACAATATAGTAATTATGTTTAAGCATGATATCCTACTACTTCTCTTTTGTGTGTCATAGAAATGAAAGGAAAATCAACCACTAAAGGCGCATTATATTCCCGTCGTCGCGCATTAGCCCACATCGTCAGATAAAAGTTGACATTGCTTCGACGACGCGCGATGTCCATTGACGGGAGTATGAACGCGCCATTAAGGAGGTATAAAGTATACTTCTGGTCAAAAGAAAATCAACCTCATCTAAAAATATAGCTGCATTTATTTTATTTTGTACCAAGGCACCAAGGGAAAATCCCATTTTGCTTTTGGATATGCGAATTAAATACTTATGCAATAAAAACGAAAGACCCAAATGACAAAGAGAAGCGAAAGCAATGGATGAGAGGGTAACACAGCAAAAAGATGAATTATAGGATGGTTGCATGGAAGGTTACTGGTTCAAATCATCTACCAGAAAACAGGTATGGATGAGATACAATACCAATCAATATCAGTTTTAACAGGTGATCTGAATTACCCTCCATCATACACACACTGGTGTGTCTTCTAGAAGACGATTTGAACTAAAAATACCCAGATCTATTAAAAGTTGTAAGTACTCTTGCTCCTGAACATGTATAAAGTAACACTTCCCATGCATACCGTTCGGGCAGTTTTACTTTATACATGTTGAAGGGCTGGGAAAACACATGAGGTTTTGACAGATCAGCGACGATATGTCACCTTAAAGGCATATTATGTGATCTTTTCCAGAGAGCGCCCTCTATTCATGATTTTTTTTAGAAAGTAGATTTTCTTGCAGATTTACATTTCTGATCATAAATCGGACATACATTCCAAGTTACAGAGCGATACGATTCCTAAATACCTCAAATATTCATGGTTTTAGAGTGAATTTAGACTAGAGTAAAATAAGTTGTCGGACAAAAATCGTAAATCCGACAGTTTATTTTCACTCTAAAACCATGATTTTGAAGTAATTAAGAATCATATCGCCCTGTAACTTGGAATGAATGTACGATTTATGATCAGAAATGTAAATCTGCAAGAAAATCTGCTTTCAATTTTTTTTTTCGATGTTGAGGGCGTTTCCTGAAAAGATCACATAATATACCTTTAATATTCTAGTGAGCAAAATTGATTGTTATGTTGTAGTTTGGAAGTCTGAAGGTGGATCTGAAAGGTTTTATCATCTTCATAGCTTATGTAACCAGTCGCGTCAAAGGACATGTTGTCGGCAAACACAGTTTAGAGATAGAGGGCATTATATTTGGTGAAATAGGAAATAATAGAAAAAAATATGCTATCATATCGTGTGATTAAAAAGTCCGATCACCTTCAACATGGTATCATTTTCAAGCTTAAAATGTGTTCTTCCAATTCATGACAATAACTCAAAATTGACTCATCCCACCAACATGTCCATTTTGATGTGACGGGTCACATAATTGGGGGATATAGATGTGCATGTACAGCTCTACTATAGTTTAGTTCCAAATAGACGAAGCCTCCTTACAGCAGCGAATGAATACAGAAGGACACAGATGCGCATGAATGGAACAAGCGAACTATACATCATATGCTTGGCACGTGTGTGCGACTAAAACCTTGGGATTAATGTTGAACGCGGAGAGATAAAAACCAAATATTTCTCGCCAATTTGGAACTGATAAAACTATAGTGTATACTACTACACCCTACCTGTTAAGCTTGGATTAATGTTGCGCGCGGAGAGATAAAAACCAAATATTTCTCGCCAATTTGGAACCGTTAACCCCCTGGGGTCTACCGTTCTATCTTACAGTGGTTCTGATTGGTTTATTACAAGATGTACTCATATGAATAGCCAATTCAAATGCAGCTTGTAAAATGTTTCACTCCCATCTTTATCAGGGATACAATTTTTCTAACAATGTCTCTCATTGGTGCAATAAATGATGTATCCATCTTTTTAACCAATCGGCCGGTAGTTCTCAGGGGGTTAAAACTATAGTGTATACTAATACACCCTACCTGTAACCAGCTATGTGCTAAGGACTTGTCGGCTGTAAAACGTTTGCGTAGTTTTACTTGTAGTAGATTACGTATCAAATCAATGGCTGTGAACAAACAAGATGACATGGTATTAATATGTAAGTTACAATTAAGAAATGATAATGGAAACTTATAAAGCACCGGTATCCGCCATAAATGGAGCTCATTGGGCTTATGCATTTACAAACAAAAAAGAGCACATAACATGTCCGATGACCACAACAAGATTATTGAGTAAAAGTCACTTTAAATTTAGTGGGTTTTTAAATCCTTTTTGAAACTGTTTATATTGCTGTTAAATCGGATGATAGTGGGTAAATTGTTCCATATTCTTGCTGCTGCAATCCCAAAGGCTCTGTTGCCCCACTGCGTTTTTGTACTATTTAATTTTAAGAGATCTTGCTCTGACGAACGAAGAGCACGCCGGGGAGTGTATGGTTGAAAAGAGTCAGCAATTGTCAAGTTATCAATATAATATCAGGAGAGAAGAATGGGTCAAATTTGGAGGGGTGGGGGAGAAACCGCCGGCGCCGGGTATCGAATCTGGGTCGCCAGGTATCGAATCTGGGTCGCCGGATATCAAATCTGGGTCACCTGCGAAGCAGTGCAACAACTATCCAACTGAGCTGAGGGGTCTTCCATAATTTTCGCCATTTACAGTAACGTACAAAGCGTACATAACAGGGGGAGGGGGTAAAAATATACCTTAAGCGTACGTACGTAACTTAAATAGCGATCTTGAGAGGCGGGCATTTTTTATCAAGCCATGACATTTTCGCCATTTATTGCGTATGTAACTCGAGGGGGGGGGGGGGGGAAGGGGGATTACTTATTTGGAGGACTGTATATAATCCCTTCTGTTTATGCTTACCGTATGAATACATTTCCCTCCATGGGTTGGGTGGGAACGTGGGGGTCAATTAAGGCCATATAAGTGACTTTGAAGAAAAAAATTAATATAAAAAAATTTAAAAAGGTGTTTTCTTTGGTTTTTTTGAAAAAACTTGGTGAAAAATTAAAAAGTTACACGGTCGGTCGGACATTTTTTTGAGGGGGGGGGGGGGCCTTATTTGAGGACTGTATGTAATCCCTTATGCTTACCGTCAGAAGAAATTTCCCTCCATGGGTTGGGTGGGAACATAAAAGCTGCATTGTGTATCTGATCTGTGATTTCCTCGTCCTCATTAAATGGGAACGTACCACTTAAACTGCAGAGAGACAAAGAAATATCATGGGCTTAATTAGTAAAACAAACCTAAAACTGCAATGGGGGATAAACAGGAATGTACAAAATTATATTCATACACTCTTAGTAGTGTCGAACCAATCTGAAAGGAAGAAACTTAAATATGCGGAGTGCATTGAAAGTGTCTATGCACTCCTCGTGTGCGCCGTTCAATGCGCGCACCAAACGCTTTGTTTTGATTCGTAGTTCAGGAATCGCAGGTTTGTCTATTTTCACTGCGGGTGTTAGCGAACTTGTTAAAATGTTTTCATCCGTTTTTACATAGATCAAAATTATGCTCAAATTGTGAATTTTGATTTGCAAAATAGTGTTGTGTATGAATGTGCGGGTCGTGCCATTATTCACACATCAACATCAGCGCACATGCATTGATTTGTCTAATTTCTCTCGAAACAAAACATACGCATTTTTGACCTATAAACATATCAACTTCATCCTCCTCAATTTACACAGCAAATCAGGCAATACCATGCTGGTAATGGTTATCTCGCACTGTGTATTTTTAAAAAGAAAAAAAGGTCTCTCATCCTCCTTTTTTCCCAAAAGTTAGGACGAGAAACTAGTTTGTATTTTTATTTGGCCTTACATAACAATTTTGGGGTGAGATTGATTTGTGTACCCATCACCGAACTGAACTCCTCCGCAAGTACCTAATGTATCTATTATTCTTCCAACTATCACATCAAATATATACTATAAAACCAGAAATGTTAGCAAGTTCAAAATTTCAAGAATACTGGCCTAATTCACGGCATGAAAATTGTTCAAATGTATACTTTGTAACTTTTGCAATGAACTGCTACAAGGTAGATTGGAAATATTTGCGGAATGAAATGTTCGTATGTAAGTGCTCCTTTCGAAATTAGCGAAATTAAAATGCACACAAACATTTTTGTTTTTACAGTACTTCTAAACCCCAGGAGGGATACTTAGTGGATATGAGGTTACAGGGATGTGCCACCAAATTAGGTCCATTTTTCACCCTTTGGTTAATGGATGACCCCTTTTCAAATATTTTTTTGGTAAATTTATGGGTCTACAATCGTTAATTTTGCTGTTTTTCACCATAATTTTAGCACAATCTGTCAATAAATTGGTAAATGTTTAGGTCAATTTTCAATTTGCTTGTGGCACACCTTACCAAAAAATATCTGAGTATCCCCCCCCCCCCTGGTCCTTAACATACCTGACATAGACTATAACGCCAACAGACCACATATCTAGCGACCTGTTGTAACCTCTGCTGCATAACACTTCTGGGGCAAGATAGGCTGGTGTACCCACCACGGAACGACGGAACGACTTCTCACCGATAATGCGTGCAAAGCCAAAGTCACATAACTTTACCTGTAGAGGGAGACAGACGGATATTGAATTAAAACAAATCATGATGCTTTATGACTACTATTTATTTTTTATTTATTTTTATTTATTTATTTGGGCCTTACGACCCTGGATAACCCAAGAAAGCCTCGTTGAAGCTTATTTCCATTGGGGTCCGTTAGATGTGTGAACAGCTACAGACCGGGATGATCCCCTACTCTTTGCGAAAGAGTCTGTAACCTTTTAACGTGCTCGGGTATTGCTCTTCCGATGCACGGGACCACCATTTTTATGTGACTTCCAAACCACTGATTTTTGCTGCCATTAGGATTGTAATATCCCCTAACAGATCCCCTATTATCTGTTCCAATTGGTGAAAAATTTGTGTTTTTATCTCTTCACACCCAAAAGTAATCCAATTGTACGCACACAATTTTGCCAAACGAATGCATCACGCATAGGATACATGGTGCGCCACATTGCATACTGCAAGCATTTTTGTAATGCTGTCTGTATGAACTATAACAAGGTGTGATCTTTCATTTTCATTTCAAAACAGTCAACAAATATAAAAGGTCCCTCCTGTTGTAATTCTACCGACATCAAAGTGCATTTTGGTTCATAACTCACCTAGACTGGGACAACAACAAAAACTATTGCCCCCCCCCCACACTATTAGTGTAAAATTCTTGTCTAGCTGAAGACCAGAATCGACGTTTTGTTGTACAATGAGGGCTGATCTTTCTGAATCCTTACAAGTGTAATGTAACATAATTGTAACAATGTACAAATCCCAGTTGTTATCAAATTTGAGGGCGCAGCCTCTAACACATCACTGCATGTCCCTTTAAGAATAACATTGATAGGGGATATGGTATAAAGGGCTTAGCATCCTCCACAATTCTCGACCGCTGAGTGGTAGCATTTGTCATATTGGCTCTGACCTATGTGTTTCTTTGACATGATGATTGCAGGGAACCAGCGTATTATATCATGAACACTAATATGCATGTGAGAGAATGAATGAATAGACTCTATTCACGCGGCAGCCATTTTCCAAAATATGCCACCCAAGCCTCGTTCCCGTTTGGTCTATCTGCGCCTCGCGCTGCACAATAGAACTGCGCGAGAAGCGTGGTACCAAAGCGCACGGCGTACGCATCCTCACGCAAGTCACGCAGGCGCAGGTATACGTAACGAGAACGAGGCTTGGGTGGCAAATTTTAGAAAATGGCTGCCGCATGAATATGGTCTATTGGAGCGCTGTGGAGTATACTCAGCTCGTAAGCAAAGAAGATTTTAAAGACGCTACCACAATGCATTACGTTTTTGCAAAATGCCCAAATTCTGATCTCCAATTTGTCTCGGCTCCCATAGAAATATGCACACAATCATGGCTCCACAGTTTACATCAATGAATAAATTAGTTATCAGTGTTCCTTTTTCTTATTTCTAAAACTTACGAGCTCGACAAATGCATTGTGTAAAAAAGCTTTAGTTGGCTGGTGTTCGCACAATGCATTGTGGGAAGATCTTAAAATCTTCTTTTGCTCGTAACAGACAAACAGGCAGGGGTCACTGGCATTTGATTTTGAATAGGGTAGCGGAGTGTGGCTATGCAGGGTCATTAGTTCGTAAAATGTTGCGAGAATCCATTTAGATTCTTGCTGAGGATTTTGCGAGAATCTATGGATTCTCCTCCATTCAAATACTGCATTAGACAGACTTTCTACGAGAATCAACTTGGATTCTCACTCGCAACTTTACCAGCGGGAATCTTTGTGAGAATAGATTCTTGGATTCTCCTCGAATTTTGACCCTGCTATGAAATCAGAGACATCAACACTAGAGAATTTAAGTTTTAAATTTATCCCGAAGTTCAAATTTCTTCCAGCATGCCCAAAGGCAGGATATTTACAAAAGAGGAAGGGAGACGGGCTTTACATGGAAGAGAGACGGGCTTTACATACCTGAGGGAAATCGCCGTCTGAGGATAACAATACATTTTCTGGTTTCAAATCACAGTGTACAACATTCTTCATGTGTAGATATTTCAGGGCTATCAAAATCTACAAAATAAAACATGATAAGAACAAAATGTTATTAATAGGCAACCAGGGCTGTCACTACGCTGGTCGGCGCCGGTCGGCACAGACCTCGGCCGACCAGCACTCTAAAAAATAAAAATACAATTTTACCATTTGTGGATAAAATCATTAAACTGCCTCATAAAACAAGAAATTATGTGGCAGGAACCCTCAAAGTGCATTAAAAAACCCTAAAAAGACATTAAGAAGGCCTCTGGATCCCATGCCATGATCCACTGCACGTTGGCGATGCATTATGACCTCCTGACCTCGTGCTTTTATCTGCTGATTTTTGCGTGTTTTTAAAAATTTAGCCGGCACTCAGATTAGTCTGGTGACAGCCCTGGCAACAGGAGTTTGTTCTATGGGCCTGACTAACCCATTTATTCCCCGAGTTGCTAATAACAAAAACACACAAAAAATGACACTTTGTGTTGATATTTTTGAAATTTGTTTGAAATTTTGAAATAATTTGAACATTTTGAAAATTACTGAAAATTACCCAACATTTCTAGCATTTTGTGGGAAAAAACAACAACAAGGTGCTACCCATAGTACAAGGTGTGTTCTTTCATCGCCTGATCAACATTAATACCACCTTGGATTGATCTTACCTTTTTTTTTAAAAAAAACAGGTTTGCAGTGCTCTATTCAATTTAAGTAATATTCTATTTTGATTGCTACTGTGGGTTGTAGCGTGCATTAAGTAATTGATTGACCTATTCACTAGCATAGTGCATGTTAGTTATAATAAGATTTTGACAAAAAAATGCCAAAAATGTACATGGGCAGCAAAACTCAGCATTTTTAGCCAAATTTGACACCATAAATGGATTCTCGGACTCATGTCCTTTTCAAAAATGTATACTTTTATATACATCACATAAATAGTTCCAAAAGTTACAGCGCCTGATAAATGTCATGTTTTTAGGTTTGACATGACAGCCCCCTTGATTGATCAATCAAAAATGTGTAAAAAGGGGCATTGAGTGATTTCACAAAAAATTAAATTCACTATTTTCACATTGTTTAGATAGATGATATACATAGAAACCCTCTCATGTAAGATTTCTTTAAAAAAAAAAGGTTAAAAAATAAAAATAAAATAAAGACATTTTATCAGCATTTCCGAAGGTATATTGGTGCTTTTCACCTTCTTTTTTTTGTATTTTGGTTAAAAGTCACCACCAATTGAATCAGGGAGGTCATGACTAAGCATCACCTAACAAGCCATGGGTGGTCTTCAAGGTTATTTTAAATAAACATGAAACAAATAAGTGAGAAGCCATCTGTTGCCTTTTAGATTAATATGGGTTTCGATGTGATCATATAGACACTCAAAATGCTGGCAAATCCATGAATTTCACATGAAATACTGCAAATTAAGCTCTATAATTTTGGGTGGTAGTTAGTACGTATATAAGCATTAAGTATATGTGAAAACCCCAACTTTTGAAAAAATTGAGGGCTCTCTCCATTGACGGATCTCTTAGTGTCCCTTTAACCCCCTGGGTTCTACCTGTCTATCTTACAGCGGTTCTGATTGGTTTATTACAAGATATTTTCATTTGAATAGCCAATTAAAATGCAGCTTGAAAAATATTTCACTCCAATCTTTATCAGGGATACAACTATTGTAAACATGTCTCTGAATGATGTATCCATCTTTCTGACCAATCGGCCGGTCAAGGCTCAAGATAACAGTTTCTTTACCGGGAGCTACTTTTTATCAAAAGTAGCGCCCTGATCAGGGGGATTTATTGAGAACCGGGAGCTACTTTTAGCTTACCGGGAGCTAACCATTTATTAAATCAATTAAGCTTAAGCGAAATTCAAATGTTTTGGGCAATCTTCCCGGGCACTAGTTTGGTCAAAATACCAGCGCTCGGTTGTTTATTTTTTAGCATTACCGGGCGCTTTGGCAGAAGGACCGAGGGGTAAAAATCGCCCAGCGCCCGCTTATCTTGAGCCTTGCGGCCGGTAGTTCTCAGGGGTATGTATTTACCTGTGAGATGAGAAATGTGGTGACTCTTTCATCGAGTCTACCATTGACACTAGATAAAATCATTTCTAACATGTCTCCCTTGAGTTTCTCCATGATTACAAAGACATGCTCTGATTGGTTTATTGCAAGATATTTTCATTTGAATAGCCAATTAAAATGCAGCTTGTAAAATATTTCACTCCAATCTTTATCAGGGATACAATCATTCTAACACTGTCTCTGATTGGTCCAATAAATGATGTATCCATCTTTCTGACCAATCGGCCGGTAGTTCTCAGGGGTATGTATTTACCTGTGAGATGAGAAATTTGGTGACTCTTTCATCGAGTCTACCATTGACACTAGATAAAATCATTTCTAACATGTCTCCCTTGAGTTTCTCCATGATTACAAAGACACGCTCTGGTGTCTCAAACATCTGCTCCAGGTTCACCACGCCATGATGACGTACTTTCTGTAAATGTGGAGACAGAGAGAATTTACAAGTAAGTGTAATTATCGAGAGAATTGTTGATTATTATAACAAAACAAAAAACTCAGACAGAGATAGATAGAGTTAATAGAGAGAGAGCGAGAGAGAGAAGAAAAGTGTAAATATCGAAATAAACCGTTGAAGATGATATCAAAGACACAATCTGGGCTAATTGGGCAATTCCATAAATCCTTAGTTTTACCATAATACAAAACAGATTTTTCAGAAACCTTTCCCAACTTTTTAAGTCTATCTCAAGAATTACTGAACCAATACTAGGTATGTTTGTACTTATGTTAATGCATTTCTCATGGTGATTCCAAATATGGTAATGAAATTCAAATATTTTGACATTTTTGAAACATTTTTTTAAATTTTGGAATGTCGTCTGCTGCGTGCAAAGTGTTAATGATACTCACATGTAGGATTGCCACTTCATTTTTGAGTTGTGTCTCTTGTTTGGTTGGGAACCGTAGTTTGTCTATAACTTTAATTGCCACAGATCGACCGGATGTTCGATGCACTCCTGTAGGGTAAACAACAACAATGACAAGTTAGGCCAAACAAAGAAGATAGTCGGTCTCAGAAGCCCGCCCACATTGGTATGAGAAATGAGCTACAGCGCGTAGGTCTTTGCGCTGAGGCCTAAAAAAACTTCGTTTTTTCTTCGTTTTTTTTTTTTTTTTTTTTTAAATTTAGAATTAAAAAAAAAAAAAGAAGTTCTCTGAAGCATGGAATAGCCACAAAAAAAAATCCCATACCTCTTAGCCTATTTTCTAAAAAAAAAAATTGCACAGAACTTAGCTTATTTGCAAAATGTTTGGCCTTAGCAGCAGGTACCAGGGATACTTATAATTTTGGGATAGGAAACTCCTATACTACACATACGTAAATAACAGGTCACATTTTCTAATTATGTTAATGAGCTTATCCTAGACTTTAACAATTGTGCAGTTTCAAAAATTATGATAAACCTTACATGCTGCAGGGTTTTGAAATATGATTAATTCACCTGTAACTGTTTGTTTTATACATTTTTTAACTTGGTTTGTTGTCACCTTCCTTTAAATATACACCATACCCTTGTTGTTGTGTGTGTCTGACAGACTTGTTGCAAGTCTAATACCTTATACAGGCGACAAACAGCGCTATATCGCCATCAAGATGTCAGCCCAAGAAATTCATGGGAGCTCGTCCAGAGAATAGGCTACAGGGTATCACCCCCTGACAAATATTGTTTGCCTCTTTTTATGCTGAAATATCATCATCTAATTCTGGATGCAAACAAAAATTCCCTTTATGGATTTTTTTCCCCACAGAATTCCAGGAATTTTTGGAAAATTTACCATCCCTGTGTGTTTACTCACCCCCATTTACAATGCCGAACTGTGTGGAGCCTAGTATTTCATCCGAAAAAAGATTTGATAATAAAGGCTGTGTTTACTCACCCCCATATACAATGCCGAACTGTCCGGAGCCTAATATTTCATCCGGAAAGATTTGGTAATGCTGACTGATGTCATGCTCTTTCTTGGTATTCTCTTGCAGAATGTAATGGTCTCCATTTTCTGCACTAGAAGCAGCTGTTATAGTAAAAAACATTGGTTTATTCCGTAGTAAGTCAGACATAATTATATTATATTGAATGGCTTTGAGGGTGATACAAGAATATATTGTATTCAGAGATGAGTGCAATATTTTTATAGCAAGTGCAATATATTCTTAAGTATCACCCGAAATTATTATTTATATAACAGACTGTTTTGATAAAAAATAAATCAATAGCCCGTAATCTCAGCGAGATTGAAACACCGATCTCAAAAATGTACCCATGCGCATCATCTGCTGCGCATATACACTCACGCGCACATCTTCTGTGCCCCACAAAAAAAATATTGGACAATAATTTTTGAATATTGGACGCACATCCAGGAACTTGGTGTACAATATTCAATACACACTATAGCGATAAATACGGTTCCCACAGGGGATAAGGCGCTGCAGCAATAAATAGGGGGCCCCACAGGGGATAAGGCGCTGTAGCGATAAATAGGGGTCCCAGAGGGGATAAGGCGCTATAGCGATAAATAGGGGTCCCACAGGGGATAAGGCACTGCAGAGTTAAATACTGGTCACACATAGGATAAGGCGCTGTAGCGATAAATAAGGGTCCCACAGGGGATAAGGTGCTGCAGAGATGAATACGGGTACCACAGGGGATAAGGCGCTGCAGCGATACATAGGGGTCCCACATAGGATAAGGCGCTGCAAAGATAAATAGGGGTCCCACAGGGGATAAGGCGCTGCAGAGATAAATAGGGGTCCCACAGGGGATAAGGCGCTGTAGCGATAAATAGGGGTCCCACAGGGGATAAGGCGCTGCAGAGATAAATAGGGGTCCCACAGGGGATAAGGCGCTATAACGATAAATAGAGGTCCCACCGGGGATAAGGCGCTGCAGAGATAAATACAGGTCCCATAGGGGATAAGGCGCTGTAGCGATAAATAGAGGTCCTACAGGGGATAAGGCGCTGTAGCGATAAAAAGAGGTCCTACAGGGGATAAGGCGCTGTAGCGATAAATAGAGGTCCTACAGGGGATAAGGCGCTGTAGCGATAAATAGAGGTCCTACAGGGATAAGGCGTTGTAGCGATAAATAGGTGTCCCACAGGGGATAAGGCGCTGTAGCGATAAATAGAGGTCCTACAGGGGATAAGGCGCTGTAGCGATAAATAGAGGTCCTACAGGGATAAGGCGCTGTAGCGATAAATAGGGGTCCCACAGGGGATAAGGCGCTGCAGAGATAAATACAGGTCCCACAGGGGAAAAGGCGCTGCAGCGATAAATAGGGGTCCCACAGGGGATAAGGCGCTGCAGCGATAAATAGGGGTCCCACAGGGGATAAGGCGCTGCAGAGATAAATATGGGTACCACAGGGGATAAGGCGCTGCAGCGATAAATAGGGGTCCCACAGGGGATAAGGCGCTGCAGAGATAAATATGGGTACCACAAGCGATAAGGCGCTGCAGAGATAAATATGGGTACCACAGGGGATAAGGCGCTGTAGTGATTTACATGTTTCACAAAATTACAACAAATAAAGTTAGTCATGACTTACGTGGTGTTGATGCGCTATTGACCGCAGATGACGATTGCTGTGGTGTAACCGGCATAAGCGCCTGTTTGATCTTGGTTTCCCATTCTTTCGCTACGGCCGTGCCAAGACCGCCCTCTGCCTGTTCCTGTGTCACCTTGGCTTCACCCTCGCGGTGCTCACCGACGTAATATGTGGTCTTGGCAGTGCGTACCTCGAAGCAATGGGCGGTTTTGTCGCCGCTGTCTTTGGCAGATTTGGGGGGCTTCACGGAGAGAATTTCTGAGAGAGGGATATCCTGTAGTAAATCAATTGATAAATATTGATTGAGTTAGATGTATTGATTGATTCGAGATACATTGATCACTTTGATATTGAGATTGGTTTGTAATATAGTGGTTTTTAAAATTTCAGGTAATCCTGGTGAATTTTCAACAATTTTGGAAAAATTCAAAAACATTTTAAGTTTCAACAACAACAAATCTGAATTCCCCCAAGAAAAACCCACCCCTTTTCTTGTTCGAAAAAGGTAAAGGCATATTTAAACAAACAATGTCAGCCATCATATAAATATGGACTGCTTAGAAGGGAAATGGGGTAAACTATTGCCCCAAGGTGATCTGGAGACCGTAAGCCTACTATTTTCATGAAGCCGAATAGTAGGTTTACGGTCTCTAGATCACCAAATGGACAATAGTTAATCCTGTCAGAAGACGACGCTCCACACCAAAATATTTTGTGTTATCTGATGTAGTATATCCACCAATCAAATGGCAAGAATGTTTTGATGAATTCAAGTGTGGGAAAATATTGGATCCAAAACACAATGATGATAAAGCTTTACGCCCCAATATGTATTGCTTCTCGCTATAAATATTTACTATACTACACTAGCAACCAAAAGTCAATGGACACTTTGCATGCTACAAATTTACAGAAAACACTGGGAATCCATTGACCTATTGTGTTAGCTTTTTGGTATTCTAGATTTGCAAATTGATGAAAAGTGCTTATAAATTTGTTTAAACAAATTTGAGATATTTATGAGACATAAGTGTATAGGGAAACCATATTCAGTGAATTAAATGTTCTCTTTGATATTATTTAGTTAATCTAAGAGTAAAATTAGCTTAAACATAATACTAAGTAATGATGAAATTAATATAACTTTGTAGTATGCCCAGTTCCTGTGGGTGCAATGAGAATGTATAGGGAATTTTGATGGTTTCCATTATAATATGAAAGTCATGGTGTAAAATAAAAGTTTTAAAATTCCCTCCCAAATATTCCATTTTTAAAGATGAATAAAGAGTTCAATTCTCAATATCTGAGAAAGATTAGGGCCAATTTTGGGATTAGTTTCACTTGAGTGGATCCACTGACAAATAATTTCAAAAGGTTATTTTGAAAGGAAGTCAAAATGATGATAGTTTCTTCAGACTGGCAACTCTGTCCACTGCTCACAGGCTTTGTATAGCAGCTAGAGGACAGTAATCCAGTGGTCTTGTCCAACTCTTTGTCAATGACTTTTACTTTTATCCCATCCAGTCAAATATTATTTAACTACAAACCAGATGAATTGATTGATTTAAAGGAGGTGTCCCGCAAGCATAAAAGTGTGCATTATATGTTAGAAAAATAACTATCGAACCCAACTTTTGTAATTATATAGAACAAAACACCACACTTATGACAAAAACAATGGACTTTTTAAAATATGCGGCAATCGAAAGTCCCAGTGTCGATGATGTCATAGTTATACAATGCACATGCGCAAAATCGAGCACCGATACCCATGACGTCATCGATACCGGGACTTTCGATCACCGCGAATTTTAAAAATTGCATGTTGAGTGATGGCAGTTTTTTTGGTTTTTTTGACTAGTATGGTGTTTTGTTTTATATAGTTACGTAATTTCGATAATTATTTTTCTAACCAATAATGATCAATGTTGTGCTTGCGGGACCCTTCCTTTAAAGGTATATTATGTGATCTTTTCAGGGAATGCCCTCAACATCGAAAAAAAATTGAAAGCATATTTTCTTGCAGATTTACATTTCTGATCATAAATCATGCATACATTCCACGTTACAGGGCGATTCGATTCTTAATTACTTCAAAATCATGGTTTTAGAGTGAAAATAAACTGTCAGAATCCCGACAGTTTATATTTTTCACTCTAAATTCACTCTAAAACCATGATTTTGAGGTAATTAGGAATCGTATCGCTCTGTAACTTGGAATGTATGTATGATTTATGATCGGATATGTAAATCTGCAAGAAAATCTACTTTCTAAAAAAAAATCATGAATAGAGGGCGCTCTCTGGAAAAGATCACATAATATGCCTTTAACGATTAATTCTCTTACCTTATAATACCTAGTGCTGCTGTCACTCTGGTACATGATGATCGACTTGGTGTCAATTCTCCAGAAATGTCTCTTGCGCTAAATCAAACAAACAATGAATAGAACAAAGTTGTGTCAATCTACTTTTACATAACGTCTGTTACACCTAACGCTTTCCACGCGGCTATTATTTTTACCATACACAAAACAGATTTTTCAGAAACCTTTCATAAATTTCAAAGTCTATCTAAAAGGTTACTGACCAAACACTAGGCATGTTTGTACTTATCTCAATGCATTTCTCATGGTGATTCTAAATTTGGCAATGAAATTCAATAAGTTTGACAATTTTGAAACATTTTGTGACATTTTGGAACTGTCGTCTGCAGACGCCTGCCGCATGGAAAGCGTTAAAACAAACAAACAATGGAGAGAAAAAAGATTATCCGACAATTACTATCTTGGGGTTACTAGAACTCTTAGTAATCTCTCTCAAGGTGACAACAAATCACCTGTTGCTCAGGCAGACATCTCTCTCAGGTTAGACCTCTTTCTTATTATTATTTTCCCTTTTAAAATCAAATAAATCTGTAAACATTTTGCAATATTTTGACAAGCAAACACATTTTTAGGGGTCTGTATTCATTTGCATGGGAACAATTTGTTCACCAATTTCTAAAATAAATGGGGTAGTCAGGCCCATACAACATGAGCTTTTTGCCGTCGCCTCATTCTATAAACAAAAGGGCAGAAAGGGTTAATATCCCAGGATAATTATGTCACTTAATTCTGCACACAAGACTCTAAAGCTTCAAAGAAACAAATTATGAAACAAATCAGTTTCACTTGAAATCAATTTGGTGTTAATCCTGTACAGTAAAAGCTACAATTTATCTCAAGATTAATGTTTCACAATTTGCTGATTTTTAACCACTTTGCTTGTTTAGATTCAAGATTCTGTGAGTTCATTGTAACATACATTTACACACAAACAAATATTTTAAAGACACCACCACAATGCATTGCCTTTTTGCAAAATGCTTAATTCTGGTCTCCAATTTGTCTCGGTTCCCATAGACATATGCACACAATCATGGCTTCATCGCGCGTTCATAGTTGGAGCTCTTGGGTTCTAGTTTACATCAATGAATAAATTAGTTATCAGTGTTCCTTTTTCTTATTTCTAAAAGCTCAACAAATGCAACATGTGAAAAAACGTTAGTTGGCTGGCCTTCGCGCAATGCATTGTGGGAAGAGTTTAAAATCTTCTTTGCATTTACACACAGAAGAAATCATTTCCATGTTTTTTTGGATTTTTTGCTGTAGATATCTGAAGCACAAAAAGCGCTAACATTAATGGGGTGTGAAAATGTCAATGTTTACAGAAGTATCGCTTAAAGAAGGTGTCCGGCAAGCAAAACATTGTGCATTATATGTTAGAAAAAGAATTATAGCGCCCAAATCACGTAGTAATATAGAACAAAACATCATACTTATCTTAAAACCGAATAAACACTGCCATCTCTCAACATGCAATTTTTAAAATTCGCGGCAATCGAAAGTCCCGGCATCAATGAAGTCATAGTTATACAATGCACTTGCGTAAATTTGAGCACCAATAACCATGACGTCATTGATCCCGGGACTTTCGATCACCGCGAAATTTAAAAATGGCATGTTGAGAGATGGCAGTTTTTTATTCATTTTTATGATAAGTACGATGTTTTGTTCTATATAACTACGCGATTTGGGCTTGATAATTATTTTACAAACATATAATGCACGATGTTGTGCTTGCTGGACACTTTCTTTAAACAAACATACAACAAGTGAAAATAGTAGTCATATTACACTGTACAGGCCTGGAAATAGCACCCGCCCACCTGCCCATATCGGGTAACTTTGCGTCTGGCGGTTGAAGATATCAAAGCACCCGCCCAACTGGTGGTTAAACATTTTCAAACTCGCAGTGTAAAGTTACACTGACTGGTGGAATTTCTGCTGGGTAGGTATTTTTTAGTGAGTTACCTGCCCGACTGGCTGGTTGAAAAAAAATCTGAAGTTCAAGCAACCAAATTACTGATAGTCTAATATCAACCGACTGTGCCAATCATAACAGACGTGCCATTCTCAACCAACAGTGCCACAATCTCAACTGACAGTTCTAAGTCTCAACCGACAACAGTCTAATATTGGGGGCGCGGCGAATACCCCCCACCCCCACCCCCACACCACTGGCTACGCCACTGACCCCTCCCCCTCTAGCCTACATGAGACTTACCATACTATCTCTGTCAGTGTAATGGACCATCCATCCTTCTTTCAACACCTGGGAACTTCTCCGCTTAGTATGTTTTACCGATTGCACAATACGCATCAGAGGAATGTTATTACTTTCGACGGGACTGTAATAACAAAATGGAGAAAATACAAAGCTTTTAGTTTAAGGTAGGTAGGTGTTCCGATTGCTGGCCTCATTTCAACTTGATGTTTTCTATTCTACATGAAGGATCATCCTTAAAATAGACAGATTTAAAAGTTTGAGTTGCGTAAATCCACTGGTTCTTATTTTAGAAGCACAAGGTGACATGTAATTTGGCCCGTTGAGTAGTACACAAACCATCCTTTGATATGATAAGCGAGAGTACCAAATGAACAGATCTTTGAGTGATCCATTTACTATGTCTGAAAATAGCCCAATAAGCAGAAAAGGAGTCGAAGTACGAGTGAAAATCTGATAAATTCTTAAAATTACCGGCCGATTGGTTAAAAAGATGGATACATCATTTATTGCACCAATGACATTGTTAGAATAATTGTATCCCTGATAAAGATGGGAGTGAAACATTTTACAAGCTGCATTTTAATTGGCTATTCATATGAGTACATCTTGTAATAAACCAATCAGAACCACTGTAAGATAGAGAGGTAGACCACAGGGGGTTAAAATCATGAAGGCATTGAATTTGCAAAACGCACCTATAAATCAAACTACTGTGTGAAACCAAACTGACAAATTCTTAGAAAAACAGAGGTTTTCAAATTGTTTAAACATGTACACCTCTAATTATCCAAATTAAGGGAGCAAATATCTTGGAAATAGAAAAATGCTCAAAAATGTAATTTAACATGTAATAAATACGCTCATAACTCTAAAAATATAGTTCCAACTTAAAAATATAAAGTTACAAAATTATGGATTAATTTCTCCTCTTCAGTTAGAGATATAATTCACGAAGACCAGTTAAAGGTATATTATGTTATCTTTTTCAGGGGACGCCCCAAAAAATTGGACGATTTTCTTGCAGATTTACTTTTCTGATCATAAATCATAAATATATTCCAAGTTACAGAGCGATACAATTCCTAATAACCTCAAAATCATGGTTTTAGAGTGAATTTGGAGTAAAATTTAAAAACATAGATTGTACCGAGCGGTACAATCTATTTTCAATTCAAACCATGATTTTGAAGTAATTAGGAATCATATCGATCTGTAACTTAGACGATCTCTATGATTTATGATCAAAAATGCAAATCTGCTTTCATAGTAAAAATCAATGATAGAGGGCACTACTTGGAAAAGATCACATAATATGCCTTTAACACTTTCCACGCGGCAGGCGGCTGCAGACGACATTCCAAAATTTCACAAAATGTTTACAAAATGTCAACATTATTTAATTTTATGACCATATTTAGAATCACCATGAGAAATGCATTGAAATAAGTACAAACATTCATAGTATTGGTTAAGTAATTCTTGAGATAGACTGAGATTTGGGAGAGGTTTATGAAAAATCAGTTTTGTATATGGTAAAAATAATAGGGCGCGTGGAAAGTGTTAAGAATGTTACACCAAAAAGAATGAAACAAAGTGCAATTTTCTTTTTGATTTGGGTATTGAACACCCATGATAGCGAGACAGGTATGTTGTATGGGCTGTGTTGATCAATTGAAGTATCCTCCATCCATATCTTACTATCGACCAGTGAGTTGCTAACCCAGGGGGGGCACTGACATTGGAAAAGGGTGTTGGTATGTGCCACGCTGAAGACCCCCTCTTTTCACCCTCTGCTGCTAGCTCTTGTGACCTGCCCCCCCCCCACACCCCCCCCCCCCCCCCCCACACGTTTGAGCCTGCATCAGTTCTTTAGCCCCAATTATTCGAATATTTTGCGTTCTAAAACAACAAAAATAAAAAAATATGCGTTCTTGCTAATCAAAATTGAACTATAGGCCAGTTCTCAAGACCTACTTTTTTGAAGAAATCAGTTCCCAAGACCCTATTTTTCGTCACACCAGATCTTTTCGATGACCCATACTTGACCTAAAATAACTTACTATTACTATACATGGTATAGGTCACATGAGGGGGTCACGTGGGGGTCAATTAAGGCCAAATACCAAATATGTGACTTCGAAAAAATATATTATCATTTGAAATTAAAAGTTACACGGTTGGGGCTATAGTGCACGGTCGGTCGGACATGGCCAAACAAACGACTTGTTTTGTGCCTATTGCTACACCATGGCTGCGTATAGAAAAAAACACCAAATGCTGAAATGTAAAACAGACTTTGTTTTGGTTTTTGCCACATATCTTTTTTAATACCAGGGTAATCTTCAAATGCAATATCTGAAATTAACGAGGAGAAATTTCTTTTGAAATTTAAGATTTTAGTATTGTTTGCGTAGGAGCTATAGCTTTGGGAGTCATGAGCATATTCATTACCTGTGCAAGTTCTTTATTTATCCCTGTACTTTAGGCCTAGGCAAAGCCTTAAAGGTGTATGTTCCGATCACATTTTTGGGGCTATGATTTTTTTCTTTACATTTTGAAATCACTAGAATCCCCATATTTTTCTCATTATGTCTGAAAAATCTTAGGGGCAAGAAATGTTAGGCTTAAATGTGGTGAATTACTGCCAAAGGTGGTTTATAACCACCAACCAGTCTGTGTACTACTCATTGAGCAAATATCTTTTGACCTTGTTCTTCTAAAAATAGAACCATTGGAGTTATGCAACTAAAACTTAGGAATGCGACAATTTTAAGGATGACCTTTCATGTAAATAGAAAACATCAAGTTGAAAATCGGGTCAACAATCGGAACATCTACCTTTAATACATGTTCAGGGGCAAGTCCACTTTCACCATGTTAATAGATGTGTCTTTGGCCATTGAACATGTTTAAACCAGATTGCCCAAAGGCTATACATAGAAAGTATTGCTTTAAACATGCTGAAGGGCCAGATGAAGATACAAAGTTTTGACGGAATAGCGACTATACCAAGGACCGATGGTACACTTCATTCAATAACCTGTCTCAGATCTATATCTATATCTGTCGTTTACTGCGACAATCTCAACAAATGGGATATATGTGTATCGCAAGCGCATTGTGACTAATAGCAAACCGAGAATAGTAAATTATATTAAAATTGAAAATAAAAGAAAATAATATAAAAAGAATATAAAAATAATTAATGATGTGCCACCCTCAGGAAGGATGACATATCCACCTTGCTGATCCTGGCTTTGAAGGAATCAACTGAAGGTGAGTCTCGGATACTTGATGGTAGATATTTGAAGCCAATCGAATTCGGAGATTATTTTATTTTATTGAAGCCATCAAATGCATTTAATGGCAGAAGAAATTAGGATCATTGTTTTTGTCCAAGTTTGGGTCTATTAACGTTAATGAAATACTTGGAAAATTCAATCAATGAAACTTTGATTTCATTCTGTCAACAACAAACCTGTTAAACTCTGTACGCACGCACTATAAGGCAAGTGTTGTTCGTTTGTTGTGTTGCCCTCAGCTACCGACGCTAAAATCTCAGAAATCGGGGTTGCTTTTTTTTCTTTCTTTTTAAGATTAAAATTGTACCCAATTTGTCATCATATTACTATTTTCTGCTTGAAATGAATAAGTTAGTTTGAATAGATTGCTTTTAAACTATTATAACTCTAGAAACATTAGTCAAATTTACATTTACCAATTTTGTCTTGTCATGAACCATCATGGTCTGTCAGTGATATTTGTCAGTAAAAAAAAAGGAAAAAAGAAAAAAAGAAAGAAAAGAAAACCAACCGACCGACCCGACTTCAAGATTTTTGGCACTTAAGGGCAACACAACAAAAACAAAAATTGCCCTAAATACCCATCGTACAACTCTAGAATTTGACATTTTGCAAAGTAATCTAGAGTGTTCCTAGAATCAAAAAAATTGTTTAAAGTACCATGTTGTGCCGTTTGCTAGTTCCCTGTATCAATGGACTCCACATAACTCAGCCATATGCAGGTACGCACAAATCATGTCATCACATTGATTTGCTGGCATAAAAGTCATGCATATGCACGAGATGATATAAAAATAATCCACAAAATAAATTCGGTCAATGCCAGCGTCACGCTTCGAATGATAACAAATTCGCTGCTTGGCACCAAATACAAATGTGTCTGCGCCCACGACAGCGTCGGACTTCACACCCACGGTGTAGCGCGATCTCCATTGCGCTGTAGCCATGGCAGTGGGACAATGCATTGTTGATCAGCAAAAGCAATGGTCGAAACATGCTTGAGGGAACAGCACATGACCAAACAAAACAGGATGCGCACGCACACCTCCGGGCAAAGAACAATGGCAACTGCCGACCAAATGCCCGGTGTGACGTCACATGTCACCCATCTATACCAGCACCTATGAATGAGTTAGGCGCGGGGATCTAGGGCGCAAGGAACCAGTGGCGGTGCACGCATCTTCTTTTATTCATGCCCCCTAAAATAAATCTTGCCCCGCTTTTGCCCCCCAAAATTAAGAAGCTGGTGCCGCCACTGCAAGACACCAGCATAGTTGTCCCCATTATTAAAACCACTATATATCGTCAGCCTGCTTCGATAAATGCCTAACTCACTTTTCAGCAGAATTTAGTTTTTTGCATAAATCATGACTTCATTACATTATGCACATGCTGTTATAATACCTAAGTCATTGACCAATCAAAAGTGTTGATAAATAAAGAGCTTTGTTGCAAAAGGGCCACCAGACCACTCCAACATGTTACTCATTTTGCATTATTAAATTTGCATTGACAAATCCAAATAATAACAATAATTGACAAATCCAAATTATTGTATGGCTGTGTTCATCTGTTTCTATATGACTTGGATTAGTGCATCTATGCACGCCAATTGAGGCATCAACAATACAAGCCTCATTCCACATAATGAATATCCATCCATCAATAATGCAAAATGAGTAACAGGTACACAGGTAATAGGTTTCATACTTTTGTTGTTTTCTAAGAACTAGAAAAAATGAGTTAGGCAATTATCGAAGCAGACTGACGATATGCTTCCACACAATACATACCTGAGAGCGTTGACTCGTACATCAGAATCCCCCACTGTGTCGTCCTCCTCCTTATCCCCTGAACTCTCCTGATTGGACACGCTGTCGGCATCCTCTGCCTCATTCTCGTCGCTCTCGTTGAAATTCTCCTGGCTCTCCGGGTCTCGGTCACCTAATCCAAACGACAACATTGATGTAGCGTAACCCTCCCGATCAGAGTCGAACGTGGCTACCGAGAAGTCGTCATAATCGTGATCTAGCGAGAGCCAAGATATAATGAAGGGAGGGAGGACATAGTCGGCTATTTTAACCTTTGAAATCAGTTTGTTTTATTGTTTTTTAATGCTTAGTTCTCACAAATGGGAATCAAATTCTAGGAATATTGCCATAAAATTATAAATTTTTCAATTTTCTTATCCCATTAGTAAATCAGTCTATGATTGTTTTGCACTTAGCTTGTTTGGAGTTTTATACAAAAATATGATCCAATGGAGTGTCAAATCCTTACACATGTGACCACATACCCCTAGCAACTAATAACACAGTCAAATATGGTATACCAACTAAAAATGGGGTCAGGGGTCAGAGTGGTGCAAAAATACATTGCGGTGCAATGTGATGCAATTGTAATGTGAAGTGCCAGTGTGTCACAGTGTTAGCGAAAAAACATATTTTTCAAGACAATTAGGCTACTTTTGTAGAATAGGGTTCTTTTGAGAGACAATTGGGCTCTTTTGAAAGACAATTGGACTCTTTTGGAAGACAATTGGGCCCTTTTGGAAGACAATTGGGCTCTTTTGGAAGATAAGTGGGCTCTTTTGGAAGATAAGTGGGCTTTTTTGGAAGATAAGTGGGCTTTTTTGGATGATATTGGGCTCTTTTGGAAGACAGTTGAGCTCTTTTGGAAGACAATTGGGCTCTTTTGGAAGACAATTGGGCTCTTTGGAAGACATAAATGATGGAATTTGCTTGGGTTTTTCATATAAAAATTCTGTCCTTCTTTTAAGCAAGAGGTATTTTTGCTCGTAAGAAACGTTCCCATATTTGACATTCTGTGTTTGTGTTCCCCCTCTCCATTGGACAGCCTGGTGAAATTCACCAATCAAACATCGGGATTCAAATGCATCCATTTCGGTCGGGAAAGTATTATTTTGTGAAAAAAACTGGTGAAAATATCGTGCTATGAGGGTATGTTAATAAAGTGCAATCAGGGATCTCGCTAAACACACGTGTACGACTACAATCTGGCGGTAGCACGCCAATCTCAAAACATAATAAATAATATGTGCACACACTCTACAGTTATCAACAAAAATAACTATACAGGTAATAAATGGGCTTCTAATTCTAAAAATATATGTCCTACCTAAAAATATTCAATTATAAAGTTGTTGAGAAATTTATCTTCTTTAATATGAGATATTGCACACGCTATCTATATGCAGACCCAGCCATGGGTACATTATCGATTACCGATAGTGCAATTGGGGATGCATGCGCAGGTTGGATAGTCGGCCGTATTGTTCCGATTGGATCAATACGCCACACATGCGCTACCTGTCATACTCTCCCCCGTGTTGAAATGTAAAGTGTGAAAATGAAATTGTGACTTCACAGTACATTTTGGATTGTTACTTCTTCAATATTCAACCGATCCTAGCGTGCGATATCCCATATCAAAGAAGATAAATTTCTCAACAACTTTATAATTTAATATTTTTAGGTAGGATATATATCTTTAGAGTTAAAAGCCCATTTATTACCTGTATAGTTACTTTTTTGATGACTGTATTTCTCTTCCTCTGGACAGTGATGTAACTTTACAGGCGCAGCATTTACGCATGCGTAAGTATCTTCCATCTTTCTATGCATGTGCTGCAGTTGACTGACGCAGTTACGTCACTGTCTCGTGATAGATAAATAAACTATAGATAGAGCGGTGAAAAATTCCTGTTCTATGAGATTACAGACTTCTCCAGTAGAGTCGGTCTGCGTGATGAATCCCTCCCCTCAGCCTTTTTATGGCAAAAGGATGTATCTTATAAGTTCTTTCCTAATGATTTACTTCCTTTTAACATAGATTGTGTTAACTTGTTTCAAGAATCCTCACTTAGGAAAAGGTTGCAACTTGTAAAGACAATAAAAGTAATATACTGCCTTTTACCACCACGTTTTATGGAGAAAAAAGCTAACTTTGATCATGTTAAAAGGAAGTATACTGTTAGAAAACTACATATAAGATACATTCTTTTGCCATAAAAGGGCTGCCCTCCTCTAGACACATATCAATCCCCCAATAGAATACGGAAAAAATTGATTTTTTTTTTTTTGCACCATTTTTATTTTTGTGCTTTTCACGTTAAAATCAGCAAGCGCGGAAATAAAAATGTGCAAATATATTAATTTTGTATATAGGTCTTTGTAAGGAAGCTCAAAATTGCAAAAATAAAAGCAAGCATAACTATTCAATTTGTGCAAAGCGCAAACAATTACACGCGCGAACAATTACACTTTTACAGTAGTAGCCATAGTACTTAAAGGCATATTATGTGATCTTTTCCAGAGAGCGCCCTCTATTCATGATTTTTTTTAGAAAGTAGATTTTCTTGCAGATTTACATTTCTGATCATAAATCGTACATACATTCCAAGTTACAGAGCGATACGATTCCTAATTACCTCAAAATCATGGTTTTGAGTGAATTTAGAGAGAAAATATAAACTGTCGTGTTAAAACTGTCGTGTTAACCCGACAGTTTATTTTCACTCAAAAACCATGATTTTGAAGTAATTAAGAATCGTATCGCCCTGTACCTTGGAATGTATGTACGATTTATGATCAGAAATGTAAATCTGCAAGAAAATCTGCTTTCAATTTTTTGTTCGATGTTAAGGGCGTTCCCTGGAAAGATCACATAATATACCTTTAAAATTTCTTTAAAACGTCTCAAATTTTGCCTGGATTGGTCGCACCCATGGAGCCATAGAACAGGAAATGATGTCACCGAATAGGTTAATAGGAACATCATCACAGTTAATTATTGACCAAAAAGTGCCAACAATTTGTTTTTGATCTCAGAAATCACATTTTTGGCATTTTTTGGTCAATATTTTCAAAACTAAACATATGTAAGCCAGAAAACCCCAAACAGATTCTAGATAATTGACTTGATTGATTGATTTTGGTGAAATTTTGGAAATATTAACCAAAACTAATTTTGTTAGGTTGTCTGAAAAAAATTGGTGCCGAAAAAGTCATTATTTTTTGTGAAAATTGATACCAAAAATAGATTCTGATTCATTTCATTTCAAAAAATGTATACATTTATGTACATTACATTATTAGTTTAAAAGTTACAGTGCTTGATAAATGTCATAAAAAAGGGTTGACACTTCTCTTAATGGGTTATGGGCTGTATATATATGTGATATGGTCAAGCAAAATGAGTCTCAACTCGCAAATATTGATTTTAAAAAATCGCAAAATTAAGGAGATAACATCTTTTGTTTTCTACTGTTTTTGCAACTGCTCATATCTTTGGAACCAATTGACCACTTCTAATGGGGTTTCCCGTAAAATGTAGCTTTTGAAATGATGTATGCAATAAAGTAGACAAATCTGACTGATTTCAGACTCATTTTTGCTTGATCATATCACAAATAAAACTATGGGAATTGTGAATAAATGCCAGAAAAGTGGCATCTTTAAATGTAAAGAGATCAGTTAAGTGCATTTCTCTGTGTTAAGGAAACTATTACTACTTTCAAATCACGAACTTTCTACAGAGTGGCTTAAACAAAAACCCAGCACACAGAACGGATTAATAAGTATTAATCAAGGAAGTATCTTGAAACTACAAATCAAGGGTTTGGAACCACAAGGACCTATCTACCATAACTGCCATGTATAAGTTTGAATTTTCACAAGAGTGCACCATTATAGCTAAGGCTGTGACTTATACCCGGGAACCCGGGTACCCGCCCGCACTCCGGGTACCCGGGTACCAAATTGGGTACCCGAATACACCAAATGTAAAATAAAAAAAAATTAAAACAAATTTAAAGGGTTTTTTTTTTAGTACAAATATTGTCCCCAAATGACCTCTATTGATCCCATTATGTGTCATTTTAGGGACAAATTTGTACTTGAAACAAAAAACCTCAAAAAAACCTCAATTTTTAAAAAAGAAATTAGTGTCTATTTTCGGGTACCCAGGTACCTGCCCGAAACAGCCTTAATTATAGCAAGTGTATAATGTATGGCAGCTATTACAGATAGTGACTTTTCACATTAATACAATAGCTACTCCGAGTTAAATTTAAATGTATACCAATTGCTCAGCATATAACAAACTCTATATATAACATGCAGCAGCTATTACTGATGGAGCCTTGGGCCCTCGAATTATCAATTATAAAGTATCTTTTGGTATAAGTAGAAGATAGCATAGTTTATCATATTATGTGGTCATATCATGTGGTCATATTATATGATTGGTTATGGTAGATTTATAACTAATGTGATGATAATATTATCAAACAGATCCGTAAGAAAGAATATAAAGCAAAAGGCAGCTTTTGTTTACACGGTATTTCATATGTAATACAAGAGCTGCCTTATACTCTATTCTAGGTTCTTCAAACAGGTTTTACCCCATAACAGTATGGTGATCACCTTTTCTACGGGCAAACGTATCTCTTATGTAGGATCGCTCGATTGGTAGGGGTTTGTTGTTGGGTTTGTTGTTCCCAAAATAAATTGGGCATTTTTGGTAAAATTCAACAATTTCAAATAAAAGAAAAAATCCTAACATTTTTCTTTAAAACAAAATTATAAAAATTTAAAATTTTTTAAAAAATGGGTCGGTTGGACCCGTACATACAACAGGTAATATTTGTTGTCGCCTAACGATATCACTTCCATAAAGAAGATACACAGTCATTATATTATGCCTGGAATCACGGTTGTTATGCTGCCGTATCTGAGAGGGTACTATGGCTGTTAGGTTTTACCATATATACAAAACAGATTTTTCAGAAACCTTTCCCAATTTTCAAAGTCTATCTCAAGGATTACTGAACCAATACTAGGCATGTTTGTACTTATTTAAATGCATTTCTAATGCATTTTCCAAATATGGTAATGAAATTTAATAATTTTGACATTTTTGAAACATTTTGTGAACTTTTGGAATGTCGTCTGCAGACGCCTGCCGCGAAGAAAGTGTTAAAGTACTAGTGAAGTACCACAAAAGTAGATGCACAGTGCCACTAAATCTGCTAATTATGCCACTACTTATGGTTGTACCACACATGTGCTGCACAGTTTCTCCACAAGATGTTCTGACATCACTGCATTGAGTTAGACGAAAGCAGTGAAAACTGAAAACAGTGCCTGTGTGCCGACTAATACACAGCCATTTTCTTCTGCCTGGCATAATGGTTACTCAGCTGCCAGTATATGTACAGGTATTGTATATTTAGTACCTGTATGGGAATTGCACAGTACTTGTGTGGTACAAACAAAGTAGTCACATAGTAGTACAGTTACTGGCACTATGCAACTACTTTGGTGTAACTATACAGGTACTTTGCATGCAGTACCCATATAGGTACATTGCATAGAGTACCCATACAGGTACTTGCATACATTACCCATATAGGTACTTTACATACAGTACCCATATAGGTTATTTGCATATAGTACCCATATAGGCACATTGCACAAAGTAGCACACAACCACATTTTAACGTTGAATCAACGATATAACGTTGCAACGTTACGTTGATTATGGTTGTGTGCCCGCTGGGGTACCCATAAAGGTATATTGCACACAGTACCCATATAGGTATACTTTACATACAGTACCCATACAGGTACTTTGCATACAGTACCCATTCAGGTATATTGCATACAGTACCCATACAGGTCCTTTGCATACAGTACCCATACAGGTATTTTGCATACGGCAGAGTAAGCATGATGCAGGGCATAAGATACCAGCTGTGTGTGTATGTTAAAGTATAGGTGCTTTATGTACGCATGCAATATTATCAAAATGTTAACAAAAGTGACTGGCAAAAAATTTCAAATCGGTCTCCAACCTGAATAAAGCATGAGGCAGCAATAATTTGATGGTTAGTTTGCATTGGAAATAATAGCTGCCTTCTGCTTTACTCTTTCTCCTGCAAAAACTGTAATAATCTTCAAAAACTGTTGAAAACACATCTGATGTCTGAGCCATTTTGTCAGTTTTTTCATATTGTATACCGTATATCCTTATTGTCCTTTCTTTTTTATGTAAAATGGGTATGCATTTTTTTATTGTTGTTGTTTATCGTTTTTCATTTATACTGTATTTTATGTTCGTGCCTTGAGCGCTCTTTATTTAGAGTGCATATGTGCCTTGTTGCTATTATTATTATTATTATTATTATTATTATTATTATTATTATTATTATTATTATTATTATTATAGTGATGTAATTAAACAAAACACAAGTCACATTCGATAGATAGCCGAATACTATCGGTGCAGCCAATTAAAAGGATTATCCAAACTTATTGGCTGGATTCAATGGCCATATTATCATCGAACAGTTGAAGAGTGTTCAATGACAGAAAGTAGTAACAGCTAGTTACATACCAACCCATGATGTACTATAGTCTATTTGGCCATTACGAGACAGTGACGTAACAACGTATTTTTATGTAATTGCAGCACATAACGCGCCCGACTTCTCGAAGCGCTGGCGTATACACACGAGCCTTGAAAGATGGAAGATACATTTGCGTGCATAAGAGTTGCACCTGTTAAGTTACGTCACTGTCCAGAGGAACCCAAATAGAGAATAGCCATGTTTATAATGATTTGTATTATTTACTAATACTGTATTTTTTACTACATGAATTTCGGTAGCTTGAGACTCTCCACAATGGCTTTGTATACATTAGCTCTCATTCATCTGCCATCTTCGTAAACACAGCCTCTGTGTATTTTCAAGTTCATTGTTAATTTAATTCACGCCAGTTTGTCCGAGTCTATATATAATTTATTTATTTTATTAATTCATTTTTCATGTTTATTTGTTTATTTATTTAAAAATTCAAAGAACAGACCTTCCTGAAAAGGTGTCGTTACTCCGAGTTTCATGCCAATAAGGCAATTGTCAGACAACAGATTGCCTTATTGGCATCTGACGATTGCCTTATGACCATGAAACTCGGCGTAAAGATGCCTTTTCAGGAAGGTCTGTTCTTTGAATTTTTATATAGCTCTGCTGTAATGGCATTGAGCAATGTATTCAAATGATAATCATCCATGAAATCGTTTCAATGTTAATATATTTATTTATTTATTTGATTGTTTGAATCCCCTGACTGTAACATTAATCTTGTTTAAAACACTGTGTGTTTCATAACTCCATGCAGTTATATAAATTGTTATTGTCACTCAAGTATAACGATAAATAACACTTAGATAAGGCCAAACAAAAAAACAAGTTTGTTTTCAGCAATGCGCGCACATTTCACTGAGACGCTAGATTCTGGTTCTTGCGCATTTAATTTTTTTAATAGAAAAAAACAGGGGAAAAATATTGTTAGGGCAGCATATTTCGTCGAAATTGGGTCCAACATGTTTCAAGATGGCGATTGGCCACATACGGCAAACACGAAAGTGACAATCCGCGGCGAATATCAAATTTTAGCGAGCATAAGGGTAACAAGAATGCACAGATTTGACTAAATAAAACCATTTCAAGTAAATCTACACTATGAATTTGAGCAAAATAATAAAAAATAAAAAAACGCATTTCGCATTTGACTTTTCAGGATTGCTACAGAAAACAAACTTGGGGTGTTTTTTTGGCCTATTATGGCAATTTGTATACAAATACTGGGAATGTGATTAATTGTATTTTGTTGAATAATCAATTTATGATGTATTTAAAAGACCACCGGACAGGGAGACGGATAGAGGTGGGACAAGAGCACTTTCTAGGTTTGATAGATGTGTTTTGGCCCTTGAACATGTTTAGAGCAGACTGCCCAAAGGTTTTACACAGGAAGTATTACTTTAAGGGGCAGATACAACCAGTTGTCACTATAGTCAAACGGAGTACACTATGGGTATTGGATAGAAAATACAGGGTGTCCCGAAAGTCACACATTGGATAGGAAATACAGGGTGTTCCCAAAGTGTCAATACTTTTTTTATAAACTTTGTATCTCTCTTGAAATAATTGCAGTACCAAAAATATAACATATTTGGATAGAGAAAATCTTGACCTATTTTCTGAGGCCCCTTAAACCCTAACCCACGAGGCGCGTTTTTTGACAATGAAACTAGGCAGAAAAACAGGTCAATCTTTTTTGGAGGAAATCACTCTTCGCCACCGCTGGGGATTAAACCCGGCCACCGGCATAGAAGTTGGATGCCTATAATCAAAACGAAAATTTGTTGATCACAACGAATACGATTCCCCAGCGTCCCACGCAACTGGCGCATATCGTGCGTAACCGCGTCATTCGTGATGGCAAGGGCGCAGTAAAACCTGAAGATGTGACGTACTTGTTTGTAAACAAATAGGTAATTGACCAATCGCGGCCCTGGCCTAATCAACAAAATCCCACGACGTGTTGCCACTGTTTTGGAACGTACTGCATGCAAGGTCACGCATAATCTTTGTAATGATCGCGAGCGCTCGGATCATGACGCTGTGATTGACAAATATTTGTTTTGATTATAACTAATTGCGCTGATTGATGGGGATCTTGGATAGACCTGTGAAGCATGCTGTAGCATTTGATAGCGCTGTAATGATTTGTAGGTATAAGGAAGGTTAGTGTTAATATAAAAAACACACTGTAAGGTTTGATCACATAAGGCTTAAACATAATACTTTGTCTCAGCGGCCCGCACGCATTGCTTTTAAAGTGGGATTTCGCGCGTAACGATACGCGCGGCAGCCATCTGTTTTTTTCCCTTCTTTTTTTTGATAATAATCATTTTATTTTTTTGATTAAAAAAAAAATAGGAAGTTTCGAGGATACTCGGCAACCTTGTGACTGAGAACACACATTCAACTAACTTTGTGGAGTTAAGAGATAAATAGAACACAAGCATTCAATGTGCATTGATCATATCTGATTACTTTTATTAAAAATACTGCAAGTCACGACTTGCGAATCCCCCTGGCTGGGAGATCAACTAAATGAGGTCAAAGGCCAAAAAAATGTAATACTTTGTCTCAGCGGCCCGCACGCATTGCTTTTAAAATGGGATTTCACGCGTAACGTGTGTGGTTTTTTACCCGATTGTTTTCCCTTTTTTAATTTTTTTCACTTCATTAAGCTCATTTTACTACACGTTTATATGAAAGTCCAGTTTGGAAAACTTTCTTCTGTGTTTTGGCCAAACTTCTATTGTTCTGGATACAAGCCCTTTTGCAACAAAACAACAACTTCAATGGCTGTATACAATGAGATGTGGGTCTTTTTGAATTTGTTTCCTTGAAACATATGATTGTGCCCTATACATTTCTATATCAAATAAGTTTGGATTCAAAATAATTCTACAAGTCTTCTCTATCAAAATATGTTATTTTATACTGCGAATTATTTCACCGGAGATATAAAGCTTTAAAAAGGTATCGACACTTTTGGGACACCCTGTACCTCATTTTGCTATACACCACTATGAATCAATCCACACTGGGGTAAAAAGGGATATTCTAAAGGTAGACTGAAAATAAGACACACCCTTTTGCCTTATATTACTGTAAAAGTGTAAATTGTTCACGCATTGCTCATTTTAAAGGTATATGACCCGATCACTTTTTTGGGGCTATGATTTTTTTTTACATCAAGATATTTTGGTATCAGAAGAATCCCCATATTTTTCTCATTATGTCTGTAAAATATTAGGGGCCAGAAATGTTTTTTTTATTTGGAAATTATAGGCTAAAATGTGGTGAATTACTGCCGAAGGTGGTTAACCACCAGCCAGTCTGTGTACTACTCAATGGGCACATGTCTTTTGACCTTGCGCTTCTAAAAATAGAACCATTGGAGTTATGCAACTCAAACTTTGGAATGCAACAATTTTAAGGATGACCTTTCATGTAAAATAGAAAACATCAAGTTGAAAATCGGGTCATCTACCTTTAAACAATTTTGCTTGTTTTTATTTTCACGATTTTGAGCTTCCTTATATAGACATTCATACCAAATGAATATATTCGCGTGGAAATTTCCACTTTTACAGTACCACAAATCAATCCACACTACAGCAGAAGGAAGTATAATACAGGTAGACTGAAATGGCGATACATCATTTTGCCATGGGATAGCTGCGACAATGTTACACTCCACACTAGGGTAAAAGGACATATACTATGAGTTGACTAAATAGAAGATAACACCCTTTTGCCAACATATAAGTCACCTGTAGTAATGTTCTCTGCCATGAGTTGTATCATGAGAGTTTTTGTCTCTGTAGAGCCTGATGTAAGGACTATTAACAAATAATAACAAGGTCAATGTTATTGGGAAGGGGTTTAATTTAGGAGCAATTATAAGCTAGAGAACCCTTACGCAAAAAACCCTGCTATTGGGAAGATCTTTAAAGATATTAAAGGTATATTATGTGATCTTTCCAGGGAACGCCCTCAACATCAAAAAAAAAATTGAAAGCAGATTTTCTTGGAAATTAACATTTCTGATCATAAATCATACATACATTCCAAGTTACAGTGCAATACGATTCTTAATTACTTCAAAATCATGGTTTTAGAGTGAAAATAAACTGTCGGGATAACACGACAGTTTATATTTTCACTCTAAATTCACTCTAAAACCATGATTTTGAGGTAATTAGGAATCGTATCGCTCTGTAACTTGGAATGTATGTATGATGATTTATGATCAGAAATGTAAATCTGCAAGAAAATCTACTTTCTAAAAAAAAGTCTTCACTCATCTAAAGGACTGCGGTCATAACTTTGAGTTTGAGGATGTTGTAATCCTTGACCAGGAGGACAAGTGGCACGCACGAACACGGAGTGAAAGAAGCCATCTGGGCGAGGGTTGAGCGACCTTCTTTGAACAAGTCAGGAGAACTACGATTTCAGCTATCGCACACCTGGGACCGGCATGGGATATTCCAAACAGTCTTCATCTATCATGTGACCAATCATCATCAGCGGGTCAGTTGTGATGGTTTCACATGCAACGTAGCAGTTGCAAAAAGTAAGTTCCATTATTAGTCTAACTTATCAATTTATATGCTAGTATAATTTGAATTGTATTGTACATTGTTTCAGGTTTTGTTAATGAGGGTATATATACCCTACGTTAGCCTTCTTTGGCGCAATCACATCTGTGTGTAATGATCCATGTATAGGTGACCCCCGGGATCACGTCACATGCCGTTGACAACAAACATCATGAAGTCAACAACTTTCAGATTGCACCATCACCAAAACGGCCCTCCATATAGCCCTTTTTATACCTGCTTGAGAAGGTACCATCGAACAGAATATTTGACCAGGGGGATCCCTCTACATACTCATGTTATCATATTTACACACAATGCAAATTTGTATACAATAGAAAGTCCGAAAATTGGGCGAAACATTTTGCGAATGTTGGAAATTTTCCTAATGTTAACAACAGCTGCTTACACGGCCAATAGGAATGATCTTGTGTATGGTTGTGTAATGATTTGTTTAAAGGTTTTGCTTTGTTGTCAACAGCAAAGGGGGATCTTTGGGGTCACCTATGTTTCTAGTGTGGGTGTGTTACTGGCTTAATTTGTGTGTGTTCATAGTCTGTTCATATTCATGCAATTGGCCATAAGGTTTATCGCGAATCAGAAAAAAATCCATTGATTATCCTTTTCTGTTGCATTGTGGGATTGAAAAGGGACAACATTTGCCCCCTTTTCTATCCCACAATGCATCAGAAAGGGATGATCAATGGATTTTTACTGATTCGCGATAAACCTTATTGCCAAACATCAACCTATATCAGCACTGAATTTGAAGCAAAGTCAACTTTTATCCACCAGTATCAACCCAAGCTTAACGTTTTCCATGAGGCAGGCGACTGCAGACGACATTCCAAAATTTCACAAAATGTTTTAAAAATGTCAGCATTATTTTATTTTATTTTATTACCATATTTGGAATCACTATGAGAAATGTATTGAAGTAAGTACAAACATGCCAGGTATAGGTTCAGTAATTCTTGAGATAGAGTTTGAAAATTGGAAAAGGTTTCAGAAAAATCTGTTTTGAATATGGTAAAGCTAATACTATAGCCGCGTTGAAAGTGTTAATACAGGGAGTAAAATGGCCATTAACCCTAACCCTGCAGGCCACTTTTTTTCAGATTTTTTTTCTGCGCGGAGAAAAGTGACACTAAAAGTCACCGCGAGTCCCCTGGATTTGAACCACGGACCTCCAACACATGGGGCGATTGAGTTTTCACTACACCACTGGTGTCAAGGCTTCTTGGCTCAGTATACTTTGGCAAGTATATAGCCTTGGTCCATTTTTTCTTCCAAAAACTTCCCCGCCGGATGGAACAAAGAGATTGGCTCATTGGATTCTGTTGGATTTGGCAGGGTTAAGGTTATTTACTCGCATTGATTTTGTTGTTGGTTTTCCCCCTCCAAGCAGGAGTTATATTAACAAATATCACTTCTCTTTACAGCATCTTATACATTCACACAATAATGTTATATAGTTTTAATATCATTGATAATTTGTATCAAAAATATTGCCATTGGTGTGCCTGTATCCATCAAGGATGTTGGATAAATGTTGACCTTGTTTCAACTCGGGTGCCAATGAAAGCCAACATCTGGCAATGCCAATTGACGGAAACGTAAGCCATAAGTGGGTTTTGTGACATCTAGTGTTTACAAATGATTGCAAATTGGGTGTAAGCAGTTTGATAGAGACAGCAGTGTTGCCATATTCTGTGCAGTTAAGTCAGTGCATATTCCACTGCTCAGTCAGCGTTTTCTCTCTACAACCATTTGATACAGTAAAAGTGGACATTTTTGCCCTACATTTATTTTCACGCTTTTCAGTCTCATCCCGCTACCGCAAAAATAATAACACACATAATTCTTTTACGCATAAGGATATGTGATGACGTTACAAAATTGTGAATTTAAAAAATTAAAAAATAAAATAAAAATCTGCAAAGGGAGAAAATATTTTAACTGTTTTGTATGGGGTTTTTTTATTTGGGACATGTAGTTTTATCACATAAACCTATTTGCAAAAGAAATTCATCTTTACTGTTCCATGAGATTTTCTCTGTGTATTTTGGAGCTTTCGTTAACAAGATATTTGTGTGTAATTATTTTTGCGGCAGCAAAAAGTGCGGAAATATATGGAGCGCAGAGATGTTTACTTTTAACAGTAATTGTAAACCTAAGCCTTAAGTTGACAAGGCATCCTACCAGGCCAGACACCAAAGGTCATAGTTCAGCATATAATCATATGCTGAATTTGAACCATGGTTCCTGAAAATGAGATTATTATCATTATTATTATTATCATCATACCCAGAGTGAGAAAAGGTCAATAGTTGAATGCACAAACGTATGCGGACTACTGAACCATGACACTGGGGTATGAGATAGTTCCTTACCGGTTGGAATAGACACCTCGCCAAGACAATCCTTTGGGACTTTGTCCATACATTTTTTATGGCAGTTAAATTTGCAATCTGTGGGTGAAAAGAAAGATAATCAAAGAGAAACAAAAGTTGATAATTAATGTGATGTGTTCAACCCAAATGAGTGAGGAGGCGCAAATCCCGAGGGGGGGGGGGGTGGGTAGGGGGTGGGTAGGCCCCCTACTCAGATATATGGACTCATATGATTACTGGAAACCCATAATATTCTTATATATTTGACGGATTTTGCTAACATTTCAGTGAAAAACAGCAAAATTAAGGATTTTAAACCCATCAATTTACCAAATATGACTCTGAAAAGGGGTCATCTATTTCCCAGAAGGTGACAAATGGGACCATATTTGGCGGCACATCCCCATAACCTCCCTGCCCCCCCCCCCCCCCCCCCCCCCCCTATGGGGTGCAAATTTTGATTTTGAGATAACCAAACCATAGAACAAAGGGTAGAATTTCTTTTGTTTTCTATTGTTTTAAAACCCCTTCAATTGCTCATATCTATAGAATTTGGGTAGCGGTATGGTGTAGAAGTCCCAAGTATGCAAATGAGCTCACTGAATACAATGTCATGCTCTACCACACATCTACCCAGTACTCAACAACGGAATAAATCTCATTATCCTCATTTGCATACTTGGGACTTATACACCATACCCTTACCAGAATTTGTCTATTCTTAACTGGGGGTTTCTGCATTGCAAATGGCCAATGCAATCAATCAAGACGAAACTAAAATGTGATATTTGCGACTTTCGACTAATTTTGCTTGATCACATAACATATACTTATTCTTTTCTTCCATCTTATTCTCAGATATGAGAATGACTTTGCACAAATAAAACCAAACCAGAAAACCTTAAAATGAGCATGAAACAGGGTCTCACCGCCAAAAATGGGCTGAAAATAAATGAAAGTGTGGAAATAAAATAGCCTGAAAATTCTCATCCCAGTTTTCTTCTTTCATTTCATTTAGCAAGCATGCATGCTTATATTTAATCAGAATAACTTTTAGCAAGTCCATAATATTTCATAGAGCCTTGTTTCATCAAGACCCCCAGGTTGTGTCAAATGTATAAGGTAAACATATAAACATAAACAATATAAGAATGTATCATGTGAAAAAGAGCAAACTATGTAGCGACACCATGGGGCCTGTAGTTTAATCAGTTCCATATTGGGAAGAATTGTGAGGCTTGTATTTGTTTGGCATATAAAGAATCTATGTCATTGCCCATTGGTGAAAGTGTGCGTTTGTGCATCATAAGCAGGTATCAGCGAGTGGTGGGCAAGTAGGTATTCCATTTGGGCACGCAAATAAATATTAACTTCACAACTTTAGCCAAAATCAGCTGGACATTTGGATTAATGGCAATGATTTTTTTTTCCACTATCATGGGAAAAACAAGATTTCAGAAAGAGAAAGAAAATCCAAAGGATTTGCGAGTGTTTTTTCTCTTAGCCCTGAAAAAAAAAAGAGTTTGATTGTCCCTAATCTGACAAAAATAAATTGGGTAGCTCGGTCGGGATTTTTTTATTATTTTTTTTAAATCGCCTACTTTGGGGACTTTAAATAGCTGAAAATGAAAGCAAACAGTCAGAAACTTTAATACTTCGTTCAATTTTGTTTTTAAAAAAATTTAGGGTCGGTCGGGTTAGGCCAATCAAACTTCTTTTTTTTAGGCCTTATAACAAACCTTTGCACTGATGTCCCTGTCTGAATAGCCCGACTAGGAGCTTCTTACAGCCCGGATACTGGCACACCGTCGGCTTGGTATAATTATGCACTACAAAGGTATGTGGCACTTTGATGCGTCCCGCCACTTCTCGTTCCACCCATAGGGGGCGCCCGCTCCAGGACGGCGATCGTTTGTCTTTCACAGTCTCTGATTTACCTAGCAGTGTCTAAGAGGCGGGGAATATAATAAAAACGCATATGAGAATGGAATGAGAACAGTTGATGGGAATGGGGATGAGGATATATACTTCAACTTAGTGTGAACATGTGAAGGTATAGAGACTCTGTGGCATGAATGCGATGGCATTTTGGATTTGCATGCAATGAGAATTTGACATGCATATGCTATCCATGTGACATCAAGTACTATCCATGTGACATCCATGTACTATCCATGTGACTTGCATATACTATCCATGTGACATCCATGTACTATCCATGTGACTTGCATATACTATCCATGTGACATCCATGTACTATCCATGTGACTTGCATATACTATCCATGTGACTTGCATGTATGTGACATACATGTACTATCCATGTGACTTGCATGTACTATACATGTGACATGCATATGTTGTCCATGTGACATGCATATGCTATCCATGTGACCTGCATATGTTGTCTATGTGACATGCATTATACTGTCCTTCAAAAGTTCATCAGATAGAATAAGCATTTATAAGGCATTGGTACAATAAGTAAAATATAAAGAAACATATACAGCAGAACAGAATACAAAGGAAAATGTTAATACATAAGCCCAAAAATTAGTAAGATAGGATGATGAAATGTTTTAAAAAAATGTTTGAAAACTGCAACAGAGAAATCAATGCTTTTAATACATGAAACCCTAATATACATGAAACCCTAATATGGAACCATCCCTGCCCCCCCCCCCCCCCCCCCCCCCCATCCAACAGGGTTTGTTATACAGGAAGAGAAGGTCAAGGGCTTACTCGATCGAGGTAAGGTAAAGTGCTGAGTTACTTATTACATGAATTAACAATGGGAAGATATGGTAAAGATCTGTTGTAGATTTTCATGAACTCCACAATTAACAGACACAAATTACTGGTAAATGGTGTACTTTTGGCACTTTGACAAATGTATAATTACTGTATAACACTTTAATTTTGCGGATACTTTATTTCGCGAATTTAAAATTACTGCTATTTTAGCGGGCATTTAATTTTTCGTGAATTTGGACATTTTACTGTTACTTTCAATGCAAAATTCTCAGTTTGCAATTCCACATCCCTTGCAAAATTAAATCCCTCGTGAAATTAAGTGGATTTAGAGTACCTTGAATTTTGACAATGATATGACAAAATAATGTAATAAAGTGTTAACACTGAATTACATGCAAAAAAGTAAGAAAGATCTATGACAAAGCCGTCAAGTAAAGCGGTTGTCATGACACTTAAATGAGTAATATCTACATTGACAGTGTAGTACGATAAGCAGTAGGGGCTTTATATAGTGATAGGGAATAAAAGCACTAAATGTGCTGACTGATTTTGGAATAAGTGCTTTTGGAGGCAAAAGGTGCTTTTTTATATAAAAATATGCCATATGTGTTACAATAAACCAAAATATGCGGCTATGTTGTTGTTGAATAATTTCTTTATGAGGGTAAACAGATTCAGTGTCAAGAACTGCTTTCCAAGCAGGCCCTCATTTCACAGAGAATAATACATAATATTTTACAAAATACATGGAATATAACAACTATTTTCATGCAGAATTGTTATATACTTTAGGAACATAAAATTTAAATTCCATGGATCTTTGTTCTAAATTGTTGCACTGACATAGTCTCAAGCTCGGTTCTGATTGTTGATGGCAAGTTGTTCCAGGCATATGCTGCCCTAACATGAAACGTTCACATACCCAAGTTAGACTTAAATTTCAGTACAACCAAAGTATTACTAGTGTGAATGGTGCAATTTTCAATGTTTACGCATTTCTTATTTAATTGTTGAAATCATCATTTTTTATTATTATTAAAAACTAAATTCAAACTAAACCAGGTCTATAATAAACACTTCCACAGTAATGCAGTTTGTTGATTTTTAGTAAAAAGACATTATTTTTTAAATTTAAACAACTTTTGACAACATGTGCTGTGGGATGAGAAAAGTGTTTTTTTGTGCACTTTTGAAAGAACATTTAAATAATTTCATGAAAAATTCATAATACTAATTGGCTATGCATAAATTCGGAGATGGATCAATATTGAATGGAATAATATCAATTCTCTAAAAACAACTTTGCGGTGCATCAACCCTACTGTATCAGTTCAGTGACTCAACCATGGCACTGCTTGTAAACAAAGTCACACTTTTCGTTACACAAATGAGGTCTCTTCCTCCCCCAGATGTATTAACTCTTTCCACACGACAGGCGACTGCATACGACAGTTCCAACATTTCACAAAATGTTCTGAAAATGTCAAAATTATTGAATTTCTTCATCATATTTGGAGTCCACATGAGAAATGCATTAAAATAAGTACAAACTTGCCTAGTATTAGTTCAGTAATTCTTGAGATAAGAATTTGAAAATAGGGAAATATTTCTGAAAGATCTGTTTTGTATAATGGTAAAACGAATAGCTGTGTGGAAAGTGTTAACTGCCACTGTGTATAAAATTTGCATAATTTGTTTAATTATGAGGGCAATAAGCTAGCAGACAACAAGGTAAATGACTCGCCCGTCAATATCTGATGATAAAAGTCTATTTTGATTGGTTAAAAGGTAAGGGTAGATATTGCACTTAGCCAATCAGGTTTAAGAATGTTGCTACATGTAGGGCAGTCTGTCCAATAAGAAATCAGGGAACTATGTGTACTGACAATTACTTGACTTGAAGTAATCCCTTCTTTTTGTTTTAAACCACAGTCGTATCTAAATACCACTGTGGCTGTCATTAATAATCAATATACAACTTCAACACGATTGAAGAAGGATAGCTGATATTAATCTGGCTAATATATCTGGGTAAAAACCTTATTTTACCCTACATTAAGGATGAAACCCCTTGGTAATTTTGACGACGCCATATCACCCAGATTTAGTCAAAATTATCAGCAAGTTCAACAACCATGACATAGTAGAGTGACTTGTATGGGTTGATACCCTCTACAAATAATGATATCCCCCAATGGGGTGGGATGGGGATGGCGATTGGGATGGGTGAGGTAGGGTGGGTGGGGAAGGGAGGGTTGGGGACGGATAGGGTGGGGTGGGGAAGGGTAGGATAGGATGGGTGGGGAAGGGTAGGCTGATGGTGGGAAAGGGTAGGGGTGGGGTGGGGAAGGGTAGGATGAGGTGGGGAGGGTAGGTTGGTGGTATGGTAGGGTGTGGAAGGTAGGGTTGGGGTAGGGTGGGGAAGGTAGGGTTGGGGTAGGGTGGGGAAGGGTTGGGGTGCGGAAGGGTAAGGTGAGGGTGGGGAAGGGTAGGGTGGGGTGGGGAAGGGTAGAGTGGGGTGGGGAAGGGTACGGTGGGGGACGGATAAGGTAGGGTTACTCAATATTACTTTAAAAAAACTAGGGTAAAACCTACCGAATATAGAGATTAACTTCCGGTTAGACATACATTTGTATTTACCTCCAAACCCTCGATTCATTCAACCACAAAAATAAATATCACTATCACTCAGGGAATTACATATAACACTACATCACAACCACACCAGCAAATAAGGGAAATTGGTAAATGTTAACACTTTCCACGCGGCTGCAGACGACATTCCAAAATTTCACAAAATGTTTAAAAAATGTCAACATTATTGTATTTTATGACCATATTTGGAATCACCATGAAAAATGCATTGAAATCAGTACAAACATTCATAGTATTGGTTAAGTAATTCTTGAGATAGACTATGAGATTTGGGAGAGGTTTATGAAAAATCTGTTTTGAATATGGTAAAACCAATTGCCGCGTGGAAAGTGTTAATATGCCTAAACTGTAGGATAAAAACCTATACCCATGCAGTCGTGTCATATAAACTGGTAAAACCACAATTACACATCACTTCACCAACTGGATCATTATTAATCGATACAAACACACCATAGACCAAGGGACGATGGCTAATATCAATATGATTATTCAAAGTGGGTTAAAGCCTTCCCTTGCCTTGCTAACAAGTTGAAAAATCCGGTTAATTCAACCGCAGCAATATATTATTACTGATACAGGAGTCATTAATAATCAATATAACCACACCGTGGGCTAAAGGACACAAAAAAGAAGATTTTAAAGACACCGCCACAATGCATTGCGTTTTTGCAAAATGCCCTATTTCTAGTCTCCAATTTGTGTCGTTTATATCACACAATCATGGCTTCATAGCACGTTCATCGTTGGAGCTCTTAGGTTCGAGTTTACATCAATGAATAAATTAGTTATCAATGTTCCTTTTTCTTATTTCTAAAACTTAAGAGCTCGACAAATGCATCGTGTGAAAAAGCTTTAGTTGGCTGGCGTTCGCGAAATGCATTGTGGGAAGACCTTAAAATCTTCTTTGGTAGTGGGCTAAGGGACACTATCTGATACTAATTCGGTATATAACTGGGTTGTAATCTGCATAGAGGGTTGAACACCCAGTGAGTCATGGATTTGTTCAAAATTCAATAATACAGTCTTCAAAATAAGTAACTGACCAGTAATAAGTATCCTCTCAACTCCAAAGCTATAGCTCCTACGTAAACATATTGAATTATAAAGTTGTAAGGAAATATCTTCTCTTTAATTTGAAGATTTGAAGATTGAATGAATATTAACTCTGTTATGTGCCCAAAACCAAGACAAAGTCTGTTTTTCATTTTGACATTTTGTTCGTCAACACGCAGCCTCGAACTAGCGACCGGCAGATTATTGATTAACTGGTAGTGACAACTCCCGGGTCAATAGCAAGATGAGGATTGGGGATGCTTCAATTGATCAATGCAGCCCATACACATAATACCTGTCACACTGTCTTGTGAACTCAAAACCCAAGTGTGAAAATGTAAACTGCACTTTAATTCTATTCTTTTCAATGCAGCATTCTTAAATATTAACCGATCTTCGTTAACAATGTATCAAATTAAAGTGAAGACATTTCTTTACAACTTTATTATTTAATATTTTTACGTAGGAGCTATAGTTTTGGAGTTAAAGAGTATATTTATTACCTGGTCAGTTACTTATTTTGAGGACTGTACATTGATACTTCTACTTGAGTCATTAATAATCAATTTAACCACACCGTGGAATAAGGGACACTTTCTAATACTACGCAATATGCTTATAGCTGGGTTTTACAGTGAAATATCTAGACAACTTAATAATATAATATGTTTATGGTTTAGAGTTATCAGCATATTTACTACCTGACAAGTTACTTTTCTTAATGATTGTAGAGGTTGAACACCTGGTTCTTAACTGATTTGTATGAACCACAAAGATACATTGTAACTTCCGCAGAAGTTGTTAATAATCAATACCAAACTACCATAGACTGGGGGATGGGATGCAATCATAATAGACCGGAGTGTAACTAATATAGACTGGGATGCAACTACCATAGACTTGGGGAGGCACCCACCATATACTGGGGGATGCAATCACCATAGACTGGGGTGTAACTACTATAGACTGGGGGATGCAACCACCATAGACTGGGGGCACAACTACCATAGACTGGGGTGCAACTACTATAGACTGGGAGTGCAACTACCATAGACTGGGGGACGCAACCACCATAGACTGAGGGACCAACCACTTTAGACTGGGGGAACAACTACCATAGACTGAGGGTCGCAACTACCATAGACTGGGGGACGCAACCACCATAGACTGGGGGACTCAATCACCATAGACTGGGGGACGCAACCACCATAGACTGAGGGACCAACCACTTTAGACTGGGGGAACAACTACCATAGACTGAGGGTCGCAACTACCATAGACTGGGGGACGCAACCACCATAGACTGGGGGACTTAATCACCATAGACTGGGGGATGCAACCACCGTAGACTGGGGGAGGCACCCACCATAGACTGGGGGATGCAACCACCATAGACTGGGGGAGGCACCCACCATAGACTGGGGGTGGGTGCAACTACCATAGACTGGGGGACTCAATCACCATCGACTAGGTGTGCAACTACCATAGACTGGGGGATGCAACTACCATAGACTGGGGGCTCAACTACCATAGACTGGGGGAGGCACCCACCATATACTGGGGGATGCAATCACCATAGACTGGGGACACAATCACCATAGACTGGGGGCGCAACTACCATAGACTGGGGGACTCAATCACCATCGACTGGGGGTGCAACTACCATAGACTGGGGGACGCAACCACCCTAGACTGGGGGGCGCAACTACCATAGACTGGGGGACTCAATCACCATCGACTAGGTGTGCAACTACCATAGACTGGGGGACGCAACCACCATAGACTGGGGGACGCAACCACCATAGACTGGGGGACGCAACCACCATAGACTGGGGGACGCAACCACCATAGACTGGGGGACGCAACCACCATAGACTGGGGGACGCAACCACCATAGACTGGGGATGCAACCACCATAGACTGGGGGACGCAACCACCATAGACTGGGGGATGCAATCACCATAGACTGGGGGATGCAATCACCATAGACTGGGGATGCTAGCTGATGTTAATTTGGCTTAAAACTGGGTTAATACAGGCTGTAAACTCAGTAATATAAACATGTACTAACCACAATAATACTTTAATACTTCAACAGAAATCATTGCTTATCAATAAACAACCACACCATTGCGCAGGGAAGGTGAAGTAGCAAGTGCCGTGCACGTAGACATCTGATGAAAAACAACGGCAAGAACCGAGAGGATGTTGAACTTTAATAAAAAGATACACAAGTGTCGCCATGACGATAACGTCTGATCTTCTGTATGTGGAAAGTTTAATGAACGGTTCACGCCACTGTACAAGAGAATCTGACAGGTTACATTCTGCTAATAATGGCTTCTGAAGCATATATACACCTAACACAAAAAGTTCATGACCAAGTTCTAATGACTTCTGGAGCATACATACACCTAACACAAAAATGTCATGACCAAGTGCTTATATGCTAGCTAATTCACAATGAATGATCGGTACAAACCTGCTAAGATATACATTAAGTGAGCACCCGTGAGTTATATCTCGATATATCTGTTAAACTAAAGTCTAATGTGTTTTCTTAGAAATATCTATTTATTATGTATCAACTGGCTCGATAGAAGGTGTATAAGGGGGAAAAGGCTTACAGGGTGTCTCGGATTGATTGTACCATGTTTGAAAAATTAATAAAAATATAAAAACAACATTGCAATCCAAGCCTACAATTTAATTGGGAACATTTTTCCTACAAACTAACTATGTTCATTTCATCAAAATATCTTTCTTCGTTCCGATATGGAATGACATAATTGAAAATTGGTGAAAATCTGTTTTTCAATTTCAGAGTATTTCAATTAAAGGTAGATGACCCGATCACATTTCGATTTTCAACTTGAAGTTTTCTATTCTACATGAAAGGTCATCCTTAAAAAAGTTGTGTTCCAAAGTTTGAGTTGCATAGCTCTAATGGTTCTTATTTTACACGCACAAGATGCTGTGAACTGTACCCATTGAGTAGTACACAAACTATATCGGTGGTATACCACCATTCGCGGTAATTCGACGTTATTTCATCGATTTCTCCGTAATTATACCGATTTAGGCCGTCAAATTTCAGTATGATGATGAGAAAAATACGAGCTTTCATATGATATGAAAATCTCCGTATGTTTGAAATAATTCTGTGTTACGAAAATGTGACCGGGTCATCTACCTTTAATAAAACTCACACCAAACTTAAAAACTACCGCTTACGACAGTATGATATAAATCACTTATGGAGAACAATTCCCTCACACCATTCAAATATTGCTTCATAACACATCACCAACTTATTGATATCTATTAATTTTGCAGTGGAAATTAAAAGAGGACACATCAGATTACCTACATCATTTAGATTGAGATATGTGCCAAACACGTTCAATGATTTTATTAGTTTCAAAAGTGATTATTTTCTGTTTTCATAAAGAGGCACTGTTGAATAAAACGTGACCTGATATCCACGTATGCGCAGTATAGGACTTTCCTATCCCAAATTTAATAGATCCCTGATTTTAGGTCTAGATCAAAATCAATAACAGTGCAGGAAATATAACTTATTTAGGTTCATTCATTAAAAAAAATTATCATTGCCTCATTCTTTTACAACAGTTTTAGTGGAGCCCTCTCTTTCAAAGCCATTTCATGGAACAACAAAAATCATGCGATTTTTTTTTCATTCGATTAAAATGTCAAAATATTGTTTGGTTATTGTTTACTCATGTAATACTTCTGTTGTCATATTAAGTGATCATTTACTGAATTTTGGTATTGATTAAATGTTAAAGCATTCCAACATGAAGGGGAGAAAGAAGGGAAAAAAGCCACACGCTTTCTCAAATCAATCCGTGAGTCAGCAATGTGGATTGGATTGAAAAAGAATAGTTCACTAAATTTAGCGCAACATTATAACATAATGATCGCTTTGAAAAAAGCTTTTTTTAGATCAACGCTTTTTTCTAACTTCAATATACACGCTTGCAATTTTTGCAATGCATTTAACAAAAAAGTGCTTGGTCTTTCTGACTCACCCTGTACAAGTGAGTAAAACACCCTGCAATCATGGAGAGAAGCCATCTTGTTTCAAAATAAATTTGAAGTTTGAAAATGTTTAAACGTTTTAAGAATACCTTGTAACTATTTGTAACTAACGTTGTGTGAAAAAATGAAGTCAATATCATTTTCTGTTTGCCTTTGGTGAATCTTTGTACCCATACACCTATTTCACATGTTTGTCCATGAGATACCCAAAGCAGACAGACATAAGAGTGCAAAATGTATCTCTCATTCAAATTTGGAAACTTGAGTAAATGTGTTGTAATTGGAATTTAAGGGGCGGTTTTTTTTTTTAATATCTTATTTTTTATTTTTTGAGTTACAGACCAAAAAGTGCCAAAAAATGTTATTTTTTCCCAAAAATGGTGATTTTCATGATTTTGGCGGTAAAATATAACATTTTTTGGCACTTTTTGGTTTGTAACTCAAAAAATAAAAAATAAGATATTAAAATTTAAAAAAACGCTCCTGGGGAATGTTATCAGGATTATCATAAAACTAGTATGACAAAATTTAACAAAATATATTTTGAGTATCTTTTCCAAACCTAAAATGGGTCAAAAAAGGTGTTTTTTATAATTGTTTCCAAAATGGTCAATTTCATTATCATGGTTGGATTCATTGAACTCTTTTCTGCAAAAAACTGTAACATTTATAAAGATTAAATGAATATTGAAGAAGTTACGGCAGTTTTACGGAGGCTGTACCTGAGAGTCCACACCCCCCTTAAAGCATCCTTTTTGTTTACATGGGAGAAACATAACCAATTTACCTAACCAATGATATGAATTGCTTATAATGTTCTAAATTTAAATTAAATAATGAAATTATTCCAATTTTTTGTTCGCGAATATTAAAATATGAAAATGCAATGTGTGCAATTTCAATTGAAAATCTCTATGCTTATGGACAAACACGTAAATTGGGTTGTGCAGCAAAAAGGTTCACCAAAGACAAACGGAAAATGCCATCGACTTCATTTTTGCACACAGAGTTAGGGACAAATAAATCATGCTTGCAACGTTTAAAAAGTGTCAAACTCGGTTATGAAAACAAAATGGCTTCTTTCCACTTTTGCACTCACCCTGTACCACTGTGCTATACCCAGTAATTCATCAAGGACAATATAATATTGATTTTATCGGTCACATATTAAATAAATTTTATAAGGTGCTACAGTCTCTAAAACACCAAGTTGAGATATGTCGAGGGGAAAAAGAAAAAAACCCATCACATGACTCGCCACCGACAAATGATTTGATCAAAATCTCACGCAAGATCAAATACACATATGTTTTCACTGCTGCAGCAGGTTGCCATGGTTACGGCCATTGTGCAGCAATTAAAAGAGTTATTCTATTGATTTTGATGTAGTGTTATTATATCAGACGGGGTTTCCCCCCTCCCGTTTCCCAGCCATAAGGCAACAAAAAAAATGTCATGTTACCCTCACCGACCAACCCTAAAATCTCATAAATTAGGGTCACTTTTTTTTTTTAAAGATCTAAATTGTATCCAAATTGTCAACATTTTACTATTTTCTGCTTGAAATGAAATTTCTTGCTTGATTGAATTGTTTTAAAACTATTATCACACTAGACACATTTGTCAAATTGACATTTACCATTTCATCTTGACATGAACCACGGTCTGTCAGTAATATTTTTCAGCAAAAAAAAGAAGAAAATTGACCCGACTTCAAGATATTTGGCACTTGAGGGCAACACAACAACAAAATGTTGGCCTAATTGTGAACCAAAGATAACATGCTTTTAAAATTGTCAAAATGTTTTATTGAAAATATTCAAGGTCAAAAATCTCAAAGCTGAGACTTGTCAAATATATTGTGTTTTTTCGCTTTGCTTAGGCCTTAAAAAAAAAGAGTTTGATTGGCCTAACATGACAAAAACAAATAGTAGGACGGTCTTTTTTTTCTTTCTTTTTTTCTTTTTGTTTGTTTGTTTTAAAATCACCTGCTTTGGGGACTTAAAATAGCCGAAAATGAAAGCAAACAGTCAGAAACTGTAATACTTTGTTCAATTTGTATAATTGGTGTGTTTTTTTTAAAAATTATTTTATTTTTATTTTTTTAAATAATTATTTTAATTTTGTTTTTATTTTCCTCCCTCAAAATAATAAAAAATATTCAGGGTCGGCGATGTATTTAGGGTCGGTCGGGTTAGGCCAATCAAACTCTTTTTTTAGGCCTTATTCTGAAAATTCTACAAATAACTTATTGAAACTAATATACTAACTAGATTTCGCAGTTCTCGGGTTGGGGGTTCATGGGATGTGTACTCTTACTCTTAAAATCCAGTTATTACAGTTGCCCTTAATATTCCAGCTACCCCATGATACAGGAACCCCATGTCCCCTTAAATCCAGGTAGGTTTTATAGTGGGGTCTTACTTTTGGAGGGTTTTTAGTTTTAGAGTTGGCGGGAGGAGGGGTCTATCGTCAAGATCATCTGTGTCCAGTCTTGAGAACTGTGCGAGAAATTAGTCACTTTTCAAAAGTCACATTTTCAATACACTACGCGGGAAGAAAAGACCCCCTTTTAACCTGTTTACAATCAAATAGCCTGCTCGCTCAGGCAGGACCCAACGCAGTTGCATTGTGTGATCAATATCCATTTCATTCCCGGCCATTCAAGTGCCACGCACAGCATTTTCTCGCGGCTTACGTGCATTGAAAATGTGACTTTTGAAAAGTGACTAATTTTCTTTAAATGCTGCTAATCATGGTTTATCTTTGTTGTTAGGTGGCAATTTTGGTATCAAATTGTGCCGGAAAGATTCATCCAAATGTCTATTTATTCTGATTGGTCAAAAAATATTCGGAAGTTACTCTAAAGGACCTAAACAAAGTGTATGACTTTCTTTTGTTGAGCACTTTAATAACAAAGGTCATATTTTATATTACTACTGACATAGAGTTGAACATTTGGAAAAGACACTGAAAAATGTCCTTAATACTAAAGTGGTACCCATGCTTGTCACAGCATCTCAGAATTGGACCCTAAATGCCATATTCAGCAGCACCAACTCACACCCCTTATTGGCGTACGTTAAGGGGATGTTAATTCACCCGCCCGTTAGCTGCCATCCAACATAGGCTAACAGGTACACTAGGATGATAGTATTTCATAAATTGATTATATAGCCATTTTTAGTCTAATATCCTTAAATTAGCTGTTTTTCACAGAAACATTTAGCCAAATCTGTAGGAAAATTATGGGTTTCTGGTAAACATATGGGTCCATCTCCCCCCTGAAAATGGATAAATGTTTGGGTCAATTATCATTTTAATGACGACACATCTTTACAAAAAAAAGTATCCAAGTGACCCCCCCCCCCCCCCCCCCCATTATATATGCCAGGAAGAAATGTAAATGTTCCAACTAACCTAATGTGTATAACTAACCCCCATCACACCTACAATGCAAAGTCGATTAATGCCTTGTGTTTTATATCAGATGCAGGCCCGTAACCAGGGGGGGGGGGACACCCCCCCCCCCCCCAATCTGAAAAAGGTCCTTTTTTTGTACCAATGTACCTTTGTTTTGTACCAATGAACCTTTTTTGTACTAATGTACCTTTTTTTGTGAAAATGCCCCCCCCCCCCCCCCCCCCCCCCCACCCCCCTATTTTCCAAAAACGCCCCCTTTTCCATTGTGTTAAGCATTTTATCCGGCCGTTTTTGACTAAAATATGTCCTAACTCCCCTCCCCCCTAAACATTTTGTGAGATGACTAAAAAAGGTTTTGGGGGCAACCTTTTACAATTTTTTGGTACCAATGTACCTTTTCCAAAATATACTCCCCCCTAAAAAAATCCTGCTTACGGGCCTGATCAGATGGGAGACATATTTGGTTGTATCCTTGGTGTAAGACATTCATAAGTTAGTCTTTTTTCAAGACCCCATTGTGGAATAAAGCTGTATAATCTTTTAATCCGTCAACAGAGGAGTTGTGCTAGGTTAATTCTATGCTGTCTTCAGGGGTGTACTTTCGCGGCATCCTGCGAGAATCCAAATGGATTCTCGCAGAGGAATTTTGCGAGAATCCATGGATTCTCGCAAATGGATTCTCACAGAATATTTTTGCGAGAATCCTTTTTACTGAATTTAAATTCCGCATTTTAAACATTTATTGTACTATTGTATGCTTAGAAAATAATAGTACACAAATTGAATCAAACACTTCTTAAAATTAATCAAAATAATATCAAGAATAAGGCTATAAGCTTGCATAACTTCCAAATTCGGAAAACTTTCTGACTAAGGGTCAAATACCAGTCATCTAAGGTCCTGTTTTGGACTTAAAAAGAAGAAGAAAAAAGTTTTTAAAAAAAAATATATATATATTTTTGTTGTTGCGAGAATCCACCTGGATTCGCGCGGTAGTGATTTTACGCGAATCTTTACGCGAATCGATTCGCGGATTCGCGCCGAAAGTACACCCCTGTGTCTTACACCAAGGATAAACCCACACTTGAAGTTAACCACATAGACTTAATGTAGCTATGCTCGAAATAAAACAATGTTATAGTTTAATTAGTTCCAATTTGGTAACAAATTATGATGGAAGTTAACCACACGCACTAAATGTAGTTGAGGTTAACCACACAGACTAAACGTAGCTATGCTCAATTAGCAGTCATAGGAAATAAAACAATGTTATAGTTTAATTAGTTCCAAATTGGCAAAAATTATGAGACCTATTATAATGAAAGTTAACCACACACACTAAATGTAGCTTAAGGCTGTGACTTATACCCGGGTACCCGCCCGCTTTTCCGGGTACCCGGGTACCAAATTAGGTACCCGAATACCCGAAATGTTAAAAAAACACCTTAATTTTTATTTATTTTTTTAAACATTTTTTAGTGTGTATTTTCGGGTACCCAGGTACCCGCCCGAAAAACGGGTCAGGTACCTGGGTACGAAACTACCCGTGCATTCACAGCCTTAATATAAATGAGGTTAACCACACAGACTAAACGTAGCTATGCTCAATTGGCAGTATTAGTAAATAAAACAATGTTATAGTTTAATCAGATCCAAATTGGTGCATATTGTGAGGCTAATACTTATCCTTGGGCATAAATGGAATACCTGCTTCCCACCGCTCGCTGATACCTGCTTACGATGCAAAAATGCACACTTTCACCAATAAATGTGTGCAACGACATGGATTCTTTAAGCGCACGGACAAATACAAGCCTCACAATTCTCGCCAATTTGGAACTGATAAAACTAGCTATAGTAATATTTGGCGTCTAAAAAGTTACAATACACATTTTGAAGGAGTCACATCTTTGGTGCAAAAAGCATGTAGTAAAAATAAAAATATTGTTCCTTCCAAATTTGCTTTCAATTCATAATGTAATCTTTTTCATCAGCGATATGATTTTTACCTTTTGAGACACCCGGTATATATTATTATTATTATATATAACTTATTACTATAAAACAAAGGATCTGTAAAAAGGTTTAGGATATCAGGATTAATAAAATTGTCACTACAGGGGGTACCACTAATGATCATTAAAAGGGAACATTCACAACCAAACAAAACAAAAGCACACCCAATTCTGGCATGAATGATCACTTAAGAATAACCCACCACCATAATCTGTTGAGCACATCGTAATGGATACAAGGGGGGTGGGGGCATGCAAATTAACACTTTCAACACGGTAGGCGTCTGCAGACGACATTCCAAAATGTCATAAAATGTTTCAAAAATGCCAAAATTATTGAATTTCATTACCATATTTGGAATCACCAAAACAAAATAAATTGAATAAGTACAACCATGCCTAGTTTTGGGTCAGTAATCCTTAAGATAGACTTTGACATTTGGGAAAGGTTTCTGAAAAATGTGTTTCGTATTTGGTAAAACTTTAGCTGCGTGGAAAGTGTTAAAATGGTCACAGCTGTACAAAGCACACCCAATTTGATCTCACATATGATTATGAATTGGTTACAGGATGACCCCTTTTGTAAATATGTGGGTCTAAAATCCTTAATTTGGTTGTTTTTTGCCGAAATTTAGTAAAATCTGTCAAATATATAGGAAAATGATGGGTTTCTAGTGAACATATGCTTCCATTTTCCCCAACAAATTTGGTAATTGTTTGGGTCAATTTTCATTTTGCCGGCAACACATCCCTACCAAAACAATATCTGAGTACCCCCCCCCCCAGGATACTGAATGGGTTACAGGGTGAACCCATGCTCCTTGAAATGGCACACAACTGAACAAATTAGAGCACACCTAAGAATTACAAGATGGGGGAACCAACAGCTCAATCAAATTCAAGCACAACAATTTTGAAATCATAATTAATGGATAATGGTCGAAGGGGGAGGGGGGGGGATGGACGAACTTCATGATCATGAAAATGGTACACAGCAAAAGCAAATAAAGCACACCTAATTCTATATGTTAGAGGATAATTAATGGTTATACCGGTTATAAGGCATCAGCTATGACTCATTTTTATGTGAGTTCCAAGTGTTATCCAATAATTTGGACTGATTTCCAATGTGTCCCTATTAAGGGCATATTATGTGATCTTTTCCAGAGAGCGCCCTCTATTCATGATTTTTTCTAGAAAGTAGATTTTCTTGCAGATTTACATTTCTGATCATAAATCGTACATACATTCCAAGTTACAGAGCGATACGATTCCTAATTACCTCAAAATCATGGTTTTAGAGTGAATTTATAGTGAAAATATAAAGTGTCGCGTTAACACGACAGTTTATTTTCACTCTAAAACCATGATTTTGTAATTAGGAATCGTATCACTCTGTAACTTGGAATGTATGTATGATTTATGATCAGAAATGTAAATCTGCAAGAAAATCTGCTTTCAATTTTTTTTTTGATGTTGAGGGCGTTCCCTGGAAAGATCACATAATATACCTTTAAGCGCCCAGAGCCTAAGAAAAAAACATTTGTTTATACAGTTCCTGCAATTATTGTTGCCAAGATTTAATACTGGGGCTACTGTACCAAAGAGGACTTACTGCACAGGATTTCCAGATTTTGAAAAATTATAAAAACTTGATTAAAGTATAAAGTAAAACAGTCAATTTAAGAAGAAAAATTCACTTAAAATTATCAAAATTAGCCAAAACTAAAACAAAATTGATCTTAATTCCAATTTTAAATTAGCCAACCCTGTCATCTTGTGTAGTAAATTTTGGAAATATAATTTTATTTAGGATTTTGGATTAAATCTCATATTAGGTGGGTGGTTAATTAATGTAGAATTTAAAATCAGTTGAAAATTGAGGGTGGGCATTAATTCGGAATAATAAAGGGGAAAGTGTACTTTAGGTCCCAGATTCTGGACTGTAACTAGTATCGTTCGATACTGGAACACCCATTATCGTCCGATACTGGTACAAAGTAAGTGTTCCAATATCGGGCGATACTGGAACACAATTGTGTATCAGAATCTTTCAATACTGGGACAAATCACACTGGCATCACATGTACCAGTATCGCCTGATACTGGAACATTTTTCTGGAACATAAAAATGTTCCAGTATTGCCGATACTGGAACAGTAAAATTGTACCAGTATTGACTGATACTGGCAACTTTTATGTTTCAGCATTGAATGATACTGGTATACCAGTATCTGGGGCCTAAAGTACACTTTTTTCCTAATATAGTACCCCCTCCCGGAGCTGGTCGAAATTTGAGTCATAGCTGATGACACCTAGTAGATAATGGTGAGTCCTAAAAGGATGAGTTATAGCAGATAGCGATCATCAATTCAGCAAAAAGGTGTATTTCAAACCCCTTCCCTAGTAGTATACTTCCATATGTCATGGGTGTGATATGGGAAACAGCAAGGATGAGACAACTCAAACACCATCCATGCAACATAACACTTATGAGAATCCACACAAATCCCCATGATTAAAGGAAGTATATTATAGCCAAACACTGAATGTGATACACCCTTCTCCCGTGAGAAAAGCCTGTAAGCTGGCAAACCATGACGTAATAGTCACTTAAATATATGCGCATATATTATATTCTTATGTTGTCACAACCATAGAAATAAATACAAGAAACTCCTGTGGTCACCTCGCTTTTTATGGCAACTATATTTGCACCCTTGGTTCCTCAGATTAATTGACAAACCTAAAAATGGTAGCGTATAATATGGCGCAAGCCTGGCCTTGCTGAGTTCAAGGCACAAACAACCGTTTTCCACGCGGCAGTCGTCTGCAGACAACAGTTCCAAAATTTCACAAAATGTTTCACAAATGTAAACATTATTGAATTACATCACCATATTTGGAAACACGATGAGAGATGCATTGAAAAGTTCAAAAATGTCTATTATTGGTTCAGCAATTCTTGAGATACACTTTGGAAATTAGGAAAAGTTTATTTTTTTTATATGGTGAAACTAATAGCCGCGTGGAAAGTGATAAGCATTCAGAACGATGGTAACCAAACGCGTTTTAACAAAGCAAAGGCATACCAAGAGTTAACTATTTTAACACTATTCACGAGGCTATTGGTTTTACCATACATAAAGATTTTTCAGAAACCATTCCAAATTGTCAAGGTCGATCTCAAGGATTAATGAACCAATAAAAGGCATGTTTGTACTTATTTTAATGCATTTCTCAATGTGATTTCAAATATGGTAGTGAAATTCAATATTTTTGATATTTTTGAAACATTTATAAACAATTTGCAACTATCGTTGGCAGTCGCCTGCCGAGTGGAAAGTGTTAAGATACCGCATACAGCAGCAATGGTGGCCAAGTCTTGTTTCTCTCATTTATTTCTATGGCTGATACAGATGTAGGATGGTATAAGCTTGGTAATGAGAGGTTTAAAAAAGGAGAATACCAAAGACAGACGCCATTTTGTCTTTTTTACTTTGGGATAAGTATTCATACTTTATACAGTACCAAATAATAGATCAATACTATCCTAACAATAACGCCCCCTTTTTTAGGTATTGAACAAAGTACACCCCATTAGCTCGGTTCACTTTGTGTGCAGTCGGTGTTAATTGTTTGTTAGCTTCTGCAAAATTCCAACATACTCAAAAAAAAGTATTTCCCTGGTAAGTAAAAAACAAAATGGCACCTGATTCTAATAAAATGTTAGTGTGGGTAGGGTACGGATTCTCCTTTTCATATTCCGGGTTGGGGGGGGGGGGGGTTATATCTGGGTTTAAATACCTACACCTTTCAACGAAGAAGATGATGAGTGTCTGGAGACCATGGACTGCATTGATGTACTTCTGCATGCCTGTATAGATAGGGGTGGACCATAAGCAGACTGAACCAAATTGTAAGCATACACACTAGATAGTTTTTAAGATATACTGCTGCCATAGCTTAAGCCGGGCTGGCTTGTACCTAATTGAAAGCATACACACTAGATAGTTCTTAAGATATACTGCTGCCAAAGATATACTGCTGCCATAGCTTAAGCTGGGCTGGCTTGTACCAAATTGTAAGCATACACACTAGATAGTTCTCAAGATATACTGCTGCCATAGCTTAAGCTGGGCTGGCTTGTACCAAATTGTAAGCATACACACTTAACAGTTTTTAAGATATACTGCCATAGCAAAAGCTGGGCTGAATGGTACTAACTTGTAAGAATTAACACCATAGTTTTTTTGATACACTGCTATTGCAAAAGCTGGACTGACTTAGTACCAACTTGCAAGTATACACACCATATAGTTTTAAAGATATGCTGCAAAAGCAATAGCTGGGCTATCTTGTACCAAATATATTGCCATAGCAAAAGCTGGATGGTCTTGTACCAAAATGTAAGCATACACATCATATAGTTTTAAAGATATACTGTTATAGCAATAGTTGGACTGTCATGTACCACATAGTAAGTGTAAATAACAAATCATTTGAAAGATATACAGTTTTTAAGATTGACTAATTATCAAAATGTAAGTAAACACGCCAAATAGTTAAAGATATATTGCTTTGTATTCAATGTTATTGTTGAGGTGGGAGTTGTACTTTCCGGTATGTACCCATTATGATTTGAAAAATATACTTCATGTTATATGTATGATGTTATATGATAATATGACGTGTTATGATGTATGCAAGATGATAATTACAATGTTAGTAATATAGTATAATCGATGTGTTTAACGTCATTTGCTTGTTAATATAGCTCTGCTTATTGTTTTATTACAACTGAAATAGAAAATAAGACTTGACAGTGAATTCCAGTACACCCAGCTTACTATACTTCAGGGATGTAGATAGAACATTTTGAGTGCCGGCTAATTTTACTATCTGCAGCAGATAGCAAACCATAAATGAAGTTTTAACAACTCTAACAATCAACAGAACAGAAATATTATGATTACAACTCCTAAGGAAAACCCATGCAAAGGGTAATTCATTAAAGATCAGTGACCGCACTACCGTGCAAAAGACTTTTGTAGTCTGAAGTAGACAAGGGGCAGTCTATGTTATTTCCATTGATTCTATTAGAGCAAAATGTTATAGTAGGCCAGCGGCAACCTTCGTTTAGATCTATTTTCAGAGCCACCAGTGGAAAAGGGGCAATCCATCTGAACGGCTCTTTTCAGAGCCACCCATCTTTTACAATTAGACAAGGGGCACCAACTCTCAAATCATCGGGCAAAGGCCAGCCCAAATGATGATAATATTAAAGAAGTGGTAATATCTATGTTTGCTTAATATTATAATAATTTGGTCCTGAAGAAGTCAGAGCTAATCCTGTTACACTCTTAACCTATATTATGAATACCCGTCGTAAAAACAATTAGTACTGAAGTTATGTGCTATCTTCAGTAGATAGCAAACAAGCAGATTGGTTAATTGAAGATTTCCCAACTCTCAAGTTATTTTGAAAAAATCTTATGATCCCATACTATAAACCCAGTGATCAATGGCATAACAAATGTTGGGTCCGGGTCTGACCCCCCCCCCCCCCCCCCCCCCTTGATAAGATGGGCTACATTTTTCAGTTATATGAGATGATTTGTGACATTGAGACACTATCAAAAATACCAGGGTTCCTAAATAGTTCAGTAGTCATAATATATGTTACGTATACTATATTCAGTAGATAACTGACAAGCACACTGATTGAATGAAGTAGAACAGTTACTTTGAGAAAAGCTTAGCATTCTTTATTCCGAATAATCTGTGGCATGGATAGTTTGGGGTCGAGGTGGGAATAATACAAATTATCTTCTATAATGTTTAACTTTTCCAACAAGACACCTTTACAACAAGCTGCGTCAAAAAGGGTCAAAAGTGTCACTGAATAACATAAGGCAAACAAAAAAAAGTTGACTTGCCCTCTTCGACCGACCCAAATTTTAGGAAATCTAGGGTGTTTTTTTTTTCAAAGTTAAAAAAAAAAAAATTGAAAGAAGCACATAACAATAAAGTAAGATGAAAACATGTTTTTGAGTAGTATCTTTGAAACGTGTTTTTGTGTAGTATCTCCCTGTTTAAATTTTTTTACAAAATCAAAAAATCAAAAAAAAAATCAGACTGTCCGACCCAGACTATGGCCCTGAAAAGGCAAGTCAAATTCTTCTTCTTCTTTTTTTTTTTTTGGGGGGGGGGGGCCTAACTACATCACAATGACACCTAAATCTACAAAATTTCCACAACTTTCAAAGATTTCACAAATACACCATTCCCTAATGTTAAAATCCTCTCAACCAACTCAACCCCCCCCCCCCCCCCCCCCCCCCCCCCCCCCCCCCCCCCCCCCCCCCCCCCGGTTCTGAACTTTCTTTTCTATCGTCTATATTTTGTGTATTTCTTTATGGTCATAGTGTATTCCGCATCACTGAAAAACTGATGTGTTTTTCTTTCAAATGATACCACATTTGTAATCACATGTTTCATTTTAGTCAGCCACTTACTTGCTTGGGAATATGGGGAGGTCTCACTCTGTATATGACAACATCATCACTATTTTATCCTCAAAAACCGATGTAACACTTCATTGAACATATATATCTAGCCTTTGAGCACATAATAGAGGTGCATTTGGCATATTTTGATTGAGACCTCCCCACCTTCTCAAAGCAAGTGACGGCTGAGCACTGAAACAAGTGTAAATGAGGTACACATTTTCATTGATAAACTGATCTGAATATATCACAAAATATCCAAAACATTGGAGATTGATAAAATAATCCTGAACCTTTTTTTATGACTTTAGTAACATTCCTGCCTAAGATGGTCCTACAAAAAAGAACAAACATAGATTGAAGTCCATAAGATCAAGAATGATCTAAAATATACATCCACATTGTTTTGCTCTTTTATCTTTTTCACTCCATTTGATTTTTACACACAGCAGCCTCGATGATCTTCCTGCATCACATAGCATTTTGGCCTGTAACCATTTAAAACATGGAACCACCATACAACTTGCGCCACTTCACGCTCAATTTTCACCGCCCTACATGTAGCGCACATATTACTGGAGCAATTAGTGATTGAACAGTATCAACAAGAAGCTGGTATACTAATGAATAATTCCCAATGTTTCAAATGCTAAACGCTCCATTATGTTAATTTTGAAAGAAGTATGGGGATCAGCAATGCATAAGGGCTCCTCCCACACAGGAATCCTGGGTTCAATTCCTCAACCAACCTATAATCATTATATATTGCTTTTCCCACACAGGAATCCTGGGTTCAATTCCTCAACCAACCTATAATCATTATATATTGCTTTTCCCACACAGGAATCCTGGGTTCAATTCCTCAACCAACCTATAATCATTATATATTGCTGTTTTTTGTGTCATACACATTCCAGTAGTGTTCATAGCTCTCCTCCCTGGATGTGAACAAACGAAAAGCCCCTATCTATTATACATTTTGTAGTAGTGTGGGATAATAATAATAATAATAATAATAATAATAATAATGGAAACTTATAAATAAAGTAGTGTGGGATTAAGCTGCTGTGTTTTTTCACACCATGTACAATACAAAAAGACAATAAAAACAGTACTTTTAAAATACAATCTAGATTCAAATATTGGGTTTTTATATTTTTCTACTACATCTTTTTCAGACTATGTACATAAAAAGACAGTAGGAGGAAACAATAGAGTAGATTGCCAATACCAGCAGTCCCTGGATACGGTTGGGATTATTGCATACCTGGGTATCTTGCAAAAGGTCACTATATATGTGCAGAGACAGAGAGAGAGAGAGAGAGAGAGAGAGAGATCAAGCCAGTTTTATGCGAGTATAAAATTCCATCATAAAAATCCAAATTTTGACTGTAAATTGTCCCTATTCACCAGATGTACAACTAAATGTATGCACCAAAGATAAATTATTAGGTAAATGGGCCAAATATTCTTTTTTACAAAGATTTTGCGCAACAAAACTAGGAGAATCTAAATAGTTTCTTTTCAGATTTTGTATCAATGGTGTCTGATTCTACTGTCAATTTGGATTAGATTCTACCAACAAAGATTTTAAGGTCTTCCCACAATGCATTGCGCCAACGCCAGCTAACTAAAGCTTTTTTCACACAAAGCATTTGTCAAGCTTTAAGTTTTAAAAATAAGAAAAAGGAACACTGATACTTATTTATTCATTGATGTAAACTATAACCTAAGGATTGCAATGATGAACGCACTATGAAGCAGGCGCGTAGCCAGCCCAGCCACTCCGAGGAGCCAAGATCCCCCATAGATCCCCATATCGGTCCCTATTTCAAAGAAACTAGGTCAAAAAACGGCTGATTTAACATGGTTTTCCACCTTTTTCGTCCCCATTTTGCCAATTTTTCCCCGTCCCCCCCCCCACCCCCACTCGCTACGCTACTGCTATAAAGCCATGATGTGCATATGTCTATGGGAAACGAGACAAATTAGAGACCAGAATTGGGCATTTTGCAAAAACACAATGCATTGTGATGATTGTGAAGTTGTCTTTAAAATCTTCTTTGGGATTCTACTAATGTATGACAACAATTTACCATGGAACCCGTTAAAACGATGCTGTATCATTGGCTTTACAGCAACAATATATAAATAAATATTGATTGATAAAACAAGAATTAAACCCCGTGATGCAATTTGCAAACGCCCACAAGTTTTCAAGAGTACTTTATACCTTCCCCACAAACTGTGATCTTTGGCAAGCCTTTCAGATATAAAAATTCCCTTTAAAAGGGATAACCCATGCCCAACCATTTATAAAAATTAAAAATAAAGTACATGGAAGGCACCGATTTTAATCAGTTCTTTTTTTTAAAGATGAAATTGCTCTTTAGGTTGGTCAAAGTTGGAGGATAATTACCTATCACTTATTTTCTCCCAGGATTTGAACCACGGACCTCCAGCACCAGGGCCCGGATCCTAACCACTACACCACGGCTGTCAGTAAGCATGGGTGAAAAGTGGAGGACCATCATTTTGTTAGCTACATTACCCCAACAATATCCAGCAGAATCCAACATTGTGCAATCTTGGTAAAGTATGTGGTTGCTTTTTCGGGAGCGAAAATGACTCAAATATGGTCAATTTCGGAACAATTTGAATATTAGTAGCACCACTATATACCTCATTCAGATGTCAGACCAGGATTAATCAAAATAAAGCTTCAACCGCACTAAAGCTGAATCCTACAAACATTCTAACAGTATTTCCGATTGGTCAATGATGTCATATAATTAACTTAGTAACCAATCAAAAGAAAGATTATCCCAACTACGAGCCAACCAACATTGGACTGTTCAAGAAAAACTACCCCCCCCCCCCCCCAGTCAATTTGCAACTAATAAAAAACAAACGGTACTCTTAACCATAAAACACAAAACACACCATGAAACAAACTTCTTAAGAACTATGCTGACATCACAGCCCCCCCCCCCCCCCCCCCCCCCTAAGCCTATCTCCCCGAGTGATCATGGTGGGCGATAAATGCGGAGAGAAAGGGTAATTTCGGTGGTGGGGGGGGGGGGGGAGTGGTGAACTCCTGGACGAAATGGTAGGCACAGCCTCCAATGCTGGTTGACCCAGGTTTGATTCCCTCCTGTAGCGGGGCAGACCTCCTAATGTCCATCTTTTTCTTCATCCCGAAGTATTTTATCCCAACTTCTACCTCAGGGAGGGGGCATCCCCAAGTATTTTATCCCAAATTCTACCGGGGTGTGGGGGGGGGGGGGGGGCGGGCATTAGGTTTAGAGAAAATGGTGATTTATAAAGCCTGAAGAACTGAAGATTTATTCTCACAATTGGTAGCCTTAATCTCACCAAAATCTGTGGTTTCTGGTGCATTCTAGCATTGTTCTATGTTAGATCTTGCTAATGTACATGTAAGGACTAAACACAACTAGCCCTCATTGTACAACAATGGGTTAACCATTTAAGATGGAAACTACATGTATTATAATTGGAGCCTAACATTATAAATGAGGAGAAATTTCAAACTATGAACGCTATATTTCGGTAGCAGGGAAGGACGGGTTGTGGCAACATCATCCTACTTCAGTGAATTTGACTTATGAAGGTCTCCCTGAGCAGTATCTGTATCCCAAAGAGCTAATGAGGGATTGGTCACTGTCATATTGCTATGGACAAAATTCAAGCTATTTTACGGGAGTGTGCTTTGTTGTTGTTCCCCGGGCTGCATCCAAATTCATAATATGCACGAACATGGTGGTGACCAATCAGGACATACAGTCAATATTTTTTTAATACTTGCGGTGCGCACTTCAGGGTTTATGCACTGTCACGCACAGGCTCCCTAATAAGGTTTGAAAAGTGCGCATCCATGTGGACGATTGTTAGGGCGCCATATATTGTCGAACTTAAAATCCAAAATGGCGGATCGCTCGCCGTTAAACCCAGAAATGAAAATCGGCGGCAAAATATCACATTTTAGCGGGTATAATGTGTAAGAAAATGCACAGATATGACTAAATAAACCCATTTCCAGCAAACATAAATTTGCACTAATTCATGAATTAAAGAGTGATTTAGCTGACAATTAGTTTTCTTCTAATAAGCTTATTATTTATTTTGTTGAACTTATATTTTTGAGTTTCGGGAACTTGCACGTCCAAATGGACACAAAAAACACAAGCCTAGAGTTTGAAAATGCGTCCGAATTTTTTTTTAAATCATGTTATTTTAGCGGGAAGCCTGGTCACGCACATAAATACGCACGCATTGTTGGATATTTATTGCTAACATATGAAAATGCCTTAAGCATTGAAAAGAAAACACTTATTATTTACTAAGTTGCTACCAGTGAGTTCATATCAATGACACTCTTAACAAAAGGAATAACGTGCTATTCATTAAACCATGCATTATATGGTAGGAAAATAATTATACAATGTATATTAACCATTTTAATTGAACACAGAACTATAATGTTCAATTAAACGAATATACACTGCACATCCCCAACCTGTGATTATTTGAAATTCGCGCCCGGTTGTCTGTGTCGAAAGTGCTGATAGGAAAGCCATACCCAATGTTGTGATGTCATCGTAACTAAAACCGCCTCATCAGCAACAGGTCACTGGACGGTATCACGCAGGAATTCAATGCATAAATCGATAATATCAATACATGAAACGGAGACGCGGACATCTCATTAGTCTTTCATCATAGCTTTGATCATACATTTAATTGTGTTTTTTTCTAAAGCCGATTTTGTCTTTACGCGGTACTTTTAAAAACTTTGATCTACAGATGTGGTTTGTATAATAATAATACTATGTATCTGAGCGCTAAAGTTCCATGGCAGGGATTTCCTTAAACAAACATCACAAATGGAACAAAAAGGACAGTTTAATGCATGAAAATTAGATAAGCAATTATGATGCATGGAAAAGAGAGAAACATTTACAGTTTTGAAATTTGCGAGAAAAAGGATGAAAGCGATGATTTAAGTCACAAACAGGGCAAGTCAAAATATACTAGAGAGTGAAAGAGCCGTAGTAACCAATGTGAAACCATGGGCACTACCTGCCTATTTAACAATGTTTCTTATTGGTTAATTTCAAGATATACTCATTTGAATAACTAATTGAAATACTGCTTCTGAAATATTTCACTTTCATTTTTATCAGGGATACAATTATTCTAACAATGTCTCTCATTGGTGCAATAAATGATGTATCCATCTTTCTGACCAATAGGCAGGTAGTTCTCAAACAATCTTTACAGATCACTGACCACTGTACACAAAGGGTGGTCTACATAATTTGCATTGGTCAAGGGACAGTCCTTTGAAATGCAGGTTCTATTATAGAGCAAAAAAAAGTAGGCCAACGGCAACATACTTTAAAAGCCCTTTTTGAGCCATCAACTCTATTCAGTAGACAGGTAAAGAGCAGTATATTTAAATCAACCACACCCCATTTTATATAATAACAGATTGTTACATCATTAAAGCAACTCTATGCTCACAGCCTTGACCACCAACCTGACAAATCGGGAGTCGCAGTGAGTACGGGGCGGTCAGGTTTCCATTGACTGATGCATAAGTACATTTGATTAAAAGCTAGACACCCACCCATCATGGCTGATTGACACCAACACGAGAACAAAAGCTATTTATATACAAATCCATACAATAGAATTCACTGTTATATATCATTGTATATTGTATGGACAGTTTCGTCTGTAGCAAACCTGCTAGACATAATAATGATCTATCTACGTTTTTGTTATAAATGTTGTACAATAAAGAATATACATTTTAATTAAATTGTTCATCTTTGAATGAAATTATCATGTTCGTTCTTACAGATGTGCAAGTATGTTCACATAAGGCTTTTTTTTAAAAAATGTTTGTCTCAAAGCTCTTCAGTTTTTCAAAACCTAATGCGGAATGCGGGGTTTTTAAAGGTTTTTTTAAATATTAAATATTGAAATCCTTGTAAAAGTGACCTTTTGTATCTAAAATGACGTGATCAATGAAAATCTGAAATCATTTTTAATTTAGCCTAAAGCGAGTACAATACAGAGTGTTTCCAAAAAAATGCAACACTTTTTCCCGAGTACTGTACCCTTACAGCAAATCACATATCGCTATGAAAAGTAGATATCCTGTTAGAGCTATGTCTTGGCTATCACATAATCAAATTACAGCGATATCGATCATAAAGTTGCTGAGATTTTACGGATCAAAGTTGGACAGCTTGAAAACACAAATTACATTGTTCATCCTGAATACCTTTTTCATCCTCTGCTGCTAGCTCTTATGACCCCCACCCCCTTTTGAGCCTGCATCAGTTCTTAAGACCCTAATTTTATTGAAAATTCAAAAATCACAAAATGTTGTGTTCCAAAGCCCCAATTCTTCGAAACTTTTTTGAAAAAATCAGTTCCTACGACCCTATTTTTCGTCATAAAATTCACTCAGTTCATTTCTGTAGCCCCCTTTTTGAGACCCTGGGCGGCACACCCCTACCCAAAAAAAGATTTAGTCCCCCCCCCCCCCCCCGAACGTCGAGCAGTTCACATCTTGAAAGAAGGACAGCATTTTGAGGGTAGAGCAGCACCATAATATCACCTTCAGAACACACTTACAATGAATGACTGTTGCAAGACACCCGGGGTGCTCAGTGTTCATTACAAGGGGGCATCATGCGCGTCCAAGGACTTTAAAAAAAGTACCCTAAATACGTAATCGTGTTAATGGGAAAAAGCACCCCCTAAACAGGTATGGCACAGTATTTTACATACCCTAAGCAAGTAATATCAGTATTTCCATTACCCTTTAAGCAATTCTCAAAAATATTTTGATACCCTAAACAGTCAGTACGCAGGTATCATTTTTAATGAGTGACTTTGCCGATTTCTAACCCACGCAAAGATCGATTTCAGGATGTCAACCTTGCGCTAAAACATTAAGGGAAGTTTGTTTTCCCTGAATTAATTGAGGTAGGGTTAGCTGGCAGCCATGATGGAGAAGTAGGTGGATTGTTCGTAATATTCTCTATAATATGATGCCAAATCTGACATATTTGGTCCACAAACAGTGATTTTATCGCTAATTTTAGAATTTAAAAACTTTCGTGACTTTGCTTCTTGTAACTATTCACCTGACTGGACTAAAATTCGTACGATGTTTTAAGAGCAATTTCCGTACTAACGGAATCTTAAGCTTTAATTTCATATCAAAAACATTGATGCCCGACTTCTTTTTTGATAAGAAAAACGGAGTTTGATTTTCACCAATTTTCGGTCAGAAAACGAAACTTACGATCCCCCGTTAGGCCTCGCCAACTTTATTTTTAGTTTCCCGTAACACGCCCGCGCTTCATTTTCATGCCCGCGCTTGAATTCATTATTGAAATTTTTGAAAAAAAATACCGTTTTTCCAATGAAAACGTCTGAATTCATGCATTTTGTGTGATGAAATTGTGAAATGTTTATTCATTTTGACCAGAATAGCCTTTCTGTAAAAAAATTATCATATGACATTGTGTAGCGCAGAAGGATCGATTTCGAACCCAGGACCTCTCGCTCCCAAAGCCAGCCCTCTACCATCTGAGCTATCAAGCAAATCTGAATATAATTGTGAGATTTAAACACTTGATCAACAACCCGTCGACGCTACGAAATGAATTTAGATCGAGACAAGATTCGAGGAGCTATTTTATAAGCATTCACTTGACCGGACTAAATAATTTTATAAAATTGTAAGCATGTTTTTAGTTACAAAAGATTATGAATATTATGATACGATGGATAAAAGTGATGCCTGATTCTTCAGAAGCGACTTTTTTACCATGAATTTGGCTTTAGTTTCGTCAAGTTTTTCTTGAATTTGGGTTTGTCGGATTGCAATAATCTGCACCGAAAATACAACATGTCATGAAGTTCACAGATAATATTAGATAATATTATTTGCATAATATGCCTTTTTACTATACAATTTCATGGCAAATGTGTTTGAAATGTGTGATAATAATCATGAAAAGAGCTCATTTACATCGTGCTATTACGAGGTCAACTATGACTGCGAAGCGGTTTCACTACAGGTGAGTACTTCCGGGTCGCTTTGCTGGGTTAGAAAAGGAACGACTTTTCGCGTGGTTGCGAACTGACTGTAAACAAGTACTCAAAATATTTTGATACCCTAAGCAAATAATTTAAACCCTTACCGCGTATGACACATTTCTAACCCTTTTTCCCTTCCCTAATAAGCTATTATGAAACCAATGCCGAGCTGATTTATTTAGCTTGAAAAACTACCCTAATTACGTGATTTCTTGGGCACGCATGATACCCCTCTTGTAATGACCACTGAGCACCCCGGGGCAAGACAATTTCACCTACACTGCACTAATCCATTTGTTTATCTTTTGAATAATGTGCAATACTGAAATGTTTTATTTATGACATTAACTAAGAGAAGAGATAATTTGCATACAAACTGTCGTAATTTTGATTTTCATTCTGCATCATTAATTATCAGCCAATTTATTGCCAGATTTGCTCAAATTTGAAAATGAAATAGCCAAGATATATCTTTAACATGATATTTACTTCCAGAATGATAAGTTCAATTTCAGTTATTTAGGGACAACTAGTTATTAAAGCTTGTCGTTAATATTGACCTCACAAGAAAATCACTTATGCAGGATGGGCGATGTATTAAAATTCAGTTCGTCTACTCGTATCCGTCATATCTCAGCGAATCCCCCCCTTCTCCTCCACCTCAAGTTTCTGACTCTGCACCATTTCTCAAAAGGTGACAGCCTTGTCAGTTTACTTTTATTTATTGATCCCCCCCCCCCCCCCCCCCCCCCCCCCCCCCCCCCCCCCATACGAAAAACCCTAGCTATGCCACTGGTTGTGTGGTGTTTTTTCGTTACCTAAATGTAATGTTGTCTACTCATGGGCATCATTACATAGCTTACACCATAGACAATGAAGGATGGATGATGATTCAAGGTCTATGCTTACACTGATTCAAAGGTAACAATTATGGCCATGCCTAAAATTGCTTTTGATCAGAACATTGTTTGGTGGGATGGGAATTTCCCTTTAATACAGCAATTAATTTGATACCATGGAATATGATAGATGTGGGAATTTCCTTTTAATACAGCAATTAATTTGATACCAAGGAATATGATACTTGAAAATCAACCTTGCAATTGAGTGAAATCCCCAGATACTATCTACCAATGAATCTGATTAATATTCCAGAAAAATGTTTGTACCAAAAAAGTAGTCGGCACACACATTTGTCCCTATATTTTGTTTTTCAAGCGAGTTCAATCCTTAGTTTTTATGGGTTTTTTATTATTCCCCAACCCCATTTATTTATGTATCTATTTATGTATTATCTCCACGAAGGCACAAGTACAAGACAGCCAAGAATTTGATTGCATTACTATTACTACTAATATACTCATAACCCTTACAGCCCCGAACCCCATGAAATCCCATCTAAAACCCAAGTCTATCTCGCCAGGCGCTCACGGCGAATTCGCACCGGCAAGTCCAGTTTTCCCTGCTAAATGTTGGCTATTTCCATCCCCCGCCGGTCTGGCGAAAATGGGGGATTGGGGAATCTCATTCTTGTGAAATTTGGGAATTAGGAGGAAAATTTTACTTTTCCAAATAAAGAAATACATGAGAATTGGAGGAAAATTTAGCTTTCTTTCTGGGAAATTTTGTTTGCTTCCAGCCCTGCACAATATTCATTTGCAAAAACAAAACGCAACAACATTCATTGCAACGATATTCATTTTTATATTAGATATTGTATTAAAAATTCAGAAGTATAGACCTTCCGAAAAAGGAGTTGTTACTCTGAGTCTCATGCTAATAAGGCAATTGTCAGACGACAAGATGGTGGTAATTAGGATGAATGGCAAACCCCATGCAATGTATTTAAATACACAATCTATGGTGTTGCTCAAACCAATTCAATTCAATTCAATCTATTCAGCAAAAGTAATACAAACAAATAATATTCTTAAACAGCTAAGAAAGTTTAAGCAATCTCATTGGTTCTCAGAGAAATCGGTTTTATTTAGATGAGACAATTGAACAATTTAACAGTGCGCCCGACCTTCACAATGCGTGGGTGGTTTGCTCCATAACGCGCACTTCTGCAGTGCATCTTTGGCACTTTTCCTGCATTTATGCGTAAAAGGCGGAGAGGTTAAAAGACGGAGGGGACCTATTTCTACAAAGCTGTTAGATGGAACGTTCCGGCTAATGCCTCTCTGTAGAAACACGCTCATACATAACTTAGCTTAGAAATAAAACATTTAACCAAATCAAAAATAATAGTTCATGTTACATAGATTATTTATCTTAACTCAATATCTTCGAAAAATGGTTATCATGTTTTGCATAATTGAACGTCTCAAGTGTTGATGGAATCATTGGGCCCAAAAAGCTGCATACCTGGATGCGCAAGCCAGTTTACCTATTTACGAACCATCCAGGGGGAGGCACTCGGACAAAGTTGTAAGCATCCGTGTAAATGAAAACGTGGAATAAGGGTGTTTTTTTGGAGGGCAACACTGGCTTGTGCAAAGAGCATCAAAATCACCACATTTCCGAGAATAAGGGTGTATTTTTTTACCAATATGAATCTGCGCTAAGGATGACACGATCACTATGATCCCAATAAAACAGTTTAATGAGAGGGGTAATGTATTAACATCCATTGAAAGCCTTTTGGACAAGAAAGTCCTTATCCAGGGGCATGTGTGCCATTCCTTCTTACTGGGTGTTCTTTGAACGGTATCAGAAGTTGTGATTTGCCATGAATTCTTACAAATTTCATATATGAGTCCACCCCCCCCCCCCCCCCCCCCTCCCCTGGCCAACCGCAGCAAATGTACAACTGTCAACTTTGTTAGTTCATTCGTAGACAAGGTGCTATCAAAATATTTATTATCATCATTACAAATTTGAAATTATCATTACAGGAGATGAGTTAGCAATATTATCAGGGAAAACAACATTGCGGTTTTTATTTTTGAATAAACATTAATATACAGTCCTCAAAAAAGTAACTTTCAAGGCAATAAATCCGCTAATAACTCTAAAAATATAGTTTCAACTTTAAAATATTAAATTATAAAATGGATTAATTTCTCCTCTTCAATTAGAGATTTTGTTCATGAAGATTGGTTAACAATTAAGAAAGCTACACCGATGAAATGAGACAAAGTGCAACTTCCATTTTTGCACTTGGGTTTTGAACATGCAGGGTAGTGTCACTGGTATGTTCATGGGCTGCATTGATCAATTAAAGCATCCCCAATCCTCATCATAACCCTAACCCCTGAGGCACCTTTTCCAAAAAAAAAAATTTTGTGGCCAAATAGCGAGGGGAGAAAAGTGCCCCCACTCCCCGGGGCTCGAACCCCGGACCTCTGGGTTCAGAGGCAGAAGATCTACCGCTAGGCCACGGGGGGAAACCACACATGGCGGAGTATATTCCGCCCTGTATATACCCTGGGGCCATTATTTCATCGAAAAACTGCCGAGCCGGGTGACACAAGCACACCGCATCGTAGTAATTCGTAGTACTCAAAGAGTGTTACGGTTAATATCAGTTAATACTACGCCGAGGCTGCGGGTAGAAGAACTAAATGCAAAAATGAAAAACGGACTTGGTTTTGGTTTTGGACACGTAGAGTATATTCAGTCAATTATATCTCAAATTAAAGAGAAGACATTTCTTTTCCTATGATAATTTAATATCTGTACGTAGGAGCTATAGTTTTGTAGTTCAGAGCATACTCATTACCTTGTAAGTAACTTTTTGTGAAGACTGTACAAATGTCTTATTGAGATGCCTTGATGCTTGGTTTGCATGGCACTTTTGTTGTAGCTACGTTTAAAATTCATAACTGATACCTGGGATACATTTTTTGATTGTAGATAATTTTTTATTATTCTGTTATCTCTTACTGATTTCATATTGACCATATTACAAGTGTTGTTACTGTGCAGAAAGTGTGCGTAGGTAATCGCCAGCATTAGTTTGAATACACACCTTCCAACTGTGGAAATACCTGCAACCGTGGACGAAATGTTGCAAACAGTGTAAAAAGATGACTAGTGCAGTGTCTGGTTGGCGATGATACACAAAAATAGCCTTTTTTCCTCATTTAGCTGGTGTGTATCCAAGTTGGTGTGTCCACGTTTGGATAGTACCACTTCATGGTCCTCGTTTGCCGGTGATTACTGGTATGTGGGTGTGTGTGGGGTGGGTGTGTGTGTAATGCACTGCAAATGTGGTATAATTTGAATGGCCATAGTTGATGGCGCCTATAGACCATGTCACCTCTTGTTGATCAACAATGTTAAGTGCCCGGTTCCATTCCATGCATGAGAAACATGCATTGACTGCTGCTGTTACAGATCCTGGTACAGATGACTGGTTTAGTCTAGTTTATAATGAACAATCCCTTCGAATATCGTGCCCATACCGACAGGAAAGCTTTTGTTTGGCAGGCAATGCGTGCGCATACCGGCAGGCAAACTTTTGTTTGGCAGGCAATGCGCCCACACACGGGCAGGCAAGCTTTTTGTTTGGCAGGCAATGCACAAGCATACCGACAGACAAGCTTTATTTGGCAGGCAATGCATGTGCATGCCGGCAAGTAAGCTTTTGGTTGCTTGCCTGCTGTGACGTTACAGGTGACATCGTCTATACACAGTGATTTTCCCTCTCCATATATTGTAGTCATGCATTGACCAAGTGAGGTGATTGGTTCGAAATGGTGTTATTAGTAAATTAGTGTAGTATTATATAATGCGTTTCTGTGTTCTGTAAATGCTTCATTCCGAGTGAGTGAAATATTTAAAATATTAAGTAGTGGAAGAATTTATGGCATACTTTTGGAATACCCTTCACACTCTATATTATTATGATACACTTTATTCCATGAAAAGTAGAGGGTGAAGAAGTACTCCAAATAAATAAGTATGTCTGTATGTTGTAAATGTTTCATGAGTGGGTGAAATGTTACAAATATAGTGGAAAATTTGAATAATATTAAAACAAATTATGAAGTAAGTGTGCTTCAGACATGCCAACCTCTGGGATCAGAAAACTGTATTCTGAAACCCCCAAACCTGTATTTTTCATTGAAAAAACGTATTTTTAAATAAGCTTACTTTTAGTCCGATTTTCTTCCCTGCATGACAACATATTAAATTCGCAAGTTATTCCTGGCAAAGAAGTTTCATAATTTTCATTATTCCAATTACTTTCTGGCGTATTTTGACTTTTTTCGCCGAAGAAAGTTTGTTTTCATTCATCACCACACGTGAGTCATCACTGTGCGCCGCCGTTTTAATTCATCATAAGTGTACATGTACATCCACCAGTCATCAAGATTACTGTACATTCCCTGGCACTGTACTATTAATAGAGCGATGTATGAGGGCAGCACAGTCTCAGTCTAGTAATTTGGGGGACCAAAATTACTTTCTAGAAACGTTGTCGGGTGGATAATAGTCTTTACTTGCAGTCGTTTTTGAAAGGGATTCTTTGCCTTGCAGTTTGGAGGTCAATAATGGTTAAAAACGTATTTTTTTGGAAAATCCCGTACGCCCGTATTTTTAACGAAATCCCGTACGAAATACGGGAAAAACGTACTAGTTGGCATGTCTGGTGCTTGTGTATGCTCCAATACAAATTGTGTATACAGGGTGAATCAAAAAACATTGTACATGATTTGAAACGGCCATTTGACCTTGATGCATGCATTGAACCATGGATTTTTTTTGTTTTCAGTATAAAGTATTAGTGTGAGTGATAATGACCATTTAGCAAAACCAATTTTACTGTGTGTAAATCCCATAGGAATGGCAAAAAACGTGGTCAGTTTACAAATCTTGCCACATTTTGCGTATTCTTCAGTCGATACTTTCATTTTTGGGGAGGATAAACGGGTTAACAACGCTTTACACTGACAACAACAATGCACGCATCAAGGTCAAATGGCCGTTTCAAATCGTGCACAATGTCTTTTGATTCACCCTGTAGTGTTGATTGACCACATTGATTTGTGCAAGTGTCTTCATAATTTGGTACAGGCCCACTGATTTCAGTTGAAATTTGTATAAGAAAGGTTATGAAAAAGGTGATGCTTAGAAAGCAAGTAAGTTAAGAGAGCAAATCATACTTGATAGAGGGCAGCATTAGAGCAAGTAAGTACAGAGTGTCCCAAAATGAGAGTCCAAAAATTGGAAAATTGACTACTTTTTTGTAAATAATGTGAGATACTCAATGACTTTCTTATACATTTGTTTGTATTTGTCCTGTCCTTGGCTTAAAAATGTCCAGTCAAATATGGGAAATTGTTAATACACACAATTGCATGTATCTCAAAAATGCATCATATATATTTGTCTGAAGATTTCACAAGTGTAAGTCATATATGCTTTCTGTTTTTTAAAAATGAAGTAGTTCACATGATTTTGAAAATAATTGGGGTTTCCATTTTTGGATCCAATTTTTTTGGGGACACACTGTATAGTCAAGTTGGTTACCAGTTTGATGATAGTATTTTTTAAAGAAATGTTATAAAGAGTCAGCCATTTTTGTTATTTGGCATTAGGCCCTTCACAATCGATTTTGAGTTTCCTGTTGCAGGTTGAAAAAAAAGGGATGAGGTGACTTTTAATTATTAATCATTAATTGTCTTTTATTTTCTTTATTTTAAAACTAATTATTTTGTGGTCGCAACCAATTTCAACCTCTTTTTATAGGACTCTGCATTTAATTATTGTTCAAGTATGATGAATTTGATACCAAGTAATAATGCAATCATGTTCTATGTTTGTACATCATCATAGCTGATATGATTAAGGTAGCAAATAAAGTATATTGAAAGTCATTTTAAAGGCGAAAATCCTAAATAAAAATAAAATAATAAATATTTTGTATTCTTAATTTCGGACGCGGGCGGCAACAGGAACTCAACATCAATTGTGAAGGGCCTTATGTCTGACATGACATGATATTATATCGTCGCTGCTCTGTCACAACCTTGTATAGAATGTAAAAAGATTAATCCAACGGAACCAGGAATAAAACACACCAAGGTTCAGAAAACTGATACAAGAGGATATCTCAAAAATGTAAAATGCAAAGAATAAAAGCAAGATATACCAACTGGGTGTGGGGAACAACCAACACCAAATTCCTCCACATCCCCTCAGTTAAAGGGAAAACCACATCGTTATTATTCCTTGAGTGAAATATTTCACTCAAGGATTTTACTCAAGGGATAATAACGTGTGGGATGTAAAAACACCCCTACATTAATAATGGTATTGTCCAGGTTAGTTATTTGTATTGTCTCTCGTCGTTTTCATTGTAACAATTTGTATAATTTGGAGCAAACGTTTACTTTAATAAACTGCCAGAATATGGCGAAGAAATGTATCAAGTTGTGATATAGACTACTCATTATACTGTAAGAAACCAGCAAGAATTGACTCTTACAACTGGTGGCAGCGGTGGGATCGCGATAAAACGGTGAAATTTATTATAATAAAGGCGATAAAACAGTGACATTTACTACGGCAAGCAATGAGAATTGCTGTTATTATCCCTTGTTATTGCTTGTTCCCCCATACCCAGTTGGTGGTATATAGCTGCTTATAAATATTCTTTGCAAAATCGTGTATGTTTTTCTGGCCCTTCAGCATGTATTAAGTAAAACTGCCCAATGGTTATACATAGAAGTGTTGCTTTAGACATGTTCAGGGGCAAGAGCACTTACAAGTTGTTGATAGATGTGTTTAGGACCCTCGCACATGTTTAAAGTAGACTGCCCAAAGGTTATAATAGGAAGTATTACTTTATACATGCTGAAGGGCCGGATGGATATACAAGGTTTTGACAGAACAGCGGCGTTACATGTATGTGATATGAACAAAGAATTTAAAGGTATATTATGCTATCTTTTCCAGGGAACGCCCTCAATACTCAAAAGAATCGAAGCAGATTTTCTTGCAGATTTACATTTCTGATCATAAATCGTAAATACATTCCGAGTTACAGAGCGATTCCTAATTTCTTCAAAATCATGGTTTTAGAGATCGCATAATATACCTTTAAGTGTACTTTAGGTCCCAAGCATACATCAATTACACGGTAGAAAAAAGTGCCTCATTGTAATTATATGATGCACTTTATTCCGTCAAACAGTCAATGCATGGCTGAGACCTCAAGTACCCTGTTTCCGGCCAAGACAATATACAGACAAAACAAGATGGTTGAAAAAAACCAACTACAGTACATCATTTGAAATCTTAAATAAAAATGCTTTAAAATGTAATTTACCAAGTAATAAACATTCTTATAACTCATAAATAAAAAAATATATAGCCCCAAATTAAGAGTATTACATCTTCAACCAATCTTCATACGCAATATCGCAAATTAATAAGGAGAAATGTCTACACAATTCTATAATTTGTTTATGTTGGAGCAATAATTTAGGATTTATGAGCATGTTTATTACCATGTAAGTTACTTTTCAAATCACTGTATTTTGTTAGTCAATGCTGTCAATATAAGTCTGTCATAAAGAAACAAATAGATTTTTACGCAAGCCTTGCTCTAGTCGACTGTGTATACCTTGTATAATTGCCCTGTCACACAAACGAACAACATCCTCTGATACTTCCCATCCGAGAACTGACCAAATACAAGGTCTACTGGCATTGGATTTATGTATGTATTGGATTTACCAAAGAACTGTGCTTTAAGCACACTAGGGATTACTAGGGACGATGCTTTTTATGCGTCACAATAGTATCAAACCCCTTCATCACACGCTAATATTGAAGTTGCTGTCTGTACATGTACTAGAAACATGTGAAGGCGATATTTCTGTGGCTGTGTAAGAGTGTCTAGTTATCGTAAAAAATGATCAAATTATTTGTCTCTGTTCGGACGTATAAAGGTTTTTTATTTCACGATATTGAAAGATAGAAAATAGCATGGAAATAGTCACATGCGGAAATGTAGCTATATTTCTGAGGAAAATATTTTGGGCAAGGACCAATGTCAAAGATTACTCCTAAAGTGTGATTTTAGACTGAAACGGCGGCTATACAGTGCGAGAAAATCGACATGTTGAATTTATCAAAGTGAGCAAGATTCTTCTCTTTGCGAAGACGGTATATAAATATTCATATACTTCGTATTTATCGTGTCTGCCATTGGTCAATTTTGAACCCCACACGAACAAATTGCTCATTACGTATTCATCCAAGTTTTGGATGGGCGCTAGTGTAAAAGTATACAGAGGTCAATGAGGTCAATCCAAAGCAAGTAGACCTTTTTTCCCGGCGTGAGATCAGAGGATGGGGAGCGGTCCATGGGGAGTGAGCCCTCTATCGGTACATGTTCATAGAGTGACAAAGAAAAAGGAAAAAGGTATATAAAGTAGACTATCCTTGCACTTGCACGTACAATGTACATAAACTTACAATAGCCATTGTTCATATAATTTACCTGTGATTCCTCAGTACTACCGGTGAGACTAGACTCCGACGGAGACCATGTCATGTTGCCAGATGCGCTCGTCGTCGCCACAGAGCGCCTTCGTTTGGACAAGGTGCAATCATTTGGAATCCTAAATGCACAACGCTTGTGATAATTACCTCCACATCCTGTGAACACACACAAATATTTGAAAATTGCTATTAATATTAATATAATCATTCTATCAAAGGGCCCTCGGCGCCCCAAAATAAGGGCCCTTGCCTCAAAATAGGGCCCTTGCCTCAATGCTTGTGATAATTACCGCCACCTCCTGTGAACACTCGCACAAATATTGAAAATTGCTATAAGTAATATATCATTCTATCATGAATAGCGATGAGCGAATCTATAGACTTAATCACTATCACCACGCCAAAAAAGGGCTCTTGGCACAAAATAAGAGCCCTCGCCTCAAAATAAGGGCCCTCGTCTCAAAATAGGGCCCTTGGATCAAAATAAGGGTCCTCCCCTCAAAACACAAAGGGCCCACAGGTCAAAACCCCTCAAAATTAGATGAACTTTTTCTATCGTAGCAGTCCTCCGGACCCGCAAAAAATCAAAGGCAAACACAGAGAGTTAGAATGCATTTTTTAAAGTTAAGAGCCTGCCTATGAGTAATTACAACATGATGTCAAGCCCCATCTATATAAAGAATGCAAATTTATGCTATGATGTAACAGCAACTTTAACAAAAGTGCCCAAAATATGAAAACAATTGCTTATACTGTTACGCATATCATATTGTTATTAAGGCTGTGAATGCATGGGTAGTTTCGTAACCGGGTTCCCGCCCTGTTTTTCGGGCGGGTACCCGGGTACCCAAAAATAGACACTAAATTATTTTTTTTAATTCAAGTACAAATTTGTCCCCAAAACGACACATAATGGGGTCAATAGAGGTCATTTGGGGACAAATTTGTACTAACATTTTTTTTATTAAAAATAATATAAAAATTACATTTCGGGTATTCGGGTACCCAATTTGGTACCCGGGTACCCGGAATAGCGGGCGGGTACCCGGGTTCCAGTGTATAAGTCACAGCCTTAATTGTTATTCAGAATCATGTCAAAATACAAATGCTTTTGGATCCTTGACAATAAATTAGGGCCCTTGGAATTTCAGAGGCAAGGGTTCAGGGGTCCCTTTTGTTTTGTTTCTTATTTTGAGGCCTGCTACTTATCACCATTATATATGTCTTACCACTGGCATGCTGATTTCAAACTTTTAAAGTATGGAGAAACTCTCTTCTCTTAAAATGCAAAATGAAATGATTACTTGATTTATAAGTTTTATTAAAAAGGTTATTTAAAGAGTTATATTTTAAAAGTTTAAGACTGATACAATGTTGCCTTCAGGTGTAATTCCTGGTTATTGTATAATGTTATCAGTTTGTATGGCGCCGAATGTAGAAAATCCTCTGAGCGTTGACAAAATAAAAGATGTAGAAATGAAATGAATGAAAATGTCTATAGTGTGTACATAGCAATTTAAATACAGCATTATCAGCCTATTCCAAATAAGAAATGATCATGTTCTTTAACACTTTCCACGCGGCAGTCGTCTGCAGACGACATTCCAAAATTTTACAAAATATTTTGAAAAGGTCAAAATTATTGAATTTAATAACCATATTTGGAATCACCATGAGAAATGCATTAAAATGAGTACAAACATGCCTAGTGTTGGTTCAGTAATCCTTGAGATCGACCTTGAAAGTTGGAAAAGGTTTCTGAAAAATTAGTTTTTGCATTAGGTAAAACCAATAGCCGTGGGGAAAGTGTTAAATGAAAATGAAATACTACGGTGTAGTCAAGTGCTCTTGTATTGAGATGCACAATATTTTATTGCATCTCAATACAAGAACACTTGACTACACTGTAGTATTTTATTTTTACCTACAATGAGATGCAACGTAGCATATCTTTTATAAACCAATGTTCTTAAAGTGATGTCAATTTCAATGTTAAGATTTCATTGGCTGCTGCAACTCTCCACATGATATATCCTGCAATCCTGCCTGAGTTAGCCCTAGTACTTTCAAAACATAATTGTTTGTTTCGCGGGAATTGAATTTCGTGAATCCATGCCCTCGCGAAATTCACGAAAAATTAAGTGGTTTTACAGTATATCAAATTCAATTCTGGACGACCAGTTACAGGCTAATCTGGATAGAGATGGTCAGTTTTATGAACAGCTATCACTACCAGTGGCAGCACCAGGGGGCAGGGGGGAGATAATGCCCCTTGTCACAATCTTTGCCCTCCCCCACCCCCAGTCAGCTCAAACCCCACCCAATTTGTCCCCAAATAATCAAAAATGTTGACTTTTAATGTGAAAATTAGTTAAAATTAGCTTCAACCGAGTCACTTCTAGGCAAAAAGTGGCTCCTGTTCATGTCTTGTAGGATGTCAACCACGAGTAATTTCAAATATTTACCAGTATGTAAAATTCTCCCGGCTTCTGTTATTTGGAGCCCTGTTCTCAGGCAACCCTGTGTGTATCCCAGCAGACTATGCTATATTCATCTTACTCTGTGTGCTCAAATGGAAAATGTTCCATTTTAAAAGATTTAGTATTTAACATAATCAAATACTGTAAAACACTATAATTTTGCGGATACATGAAAATTACTGGGTTTTTTAGCGGGCACTTAATTTTACGAATCCAGAAATGTTACTGTTACTTTCAATGCAAAATTGATGATTTCACAGGTTTCTAATTTTGCGAATCCACATCCCTCGCAAAATTCGCAAAATTAAGTGGTTTTACAGTAATAAATAATTATTTCTAAAGGAAAAAGGGGAAAAACAACAACATATATTTGCTGTGTTCTCTCTCATAAGCCCTCGTGATGATACAAAACCAGTCATTACAATTACTACAAACAAACATTTTAATGCTCAAAACCGGTGAAACTGGCCAAACTCACTCAATGACCGCTTTGTTTCAACAGACATAACTTTTAAATAAAAGTTGTTATAAATACCAACTAAATTACTTTTGATAACCAATAAATAATAGTATATATTTTGCCCTAAAAAACATTAGGTTACTAAAGCATTTGTTTCTTCTTCTTTTTCTTGGATACATAAATGCAATTGTGGTGTTTTTTTTGTCAGTTTGTATACTTTTGCTGTTGGACTTGTTTTGTTACCCCATGCTAGTTATGAAGTTCAAGTACAACACTGATTTATATAAATTATGAAAATGAATTCCTCTAAAACATATGTAACACACTGCAGGTTTCATCTTCCATCGGTGGCCAAAAACAAAACAAAACTGTTTGAATCACTCTCATACCCACGCAACACAGTTCCATCTCATAACATAAATATCTACTGACTCACCCTGGCCAGGTGGCTTCTGAGAACTAAACATGGTACCTATTCATCACAGAGTGCACAATGACACACTAGAGTATATGGTGGTTTACACAGCGGCACTCTGGTTATGAGAGTTTATTATCACACTGAGCATTGCGTTCCTGGAGCTACATGTGGGACAACTATCTCCCATGGTGTTGGTAAACTGTCAACTGACTGCTAACTAAATGTCAATAGTTTGATCCGTTCCAAATTGGCAAAGCCGCATTATGGCAGCAAATTAATACAGAAGAACGCGGAGGCACATGAGGGCCACTAGTGCACTGTGCATCATATGAGTGACGCGTGCGAGCTGCCAAAACCATGTGCGTGTAGCAATAATCACAGGCGTACGCTTGGATTACTTTTGTGCACGGAGAGATAAAAACCGAATATCTCTCGCTAATTTTGAATTGATTGAACTATAGATTTCATGGAACGTATTTACCTATTCAGCAACCATACCCTTGTGAGAAAATGTCTAAAGTTTGATCAGTTCCAAATTGGAGAAGCCTCCATACAGCAGCGAATGAATACAGAAGAACGCGCTGAAGGCAACAAGCGCACCATATGCGTGACAGGTGCGAGCTGCCAAAACCGTGCGTGTGCGTTTGGCAATAATCATGGGCGTACGCTTGGATTACTTTTGTGCACAGAGATAAAAAACCGAATATCTCTCGCTAATTTTGAACTGATTAAACTATAGATATCATGGAACGTATTTACCTATTCAGCAACCATACCCTTGTGAGCATCCAACCAAACTTTTTTTAACCAACTCAAATACGTGTATCAACTTATTCACTGTCCATGTTTGAAATAAGCTTATATTCCAAAAATCATAATTAAGCTTTTTTTACTTTCAATTTACTACCCAAACTACTATTAAAGTACTATCATGTCAATGTTTATCAAAATTGGTTGGGTTTTTTTAAATGTGCCTTTTGAAACAGGATTAAATGTGGCTCATTTAACTTGAATCAAAAACTCAAAATAATGAAACCAGTATATTCTGTGCAATAATTCACCTTCTACTATTGAAATGTCAGCATGATTAAAAGATTGAAATGTCAGCGTGATTAAACCAAGCATTTATTTATATTCATTTTGCTTTATTGACCATTTACATTTGTTAATAGAGACCTTCCGTGATTTAGATTAGCGGCCATCTTGGAGGTAACCCAAAACTCCATTCAAGTGACTCTTGGCTAGATAGAATGCACATTATTTTTCAAGTAATCTTAACATTTCAAGTAAAGGTTATACTAATTTTGAGGTCATTCACCAGGTTTATTGAATGGGGAGGGTTGTGGGTCCGAACCCTGTTTCAAACACTTCTGTATTGGCAGCTAATCCAAAACATTGAGGTCTCTATTGCCAAATCTGTTAATTTTCTCTGATAAACTTTCATAGAAGATGGTCCTTAATCACTATGGGCCGTATTCTCGTACTAAACACGGTTTTAAATTAAAAAGTGTCTAACTAAACGTGTGTCTAACTTAAAAACAAGTTTATCTTTTAAACAATGTGTTTAACAAAACATGGTTTTAAACTCTGCGCATCTCGTCCCCAAAGTGGTCGTGCGTTACTGCATACAGGTTTTTATTTTTGTTGTGGCCCTAATGGATTACAATAGATATCGACCTTACAATAGATATCGACCTTACAATAGATATCGACCTTACAATAGATATCGACCTTACAATAGATATCGACCGAATACCTTAAAAGCAAGTGTATTTTTAATACTACACAATCTGAATATCAGCTTGCATGTTGAGTGATCATTCAAGGCATATAGTTGGTGTATGAGTTTAGTTAAAGGTAGATGTTCCGATTTTCAACTTGAAGTTTTCTATTCTACATGAAAGGTCATCCTTAAAAAAGTTGTGTTCCAAAGTTTGAGTTGCATAGCTCTAATGGTTCTTATTTTAGACGCACAAGATGCTGTGAACTGTACCCATTGAGTAGTAGTACACAAACTATATCGGTGGTTATCACCATTCACGGTAATTCGACGTTATTTCATCGATTTCTCCGTAATTATACCGATTTATGCGGTCAAATTTCAGTATGATGATGAGAAAAATACGAGCTTTCATATGATATGAAAATCTCCGTATGTTTGAAATAATTCTGTGTTACGAAAATGTGATCGGGTCATCTACCTTTAAACACGCTTTATTTTTTTCAATCATTAAATGCGAAATAATGCCAAAACATTTATTACACAAATTTAGCAACAACAATACATTTGGCTTTGTCATAGTCGAACTCAGCTCGGACTAGAGAGTGGACCGTTTTCAAAATTGGAATTTAATAGATCTTTTAAGAGAAAATATCGCAAATCTTGTTCGGTTTATAGAAAGTTGACTTTTACCCAAATGAGCATAAAATATGTTTACCACAACCAATTTCAACAAACTAAACTTCTATAGAAAGCTAACGCGATAATCCGTCTGCCTCAATAAAAAGTCTGTGAAATGTGTGCACAGATTTTAAGATATAAAGTCCCAAAGTTGAATACACTTTTTTTTGGCTTGCCCTGTAGTGTAGAAGTGTCACCCTGTATGTGTAGAAGTGTCACCCTGTATGTGTAGAAGTGTCACCCTGTATGTGTAGAAGTGTTGCCAAATCAATATGGGAAACATCCCAATTAACTTAGTGTCTTAATTAGACAACTTCTGTAAGATTTGATTGAAGGAAGTGAAATATGTAATGTCATTATTGATTATTATTTATATGGGCCTTCCAAACGATACAATAAAGTGTGTATTGAATATTGTGCACCCCGATGTGCGTCCAATATTCAACCCAAAAAAACTCGCTATAAAAATATTCTTGTATCACCCTCAAAGCCATTCAATATTATATAATTATTTATGTTTATATATGATGTGATGTGATAATTAATATTATGCAATCAAACAAAGAATTTAAAAAGTACCTGCCCTTTTAAAGGTGTATGTTCCGATCACTTTTTTTGGCTATGATTTTTTTCTTCACATCATGATATTTTGATATCAGAAGAATCCCCATATTTTTCTCATTATGTCTGTAAACTCTTAGGGGCCAGAAATGTTCCATTGAGAAATTATAGGCTAACATTTTGTTAATTACTGCCAAAGGTGGTTAACCACCAGCCAGTTTGTGTACTACTCAATGGGCAACATTATTGTGACCTTGTGCTTCTAAAATTAGAACCATTGGAGTTACGCACCTCAATCTTTGGAATGTGACAATTTTAAGGCAACCTTTCATGTAAAATAGAAACATCAAGTTGAAAATCGGAACATCTACCTTTAATTCAGTTTCAGTTTTATACTGTTCACAAAAACAAAACAAAAACAATAAACAAAAAACTGGGAAATGTCTAATAATAAGAACCTGTGGGTTTAATTCAGTTTCAGTTTTCATACAATTGTATTGACAACAACCTTAACACTTTCCCATGTGGCTATACTGCCCACCCACGACAGAAGGAAGTATGAAACACTCGAATCAAAATACACCTTTTAGTTTGTTTAGCTTCAGAAGACATATACATTCACGTTAAAATCACTGTGGAACCTGATACACCCCCATACTGTACAAAATCAAAGGAAGCAAGTCCTCTTTACATGATTTTGTACAGTAAGTAGATAGGGCAACTAACAAAAACCCACCACAAAAGGAAGTATGGGACACATAATATTGGTTAATTTAAACAATTTAATATCATAAACATATCATTTCCCTTATTCTTTTTACATTTTCTGCACCAGCGAGACATTAAATAATATTAATATTTAAAAAAGATAAGTAATTGCTTGAAGAAATATGGAAATATCTTCAAAAATTGTTATTTTACCATATCCTAAAACATTAAAGTACCTCATACTTCCTTTTGTCGTGGGCGGGCAGTATAGTTTTACCATAATACAAAACAGATTTTTAGAAACCTTTCCGAACTTTTAAAGTCTATCTCAAGAATTACTGAACCAACACTAGGCATGTTTGTACTTATTTTAATGCATTTCTCATGGTGATTCCAAATCTGGTGATGAAATTAAATATTAAATAATTTAACATTTTTTGAAACATTTTGTGAAATTTGGGAACGTTCGTCTGCATACGACTGCCGCGTGGAAAGGGTTAACGATACCATTATTAACTAGGGGTGGAAATGACATATTGTTATTGTTCTGTCTAAAACTTGTACATTTTTCCGGCCTTTCAGCTATAAAGAAAGTTTGCCCAACGGTTATGCATAGGAAATGTTGCTTTATACATGTTCAGGGGCAAGAGTGCTTACAAGGTTTTGATAGATGTGTTTGTTCATGGCCCATTGGAACATGTTAAGAGCAGACTGCCTAAAAGTTATACATATGAAGTATTATAACTTTAAACATGCTTGAAGGACCAGAAAAACATGATGAGGTTTTAACAGAACAGCGACGATATGCTTTTTTTAATATTCCTACGTTCTTATAACTCAGTTTTTATATTTTTCTGATCTGTTAGAAAAGCTAGATTGATGCCTTTTGATATATCAAAACAGATTTTTATTCTGGATTTTTCACTTTTTCTAAATTTCCTTCAAAGCCATATAATCCACAAGAACTTGCCAACCTTTGTCATTTTCACCTACAAATGTTTGAAACACCTACATTTAAAAATCTGAAAAATTCCCCAAATTAATCAAATTCAATAAATGTTTGAGGATTGACTTTACTTATGTCAATCAGTCAGTTGTGTCAGATATTGTAAAAGTGTGTTTTTTTGCGTGATTAAATGTTCACGCTTTGCCGATTTTCATCAATTTCGCTTGTTTTTAAATTCGCGAATTCAAAGTTCATTACACGACTTATACACAAAATTAGTATGTTCGCTTATTTTTATTTTCACGGTAGCTGCTTGGAGCACGAAAATTAATGTAGCACAAAGATTTCTATGTTTACAGTATATTGAATGTTCCACCATCTGAAAATGGTCTAGAAACGATTTGGCAGTTAAAACCAATTGTGTATAATATTTTTCCATTTAAATTTATTAATCAAGGATTAAAACACTTATAAGTTAAAACCCAAAAATGTACTTTGATTCTCTTTCATGATTCATTGAACACACTCAGGTCAAGGGCCGTTACAATCTGTGCACAATTTTTTCTTTAATTCACCCTGTATAGAGTGTATTGTATGTGGTGCTTATAAACAAGGCTGGAACTTAAGGTAAACTTGCAAAAGATACCTGCCCGACAGAAATTCCATAAGCCAGTGAACTCACTTACACTGTGAGTTTGAAAAATGTTACCTGCAAGTGGGGCAGGTACTTTTTGTACCTTCACCCACCCAACGCTATGGACAAGTGGGCGGGTGCTATTTCCAAGCCTGCTTATAAATAAATCACAGAAATAAAGAAAATGTAGGCGGTGTACGATTGGCTATAAATATATGCACAATTGTTTTATACTCTGTACACTAATATAAGGCCAAAAAAGAAGAAAAAAGGATCAATCTATCTCACATACCCAGCAAGCATATAAGTATGTGAAGTCACATTTGCCGCATAACCCTACGCGATTAGCCCAATTTTTGGCTGGTTTTTTCTTAGTTGTCCGAGAAAAAGAAGAAGAAAAAAAATTGGCTCTGAGAACCCCGCATATAGCATAGCTATTTTCCCGAATGTATGTGAGACTGACCTCCTTTTTTTTACAAAGGCCTACAAAAAATATAGTTTGATTGGCCTTACCCGACCGACCCTAAATACATCACCGACCCTGAATATTTGTTGTTATTTTGAGGGAGGAAAAAAAAAGAGTAAAAAAGTAAACAAAAAATATATATATAAAAATTGAACAAAGTTTTAAAGTTTCTGACTGTTTGCTTTCATTTTTCGGCAAAGCAGGTGATTTAAAAAACAAACAAAAAATCCCGACCGACCTACCCTATTTGTTTTTGTCATGTAAGGCCAATCATACCATTTTCTTGTTGTGCTTAATGTTATAACATACTGTTTGCAACCACAGGAAACCAATTACACCACCTGTCATTTACATGAGTATTAATTATTAATTTCCTTTGTTAACAAAAAAAATAAAAACATTTTTAATTATACAGGGCGGTGTGGCATTGTTTCTCGAAGTACAAGAGGTTAATATTTATTGATTGTGTATGAAATAATTTACATTGTTTTCAGGATTGTTTTAGATCTGTTCTACGGGTGAGCTTTAAAGGAGGTCTCTAGCAAGCAAAACAGTGTGCATTATATGTTAGAAAATAATTATCAACCCCAAATTGCGTAATTACATCATTGTGCATTATATGTTAGAAAATAATTGTCAACCCAAATTGCGTAATTATATAGAACAAAACATCATACTTATGACAAAAACGAATAAAAACTGCCATCTCTCAACATAAAATGTTGGTTTATCTATCTATCTATCTATCTATTTATCCATCTATCTACCATGTATCTATACAATTGTTTCAGAACATATTTTTGACAATTTTTCAACAAAAAATCAAATATTTTAAAATTCTAAATAATTGAGGTGGTATTTCTCGGGTGAGGGGGTATAAAATGGGATCGTTCAGGGGAGGGATGTTCAGGGGTTGGAACTACAATTTAAGGTTTTTATTTTGTGTAAACCCACTACTACTATCCCTACCAGCTGAATCTAGCTTCTAGATAGCTCTACTATGTACAAATGCAATGTCTCGTATATACTGCCATACTACCATGGGTGTGGCTAGCTCACGCAGACAAGTAGCTATATGGGTATTTGAAAGATTTTATTATTGACAAGGGGAAGCAATACAGACTGTAAGAAGAAAATTAGACAATTTTGAAAACCATACTGGAAACATATTTTTAATTTCATTAGGGATGCACTTTTAGATTTTTAGGGGGTAGGAAGTTGGGTTCGGGGGGGGGGGCCTCCATAAGGGGAGGGTTTTTTTTAATGTGTTCATTCATATTGAGTTGTGTGGGGTAGTTTTTTTGGTTTTTTTACTCATCAGGGGGGGGGGTTTCTTTTTATTGGCCTGCATAGAGGGGAATTTTTTTGTTAAACTTCCTACCCCCAGCACACCCCTGAAATCTAATGGTGCTTCCCTTACTGTTTTGAGTTCAAATGAGTGGTATAAGGACAGATATGTGGCCAATAGTGTAAAGTAGTCACAAAACCAATTGGGCTGACTTTTTTTTACTTCAATGTGACAAATCTAATGGCGAATATAACGGGTGGAATATATTCAATTAAAAAAGATTTGGTTTAAAACACAATTAAATTATATAATATTTTTTTCTAAAAAGGTAAAAATTGTTAAAACAACAGCATATTTTCATTTAGTCATCTTTCATAAACCCTGCATGGTGATACATAGCCAATCATTTGTTAATGCTCATAAAACAGTGAAGCCTAACATGTTTTGTTTAAATGATCATAACGTTTAAATAAAAGCAATTACATACTGTGAAAGCGGTAATTTTTCACGCATTTTAATTTTCGCGCGTTGCTGATTTTCAGCCATTTCACTGTTTTTAAATTCGCGATTTGAAAGTTCATTACATAGACTTATACAAAAAATAAATATATTTGAGTGTTTTTATTTTCAGGGTAGTTGCTTGGATTGTGAAAAGCGTGAAAATTAATGTAGTGCTGCGAACATTTCCATGTTGACAATACCAGACTAAATTTGTAAACCCATGTATTTTGCACTAGGAAACATCATGTCACTGCAGCGTTTATTTTTTTCTTGGAGACGTGGAAGTGTTCACAATACATTTATTTTCGCGCTAAAGTGAGCAAGCACGAAAATAAAAACACTCGGATATATTCATTTTGTATGTAGGTCTATGTAAGGAAGCTCAAAATCGCGAATATAAAAAGAAGTAAAATTGGTTCAAAATTTGCTAAGCGCGAAAAATTGCATGAACGAAAATGTCCACTTATACAGTAATTTGTATTGTAAGTCTGCAGACTTGTATAGCAATGTGAGATTTCACTTTTTTTGTATTCTCTCACTACGTGGCAAAGGTAACCTCGTGACTAGTCGAACATTCAGATTTTTTCCATAAAAGCTGCATTTTTTTCTATTACAGCTCCTTTTATCAGAAGCTACCAACAATTGTGACTTTGTGAGATTTCACTTTTTTTGTATTCTCGCACTAACGTGGCAAACGTAATTGTATCCTCGTGACTAGTCGAACATTTAAGATTTTTTCCATAAAAGCTGCATTTTTTTCTATTATCAGCTCCTTTTATCAGAGAAGCTACCAAGATTTCACTTTTTTTGTATTCTCGCACTACGTGGCAAAGGTAATTGTATTCTCGTGACTAGTCGAACATTCAGATTTTTTCCATAAAAGCTGCATTTTTTTCTATTATCAGCTCCTTTTATCAAAGAAGCTACCAAGATTTCACTTTTTTTGAATTCTCGCACTGCATGGCTAAGGTAATTGTAACCTCGTGACTAGTTGAACATTTAAGATTTTTTCCATAAAAGCTGTATCTTTTTTCTATTATCAGCTCCTTTTATCAGAAGCTACCAACAATTGTGAAATTTCACTTTTTTGTGTATTCTCCCACTATATGGCATAGGCAATTGTAGCCTCGTGACTAGTCGAACATTTAGATTTTTTCCCGCCAGGGTCCGCATTAAGTGTTTAGCAGTGCAAAATACTCCTCAATCCTCATATTTTGCTACACAATTTTGGAAATGTATAGCAATTTTATGCCATATGTTTCCATACAAAATGTGGCAAATATTTCAAACTGCAGCTCATCAAGCAGGTTTTGCTATACAAAATAAAATCCTTAATGCAGACCCTGATTCTCGCACTACGTGGCAAAGGTAATTGTAACCTCGTGACTAGACGAACATTCAGATTTTTTCCATAAAAGCTGCATCTTTTTTCTATTATCAGCTCCTTTTATCAGATATGCTACCAAAAATTGTGCGATTTCACTTTTTTTGTATTCTCTCACTACGTGGCAAAGGTAATTGTAACCTCGTGACTAGTCGAACATTACGATTTTTTCCATAAAAGCTGCATCTTTTTTCTATTATCAGCTCCTTTTATCAGATATGCTACCAAAAATTGTGCGATTTCACTTTTTTTGTATTCTCTCACTGCGTGGCAAAGGTAATTGTAACCTCGTGACTAGTTGAACATTTAAGATTTTTTCCATAAAAGCTGCATCGTTTTTCTATTATCAGCTCCTTTTATCAGAAGCTACCAAAAATTGTGAGATTTCCCTTTTTTTGTATTCTCGCCAGGGTCCGCATTAAGTGTTTAGCATTGCAAAATGCTCCTCAATCCTCATATTTTGCTACACAATTTGAAAATGTATAGCAATTGTATGCCATATGTTTCCATACAAAATGTGGCAAATATTTCAAACTGCAGCTCATCAAGCAGGTTTTGCTATACAAAATAAAATCCTTAATGCAGACCCTGATTCTCTCACTACGTGGCAAAGGTAATTGTAACCTCGTGACTAGTCGAACATTCAGATTTTTTCCATAAAATCTGCATCTTTTTTCTATTATCAGCTCCTTTTATCAGATATGCTACCAAAAATTGTGCGATTTCACTTTTTTTGTATTCTCTCACTACGTGGCAAAGGTAATTGTAACCTCGTGACTAGTCGAACATTCAGATTTTTTCCATAAAAGCTGCATCTTTTTTCTATTATCAGCTCCTTTTATCAGATATGCTACCAAAAATTGTGCGATTTCACTTTTTTTGTATTCTCTCACTACGTGGCAAAGGTAATTGTAACCTCGTGACTAGTCGAACATTTAGATTTTTTCCATAAAATCTTTTTTTCTATTATCAGCTCCTTTTATCAGATATGCTACCAAAAATTGTGCGATTTCACTTTTTTTGTATTCTCTCACTACGTGGCAAAGGTAATTGTAACCTCGTGACTAGTCGAACATTTAGATTTTTTCCATAAAATCTTTTTTTCTATTATCAGCTCCTTTTATCAGATATGCTACCAAAAATTGTGCGATTTCACTTTTTTTGTATTCTCTCACTACGTGGCAAAGGTAATTGTAACCTCGTGACTAGTCGAACATTTAGATTTTTTCCATAAAATCTTTTTTTCTATTATCAGCTTCTTTTATTAGATATGCTACCAAAAATTGTGCGATTTCACTTTTTTTGTATTCTCTCACTACGTGGCAAAGGTAATTGTAACCTCGTGACTAGTCGAACATTCAGATTTTTTCCATAAAAGCTGCATCTTTTTTCTATTATCAGCTCCTTTTATCAGATATGCTACCAAAAATTGTGCGATTTCACTTTTTTTGTATTCTCTCACTACGTGGCAAAGGTAATTGTAACCTCGTGACTAGTCGAACATTTAGATTTTTTCCATAAAATCTTTTTTTCTATTATCAGCTCCTTTTTTTATTAGAGAAGCTACCAACAATATCCAACAATGTGGAAATGTATTGCACATATGTTGCTCTCTACAACACACTGCAATAAAATCTAGTGCACATTAAAACCACTTAACCATTAACCCCCTGAGAACTACCGGCCGATTGGTTAAAAAGATGGATACATCATTTATTGCACCAATGAGAGACATTGTTATAATAATTGTATCCCTGATAAAGATGGTAGTGAAACATTTTACAAGCTGCATTTGAATTGGCTATTCATATGAGTATTTCTTGCAATAAACCAATCAGAACCACTGTAAGAAGAACCGGTAGTGCCCAGGGGGTTAAAAGTACATTCAGTGACTTTGAATTAAATCTTTTTGTCTGGATTTGTCTTCATATTAGAGAATACATTATGAAATTGAAAATCGAACATTTTAGATATTACAAAATTCTAAAACATTGTTGAAGAAATCCTAAAAAATTAAGAATTCCGGCATTACAAATGCTAAAGATTGAGCTCTGGGAGCTTGTAGCCTTGTGTGAATGCTATGTCATCACTTGGGCCAGGTATGGAATGGTCCACTTGCTGAAAATGGCGGAGATTGAATTTGGCAGGCTTAACCCCCTGGGGTCTACCTGTCTATCTTACAGTGGTTCTGATTGGTGTATTGCAAGATCTACTCATTTGAATAGCCAATTAAAATGCAGCTTGTAAAATATTTCACTCCAATCTTTATCAGGGATACAACTATTGTAAACATGTCTCTGATTGGTGCAATAAATCATGTATCTATCTTTTTGACCAATCGGCTGGTAGTTCTCAGGGGGTTAAAAGTACATTCAGTGATTTTGAATTAAATCTTTTTGTCTGGATTTGTCTTCATATTAGAGAATACATTATGAAATTGAAAGTCTAATATTTTAGATATTACAAAATTCTAAAACACTGTTCAAGAAATCCTGAAAAATAAAGAATTCCGGCATTATAAATGCTAAAGATTGAGCTCTGTGAGCTTGTAGCCTTTTGTGAATGATAAGTCATCATTTGGGCCGGGTATGGAATGGTCCACTTGATGAAAATGGCCCCCTGGGGTCTACCTGTCTATCTTACAGTGGTTCTGATTGGTTTATTACAAGATGTACTCATATGAATAGCCAATTCAAATGCAGCTTGTAAATTGTTACACTCCCATCTTTATCAGGGATACAATTATTCTAACAATGTCTCTCATTGGTTCAATAAATGATGTATCCTTCTTTTTAACCAATCGGCCGGTAGTTCTCAGGGGGTAAAGGTGGATGTTCCGATCACTTTGGCTTTTTGTTGCCCATCAACATATTTTGATATCAGAAGAAACCCCATATTTGTCTCATTATTTCTGTAAAATGTTTGGTGCAAGATATATTCCATTTAGACATTGGCCAAAATGCAGTTTGTATACTACTCTATGGGCAAATTTCATGTATGCTTCTAAACTAAGAACATATTTATATTGTTTTATTTGAGACTATTTATAAATTGTGTGTTTTGGATGTTTTTGGGTTTTTTCCCTTCTTTTCATCAAAATGTCGTTTTCCGCATTTAACCTCAATTCCGTGATTTTCGCGGTTCCGCAACGCGGTAAACTTCGGACCTTACTTAATATAATACACATTAGCGCTCATTCATCTGTCATCCACGTAAACACAGCCCTTGTGGTCTAGTGGTTTGTTCTTCACCGCGATAGTGAAGATGGACCGGGTTCGAGACCCGTGTATTTTTAAGGTCATTATTAATTTAATTCTCGCCAGTTTGTCCAAGTCTATATAGTATTTATTTGAGTTGCTTGCTTTCTGATTGGTTCGACACTAGAGTGTATGAATTGGTGACAACTGGCAGACAGAAATTGTCTTTGAGTCAGTCTCTAAATTTACATGTCATATAACAATGGGCGTTTAATCAATTGTATTGAAATAAAGCGCCTTAGGGGGAAAAGATACAATTGACGTCTTTTGTTAAAGGCACACACACTACTACACAGTACAATATTGATCAAGTCCATCATCCCATTCTGTTTTGCATGATAATGTTCTATCCATATAAGGCATGGGATTGGGCATTTGGAGAAAATATTGAAAATATTGAATATTTTAAATCGAAACATCATTGTAGCCCAATTGACAATTTGAATACAATTTTAAACCCTATGGTCCGTATGCACAAAAGGTTAGACCGGGTCTAAAGTTAGACCTAAGTGGATTTTAGTTTTGTAAAATGCACACCTTTAATTACATTTTCTTCTCAAATTAGCTTACAAATTGTAAAGATTTGGATGCAAAGTTCAAAAATAGCACGACATATCTAATGAAAATGCAAAAAAACAGCTTTTGAGGCATGAATAAATTTCACTTAGACCAGGTCTAACTTTAGACACGGTCTAACTCTTTTGTGCATACGGACCTATAAATTGTATAAACATCATTGCCATCCTGTAAATATTGTCAGAATATATTGTGACAGTTAAAGCTACAGTCGAATATACAGGGCGTCCGATAATATACAGGGTGTCTCCTATAGTAATGCAAATAAGATTTATGTGGTGCTGCGATTCAATTAAATGCACGGTATAATACCTTACCAATTAACAGTTGTGTTCATTCTTGGAAACCAGATATAAATATTTTCTGTCTCCTCTGTAATAAAGACTTTAAGGATCTTAAACAACTTTTCATTTATATGTTCTGCTCTAAATGATATTAGAGCCCAAAGAAGATTTTAAAGACACCGCCACAATGCATTGCGTTTTTGCAAAATGCCCTAATTCTGGTCCCCAATTTGTCTCGGTTCCCATAGACATATGCACAGAATCATAGTGCATTCATAGTTTTATAAATTATTTATCAGCGATCCTTTTTCTTATTTTATAAAACTTAAAGAGCTCGACAAATGCATCGTGTGAAAAAAGCTTTAGTTGGCTGGCGTTCGTGCAACACATTGTGGGAAGACCTTAACCCCCTGGGCACTACCTGCCTATTTAACAATGCTTATGATTGGTTAATATCAAGATATACTCATTAGAATAACCAATTGAAATACTGCTTCTAAAATAGTTCACTCCAGTCTTTAACAGGGATACAATTATTCTAACAATGTCTTTCATTGGTGCAATAAATGATGTATCCATCTTTCTGACCAATCGGCCGGTAGTTCTCAGGGGGTTAACATCTTCTTTGATTAGAGCCGATGTATTATGAGAATCTCATGATCTAGAACCTTTCTGGAGGATATTTAAGTCTGTAGTACTTTGACTATTAAAATGTGTTTTATGCTAGGATTTTTCTGATGAAACACTCTTAAGTGATGATTTTCCCTTACTGCCAATATTTGATGTTTTTATAAATTACATTTGAAACGTATCTGCACGTACATCCATTATAAGCTTTGTGAGATTCTTGTTGTCATTTATACTTCTGAATATTGATTGTATATACTTTTACTTTTGTTATTTACATTGTATCTCATGGACGCATTCGCTGAGTTGGCGGATGCCACTTGTCCGAATAAATAAATAAATAAATAAATATTTAGAAATAATTTACACATTGTTTGAAAATAATAAAAATATAAAATCAGTAGACTAATTGTAATGTAATACAATACATGCAAAAAGTGTGAAATGTTTCCTACTGCTGATTTGAATGAGAAGAAATAAATAAATAAATAATTATTTTTAAATAATTTACACTATGTTTGAAAATAATAAAAAATATAAAATCAGTAGACTAATTGTAATGTAATACAATACATGCAAACAGTGTGACATGTTTCCTACTGCTGATTTGAATGAGAAGACTAGTTTTAGTCTACTCATAACCTAAGGACAGGGATTGTGAGCTTTTTAAAAGCACTGCCTGATTTTGGAAAAGTGCTTTTTGGAGCACTTTTTGAGGTAAAAAGTGTATTTTTTTCACAAAAAATATGCCATGCGTTAAAAACAAAACCAAAAGCGCAGCTATGTTGGGTGTTTCCATGTTTCTTTTTTCGTTGTCAAAAGCATCATTTTTCATTCAAAACTACATTCAAACTAAACTAAGTGTAGATGTTACATGTATTGGGATTTTATTACCTCTTTGTACTTAACCTTTGACCCATCATTATTACATCTGTATATTATTATATAATATTCTTGTTGTTTTTGTTTCACCTTGATGTTATTTATTTGCTGACCCACACTTGTTAAGGGTTTAGACCCCAAACGTCGTGTCACCTTTAACTTTGCACTGTGTTTCTTAATATTTTAATTTTCCATGTACTCATGATCATTTACTCTATAATACAGGGTGTATCATAAAAAATAGGACTTTGTTTCATGGCGGTTTTTACTTATTCAAAACCACTGGACCATGACAAATTCCCAGTCACTGCAGAGCTCAATTAATAATGATCACATTCTGAAAATCTGAGGTTAATCCAATGAAGAATAAGACCGCTAGCATAATTTGCGTAAACCCTGTCATTTACTTGTCTGTACAATGGGATTTATGTATACAAAACAGAAAATGTCATGGTTTACATTTTATACTTTGCATTCATAAATGTTGTAAATCATCTATCAATAACCATAGCAAAGATTAGTTTTGTAATTCTCTTAATTCTGGCACAAATCATTAATAGCTACATAATCCACACATTTGATGCATGAATATTTCTATGCAATGTTCAATGTTGCTCAGTGTTCTCATGAGAAAGCCTCAGCATGTACAAGAGTTGTGGTAGGAAAGCACTAATTATGTCAATAGTGTGCTTATAAATGCCAATCATTGGCAGAGAAGGACATCTAGAATTAGAAATTGGACCTCTAAGTAAACTTCAATTTCTGCCATGAGCATGATAATAATAAGAATAATTTAACATGATAAGAATAAGAATAATTTCCCTTTTAGCCTATTTAAAAATGTAATCTTCCACTGTGATGTTACTCTACCATTACTGAATTACCATTGTACATACTACAAAACGGGTTGACTTGCCTAGTTGGTCACAATTTCCGTAATTGATGATGGATTTTTCTCATCTTTTCAGGATTTTAACTTTATTAGTTGTACTTGATAATGAAATCAAATTTGTCATGGTTCAGTGGTTTTAATAAGGATTAATTCCATGCTGAAAGAGAGTCCTAATTTTTTTGATACACCCTGTATTAATATACTTTCCACCATGGGTTTGTGAGAAGAAAACCATCCTCCCTTCCAACTATGTTTCATACTTATTATGTTATTTTTGGTGAGACACCTACAAAAGATAAGTTGAGAATGGCTCATGCATATCTTTGTGAACTCATCTCTCTTTAACGCCCCAAACACACTCGCCGCTCCGCTACATTTATCTCTTCTTGAAAGACTAGCACCACCAAGAACTGTTACATGGCGCTAGATCTTTCGCCACTGCTGCACCGTCATGGAATGGGCTACCATTGGAGATTATACACTGTAGATGTCTGCAGTCTCAAGTCAGTGCTGAAAACATTTTTATTTAAACAATACTACAGCTAACCTTTAAATATCACCATTCTCACTTGCCATCTTTTATATGACTGTTATTCTTGTACTGTGCTGCTCATATTTTAATGCTATATGTTGAATTGCTTTGTTCATTATAGACATTTTTTATAACTTCATTAATTATCTTTTTATGTTTTTAATGTTGTCAAGCGCTCAGGGGCTTGTTTGCATTCGGCGCAATACAATTTTCTCATTATTAATATTATTTAACACTTTCCACGTGGCAGGCGTCTGTAGACGACATTCCAAAATGTCACAATTGTTTCAAAAATGTCGCAATTATTAAATTTTACTATCATATTTGGAATCACAATGAGAAATCTATTAAGATATGTGACCAGTCGCGTCAAAAAGAACATGTTGTCGGCAAACGCAGTTTTGAGATAGAGGCCAATATATTTGGTGAAATATAATGAAAATAATAGAAAAAAACATGCTTCTTCAAATCATATCTTGTGTTTACAAAGTCTGATTACCTTCAACATGGTATCATTTCAAAGCTTAAAATGTGCTCTTTCAAGTCATACCAATAACTCAGATTTGACCCGGGCCTCCAACATATCCATTTTGACGTGACGGGTCACATATGTACAATAATGCCTAGTATTGGATTAGTAATCCTTGAGATTAGACTTTCGAAAGTTGGGAAAGGTTTTTGGAAAATCTGTTTTGTATAAATGGTAAAACAACAGCCACATGGAAAATGTTAACACTTTCCACGCGGCTATTGGTTTGGTTTTACCAAATACAAAACAGATTTTTCCGAAACCTTTCCCAACTTTCAAGGTCTATCTCAAGGATTACTGAACCAATACTAAGTATGTTTGTACTTATTTTAATGCATTTCTCATGGTGATTCCAAATATGGTAATAATATTAACATTTTTGAAACATTTTGTGAAATTTTGGAACGTCGTCTGCAGACGCCTGCTGCGTGGAAAGTGTTAAGAATCCTGCACAGTACATACCATCACATTTAAGCCCTTGTCGTACCAGTCCAAACAGCATTTGTCCACAGAAGTCGCAGAACGCAGGAGCCTTGTACGAGTGCACAAACAGCGTGTGCGGTCGTATCTGTCTATCTTCCACCGTGGCAGCTCCTGTAGATATAGATCGGATAGGGGGTGTGATGGGTGGTGGGGGGAGAGAAAACAAAAACCTTAACATCTTTGAATAAATTCATCAGGTTAACCGTTTACGTACTAATGACGGGGAACTATGGATAAACTAAATAATTTCCTTTATGGACCCCAAGTTGTCTGCCTGAAAGAAAGAGATGTGTTCTACATTTCTGACTTGAAACAGAGAAATACCATTGCAGGTATAGAACCATGATGCTATCCCAAGTATACAAGTGTCAATTCATTTGGGTTATAATGTGAAAGACTGCCGTTTCAACGAAGCCTTTTCTGTCGGCAGCTTATTTTGATAATATTTACTTTTATTCAGTTTTTTGAACAACAAGTTTCACATTATCTATCAATTCATGCAACTTTAAATATTAACTTAAAGTTAAAATGCAATACCATCCACAATACCCAGTTTCGCCAGTAACCCAATTTGATTTCTATGTTATCTTTTAACAAATTATGTGTCAGTATAACATACATTAAAATGCCATGCAAAATGTATCAGTTAATTAAGTTTAAATAATGTATTTAGATAAGACATGCAAAGTCATGCATTTTAAAAGGGAGAACTTTACGACCTTTAAAACTTACAGCACCCATCCAAGATGGCCGCAAATCGATGGTGCAAAATTTGGCAGCCTTTACAATTAATGATTATAAATTTAAAGATTTACCTCAATTTTTGTAATCTGTATGTAATTAGTTATACTCAAACAAAATGGTAAAAACCCCATTCCACGAGAGTCCACGTAAAAGTTGCTCCTAGTGACACAATTTACATAATAGAACCAGGGGCCTTTTGAGGTTTAGTGGTGGTGAATATGCTCCATGTCCCTGCTTATTTCAAGGTCCCATGTAACAAAGCTGGAAAATGTGCTGTCATTACAATTGTACTTCAGATTAAAGGCATATTATGTGATCTTTTCCAGGGCGCGCCCTCTATCCATGATTTTTTTTTAGAAAGTAGATTTTCTTGCAGATTTACATTTCTGATCATAAATCATAAACATATTCCGAGTTACAGCACGATACGATTCCTAATTACTTCAAAATCATGGTTGTTAAAATAGATTGTCCGTGCGGACGGTTTATTTTCACTCTATTTTCACTCTAAAAACACGATTTTGAAGTAATTAGTATTAGCGCATAAATGATGTGTTGATCACTTGAAAACACTCTGACGTCACTGCTCAATTGTATACTGTAAACGAGCAAACAAAAATCAGGGGGGGGGGGTAAATTAGGGTCGGGCAGATCCTGCAAATACAACAATTTTATTATTTTGGCCTTAGATGAAGGATGAAGAAGGTCTGTCTCAGAAGCCCGCCCACATTGATATGTGAAATGAGCTACGGCGAGTAGGTCTATGCGCTGGAGGCTAATTTTTTTATTTGTTTTGTTTTGATTTTTTTTTAAAAAGTTTTAAAAAGTTCTCTGTAAGCTTGGATAAGCAACAAAACAAAAAAGCAAAACAAAAAAGCAAAACAAAAAAGCAAAAAAAAAGAAGAAAAATGGCATACCTCATAGCCTATTTTCTAAAAAAAAAATGTAAAAAATCGCACAGCACTTAGCTTTTTTGCACAATCGCACAGCACTTAGCTTTTTTGCACAATGTTTCTGAGACAGACTTTCTTCTTTGTTTGGCCTTAAGATGAAGGAAGTATAATGAGTTAAATGTTACATGCAAAGAGGATATAGGATGATTGATTTGAACTGCAAAAGTTCATACTTTAGAACTGGGTTTAGGAAGAGATAAGGCTAAATTAAAAAAAATCATTTGTCTCAAAGCTCCCGCGCGCGTTAGTTTATTGATGCGCATTTAGAAAAACAAAAATCTTATTATTTTTTTTTTTTCAAAAAAGAAAAGAAGAAAAAAATCCGAAAATGTCACAGATTTTTCAGATTTTCATTTATCACATCATTTTAAATACAAAAGGTCACCTTTACAAGGATTTCAATATTTTATATTAAAAAAAAAAAACTTAAAAAAAACCTCATTCCGCATTAGGTTTAAAAAACTGAAGAGCTTTGAGACTAAAGATTTTTTGGCATAATTCTGTTATACCCTCCACACCCTACATAAGTAGTATGCGTCGTTCTTAAAAATCGTGCACTGTGAATACACCTGTGAAGGGTATAACAGAATTACTCCGATTTTTTTTAATTCAGCCTAAGGCCACGAACATGAACACCCTGTACTACGGGCAAACGGATCCCTGATCAGGTAGGGTCAGTCGGTCACACAGGTTTTTTTCCCAAAAAACATTTTGTGAATTCTTGGTGAATTGTCAACAATTTTTGAAAATGTTGATGCAGGATCCGTAACGGGATGAGACTCGAGCAGCTCCCTCAATCCTCAGTATATATCACATTGTGTAATCTTCATTGCAGGATCCACATGATAACACTTTTGTACCACAGCTCACGCTTTAATAGCAGTCGGACTCCCGCTGTAGCAGCCGTTATTATTTTACTTTATTGTGTTATTATAAATTTGTCCTGTGTATCCCTACGCTAGCTTTACAACCACCCCCCCCCCCCCCCCCCCCCTCCTGGATGGGTTAGGGTTATTGCGCCACTTTTTCATATCTCTATAACCCTTACCATGCTACATGAAAATCCAACGGGAGCACCACACCAGTACGGCCAGGGCTAATTCCAACGGAAGCGGACCCCCCATTCCCCAGTACGGCCAGGCAGGGCTCAATCCCCGGTGGCAGCACACACCATTTTTTGTGTCATTATTTGTCCCGTATCTTTCCCTCTGTTAGCTTTATTGCTACCATGGGTTAGGGTTATTATGGGGTTAAATGGTTAGTAGTACTGCAAGCATGCAAAATTCCATGGAAGCGTCTGAACCAAAGCCATACACTATACTCCATTCACCTCTACCTGAGAACTAAGTTGACATCAGTGCATAGTTCAGTGAACGAAAAACCGCATTTACTCTGCAAGTGCTGTGATTTGTCTCACGCCGAGAGAGTACATACGCCACCACTTTATAACCATGTGTCTGATAATCAGCTGTGATCACTGGAATATGCTCTGATGTCACTGCACAGAGGTAGATGAACGCAGTATAGTAAAGACATCTCCGTGTTTGTATGATCAGGAAATAAAGGCAGGAAACCAATACACCAATATAATCAAGTATACCCCATACCCACACAGTGTTTTCTATTCTACATGTACATGTAAACAAGCCTTTTTGTTAACCCAGCACCCAGGAGTTTTTAACCCACTGGTTGCCAAGTTTTGGCTCCTTGCGTTTTCCAAACTTTTCACAGTAAAGTATAGGACCAGGAGCCATTTTTGTCAAAGTAGTAAAAAGTAGCCTCTGGTCAAGAGACTTGCATGTAAAGGCCAGGGTTGTCCATTCTTCCAGAAAACTCCCCCAGAACTATATGTTCATGGGACTCCCCTGCCGAAGCCTGCTTACCGTGGTTCGATGTTGATCTGACTAATTTGCATCTTCTCCTATGAGGGCATTCGAATTCCAAACCTGAAGTATTTTCAATATTTCAGAGACTAGAAACACGAGTCTCCCGACGTGATGTCATCCCCATGTCACGCGCCAGCCCGTCACCCTATTTCGCTTGGACACCTTGTAAAGACGTGTTTCTTGCGATGATCTGTCTGGATAATACTATATTCCTCTGAGTTGAGAATTTTCGCACATGGCATGGATAATTCGTGTGGGTGGCTTTAATGGATTTTCTACGCTAAAATTGGACCGTTTTGGATTCTTTTCGGACCTTTATTATAAGTACCAAAATTCAACCAATATACTTCAGGTTTGGAATGCCCGCATCTCCGGAGAAGATGCAAATTAGTCAGATCAACATCGAACCATTTGGCAAGCAGGTCGGCAGGGGAGTCCTAATTTATTCCTGAGCAGCGCTACCGTCATCTGACCAAATCCTTCCCCAAATTCTAGTATAGCCCATTGTATTCACACAGTGTTTTCTATTCTAATATACATGTAAAGGCCAGGGGTGTATTCTTCCAGAAAACCTAAATTATTCTCCAGTTGCGCTTCCATCCTTCCCCGAATTCAAGTATAGCCCATTTTATTCATACAATGTTTTCTATTCTATGTACATGCAAAGGCCAGCAACCAGTTACCAGAGGGTGAAAAATGGGACCCTATTTGGCAGAATGCAACAGAAAAAGGATAGTTAATTGATTTGTACCTATATATGATAAGGTCTATTCCAATGACATGTTGAGCTATCCAGTCAATTCTTATGCCTTTAGCTCAAACCCTACCACCCAGACATAATCCCCCATTGAAACCCAACACAAACACTGCCCTCTCTCGCTTCCATCCATCCAGTCAGTCTGTCAGTAGAGTTATCATGAGCCATGCAAAGTGGTTGCAGAATTCAGCCGCCATGCAACACCGTAAACCTACACGACAGACTCACCCTGCTTTCTCGGTTTATACAAACCTGATAGTATAGCCTCGATGAGTGTGCCATCTGAGATGTCATTGGTGGAGCAGATTGCTTGCAGAGTGTAGCCTTCCGTAGAAGCGTAGTGTCTGAACAGCAGGATCTTGTCGCTGACACCATAAAAGTCATGTTCGGGAAACTGCAACGAGAATCGTAACATTTAAGAAATTGTGCAAAATGTTAAAAGAGAGTCAAACTATGTTACAAAAATCTATAGAATGAATTTATAACTGACACCGTAAAAGTTATGTTCAGGAAACTGTAACAAGAATCGTAACATTTGAGAAATGATGTAAATTTTAGAGAGATAGTCACACTAAGGTACAAAAATCTACAGTTCTAATGGATTTATAACTTTCTTGACAAGTTCATGGCTCAGGAGGATACATTATGTGAGCATAATTTCAGGTTAGGGTATGACATTCCAGGTTGGCTACGGTTTGATCTTGTCACTGACACCATAAAAGTCATGCTTTCATGATATGATTATAGAGGGCGCTATCAAACATTTAATATCCCGTAACTGATCTACTAACTTTAATAGACCAGCTGTGTTACGAAAATTGGTATTCGTTGCAGACTGATTACAGAGCCAATAGGCTGTCTATCCAACATACAATAAATAACATTGAGGGTTTAGTGCAACAAGGGTCTATTAAAACAGGCATTTAAAAGACGCATATCAAACCGCATGGAAACTCAATGCGCCGCACAAAGATAAAATCAATCAATTACAAATTTAAATTTAAGAAAACAGTCTATCTGCAATAGCTGCCAGATGTTATCATGTGTGGTAGTCTATAGCTGACCCTTTGATATAAACTTAAAGTAACACAGGGCAGCTATAGCAGATAGGACATTTAATGATATATCGAGGGTTGGTGCAACAAGGGTCCATCTGCAATAGCTGCCAGATGTTATCATGTGTGGTAGTCTATAGCTGACCCTTTGATATAAACTTAAAGTAACACAGGGCAGCTATAGCAGATAGGACATTTAATGATATATCGAGGGTTGGTGCAACAAGGGTCCATCTGCAATAGCTGCCAGATGTTATCATGTGTGGTAGTCTATAGCAGACCCTTTGATATAAACTAAAAGTAACACAGGGCAGCTATAGCAGATAGGATATTTTTTCACTTACATCTCAGTTATGTTGAAAAGGCAATATCACTAGAAGCCTATCGCGTCTCAACAATTTCAAATGCGTCTCAACTTAGACGCCTTTTGAAATTGTTGAGATGCGAAGTTACGACACATTTGAAATTGTTGAGACGCGATAGGCTTCTAGTGTATCTACAATAGCTGCCACATGTTATATGTTTAGAGTGCTTAAAGATATGCCCTTGTGAAAACACAAACTAACAATATGGCAGCCATTGCAGATAGGACTTTGTTGCACTAAACCCTCGACATGGCACATGCAACAAGTACCTGTGCAGTTAATTAGCAATTCTAGGAAATTATGTGGCTGGATGAGCCATTCAACTGTAGCATGAATCCCTTTGTACACATTAGAGGGGAACTAACTCATTTTGCCCAACTGTAACGAAACTTAATATTTGTTTACTTATTTCTCGATCACTTCTGGGGCCATGGGGTGACACCTAGTACATGTACGTACATACATACTCAAAGTGGTGAAAAACAGGTTTAAAGAATAGATTGCACTGTTTTAACCCTAACCAGTACGAGACGGGACAAGATGAACCAATCAATCGCTGCTCCCCAACCAGGAATCGATCCAGGGACCCTCCATACACAATCGCACGTCTGGCGGCATAGGCAAGCCACTACTATCAGCTTTACGTTCACGCATGATTATACCACGCTCACTATATAGGCTCGGTTGATTGGATCAAAAACTGTCCATGCATGCCATGGCCTATGCCGTGGTATTTTGTAGGCCACGTAGGGTCATTAAAGTGATTGAGATAGCTGTCAGAAATCATGTTTTATCGGTGCAATTTTGAAAAGTTAACTTTAGTCTTTACCAATGGAAAAAGTAAAGATTCCCACATTCAATATATTTGACCCCTCTGCATCTAATTACACCCATATCTCAAAATAAAATGTCCCGACATCTTGATTTCTTTAAGATTATCAAATTCATTTTACAAAAAGTGACCACTTCACATCATTAAACACAAACTAAGAGTTGTGTGTTTCATTGTATCAACAAAATTTAAAATCCCACAACTGCCACCAATTGTTAAACAAATTCACATTGGACAACTAGAAACTTTCGCTTTAAATTCCAACATTGGTAATGTATGCATTGTGAAGGAGGCAGTGGCGGCATCAACCTCATAATTTTTTTGGGGGAAAAAGGGGGGCAAGAATTTTTTAAGGGGGACATGAAAAAAGAATCGCGCGCACATCTGTTGTGCCATTTCACGCTAAAATTGTCACATTTGGTCTAATACTAATTAATTGTGTATGAAAATGCGAGCTTGCACACAAAATGTAGCTGTTTTATGCTAAAATTGTCAACATTTGGTACATAATTTAACCTTATATCGTAAGTAAATGTGCACGGAGCGCAAATGTTTTAACCTTTTTATGCTAAATGTGTCCATTTTTTTCTAATTTTAACTATATTGAATTTATTTTGGGGGCAAAGTGGGGGATACATGCCCCCCTTGCCCCCCTGTAGTGCTGCCACTGGAAGGAGGGGGTGGGGTGGCTTTCCAGATACTTGTTGGTGGGACGTACCATCACTAAAAATAAAATTGCCTCTAAAATAAATGTGCACATTTTTTTTAGTTGACCCATAATGTTTACCTGAGATCAGATCCATTATTGTTCTGCTACATGTACCGTACTGATGTGTGTATAGTCCCATACTCGATTTAATAAGTCCCACCCCCTAATTAAGCATATATCTCAGACTACGATGGGCACCTGTCTTAAGTCCCAGGGGTAAAAGTAGTGTACAAGCCTTAGAAAAATAACTTTCAGTAAGTCAGCCGGACACAAACATCATTGAACTTGATTAAAAGTAAGCATGAGTTATCCCGTGCAATTTCTCTTACGTGACACGGATCATTCTATACTTGCGTGGTACCCGTATCCATTCCACAGTACGTGAATTCCTTCAAACACACTGGGTCTGCGAGTAGAAATCATCCCCGCCGCAATAACCTACAGAGTGCTTAAAACCGAGTGTAGCATTCGATTTAACTGGCGTAGGATCTCGAAATGCGACAAACTTTTGAAGATTTGCAATGCTATTGCACAAATATGTAGCAAAAACTAACGCAAAAAGATTCCCTACTTGATATTTGATCACATATATTTTGGGGTAAAAAGGGGTGGGACTATGCACGCGTCAGTACGGTACCTCATTTTTGATAGATTTCACACCCACAAAGGGTAAATTTAAGAAAATCACTCCCATTGATTTAAACAATATTTATACTGGAAAACAGTTTGAAAAATATTCTAAATGGCCAAATCTTAAGAAATTTGACCCATTAATTTAACGAAAAATAAGTATGAAACAGGGAGACCCAATTTGCAGCACATCCATGTAACCTCATATTTGAATGATTTACTTTTGTATAATGTTAATTATTACAATTTACGCAGGAGTAAGTATGTATATTTATCAACCGTCTTAAACGAATGAGTCAGTTGCAATTATCCATTATCCAAAATATTCAATTTTTGTAATTTTGTTTTATTATGCTGTATTAGATTAGATTCAGAAATATGTTTTTAAATATGTTATTTATGGTGTATTATGTAACATGTTGTATCGACTTTTCACGGCCTCAGTGAAAAACAGCTATTTCATGTTGACCTGTGTATCGTGAATAAATAAAGATTATGTATGTATGTACCCCTCCCCCGGGTGTTGTTAGCAGGAAATTGAGCCTATTTAGCTAGCTGGTATCCCCAGGTCCACTACAGGATGTTCCAATAATAATATGTCATTTTACATTACTCAATAACAAAAACACAACGGTAACTAAATAAAACATGCAATATAATGATTGGCAAATGGTAACCTTGCCATCTTTGGCACATTATGTCTGAACACTAGTGGCATTCAGGGTCTAACATTGTCTGGAAAAATACTAATTTAAGCTTTTGTTCTGTCTGAAGGTGTCCTTTTTTATTGTGACTCCATCCGTGTTAGGCCTACGTAGTAAATATATACATGTACATACATGTACATTTAGTTCTTTCTAGTTAGTAACTAAACGAGTACTGCGAGGGAATTGCAGTATATAAGGGATAGGGAATTAACGGAATTTGCGCTTTTAAAGGTGTATGTTACGATCAATTTAGATTTTTTTTTAACATCAACATATTTTGATTTCATGAGGAAACCCATATTTTTCTCATTATTTCTGTAAAATCTTAGGCGTAAGATTGTTACATTCGAACGTTCTAGGCCAAAATGCAGTGAATTACCGCCTAAGGTGGTTTACCACATGCGTTATCAAAATAAACACAAATGCGTGGCTATGTTGCGCTTTTCCATGTTTACACATTTCTTATTTAATTGTCAAAACTGTAATTTTTCATTCAAAACTAAATTCGAACTAAACAAGGTCTAGAATAAACACTTTGACAGTTATGCATATACAAACGATCTTTACAGATCAGTGACCGCACTACTGTGCATTAGACTTAATATTGTAGTCTGTAGTAGACAAGGGGCAGTCTCTACATTATTTCCATTGGTCAAGGGGCAGTCCTTTGGAGGTTCTTTTAGAACCAAATTTATATAGTAAGTAGGCCAGTGGCAACCTACGTGTAGAGCTCTTTTCAGAGCCACCATCTCTGTTCAGTGGAAGCGGCAATCCATCTAAACGGCTCTTTTCAGAGCCATCAATTCTTTCACAAGTAGGAAAGGGCACCTACTCTCAAATCATCGGGCAAGGGGCAGCCCAAATGATGATAACAAGAGAAGTGGCAATCTCTATGTTTTGTTTAATATTATAATAATTTGGTCCTGAAGAAGTCAGAGCTAATCCTGACGAAAGCTTGACAGATTAAAACTTGTCCAACGGCGGACCCGTGAAACTTTTAAAAGTTATGCGTTTGTTTCCATATCCCACACTATATTTTCAAGCTTTTTTACACCATGACTATCTTCTTGATACTTGTCTTTCAATGGTACATTGCACTTTTCAATAAAGACATAAGACTTGCACACAGAAGCTATTTTTAAAAATCACAAATTTCAATATCGACTTTACAAGATGCAACATCAGACAATAGCATCGGACAATATTACCCTTTGTAAGAATCAGAATAGATTTTCCGAAATGGTGACCTTTTCAAGTTTTGACTTAATTTAAATCCATGGTTTTTTCCATACATGTAGTTTGATATGAAGGAAAAAAAGATAACTTCCATTTATTGAGGAGCATCTATAAACCGAACTCCTGTGGTGTTTCAGTTGAGGTAGAGCAAAGAACAGGGAGAGGGGGCAAAAAAGGGAGGCAAATGAAATTTGGTCTACAGGCATCCCCTGGGGATCCAACCCTGGTCGTCATCCTAGCAGGCGAGCGAGTCAACAATCACACCACAGGCGCTGGGCTGCCCAGGCTAAATTTGTGCTGACCAAATATGTGACCAGTCAAAATTGCTATTTGTGAGATTGTGTTTTCACAAGGGCACAATTTAGAGCACCTTTATTATATAACATGTGGCAGCTATTGTAGATATTGCCTTTTCACATAACAGATGTATGTGCAAAAATGTCCTATCTGCTATAGCTGCTCTGTGTTACTTTTGGCTTATCAAGGGGTCTGATATGGACTACCACAGGTGATAACATCTGGCAGCTATTGCAGATGGACCCTTGTTGCACTAAACCCTCGATGTTGTCGGCAGACACAGGTTTGAGATACATTTTGTAGGAGCCAATATATTTGATGAAATATACAGAAAATAAGAGAATAAAATATGCTTCTTCAATTCATATCTTGTGATTACCAAGTCCGATTACATAAAACAATGGAATCATTTCAAAGCTTTAAATGTGCTCTTTCACGTCATTAAGGTAAGGCTGTGACTTATACCCGGGAACCCGAGTACCCGCCCGCTATTCCGGGTACCCGGGTACCAAATTGGGTACCCGAATACCCGAAATGTTTTTACAAATTTTATTTTTTACATTTTTTTAATTTTTAGTACAAGTGTGTCCACAAATGACCTCTATTGACCCCATCATGTGTCATTTTTTTTGGGGGGGGGGGGGAATGTGTACTTATAAAAATAAAATTGTAAAAAAAAAAAAAAAATATTTTTTTTAAATAGTTTCTATTTTCGGGTACCCGCCCGAAAAACGGGTCGGGTACCCGGGTACGAAACTACCCGTGCATTCAAAGCCTTACACGTCATAGATACCAATAACTCAGAATTGTCACATATTATACCTGGGTATTACTGGCAGCATGGGATGGACCTCATGTGCTGCTGGTCTGCCTGGTCATATGATTTTGTGACGTACATGTAGGAGGGTGACCCAAGTTAGGGACTATGATCCCATGGCCTTTTTTCCCTGCCAACAACCTGCTGATCTATCATCTCCAGGTAGTGTTAGGCCACCCTCACATGATGTTGTTACATTAGTGACATTAGTCATAACCATGACTGTAAACGCAACAGCTTTGGTCTCTATGATTACTTTCATGTAACATGGATTTATCGTCGCTGTTCGATCAAATGGCCCTTGAACATGTTTAGAGTCAGCAGACTGCCCAAATTTTATACATACAATGTAGGAAGTATTAGTTTATACAGGCTGAAGGGACAAATATGAGATTTAAAAAAAACAGTGACGTTATGGTTGTATGTCTTGCTACATTACCCAGACATTAGCAGACAAGTTAGGCACTAAGCTTATTTTTATTTTGTCAAAATGGGTTATTTTCAGGAACCAGGATTGGAGAAGGTGATTTCTGTTCCCGGTATTCAAAATGTTTTGGTGGGACTCGTTGCCTAGACTTCATCCCCCAGTCTTCAATATTACTGTACGGCTGCTGAACCTGTACAAATATCATCAGAGCCTGCAAGTGAAGTAAGAGGGCGACTGAGAGATACAGTCTACTCGTTCCCTCCCATCCAATTGCACAATGCGTCTAGACTGGGTCCCGCATCCCTCTATGGTCTTTAAAAATGGACCTCGCAGGGCCGTGTGTAAAATAGGGAAAACAAAAGGATCCTGTCTAGTAGGCGTCTAGAGTGATTTTACTAATACATTTGTTATTTAACCATGAGTTCAATTCAGAACCCAAATAAGATTATCAGATAAGAAAAATATATGCTAGGTCTGGAAAAATGTTAAGTACAAAACATTCAACATGGCTGCTAATTCTATTATGTACAGTATACATATGTATACGGTGTGCCATATATTCGTGCACCCCTTTCGGCCGAACGCATCAGACTGTAAAAAATTCTAGCATAGCGCCATCTCTTGAATACTCCGCCTGGCTGTTGCGTATTGCTATTACTTCACGGGAATAATCAATAGACGGCGCTATCATGTCACCGCTAGCAGCATAGCCTGGGGATACGCAATATCACCTATACATAAAACCATGCACCTCAGGCAGTGACAAAAATGGCGCGTACAAAGAACATGCTGGTAACTCTCCAGACATGAAGCCAGTGGAGAAATTGTGGGCAATTTTGAAAGAGAAAGTCTTTGCAACACCCTACTGCACTACACTACCCCAGCTGATAGCTAGAGTCAAACGTGTTTGGCAGGAACTAGACCAGAACAAGGATCTTCTTGCTTCATTGGTGGACAAGAATTGGACATTGGTGGACAAGAATTGGACAGAACGAGTGTCGGAGGTGATCGAGCACCATGGGGACAATAACTTTAAATAAATAAGCAGGATAAGGTTGTTAAAGACTCTACTAACTCTAAAGACCTCAAGGAGTAAACTAATACTCTAAAAAATGTAACTTTAATTTTAAATCATTATATGTGACCTTTTTTGGGGGGGAGGGGGGGGTGCACGAATATATGGCACACCGTATAGGAGTTAGGACTTCAAATTACATTTACATGGGCTGATTTTGTTATGGAGTTGTGTCGGTTAAAAAACAAATGTTTCACTCATTTAATTTATATGACAAGTGGAATATGACTGGTGGAATATATTAACATCAATTCTGACGTGCTGATCATGTCATCAAGACCATGTCTCAATATTGTTGTGCGCTTTAGTAGGGACCTTCAATCACAAGGCTGCAAATTGAACCTTTACATGACAGATATTTCTATTTGGTCTCAATTACTTTTTGGTGGCAGTTGTGGGATTGCAATGACAAAAAAAGTGCATTTGAATTTGAAATGTTTTTCTCCGTCTGTAAAATGAAGCCCACATTAAATTAGTAGCAACAGGTGTGTCAAACTATAGTTAATTAAGCTCAGAAAGGTTGGGGGACCTGATAATCATAACCTTCATGTATGCTGACAGGTCTCAGACCCAAGTCTGTCTGTCAATCAAGGCCAAGGGGATAGGCAATTACACCAGCCTTTGTAGATGTTGAACAACACACAGATCAAGTTGGAGTAAAATTATTCCTGGTCACGATCAAAAATTGCATGGACCCCTTAAATTCCATGATTTATGGAAATGGACAAGAAACACTGAACTGATTGCATCAGAAACCCAGGCCTTGACATTTTTGGGACCCCTTAAATTTGGTGTTTGCAGTCCTTATTATGGGTCCAGAAATAATCATAGGACCCCTGACATTTTTGAGTCAGCGCTACCCTGGTAATGATATGCCTGATGACACTTGATAGGCATAGGACAGGGTCATTTCAGACAGGACATGAGTGCTTACCCGGCCGGCCGTGTTGATGAGAATAAATGTAAAAACAACAAAAGTAACATTTTGAACAATTATTGGTCCAGACAGTCCGAGGGAAGGGGGAGATGGATGGAGGAGATCAATCAATGAGAATTAATGACAAATGTTATAATTTCTTATTTATGAACTGACGTATCATTTGTGTATGTACATGGTGGATCACTGGATGCTTAAAAAAATCTCACCCTTTTTTTGACGACATGACATACAATATCCTTGAGTGTAGCCAACGTGAACTCGTTGCCTTCGTGGATGGAGATCGCCTCGCGAACGAAACCAATTTGTACAGAAAATGATAGAACAACTCGTAAATTACTCGACGATTCCGTAGATGACAACCTCATCACCTGATTGTGTTCCGAGATTTGACGAGTAGTCGTATTGTGTTGTTGTTGATTTGGTGAGTTCGCCATGACCGCCGTACTTCCCAAATCATCAGCCATGTTTTACCTCCGTTTATAAACCTTATCTATGAACGCTTCGTCTCAGAGATAATCTCAGTGTAGTAAGCAACTTATTGGCATTCGAGGGAGAGGAAAACGGTATGCAAAACAACACAGTGGAATGCTAAACACGGTCCCATTTCGGAGTGACTTTCGATTGTGGCCATTTCAGAAAATAAACATGGCGGAGGGTAGACGCTGTAACAGAGTTGAGGTGGTCGATCCCCACGCATCGAGTCTGACACTATGCGACACGCCTACTCATCGTGTGCATTTACGTGTAATTTTCTCAGCAGCCCGATGCGCAGCGGTAGCGAAACTGATAAGTGAATGTAGGAAAGGTTTTAAAATGCAGTGACGGGGAAGCAAGATGAACATAAATTATCAAAACAAAATAAATGTATTAACAAAAATACGGGCAAAAATAGAAGAAATAATACTGATGATATAATTGAATGAAATAAAATGGAAAATAAAAACGAATTCGAATTTTTCTGAATTTTTCTGAATCCCACCACTGCCATCAAATGTAAAATGTGCTACAGGGTGAGTAAAAAAACCCTGCAATAGTGCAAAGAATTTTTTGTTTTCAAACCCAAGTCGAAGTTATAAACGTTTTAAACGTTACAAGAATGCAGCGGCAGATCCAGCCCCCCCCCCCCCCCCCCCCTTTAAAAGAAAAAAAGGAAAAGAAAGAGATATATGATATCTTGGAGGTAACTTAGTATGACTATCGATATCGATATGCCTTTTTAAACCTAAAGTTTTTTTCAACAGCATTTTTAAATCAAGAATATATATATTTCAGTATGCACAACTTCTTCCTGGCATAGGCCTAGGCTATATAAAAAGCCAATTGATTGGAGCCAACAGCCAAGTGATTGCTTTTCAAATAAAATATCAAGTACACAAATCATCGCACTAAATGGGTTCGAAAATCCAATTCTGACCGGGGGCACATCACCCCACAGACTCCCCCTGTACTGTCCGCGCGCGCTTTTAAACCATCTAGTTAAATTAAGAAAATATCAGTATAATTATGCTCAACTTCTTTCTTGCATTGATAAATAAAAATTCCATTGAAATGGAATCGGGGCGATCCAAGAGAAACAAGCATGTTTTGTAACCATTTTCTGTTGCATACCAAACAAAATACCATGGAAATGGTGTATGTATTTTCCATAATCCAAACCAAAAAACAAATCAAAACACCGCAGTCTAAAAACAGTTCAAGGAACCAATAAAGTTGATTGTGTGCATGGAAGGGGGGGGGGGGGGGGGGGGTACCGTCTGAAGAACAATCTAGGTCTATATGACAGCCACAACTTCAGATTTATTAGACAACCCCACACCAATTGGGAGATTTCTCCTTAGTCAAACAAGATAAGCTATGTCTCTCTGTTGGGAGTCTAATAACATCTCTCTGATTGAATCATCAAGGCTAAACAAATATAGCTTTGACTCCGACAGACTGCAGGACTGTTGAAATAAACTGCATAGGTACATGTAATTTACAAAGACTACAAACATGGCGGCCACCACTTATGTCTAGAAAGACCAAAACGTGTAAGTTTTTGCAATAACATGCTATAAGGGTGGCTTCGCCCCCCCCCCCCCCCCGCCCCCCCCCCCCCCCCGCCCCCCCCCCCCCCCCCCCCCAAAAAAAGTATACACCATCAAATCGCACCAAATGAGTTTGAAAATTGAATAAAAATCCACTTGCGAGGGGGGATAACCCCCTCCCTGTCCGTGCTAGCCCGGAGCACGGTCAGACTTTTGAAAATATCCAAATAATCCCCCCTAAACAATTCCTGGATCCGTCCCTGCGAGACCTATTTGGGTTTTTTGTGTGAAAAAAATAAAGTCGATCGCAATTATCGTTTATCTTTGATGACACTTTTTATTGCACACCCCAATTTACGTGTAGTGTCCGCACGAGCACAGTGATTTTCAATTGAAATTGCACACATTTGCATTTTCAATTGAAATTGCACACATTTGCATTTTCAATTGAAATTGCACACATTTGCATTTTATTCATTTGCATTTTCATACAAAAAATTCGTGTTTTTTAAATTCAAATTTAGAACATTATAAACAATTCATATCATGGGCAAGGTAAATTCCTAACAAGAAAGGATAGATTAAATTCCAATTACATGATAACATCACACATTTACTCTCAAGTTTCAAAATTTGAATGAGAGACGCGTTTTGCGATCTAATGCATGATGTTGCGGTATCTCGTGGACAAACCTTTGAAATGGGTGCACGGGTAAGGTTCACCAACGCAAACGGAAAATGATATTGACGTTATTTATTCACACAAATTAGGGAGTCTTCAGATGATACTTTGGTGGGGGTGGGCAAAATGAGGTGGGGGGAGTTTGAAGTTGCCAAAAGGGGGCGGGGCAAAACCAATGGGGAACTCAAGGGAGGGGTCAAAAAGTTTGGCCAAATGGTTAGTATGAACGAAATGTCTGCGCGCTTCACTTAAATGTTTCATTATTCAAGCTTAGCAAGATGGCTTCGGTAGGCCTAACTGTTTTCTTGCGCACATTATTTTTACAGTTTTTCAACATTATAATGCGTCTCACCCTATTGTTGCTTCCGCCGTCGCTGTTAAGTATGGGAAAAAGAAGACAATGAATGAAAAAAAAAGCATCGGGTGGAAATATCATCATTTACTTTTTTGCTCATGATCTCAGGAACAGTTTGATATACATAATCTGAACATGTTTGCAATTTGACCCCTGTAGTACTTTAAGAGGGGTCTAGCGCCTAGCGCCTATACCCAGCTGAGCTGAGGGGGTAATTCTGACCACAAAAACAAACAAAAAAGTGTCTTAAATGACCTAAGTAATTTAGGGGGTCAAACCTTCTGTATTTGAAATCATGTGACAAGCGCTGGACCTATAATACTAAATACTAATACTGACCCCCCCCCCCCCCCCCCCCCGCTGCGACCCCCCCCCCCCCCCCCCAAAAAAAAAATGAAAGAAAAAATCCTGATTCATTGAAACTGAAACTGCTTGGTTATAATGATGCGAGCGTACACAGAAAAAAATTACTGAGTCAAATGACTCATTTTGGTGAGTCTTTCATTTGTCCATGTAGTGAGACACTTTGAAGTTAAACTGAGTCATTTGACTCATCCATAATGAGTCAATTGACCTACAAATGCATTTAGTGAGTCTTCTGACTCACCAAAAATGAGTCAATTGACTCACTAGTGACTCAACAGACTCGGTAATGGGTCACCTGACTCAATACTAATGAGTCAATTGAGCCTCCTGACTCACTTGTAACATGTCAATTGACTCAATAATGAATCAAATTGGGTCATTTGACACATTTAAATGAGTCACTTGACTCACAGATAATATTAACTGAGTCGAATGACTCAGTTTGATGAGTCTTTTGTTTGTCCGTGTACTGAGACACTTGCACTTGGACGTTTTACTGAGTCAATTGACTCAGGTTGGATGAGTCAACTGACTCAGACTGGAATTTTTAGTTGAGCCTCAGAATAGCATTGTTTTGTGACAATTAAAGACTATAACAAACATGGGCGGTGATCTCCGAAAAGTGTTAGTTTCTGTAGACACTGTATGTTGCCCATTATTAAGCAGGCACTAAGTCCAACAAATAATGAAGTTAAATACATCCATAAGCTTACTGCAGTGTAACGACGAAGGTCCGACACTGTAAGCTTACTGAAGGTAAAAACACCGCCAAATGCAAAAAAATTACTGTTCTATCAGCTCCAGAAATCCCACATATTACTTATGAGTCTATGCAGTGTTTAATTACAAAGAAGTCCAAAAGAAATGACACAATTTGTGTCTTCAAACACTAACATCATGAACATACGCTATATAGTCACCAGTCCATGTGCAAAACAAAATGGCAGAGCTAATAAATAAAAACAGCCTCGCTTTCATTTCGTATTTGACTCATTATTTTTATGAATGAGTCAAAAGTCGATCTTGACTCATCTTTTCCTGACAAGTGAGTCAATCTGGCAATACTGTACTGAGTCACCTGAAATTTGACTCATTAACAGATTATGCGTGAGTCAACTATGATACACTTAGTGCAATAAGTGAGTCAATGTGTATGTGACTCACTTAAAATGAGTCAATTGACTCAGCAAATGAGTCAACTTATTGATGACTCATTCAAAAATTGTCGAAGTGAGTCAAATGACTCGGTATTTTTTTTCTGTGTAGCGGGGAAATTTGGAATATTTGAACGTTTCTTTTGAGTTTTTAAGCCTTTTTTAGATCGAAATATCAAAATGGTTCCCCAAAAGCTATTTATGACCCCTTCATGACCCCCTGGAAAACCCCAAACGACCCCCATGGGAGTCACGACCCCCAGGTTGAGAACCGGATGCACGTAGATGCAAGCAATATGATCGACAAGCAATATGACATCAGAACAAAGTGGCAAATGTAGAAGTTATTGTATTAAAGGTAGATGTTCCGATTTTCAACTTGAAGTTTTCTATTCTACATGAAAGGTCATCCTTAAAAAAGTCGTGTTCCAAAGTTTGAGTTGCATAGCTCTAATGGTTCTTATTTTAGACGCACAAGATGCTGTGAACTGTACCCATTGAATAGTACACAAACTATATCGGTGGTTACCACCATTCGCGGTAATTCGACGTTATTTCATCGATTTCTCCGTAATTATACCGATTTGGGCCGTCAAATTTCAGTATGATGATGAGAAAAATATGAGCTTTCATATGATATGAAAATCTCCGTATGTTTGAAATAATTCTGTGTTACGAAAATGTGATCGGGTCATCTACCTTTAAAAGGTCTAATGGTCGATAAGGAGCGAGTTTAGATGAAGCATTTGTTCTCATGGAATATTTTAAAATCTGGTTCTGAAGCAATGCCAAGATGCGTTATAGGGTGAGTCAAGATATTTAGGTCCCGATTCACCGATTGTTAAAACCAGTGCATATTCCAAAATGAATAGGCTACATTAAAATGCACGCGGCTAATTAACCAGTTTTACCATTAGATAACCGAATTCGTAAACCTGTCTAAATGTTCAAAGTCTATCGCAAGTATTTCTGAATAGGCATGTTTGTACTTATTTGAATTCATGGTGATTCTGAACTTTTTGTGAAATTTGGAAAGTGTCGTCTACAGACGCCTGCTGCGTGTAAAGTGTTAATGACATGCACAGCAAGGACATTACTGTTAGCTATTATAATAGGCCTAAACTAAACTTTATTTAATTCAAAACTTGTTATTCCAAACGGGAGATCTGTGCTTTTTGTACAAAATTCTGTGAAATTCAATCTGTTCCACGAGGCCATTAAGGAAGTAAAAGCTTTTAAGGCGCAAGTTGAACATGATGAAAGAAGAGCATAATTGAATCCATTTCTATCCTGTATAAAAAGCATGGTATATCGGGATTACACTCTAAGAAAAAAGGCTTCTAAGTCTGAGAACCTAAAAGGTCCTTGAACTTGTCCTGTATACAGAACCCTTTTAAGGTTCTTAATGAGAACATCTAAAAGGGTTCTATAGAACCTAAAGAAGTTCTTCAGTTTGTCCTGTATGCAGAACCTTTGAGGTTCTATCAGAACCTTTCTGATAAGGTTATTTCAAGAACCCTCTGAAAGGGTTCTAAAAAGAACCTCAAAAGTTTCTTCAGTTTTGTCCTGTATGCAGAATCTTTGAGGTTCTATCACCTTTCCGATAAGGTTCTATCAAGAACCCTCTGAAAGGGTTCTTGAAAGAACCTATTGAAAAGGTTCTTCAGTTTGGCATGCCGAACCCATTAAGGTTCTATTAAATGGTGAAAAAACTGACCGTGAATCTGACTAGATTTACAAAATACAGAATCAATAGTGTTAAATTAATAAAAATCAGCAAGTCAAAGTCTTAAGTCATTGATTATACTTCATATCCATTCATGCCCATATTACCGGGTGGTTCAAAAAAAAGTTGACCCAAGTTCAAGGATTTTTTAAAACCATATTTGAAGTTTCAGAGAATATGTGTTTAATCAGTCTTGATCAGCAGTAAGTTTTGAAATTATCCTGAAAAAATGACACATTTAGCTTGTTTGGTTCTTTAGATATGGTTCATTACAGGAAGTATGCACAAAACTGCCTTGTCCACGGGAGGGTCCTTTAGTAGAGATGGAATGCACAAAGTGGACTTACACACGATTGGTCACAAATTGTAAATAAATGGAGAAAAAGGGAAAAGGAGACATCTGAAACATTTGTCTGGTGCTTGACATTACCTACTTACGTTTCTTTGTTGAATGTGAATGGCACATAAGCATACAGATTGGGATTATATGCCAGGGCGGGCTTTTCGATTCTGAAACTAGAGCATGATGTTTTGTTGAAGTCAACAACTAAATGACGCTCCCGTGGACAAGTCAGTTTTGTACATGTTTTCTGTAATGAACCATATCTGAAGAACCAAACAAGCTAAACGTGCCATCTTTTCAGGATAATTTCAAAACTTACTGCTAATTAAGACTATGTAAATACAAATTCTCTGAAACTCTTAATGTGGTTGATAAATTACTTTGAACTTGGGTCAACTTTTTTTTGAACCACCCGGTATAATCATATCAATAAAGAAATAAAGTAGAAAGTAAATATTTGTAATTTCGTACAACTCAATTATTACATTGCGAACTCATTTATTAAGATGTACGTAGGCCTATATGCAAACTTCAGCATTTGCGATAAGTCTAGTAAGATTAAGAACCCCATTTTCCCCAAATAAGGGTTCTTTCTTGAACCATCTCACTACATAGAACCTTTTTTGCGGTGTTAAAGAACCCCTAACAAACGTTTTTAGAACCTTTAAAGGTTCTTTAGAGAAACATGGCAATAAGAGTCGTAGCGAGCATAGCATGAGAGGGCCCAAGTTTAACAAAATGTTGACCAAATATTCGGAAATTATTATTTCAAACAAACTTGATTTGAAAGAAGAACAGATCTCATACAGTCATAACTTAATAAATATATGTTTTTGTGCAATGCTGTTAACATCTCATTATTTTGCATATAATTATCAGAGAATCAACAAAAATATGTGAATTAGAATTAGACATCTAGAAACAGGCGCGGCCATGCACATCAATTCCAAAATAGGCAACCAAGAACTAACACATTGAACTCTTTATTTGTAAGGACTGTATGTCTGTCATTGATTGGAACAAACCCTCTCCTGAAATCGTCCAAAACACTGATCCATCCTAATTCAATACCGCCCTCTCACATTCCTCCAACTAACACCTCCCTTCTTCGCAGGCTCCAGTCAAAACTTGATTGGAGTCAGGAGTATTTTGGAGGTTCACCAATCCAAGATATTTTAAGTCAAAATCAAATAGCTTAAAGAAAGGCATATTATGTGATTTTTTTCCAGAGAGCGCCCTCTATTCATGATTTTTTTTAGAAAGTAGATTTTCTTGCAAATTTACATTTCTGATCATAAATCGTACATACATTCCAAATTACAGAGCGATACGATTCCTAATTACCTCAAAATCATGGTTTTACTTTTAGAGTGAAAATATAAACTGTCGTGTTATCCCGGGCCGTTTTTCACTCGAAAACCATGATTTTGAAGTAAATAAGAATCGTATTGCCCTGTAACTTGGAATGTATGTACGATTTATGATCAGAAATGTAAATCTGCAAGAAAATCTGCTTTCAATTTTATTTTTTTATGTTGAGGGCTCTTCCCTGTGGTGGTGGCACTGCTCTTTATGTTCATAATTCGTTGTCATTCAAAGTTAGACCTGATTTAAATTTGATTCAAACTGATCGAAATGATATAGATCACTCCGAATCCGTTTTTGTTGAAATAATTTGTCGGTATTCCAAAAATATTATCGTTGGTAATGTGTACCGTGCCCATCGCACAGATGTTGATTCTTTTAATTCCGATCTGTCGAACTGTTTAGATCGTATATCACTTGAAAATAAATTGTGCTATATCTCCGGCGACTTTAATTTTGATATTCTTCAATATGACACCGACAACAAGGTTAATGTTTTTGTGAACAATTTCTATTCTCAAGATATGTTTCCTCTCATAGATCGACCTACGCGTATCGTCAAAAACTCGGCTACTATTCTTGATAATATATTCACCAATGTTCTTAGTAAGCAGATCAAGTCGGGTATTTTTGTTAATGAAATAACTGATCACTATCCTGTTTTTCAAGTTACAGACTGTATTGATTTAAACATCAATCATAGTCCCAAATATATCAATTGTCGTTCATTTAACCAGGATAATATTAAATGTTTTAAGAATTTGCTCCAACTAACTGATTGGGATCATATTATGAATGATTCTTCTCCCACGACTGCTTATTCTAATTTTGTGACAAAATTCAATGATATGTATAATCGATCTTTTCCTGTTAAGTATAAGCGTATACTCTCAGGCTAAAGGCTTTCCTCAGAAACCATGGATCACCAAGGCAATCCTCAAGTCTATCAACAGAAAGGACAAACTATATCGGAAGTACAGATCTTCACAAACTGCTTCCAAAAAGCGTGCCTTGTCAGACTATAAGAACAAGTTGACTACCATTATACGTGCATCTAAAAAGCAGTATTACTGTAACTTGCTTGATGAGCATAAACGCGACCTTAAAAAGACTTGGGGGTATCCTGAATGATCTTTTGGGAAACAGAAGGAAGAAGTCTTTGTCCGATTCTTTTGTTATTAACGGTTCTATTGTCTCTGACTCACAACAAATTGCCGATGGCCTAAATGATTTCTTTGTTAATATTGGTCCTAATTTAGCTAGTAAAATTCCTTTTACTCCTAAAAATGTCAGCGACTTTCTCACTTCAGTTCCCTCACCAATGAATTCTCTCTTCTTATCTCCAACTGATGGTGAGGAAGTCGTTGATATTTGTTCCTCATTCAAAACTGGTACTAGCAGTGGTTTCGATGACATTAAACCACACATTGTGAAGACCATTTGTAATCATATTAAAAAGCCATTATCTCATATTATAAATTTGTCTATAAGTTCAGGTATTGTTCCGGATGAACTTAAAGTTGCACGTGTAGTTCCCATTCACAAATCTGGTGATGCTACTTTATGTAATAATTATCGTCCTATTTCAGTTTTACCCGTGTTTTCTAAAAATTTTGAAAAGATCATTCATAAAAGATTATATGATTTTCTTGAACGCCATAACTTGCTTCATAACTGTCAATTTGGATTCAGAAAAAAAACTCTCTTCTTACATGGTACTCCTTAACACATATGATAAGATCGCTGCAGACCTCGATAAAGGGTTACATACAATGGGAATCTTCTTGGACCTCTCGAAGGCCTTCGACACCATTAACCATGACATTCTTCTTGCAAAACTTCACCATTATGGTGTCAGAGGAAGTGCCTTCGAGTGAGTGGTTCAAGAGTTACCTCTCTCATAGGTCTCAGTATGTTTGCTTCAATAATCATAAGTCGTCATACCGTATCTTGTGGTGTGCCACAGGGTTCAGTCTCGGGTCCTTTACTTTTTATTATTTTCTTAAATGACATTGCTTTCTCCTCTGATAAACTTACTTTTGTAACTTACGCAGACGATACCAATGTTATTGTATCACATGCTAACCTTCCTGATTTAATTACTACTGTTAACCGGGAATAGATAATATGTCATTATGGTTTAAAGCCAATAAGTTGTCGTTGAATATTGATAAAACCAATTATATCATCTTTAAAAACAGACACAGTAATCGTGTGTACAATGATTTGAATATTTGTATTGATGGAATTGAAATATCTAGGGTTTCATATACAAAGTTTCTCGGTGTACTTCTAGATGATTCTCTAACCTGGTCAAAGCATACTTCAAATGTTGTTAATATTTTGTCCAAGTATTGTGGCATTATGTATCGCCTTAAAGATATTCTCCCCTCCAATACATTATTTTCATTATACAATACTCTTGTGTTTCCCCATTTGTCTTATTGTAATTTGATTTGGGCAGATTCAAATAACACCAATCTCCACAAAATCCACCTTAAACAAAAAACGAATTATGAGACTATGCTCGAATTCTCACTGGCTTGAGCATACCCCGCCGTTATTTAAGAAGTTTAATACCCTGACAATTTATGATATTCACAAGCTGACTCTTTGTTTATTTATGTATAATCACGCATTCAACAATCTTCCCGATACTTTTACCGATTATTTCATTAAAAATAGATCAATCCATAGCTACCCAACACGCATTTCTTCATTATATCGTCCCTTTAATTTTAACTATGATTTAGCCAGACATACGATAAGAAGACAAGGCCCTCTGCTATGGAATTCAGTGAATAGCAAGTTTAAAAATGCCAAATCACCATATGTTTTTAAAAGGAAGTTTAAGTTATATCTTCTTTCATATTACCAATAATCAATTAGTCATTTGTAAAGTTTACCACATGAGAAATGTTACCACATGAGATAATTATTATCATGTTATAGCTGATGCCATCATTACTGCCTACACGTTAGTGTTTAGTTGCACATGTCCTGTCCGGTCTTGTTTACACATTTCCTGTCCTGTCTCTTGTTTGTAGTCGTCTTCTTTGTAGTACTTCTAAACTATCATATTTATTATGAAATTATCAGGGTGACCAATATATTTCGAGCTGTGCTCCTTTTGGTTTTCCCCACCTATGTTTTCTTATAATTTGCTTGTCTGATGTATCATGTAATATGGTGAAAATAAAAAAAAACTGAGATCACATAATATACCTTTAATGGTCTATTTGGCGTGTCTATAGTACATCTACATGTTCAATGGCATATATAGGATCTTTTTGTGCGAGGCATTTTTAAATTTAAAATTCTTAAAAGTTCTAGAGCTCTTCGTTTGACTGCGATCAATGCAGGGAGTCTGCCATGGGTTTGATTTTGGTGAAAACTTAGAATGTTGAAAACTTTGGTTTCCGTTATCGCGAGTTAGTGTATATTATATGGATTTTGATAAATTATTAAAAGATCCACTGCATCCCATGGTGAAACTATATATTATACCATACTAGTATCCGTCGTCGTCTGGGAATTAATTTCTGATTCAGGGAATCAGGGAATTCGACCGAGCTACGCCCTCATGTGAGTAATTATGTACAATACGACGGGCTTGTTTTAGTACCAAATCAACAATAAAAATGAACAATCAGCATCCGCGATGTTTTGATTCAATTTCTAAGCGGATTTTATCGGAAAATAATCTTGATTTCACTCGCTCGAAGTTGCATACAAAACAGTCCGAACTTGTTTCGTCGCATCAGTTGAAGCACAAAGGGGAAGACGTAAGGTTCAGTCCATGTGTGAATTGTGAACACAAAAAAGAGAAGTAAGCTTACACATATATATTATATAGTTATAGTACTCAGTAGTCATCTCATACATGTTATAATTAGGCATACATATACTAACAACCATTGTCTGCAATCTTTTAACATAGGGTGAAGTGAGTACTTGATTGATACTTGATGGTTGTACTGGCCAACAGAGAAGCACTGGATCAAAAATGTGAGAGGTCCCATGAACATTTTCAGGAACCCGTAGCGGGCTTCCAAAAACAAATTTTAGGTCTCCCAAAAATTTGAGGGGTCCTGAAGTTTGGGTGTTTAAAATTTTTACTTTTTATGGGCAGTTTTAATGAATTTATATTGTGAGTAAAGGATGGATATGTAATTTACAGAATTTCTTATGGTTTCATTTCCATACATCGTCAAATTGTAGGGGTCCCTTCAATTTTGATCGGGACCCGCAAGTCTTTCCTATTTGAAACCTGATGCGTCACTACAGTACAAGAAAGTGAGAGGTCCAGGATGCGCAGACACGTCAAAATGCGACCTCTGCTGGTCTAGAGTCATCGTTGGGATCAGCCTCAGCAGATGATCTGAACATGCAGTGCTGCTTTCGTTTAGTCTTGCTTTTCTTGTGCTTTTTACCACTTTTTGGGGCAATGTCATGTTTGCTGCCCCGTTAACGGAATCAACGTATAACATTTCACAGCTTTTCCCTTTAATTACAGGGCACGAAACATGATATTTCCCTTTTTTGAAGATTCTGTCCAGGTTAATTTGGCTTCGTTTTCTGGTAGAGCGTTCTAGTCAGGTATAGTTCTTCTTGGTATGAATGTTTGTAACAGTCCTTGTTTTTGGAGAAAGCGGAGTACGACAACTGGGCCTAAATAAACAATAACATTTTGTTTCCTGTAACATGCTCTGAAAAATTTGGGATGGAAGGAATGAATTTTCTTTTAGGAAACATTTTTATTTTAGAAAAAGCGAAAAACTCCAATTAAAAAAATGTCTGAATACTGCAAAGTTAGAGATAGAGCTGTGATTTTGAGCATGACTCTGTAAATAAAACACATGACATGTACCATCACTTATAATATGGTATGTTACATAATAAAGCTATTTATTTTTATTTTTCAGACAAAACTGGCAACCACAGACTAGACATGCTGATTCCTTTCTTCTGTCGATGGTGTCGTCGCAACTGGGCATCTCTCGACGCATTCGAGTGTCATACGAGGAGGAGGCGTCACCGTTACCAATCAAAGTTTTCCATTTTGTCACAATATAGACTCACCACAGGGGTTAAATCAAGATCTCTCTCGGGACGTGATAAATGTTCGAGACAAAAACACAACATTAATACACGCACAATTACTACTGCTAATCATGTAACAGGAGCTAAACCCTTCATCTGTGAGAAATGCGGAACAGGTTTCGCACGCAAAGAATCACTGAACGTTCATATGAGATCCCACACAGGTGCCAAGCCATTTCAATGTGACCACTGCGGCAGGTGCTTTTCGCACAAATCCACGATGATCCGGCACTCTCAGTCGCACAGCGGCCACAAACCTTTCCGATGTACACATTGTGATACAAGTTTTACACGCAAACTATCCCTGACCGCACATATTAAGAATACGCATACGCCTGGAGATAATAGATCATTCAAATGCACGCATTGTAACAAAGGTTTTAAACGAAAATCTTCCCTGAATATTCACGTTAGGACGCACACAGGTGATAAGCCTTACCAATGTGACGTTTGCGACAGCCATTTTATCAGCAAAGCCAATCTGAATTCCCACGTGAGAACGCACTCGGGCGGAAACAGATTTGCCTGTAAGCGATGTGAGAAATCGTACACACAACAACAGCATTTGGTGAGTCATATGCTATCACACACAGGACACAGACCATTCACTTGTACGCACTGTGGCAAGGGATTCATACGGAAGGCCGCATTGGTTTCTCACGTGAAAATACATACAGGAGATAGACCTTTCACATGTAAACATTGCAGTAAGAGTTTTGTACAGAAATCTAACCTAACGGTTCATCTGAGAATACATACAAGTGATAATGTATTCAAATGTGACTATTGTTTTAAGGCTTACAAACATAAAGGCTACCTGACAAAGCATTTGAACACAGTACACGAGTGACAGGGGATGATAAAGTATTCAAATGTGACTATTGTTTTAAAGTTTACAAACATAAAGGCTACCTGGCAAAGCATTTGAACACAGTACACGAGTGATACATACAGGGGTCAGGGGATGATAAAGTATTCAAATGTGACTATTGTTCTAGAGTTTACAAACATAAAGGCTATCTGACAAAGCATTTGAACATAGTACACGAGTGATACATACAGGGATCAGGGGATGATAAAGTATTCAAATGTGACTATTGTTCTAGAGTTTACAAACATAAAGGCTACCTGGCAAAGCATTTGAACATAATACACTAGTGATACATACAGGGGATGATAAAGTATTCAAATGTGACCATTGTTATAAAGTTACAAACATAAAAGCTATCTGACAAAGCATTTGAACACAGTACACGAGTAAAACATACAGGGAATGATGAAGTATTCAAATGTGACCATTGTTCTAACTTAGGTTTACACACATAAAGGCTATCTGACAAAGCAATGAAAGCATTTGAACACAGTACACAAGTTTTACATACATGTACAGGGGATGATAAAGTATTCAAATGTGACCATTGTTTTAAGGTTTACACACATAAAGGCTATCTGACAAAGCAAGCATTTGAACAGTGAATGAACACAGTACACAAGTAATACATACAGTGGCATCATCACAGGGGGCACAGGATACATATCCTGGGCATTGGGTTAAGCAACAACTTTTGGTACCAGTAGATTGATCATAACATTCGAAGTACCGTCATTTCTGTGCATAATTCACGGTTTATATACATCACAAAGGCCAATGTGGCTGACACGCTAGTCGTAATTAAAAAGAGGGCCGCTAGTCATCATATGAAACCAGGTTCGCTAGTCATAATGGTACGCTATACATACATAAAAATATGAATGGATTATCACATCTTAATGGATCAAGATTGACTATAAATTGTGATCCCTAGTGATCACATTTTATCCCGTTGATTTATGATAAAAAAATACCTTTTGCTTCAAGAAAAGTGATGATGCCAAACAGGTAGGTGTGGGTTACCTGGAAAATTATCATATAGAAATGGTGGCTATTTTAGTATAGTTAGACAATATTTATTGCATTAACAGTGTTCATGTTAATTGCATTAACCCTAACCAGTAAAGCTAGTTTTTTGTGCGCATCGGGGGGAGGGGGGAAAAAGTACAATTTTTTTTACCCGAAAAATCACCCAGCACCCCCCGGGATTCGATCGCGGGACCATCCGCACCCAAGTCTGTCCCTCTACCAACTGAGCTAACTCCCTAGCGCATATGCGGGCACAAACTCCGTGCCCACATATGCCTGCGGTAGGTGACGTCATCGAGGCAATGCAGCAGCACGCGCGTGGAGATAGTTTCTGGCAGTGAGATTTAGTGAGATTCAGGTGGGTTAGGGTTATTGCACATCAAAAATTGACATTTATTAACCCTAACCAGTAAAGCTAGTTTTTTGTGCTTATCGGGTGGAGGGGGGAAAAGTACCATTTTTTTACCCGAAAAATCACCCAGCACCCCCCGGGATTCGATCGCGGGACCATCCGCACCCAAGTCTGTCCCTCTACCAACTGAGCTAACTCCCTAGCGCATATGCGGGCACAAACTCTGTGCCCTGCCTGCGGTAGGTGACGTCATCGAGGTAATGCAGCAGCACCCGCGTGGAGATGTTTCTGCCAGTGAGATTCAGTTGGGTTAGGGTTAATAGTGTTGAATTGAACTTCTAGTTTTTAAGTTACAAACAATTTACCAACTGAGAAAACAAAGTAAAACATAAGAATTTGTGACTTTTTCACCCGCAACTCAAAATCAATATTTCGGACATATGACTCATTCCGCTTGAACGTGTCACATATTATTATCAATACAATACAATATGAATTCATCATTCATTAACGCCATCTAAGTACATGTAGGATTCCAAAATGGCCGCTATTTGAAAGAACATTCATATTAAATTAAACTATTTCCGGCAAGGTTATATGAATGAAGACGATAATTGTGTAATCAGGCAAGGTTATATGAATGAAGATGATAATTGTGTAATTTTAAACATCTCTTTATTTTTATATAACTTTTACTTGATGATGCCAAAAATGCATGTGTAGAGACGTAATGGCGGCTAAGGCCAAACAAAGAAGAAAGTCTGTCTCAGAAACATTGTGCAAAAAAGCTAAGTTATGTGCGATTTTTTTTAAATTTAATTTTTTTTATAAAATAGGCTATAGGTATGCATTTTTCTATATTTTTTTTTCAACTATTTTCTTTTTTTACAGAGAACCTTTTAAAACTGTTTTTTTTTTAAATCAAAAAACAAAAATCAAAACAAAAAGAGGAAAAAAGAAAAAGAAAAGTTTTTTAGCCCCCAGCGCATAGACATACGCGCCGTAGCTCATTTCACATACCAATGCGGGCAGGCGTCTGAGACAGACCTTCTTTGTTTGGCCTAACTTAAAAAGTATTTTCAGAATATTGTAATATTGTACAGGGTGTCCCAAAAGTCTATGCACTACTTTGAAGCTTTGTATTTCACAAAATATAAGTCGTATTGAAAATATGAATACATATTTAGAAAGAGGAGATGTGGGAAATAATTTTGAAACCAAACATTGGAGTAACATCTGTTTGTAATGCCACCCTATAAGTAAAATATGTATTACTGCAAAAACGTAATTTTATACTTCGGAGGAATAAAGTTCATAAATCCATACCTATTGAGATTAACAAAAAGACGAGTAGAATTGGTTTCACGGAAAGTGATCCGTCAATTGTAATATTTAAAATGTTACATTACAGTGATCCCATCATAATAAACTATATCACACATAGTTTTCGTTTCTATAGTGAACTCTAGTTTAAATGTTTTCCATTTATACAGAGACGTGTGCTAATGCAAAAACACAGACCTAAACAATTGAATAACGTAACAGAAAGTGAACACACACATGTATCACACAGCGAATAGATCTCTTTGGATTTTTGGCTTCTGCATGTCTTATGACATCAATGTGACTTGTTGATCTACCAGTCTCTTTTCTACCACATCGAGACAAATCATGCACAGTTCCTGTGTTCAAAAATGTATCCACCAACTTAAGAATGGATATTCTTCCTGGTGCGCGTTTCACTTTAAAATGTTTTCGGAACTTTTGTTGAGTAAGTTGAACTGAATTTGTTTCAACGTAGAACCATACAATTTGTATTCGCTTACCTATGCTGTAAACCATCTTGAATGAAGACTTTTGCTGTGCAATGTTGTCTACTACGCCTATTTATGTTGTGAGTGACCGAGTTTCGTATATAATAACATTAATGTTGCAAGGTAAGCAGTGAACTGTGACTAATGCGCAACGTTGCTTTCACACCGTTAATTTCTGCGCACCTGTTTTAGCAACAATGTGTGGTACTTGGTATAGGTGGGTCTCACACGGCCAAAAACTTTCAACCAGTTTTATAATGTTGTGGGTTAACCAATAGGGTTGTGTTTGGTATCAAAATAATTTCCCAAATCTCGTCTATCGAAATATGGTTAAATTTATACCATATGATTTATATTTTATGAGATATGACTCTTCAAAAACGTGCATAGACTTTTGGGACACCCTGTAGTAACAGAAAGAGAAATGATGTTAGCTGTCAGTGTCCCTTAACACTTTCCATGTGGCTATTATTTTTACCATACAAAACAGATTTTTCAGGAACCGTTCCCAATTTTTTATCTCAAGGATTACTGTACCAATACTAGGTATGTTTGTACTTATTTCAATGCATTTCTCATGGTGATTCCAAATATGGTAATGAAATTACATAATTTTGAAATTTGTGAACATTTTGTGAAATTTTGGAATGTTGTCAGCAGACGCCTGCCACTTGGAAAGTGTTAAAACCAGGTGATATAACCTTTGTTGACAAAGTTACAAACATCATTTTAGCCCCATTTTTTAAAAGCCATAAAATCACATACAATTGTGTTTTAAAAAACATTTTAATTGTGCACCTTGAAAATCATAGACAATTTAAAAATTGTCTATGATTTTCAAGGTGAAAAATTAAAATGTGTTTTGGACTTGATGCTAATTAAATATGCAAATAATATGCAAATGATGTTATTTTACGAAATTGGTCTAATAAATATCTACAATTAGCAAGGCTTTTGAATCATGCGTCTCGAAACTATGGTAATTTATAACTTGATATCCTACCTTATAAGTACATTGGTATTTCATAATATTCTGATTAAAAGCATGATTTTTGAGAACCGTTTTCAGTGTAAAAAATGAAGTGTCTGAGGTTTATTTTACTGGGAATGTATGTAGTTCCTTGTCTTTATTGAAAGTTATACCACACTGCGGTTGCACAATGTCCTGTTTGCAACACTTCTCTTCCTAAGAAGTTACAAGCAACACTTCTCTTCCCATATTAGATTAATTTACTGAATTTTAAATATTTTTAGAATGTGTTGTGGGGTATAAGATTAAATTGCAGAAAATGTGCTTTTTTGTTTGTTAATGTTTATACCTCTAAAATTCCAGAGAAATCTTTACTTTGGCGGATAAGCAAAAATGTTGGCGGATAACCTGATTTTATATCATGGTTATCCGCTGGATAACCTGATGTTTTTACTATTCCACTTGTTAACATAAATCCAATACAATATTAATATTGCACCGTCTGGTCATCATGATATGTAATATTCAAGTACTAAGGCCCGGGGGGCACTCAACTTTTTTTTTGGTAGGGGTGTGCCACCCAGGGTCTCAAAAAGGGGGGCTAGAGAACTGAACTAAGTGGATTTTATGACGAAAAATAGGGTCTTAAGAACTGATTTTTTCAAAAGAACTGGCCTATAGTTCAATTTTGATTAGCAAGAACGCAAATTTTCATTTTTTTGGTTTTAGAACGCAAAATTTTTTTCATTCAAAGTGGGGTCTTAAGAAATGATGCAGGCTCAAAAGGGGGGTCATAAGATCTAGCAGCAGAGGATGAAAAAGGGGGTCTTTGGTGCGGCACAAACCTATACCCTTTTCCAATGTCAGTGCCCCCCCCTGGGACTAAGGCCTTTCTGCCATTAACATGACATTTTACAGATAATCTGCCGCAGGGTGGCCGTCATCTATATTATTACAGTCATGAAAATGTAGTTATGTTTTACTATTTCACTTGTTAACAGTAAATCCAATATAATATCACACCATGGTCATCATGATATGCAATATTCAAGTACTGTGTACATAATATGGAATTGGATAAGACATACAAAACATATTATTAGTTACCTAATGGCAAGGTCTTATGTTTTCTGCCACTACAGCACTAGTTGTATACTGTAAAAGTAGAAATTTTCACAGGGTTTTTATTTTTGCGAATCAATCCTCATCCGCGATTATTGATACTTCCATTGACTTTTGTTCACAAATGTTGAAAATCGCGAAAATAAAAAAATCGCGAAATGCCTGTTATGACCATTTTCGTTAAAATATCTTATAGCGAAAATATTGTCTTTTATAGTACATGTACAATTCACTTCATTTTCAAAATAGGTTTCCATTTTTTCTCTCCATTCAATGTATACATCGACAGGGCCTTCAGGCTGTTAGCCCCAGGGTTTCTTTTTCAAACACATTTATAAGGCACTTGATTTTGTGTAATTATCTTCCATAATCATGAATCCTAGCCTCCTAGGTACAATGTCTTAAAGGTAGATGTTCCGATTTTCAACTTGAAGTTTTCTATTCTACATGAAAGGTCATCCTTAAAAAAGTCGTGTTCCAAAGTTTGAGTTGCATAGCTCTAATGGTTCTTATTTTAGACGCACAAGATGCTGTGAACTGTACCCATTGAGTAGTACACAAACCATATCGGTGGTTAACACCCTTCGCGGTAATTCGACGTTATTTCATCGATTTCTCCGTAATTATACCGATTTAGGCCGTCAAATTTCAGTATGATGATGAGAAAAATACGAGCTTTCATATGATATGAAAATCTCCGTATGTTTGAAATAATTCTGTGTTACGAAAATGTGATCGGGTCATCTACCTTTAAATGCTGAGAACTTAAGAAACAGAATATTGAGCTGATTATAATTAAGGTGTATGTTCCGATCACTTGAGATTTTTTTGCACATCAACATATTTTGATATAAAAGAAAGCCCATATTTTTCTCATTATTTCTGTAAAATCTTAGGCGCAAAATATGTTCCATTTAGACGTTATAGGCCAAAATGCAGTGAATTACCGCAAAAGGTGGTTATAACCACCTATAGTTTGTACTACTCAATGGGCAAATTTTATGTCACCTTGTGCTTTTAAAATAAGAACCATTGGAGTTATGCAACTCAAACTTTGGATGGCTATTTTAAGGATGACCCTTCTTCGTGTAGAGTAGAAAACATCAAGTTGAAAATCAGGCCAGAAATCAGAACACCTACCTTAAAACTAAAAACTAGCTAACATTTAACCTTTAAATATCACAGGATATCCAGATGTAACCAGAACATGTATCTTAGAGAGCATGTGATTGACATCATGCATTGCATACTAGAGCTTATAGGTGTCCACAAACATTGATTTCACTCAGAAGTTCAACAGGTTGCCTAATAATTATATCCACTGAAATGTAGTTAGGGTTATCTAGGGCTAGGAAAAAACTCCAATCTCATTATTTTCCTACCCCTATGTAGGGTAACGTCGCCAGTTTTTGGTCAGCGCCTATTTTCGGACACTTCGCCCAAATCGTGTAATGAAAATGACCTTGTCGTTATAATCTGACGGCTAAAAAACCGCCACATATAGTTGATTGCTTCAAAATGGCGACGACCGATGCAATTACACGATTTTGGTGAAAGTGACCGAAAATAGGCGCTGACCGAAAATTGGCGACTTTACCCTACTACTACATACAGTAGGGCAAGAAAAAAACCACAACCTTGTTATTTTCCTACCCCTATGTACTACATAGGGCTAGGAAAAAAACCGCAATCTTGTTATTTTCCTACCCCTATGTACTACATACCCTGCTTGCATCAATCAGTGCTAGCCCTATGTAGTACATAGGCTAGAAAGACTACTGTATGTAGTAGGGTAAAGTCACCAGTTTTCGGTCAGCGCCTATTTTCAGTCACTTCGCCCAAATCGTGTAATGAAAATGACCTTGTCGTTATAAACTAACGGCTAAAAAAACCGCCGCATATAGTTGATTGCTTTAAAATGGCGACGACCGATGCAATTACACGATTTTGGCGAAAGTGACCGAAAATAGGCGCTGACCGAAAACTGGCAACTTTACCCTACTACTACATACAGTAGGGCTAGGAAAAAAAACCACAACCTTGTTATTTTCCTACCCCTATGTACTACATAGGGCTAGGAAAAAAATGAAATCTCGTTATTTTCCTACCCCTATGTACTAACTACATACAGTAGGGCTTCCTAGCCTATGTAGGGCTAGCACTGATTGATGCAATCAGGGTTGGTACCATGTTTATTCCTGATCCATAAGGCAACTGTTTAAAAAGACTGATAATGATTGGTATAAGGCCAAAACAAAAAAAATTGTTTGGTTGCCCTTTCACCTCAATTTTTTTTTGGGTCGGTAGGTCGATTTTATTTTATTTTATTTTTTAATTTTTAGATATCAAAGAATGCCAAAAATACACTTTCAAGTGAATTAGATATGTTTTTATTTCGAAATATAAGTGTTTTTACAAATGTAACATGGAAGATGAAAGGGATTTTACATGATTTTTGCATACATTACCAATCTTTTCTTACACAAACAATTCACACTCAGACAAAGCAATATTTAATTTGAAAAATATCTGCTTCGTCAAAATGTTGAACCAAATAGGGGAATCAATTGCACTTTCTATGTTCGCATTCCATTTAAATAAATATATTGATATTTCTATGACGCAATAAAACAAAAGTATAAGTTTCAATGTTAATATTTTATTCAATATTTTCTTGGAAACGTTCAAGCACAATAGAATAGAAACACACCAAGGTGATTGAGCGAAACATGTGAGGTGAGGTGTTATGTTTACGATTGTCGTGTACCTGCTCTTTTAGCATCAGCCTAGAAGCTCCTAGAGAGGAATAAAATATGTATGGCCTAAGAATATGTGTCTGCAATACATTTTAAATGAACAGCAACCTTAATTCACCATCTCGTAAGCATTTATATTCATGAAATTGATTTTTTTTTTTTTTTGAAATTGATTTTTTTTTTTTTTTTTTGAAAAAAAAAAAAACGCGACTGAGATTTTGCAATATTTACGGTCGGTCGGGAAAGGGCAACCAAACAATTTTTTTTTTGTTGGCCTAATCATAATTACTAATCACTACATAAAATATTGATCTCACTAAGGAGTTCAAATGTTTACAATTGAAGCAGAACTAATTGTTTCCAGCATTGGGTTATTGATGTTTGGAATGAATATCTTATATTAATATAGCCCATAAAAAGATATGTTTGTATGTTTACCTGGCAAAATTTGTTTATAAATATTTGGCCAAATCTTGCATACGTACCTTTCATTTTATAACAAAAATGACAACATTTTGACTCAGGTGAAAAAAAGTAACCCGGGTGGGTAACGGGAAACTCGATAAGACCAAAATGTATGCAAATTTGATGAAAATACATACACATGCAAACCAGTGCAGACTCTACTGAGATATGGATGAAAGGGTTTTCTCTATCAATGTATTATAAGGCTGGGCGCGAGTCCCGCCCAAAAATTTCGGGTCCCGGGAACCAGAATCACCTTCCCGAATCCCGAAAAAAATAAGAAAAAAATGAAAAAAATAAAATTAAAATAAGCTTACTTAAAAAAACACGTGGTCGGGTAATTCATGATTATTTGATGCAAATGTATACCGGAGATGTATTTAAAATAGATTTATTTAGTCAAATCTGTGGATTTTTTGTACTCCTATGCTCGCAAAATGTGATTTTCACTTCATAATATTGGCCACGCAGCGCTGCGCGATTGACAGATCGATCGAGTTTGTTATTGTTATAGCGCCATCTATTGACGAAATTGTGACATTTATATTTCTAATTTCTAAATGGAGACTTGCCGGCGCAGCGAGACGAATCTTGGTGAGTTTACAGATTTGATACATTTGCGTACAATGTAGATTGATGCGCTTTATTTCGTAAACTCGCCAAGATTCAGCTTCCTGCCTTGCCGGCCGCGCGAGCTTACGAAAGTGTAAATACGCTGTGAAATATCACATTTTAGCGAGCACAAGAGTACCAAAAATGAACTGATTTGACGAAATAAATCTATTTCAAATGAATCCCCGCTATATATTTGCATTAAATAATCACGATTTAGCCGACAAGGTGTTTTTTTAAGTAAGCTTTTTTTTTCCCCGTTTTTTTTCTTCAATTATTTTGATGAAAAATTTCGGGAATCCCGGGTCCCGCCCGAAAAATCAAAACGAGTCCCGGGATTACGAATTCCCGAAAATCCCAGCCCTAAATTGTATTATCAAATTAGCTGGTAGTAGTACTTCTATCAACTTCAAAAGGTTGATCCTCCTGCAGGCTTATTACCAGCAAGTTTCCGTGAGTAGAAATAGGCGATTAAAATATTTAACAATAAATACAGTTATTTCAAATTGCCTCAGTAGAAACACGCTCTATGAAAGTCCACAATCACATTACCCATACATTAACATGGTCACCTCATTACACACTCAGAATCTTTCCATGAGTACCTTCTGTGTAGACACTGGTGAAGATATTTGCTGTGTATGTTCAAGTACTCTTGTCCATATTCCATCAAATGAATAGTCTCGTCCACACCACCCCGTTACACACACAGATTTAGTTCCAGTATATGTACCTACTGTACAGATGTACAGATACAATAAAGAAATTTGCTGTGTATGTTCTACTCTTGCCAGCACTCCATCCAGTCTTTCATATAAATATCATCTCAGCATAACAGCCCCATAAAGCACACGTATTTCTTTCCAACATATGTGTATCTATGGTGAAGACACCAATGAATCTATATATTGTGTATACTCTTGCCAGCACTCCATCTAGTCATTTATATAAATATCACCTCAAGATTACAGCCCCATGAAGCACACATTGCAGATTTCTTTCATTCCTGGAAATAGCGCCTGCCTGCCTGCCCGAAGCGGGTAACTTGTGCGTCAGGCGGGTGAAGATACAAAAGTACCTTCCCGACTGCCGGGTACATTATTTTGAACTCACAGTGTAAGTGTGTTACACTGGCTGGTAGAATTTCTGTTGAGCAGGTATTTTTTGTGAGTTACCTGCCCGACTGGCTGGTTGAAACAACATCTGAAGTTCCAGCCCTGATTTCTTTCCAACATAATGTGTACCAATGATGAAGACACCAATGAGGAAATTTGCTGTGTATGATCTTCTTGTGCCGCAGTACTCCATCTAAACGTTCATATAAATAGTCGCCTCTGAATATCCCCATTACACACACAGACGTTTTGTCAGCATATCAGCAACATTGTGTACACACAAATGAAGCATCTGACTGTGTATGTTGTACTTTCATCAGTATTCCATCCATTCTTTCATATAAACACATGTGGCCGGTGAAACAGCACCTCCTTCATAGCACTGATCATATACCTGCAATTGGAATTTAAAGACAATAATATAGTAAATGTTCACGTCACAATTTTGTCTGTGTGTTTTATATATACTAAGGCGGCAAAAAAAACACCCTGTTTTACAGGCGGACGGACCTGTCAAGTTTTTTTTTTTTTAATATTTTTTTAAACCTAAAATATCACCAAAATCTGTGAAAATCTGGATTTTTAAAAAAAAATTACCACAGATTTTCGGCCTGACAATTTTGGTCCAAATTTGTGACCCAACATGAGTAATACGGTAAAATGCGGCAGTTGCTAATTTGTTTTAAATGTGGAACAAGGTCATATTAAGTTTAAAAAAGTCTTTATTTCTGATCTTTGATACATCTTGTGAAGACTAAACTACAATTTACATCATTGATTTCTTTAAACAAAACCAAAGTGATTTGGTGTTTTATTTTCAACAAAGTTATTTTCAATAATCGTAACTTTGGTTAGGAATGTGATATAACATTGTCTTTTGTACCAAAATGTCCCTTAATTGAGCTAATTTTCCAGCTCGCTACCCTAACTCTCCTAAGCACTACAATTCACTACGGCCAGTGACTATGTCCACGCGCATGCCACAGCATTGATTGGATGACATCATCGTCAGAGCTGATAAGTGGGTACCAAAACGCTGCCCTGGGCAGTCTTAGAGCTTAGCTCAGTGGTAAGGGACGTGGCGGTGGTGTCCGGGGGTCGAATCCTGGGGGTTTTGCGGCGGTTTGTCCGGTAAAAATCACAACTTTGTGCCCTCCCCCCACCAGTCCACACAAAAACACAGCACAGGGAGTTAGGTTTAACTTGTAAATATTATCATGATATAACCATAACTAAATACGAATTCGCTACCCAGAACCTTGGGAGCTTAGCTCAGTTGTTAGGGATGCGGCGGCAGCGTGCAGATTGTCGATTCCATAGGAGTTTCATGGCGTTTTATTAGGTTAAAAAAATACTTTGTACGATCCCCACGAAAACACAGCACGGAGAGTTAGGTATAATTGACAAGCCAGTATTCAAAACTCGAGGTACTGTTCAAGTCAAGTCTTTTTGCTAAACAAACTTGACTAAATTGAGTCTAAACAAATTGTGACTGTTAAAATTAATATCACTCCTTCGGACAGCTCCCGCTAGTAAGTAGGGCCTACCAGGTAGAAAGTGAAATAACACAGTCATAAGTGTTGGCAAATGTATCACCTGTTTGTGACTATACTTGTAACTCGAGGTCTAGTAACATACTTACAGGACAAACTCCACAAGGCATCCTCATGATACCCGCCGTTTCTGTTAACGATTGTATAGCGCGGTATAACTTTTGCGTGCCTGAAGGGTTGGACGAGCCGGAAGCCGTCGATATCGTCATCTCAACTTTACCATCATATATTAATGTGTCTAATATGGTCTCGATGTCTTCAACTGATAACTCCACCTATGAATCAAGCAGATTTAAAATACAAGATGTTTATATTTCAAATTCCCTGGGGTGCATGCTGCACTACCATAGATAAGTTATACAGAGCTCAACAAAAGAAAGTCATACACGTTGTTTATGTCCTATAGAGTAGTGACTTCCAATATATTTGTTGACCAAAAAGGCTAAGGCTAGATATACATTTGGATGAATCTTTTAGTCACACTTTGGTACTGTACAACGGGGATACTTTCACCCACTTTTTTACATTTTTATTTTTATTCATTGCATTGAAGATACTTTTTGTTTGTAAACTAGAATAGTTGGTAGTATATAACTTGCCTCTCACATGATTTTGTTTTGTTTTGAAAATTGCAGTATTTCTAGATAGTTTTTCCACCCATTTTTGAGTGGGCCAAAGTTATCCCACATGCCACTGTGCTCACTCAACCAGTCAGGTATAAGATGAATGGGTAACAACGGGCCATCAACAGAGAGTCGGGAGTAATCACACACTAACAAAGGATATCCCATTGAAACCCAATTTTAGTGCAAGAATTGTTTTGGTAGTTGTGGTCGATTAAACAATCATAACATCAACATTATCCATTAAATTTTGAGAAGAAATTTGCTAATGAAATGTATATCTCATATTTTTTATATCGATTATTGATTTTGGATTAGGCTAAATTAAAAAAATCTTTTGTCTCACAGCTCTTCAGTTTTTCAAAACCTAATGCGGAATGCGTTTTTTTTTTTTTTTTAAATATAAAATACTGAAATCCTTGTAAAAGTGACTTTTTGTATTTAAACTGATGTGATCAATGAAAATCTGAAAAATCTGTGAAATTTTGGGATTTTTCTTCTTTTTTTTAAAGATTTTTTTCTTCTTCTAATGCGCATCAATAAACTAACGGGCGCGGGAGCTTTGAGACAAATGATTTTTTTAATTTAGCCTTAGCCAACATCAAAGCACTTGGTCAGGGACTTTTTGTGCTAGGTGTATTTCCATACCTTACTGATTCCAAGTTCTTTTATAAACTTCCACACCTCTAACGATGGAGTATAGGACCTGGTTCTCTTCAATATCGGGTCAACTTGTTGTTGGGCGGACGCATCTACCTGTCAAATAATAAACAAATCAAAACATAATGCATTTGTAAGAGCCATTTCCCTCAAGTCATATTTGAGAACTCTGAGAACATCCAGTATCTCATGCACTGTGGCTGGTCTTGTAAAACCACCCTCTGTCATTGTTTATCTGCGCGTATCGCCAGCCATTGTTTTGTAATCAAGTTCTAACGATGTAGATTTTCTAGAAAACCTTACAAATTTTGTGCCTCTCTCACTAAATTATCCAAATAACTTACTGTGCAAATATCAATAAATAATTAACTCAAAATAAGGGCAAATCCAGTGCCGACTTACGGCTTCGGAACACAGACTCTGCATCGAAGTAGGGCTACAGTTATGATTGGAATAAAGGCAAAACAATGCGCATTAAACAGACCTGTGTAGTTTAACACTTTCCACGCAGCTATTGCTTTTTACCAAATGCAAAACAGATTTGTCAGAAATCTTTCCCTATTTTCAAGGTCTATCTCAAGGATTACTGAACCAATACTAGGCATGTTTGTACTTATTTTAATGCATTTCTCATGGTAATTCCAAATATGGTAATTGAATTCAATAATTTCAACATTTTTGAAACATTTTGTGAAATTTTGGAATGTCGTCTGCAGACACCTGTCGCGTTTATCAAAATAACAAAAGTTAAGGCTTGAGTTGAGTCCAATCATTGACTAGTGTCACAAATTGAGTCAAGTATCTGTTAAGTTGAGTCAAGTTGAGTCTTTCCATCTGAGATGTTGTAATGTCAATGTGAATAGGTCATGTAAGATGCCATGTCCAGTTCATCCATTGAAATAATATTCATGTTTCAAGTCATCATTTACAAGGGCTTGTCTTTAAAATAAATTATGTAGTAACAGTGTTCAGTTTGCAATTGATAGCATTCGTTGTCTTTACCTTTTCTTGTAGAAATTTGTAACACTGTTGATTCAATACCTCCACAAATTCTGCCTCAAAGTCTTGGTCACTGTACCACGCACCCCCTGTGACAGATCTATCAGGTTGTAGGTTGAATAACATGTACACTTTCCTCTTTGATGCCTGTGATTAAATCAATTGAAAGTTCGATTATGAATACAAAATGTATATAAAAAAGTGCTATACGGCATGACCACTGGCTTGCCTTATCTAGGAATTGGAGATGTTATGACCAACCAATAGCTAAACCACTGGTTGAATAACATGTACACTTTCCTCTTTGATGCCTGTCATTAAATCAATTGAAAGTTCGATTATAAACGTAAAATGTATACCAAATGTTTGTTTTTCAGCCTGTTAGTCCAGGTTGTAGGTTGAATAACATGTACACTTTCCTCTTTGATGCCTGTGATTAAATCAATTGAAAGTTCGATTATAAACGTAAAGGGCCGTATTCTCGTACTATAAACACGGTTTTAGCTTAAAATGGTGTTTAACTAAACGCGTGTCTAACTTAAACGTGAGTTTATCCTTTAAACGACGTGTTTAACAAACACAATTTTAAACTCTTCAAATCTCATTCCCAAAGTGGTCCTGCGTTGATTGTATACAGGTATTTAATTCATTGTGTCCCTAATGGGTTACAATAGATATCGACCGAATTCCTTAAATACACTGTACTTCTAAGGACCACACAATCCGCACGTCAGCTTGCACCTGACACGGTTGAGTGATCATTCAGGCCATACAGTTGGTGCGCTAGTTTAGTTAAACTCGCACTAAATTACCCCTGTACCCATGTTCAAAGTTAGACACATTTCGGCAAGTTAGACGCATGTTTAAGTAAAAAACATGTACGAGAATCGCGTTTAGTTAAACACTGTGTCTAAAGTTAAAGTTAGACGCGTGTTTAGCTTCAAACCGTGTTTAACTACGTACGAGAATACGGCCCAAAATGTATACCAAATATTTGTTTTTCAGCCTGTTAGTCTGCTGTCGTTGTGTTGGATTTACATCAAAGCAGTGCTACACGGTATGACCACTAGCCTGCGTAATTTGGGATTTGGAGAATTTATGACCGGTCAATAGCTAAACCACTGGTATAAATTGATTAGGTAGTGGAACATAATTGAAAACGGATGTGCATAGAATGTTAAAAATCAGTATAATGTTAATACAACAATGTTTTGTTGAGTCAATTGTTTAATTTAGTAATAGTTATATAGTTTGATCAGTTCCAAATTCCAGCAATTTGATGTGCAGGAGTTGGATTGAAGTCAACTGCAGCGATTCAGGCCGTGCGACCAGGTGCGACTTTTGGAAACTTGTGTTAGGTCGCCGCTGACTTGATTGCATTCGATTGAACAACAACTGATGTAAATTACGTCGAAGGGAAAGACCCGGATCGCAAAGCGACCTTAGGCCAACAAAAAAAAATGTTATGTTGTCCTCCACAACTTTCAGAGGAGGGGTGGGCGGGCAGATTTTTTAATATATTTTTTATATTTTTTCTTCTTTTACCAGCGGAAGCTCAAAGTTCAGCCAACAAGAAGTTGAAATCACTCTTAAGAGTCGCACATATATCGTATAAACACTTAATTTAATATTCAATGCCATTTAAACTGTTTTAAAAAAAATCTGAACAAAATCTGAAAAGAAGAAAATTGGCCTCAGTATGTTATTAGCATAACTCACCCCAACTGATTTAACCGCCTTAATAAGTTTCCTGCTTTCTAAATTCTTGAGTATTTTGTTGAGTTGATTCAGTGGTAGGTTGCTTCGTACACGGATGTCTCTGGTCCATATGCCTTTATTGTTAGAGTCTTCTATGATCTGATAGACCAATCGCTCCTGTGCATCGCCACCTTTAATCTTACTACGGAGCAAAAAAACAATAACAAATCAATGTCAAAATAAACTCATAAAATATTAGTTCGTAGTTGTTTTGCTATATACGATTAACTATATTTTTTTCTCATTCTTATTTAGTTTATTGGATATTTTTATATGTTATCATAAAATAATGCATTTTGTTAGAATTATTTGATTCAAACAACAATAAATCTCCCCTTTTTGTCAAATATTGAACAGCTCAGAAGTATGAAGAATGTTTTATGATTAGTCCAAAGTTAACCCCATTGAAAAATACAGCACTCTCATCGTGGCTAAATCGCTAGCCTCGTTTTTAGTTCACTTAAACCCTCTTCAACGTACATGTATATGCGCCAATTGATAATAACGTCTATAGTCTGATTAAAAATTGAACAAACGATTGTAAACAAGTCCAAGCAGCGCGTGCATAACTCATGTCGATTCTGCGTAAGCTTGAAAATACGCACAAGTCCGTGTGCTAGCCTACATCAATTGCGTATCTCTTGGTTGCGTATGCGCTATAGTTTGATCAGTTCCAAATTGGCGAAGCCTTCTTACAGCATCAAATAAATACAGAAGGACCCGGGCGCACTGAAGGCAACAAGCGCACTGTGCATCATATGCATGATGCTTGCGTGCGGCCAAAACCATGTGTGTGTGGCCATAATTGCGCGTGTACGCTTGAATTACTTTTGCGCAAGGAGAGATAAAAAACAAATATTTCTTGCCAATTTGGAACTGATTAAACTGTAGTGGAAACTAGTTCATTAAATAATTGATCAGACTATAAATAAGTAACAACTATTTTGGATTTCAAACATACCTTGCTGATCCAGGATCCTTCAGTCTGTATAAAAGTTCAGTACTAGTCTTCACCAAGTCTATCTTACCCTGTAGGTTTACAATGAAATACAAAGTACAATAATCATCAATTTCTAGTCTTTATCGAGTCTACCTTACAAAAAGATCAACCCACCCATACTGTCATATACACCAAGATATATCAGCAACATTTCGGAGCACCAGCCTGGATTTGAACCCTGGAACTTCTGCACAAATGTTGAGTGTGCTAGTAGCCTAGTGTATAGACCAAAATAGGAAATACCTGTCAGGTCTATGACACTAAATACACCTATCTAATGCCAATGCTTGTGTCCATAGCAACCAAAGCATTTATACCATAATACTTATAATAGATTGGGGCTTTTCATTTGTTCACCTTTTTTTTTTGTATATAAAGAGCAAATGTGAACAATAGCCCAACAGACATTAACAACATTAATGAACTGAGTGATTACAAATCAAACGGGTAACTCTCAACAGAGAGCTCTGATGGGCCAATCAATTGGTTCACTGCAACTCAGAAAATAATCAAAAATACAAGTAAACACAATTGGGCTAGTAAAAAAGCCAATGAAAGTGGCGTGGGACAGGAATAGGATAAACACCCAAACAGAGAATAACATCAAAAAAAATAAGACGAAAATAATATCTGGAGGTCTTTGATACATCGAGAGAGCTTAGCCAACATACTCTGAAGAGTTGGAGAGAAAGTGTCTGTTAACACGACATTTAAAAGATTGTAGTCCTTCCTCTTGGATGTTGCCAACAACATTGACTGGAAGACTGTTCCACAGTGGAACAGCTATATGGATGAAGCTTCTGTCTAAGCAGCAAGTTCTGGCAGGCGGCAGTGAAAGGGCATGATCTGGCATAGCAACACTTGAACGCGTAGCACGACGATGAACATATGGTGTGTGGAGCAGTGCTGCTAAATCTTGTGGGCAGTGGTTGGTATGCATTTTGTACAAGACTGTGGCTGGCGAGGTGAACTATGAATGCTGCCAGAATGTGTATGTACAGCAGAGAGTCATGACCATGGTAAGAAATAGCAATATATAATTATTGATACAGGTTGGTTGAGGAATTGAGCCCGGGATTACTGTGTGGGAGCCGATCCCTAGTGCGAAGCCACTATATGCTACACTAGGTTAACAGTCTTGGCTACATGTAAGTCATTGAAATATATATATTTAGTATGGAGTTATTCAAGCATCACATTTCTTACGTGTTGCTGATCCTCATACTTCTTTCAAAATTAAAATAATGGAGCGATTAACATTTTAAACAATGGGAATTGTTCATTAGGACACCAGCTTCTTGTGGGTGCTGTTGAATCCCTAATCGATCCAGTAGTACGCGCTCTAGGGCTGTGAGAATTGAGTGCAACATGTCGCAAGTTGTATGATAGTTCCATGCTTAAAAATAGTTACCGTACAGGCCAATGTGGGAAGATCATCGAGACTGCTGTGGCTTGTGTTCAAGAAATTTTGATTGTATCATTCAAATATGGTACTTCTGACTCTATATCCAAAATACCAAGTGTGATTAGTTCAATTCTCCAACACTGTTGTTGACACAGACACCCATGGGTTTTAAAAGGCAGTTATTTGGTATTGATGTTCAGTAGGTTTTTGGCTTATGGACCATGGAAACTTACCGTTGATAGCAGTCTATTGATGGCAGAGACTCTCTGCTGTACTTCAATGTTGGGTAGTTCTTCTTAATCACTGCATCAGGAATACCTTTGACTTCAGACTTACCGTTGATAGCAGTCTATTGATGGCCGTGACTCTCTGCTGTACTTCAATGTTGGGTAGTTCTTCTTAATCACTGCATCGGGAATACCTTTGGCTTCAGACTTACCGTTGATAGCAGTCTATTGATGGCCGTGACTCTCTGATGTACTTCAATGTTGGGTAGTTCTTCTTAATCACTGTATCTGGAATACCTTTGACTTCAGACTTACCGTTGATAGCAGTCTAATGATGGCAGTGACTCTCTGATGTACTTCAATGTTACATGTAGGTAGTTCTGTCTTAATCACTGCATCGGGAATACCTTTGGCTCAGACTTACATGTACCGTTGATAGCAGTCTAATGATGGCAGTGACTCTCTGCTGTACTCCAATGTTGGGTAGTTCTTCTTAATCACTGAATCTGGAATACCTTTGACTTCAGACTTACCGTTGATAGCAGTCTATTGATGGCCGTGACTCTCTGATGTACTTCAATGTTGGGTAGTTCTTCTTAATCACTGTATCTGGAATACCTTTGACTTCAGACTTACCGTTGATAGCAGTCTATTAATGGCCGTGACTCTCTGCTGTACACCAATGTTGGGTAGTTCTGTCTTAATCACTGCATCGGGAATACCTTTGGCTCAGACTTACCGTTGATAGCAGTCTAATGATGGCAGTGACTCTCTGATGTACTTCAATGTTGGGTAGTTCTGTGTTAATAACTGCATCAGGAATACCTTTGACTTCAGACTTACCGTTGATAGCAGTCTATTAATGGCAGTGGCCTCGCTGTAATTCAATGTTGGGTAGTTCTTCTTAATCACTGCATCTGGAAAACCTTTGACTTCAGACTTACCGTTGATACCAGTCTATTGGTGGCCGTGACTCTCTGCTGTACTTCAATGTTGGGTAGTTCTTTCTTAATCACTGCATCTGGAATACCTTTGACTTCAGACTTACCGTTGATACCAGTCTATTGATGGCAGTGACTCTCTGCTGTACTTCAATGTTGGGTAGTTCTGTCTTAATAACTGCATCTGGAATACCTTTGACTTCAGACTTACCGTTGATAGCAGTCTATTGATGGCTGTGACTCTTTGCGCGCTGTACACCAATGTGCGGTAGTTCTTCTTAATCACTGCATCGGGAATACCTTTGGCTTCAGACTTACCGTTGATAGCAGTCTATTGATGGCCGTGACTCTCTGATGTACTTCAATGTTGGGTAGTTCTTCTTAATCACTGTATCTGGAATACCTTTGACTTCAGACTTACCGTTGATAGCAGTCTAATGATGGCAGTGACTCTCTGATGTACTTCAATGTTACATGTAGGTAGTTCTGTCTTAATCACTGCATCGGGAATACCTTTGGCTCAGACTTACATGTACCGTTGATAGCAGTCTAATGATGGCAGTGACTCTCTGCTGTACTCCAATGTTGGGTAGTTCTTCTTAATCACTGAATCTGGAATACCTTTGACTTCAGACTTACCGTTGATAGCAGTCTATTGATGGCCGTGACTCTCTGATGTACTTCAATGTTGGGTAGTTCTTCTTAATCACTGTATCTGGAATACCTTTGACTTCAGACTTACCGTTGATAGCAGTCTATTAATGGCCGTGACTCTCTGCTGTACACCAATGTTGGGTAGTTCTGTCTTAATCACTGCATCGGGAATACCTTTGGCTCAGACTTACCGTTGATAGCAGTCTAATGATGGCAGTGACTCTCTGATGTACTTCAATGTTGGGTAGTTCTGTGTTAATAACTGCATCAGGAATACCTTTGACTTCAGACTTACCGTTGATAGCAGTCTATTAATGGCAGTGGCCTCTGCTGTAATTCAATGTTGGGTAGTTCTTCTTAATCACTGCATCTGGAAAACCTTTGACTTCAGACTTACCGTTGATACCAGTCTATTAATGGCCGTGACTCTCTGCTGTACACCAATGTTGGGTAGTTCTTCTTAATCACTGTATCTGGAAAACCTTTGACTTCAGACTTACCGTTGATACCAGTCTATTGGTGGCCGTGACTCTCTGCTGTACTTCAATGTTGGGTAGTTCTTTCTTAATCACTGCATCTGGAATACCTTTGACTTCAGACTTACCGTTGATACCAGTCTATTGATGGCAGTGACTCTCTGCTGTACTTCAATGTTGGGTAGTTCTGTCTTAATAACTGCATCTGGAATACCTTTGACTTCAGACTTACCGTTGATAGCAGTCTATTGATGGCTGTGACTCTTTGCGCGCTGTACACCAATGTGCGGTAGTTCTTCTTAATCACTGCATCAGGAATACCTTTGGCTTCAGACTTACCGTTGATAGCAGTCTATTGATGGCCGTGACTCTCTGCTGTACACCAATGTTGGGTAGTTCTTCTTAACCACTGTATCGGGAATACCTTTGACTTCAGACTTACAGTTGATAGCAGTCTATTGATGGCCGTGACTCTCTGCTGTACTCCAATGTTGGGTAGTTCTTCTTAATCACTGCATCGGGAATACCTTTGGCTTCAGACTTACCGTTGATACCAGTCTATTAATGGCCGTGACTCTCTGCTGTACACCAATGTTGGGTAGTTCTGTCTTAATCACTGCATCTGGAATACCTTTGGCTCAGACTTACCGTTGATAGCAGTCTATTGATGGCCGTGACTCTCTGCTGTACTCCAATGTTGGGTAGTTCTTCTTAATCACTGCATCGGGAATACCTTTGACTTCAGACTTACCGTTGATAGCAGTCTATTGATGGCCGTGACTCTCTGCTGTACTCCAATGTTGGGTAGTTCTTCTTAATCACTGCATCGGGAATACCTTTGGCTTCAGACTTACCGTTGATAGCAGTCTATTGATGGCCGTGACTCTCTGCTGTACTTCAATGTTGGGTAGTTCTGTCTTAATAACTGCATCTGGAATACCTTTGGCTTCAGACTTGCACAGCTCTAAAATTCTGTCAAATTGAACAAAAAAGAGGAATTTGGTTTTAGAGAACAGAATGCAAGATTGGTTTGAATTAGTGGATGAAATATGTTGGCCTACTCAAATACAGTGGCATATATATAGCAAAACCCGGCATGCATCTAGGCTCTATTCCCTTTAATTTCTGGCTGTTTTCACTTAATTCAAAAGTACATAATTGCCTTGGAAAAAGTTGGTGCCCCTTTCAATTGCCTTAAATTGCATGCCCTCTCCATTTTTTTAATTTGAGATCTGAAACCCGGTACCCAACCCCCGGGTCCTGGGAACCTTTCCAGCACATCCGCGTCCAAAAAAATGCTGAAAAAGGCAGCAGTGCCGATGGCGTAACTGAAGGGCTCACTGGATTTCACATAGCCTTAATTACACGATCGATCTAGGAACTATCTTGTGTAAGTTTTGAGTAGAGCATACAAACTGATGTGTTAAAACCTTTTGCTTTGATGTCAACGGCAAATGACCCTGATGTAAAAAAAATGATCAGATGACTGGGGCGACCTATTCTAGGCCTATTTATTATTATCATGGACTTATCAGACAGGACTGGGCAGGCCTCCTCTGACTATTGTACCATGGTTGTTCACCATCATTAACTTGTCCATTGTTATGTAAAGCAAATTGATAGAACCATATCGATCGATGGCTATCACTTCTGAAAAAAGGTCACGCGAAGCGAATACACAATCGGCATTTGAATGTCCGACGAGTTCCATATTTTTAAATGGTCCCGACTTTCTCTCTTGTTTATTAATTTGTATATAAATTGTATCTTGTTTGATTTGATGTATTTTACTTTTATATTCGTTTGGAAGGGCCTGTGGGTGCCATAGTTTTGAGTTTTGAAAGTGCTCCCCTGAATAAATAAAAAATATCACTCATCAAGCTACTCAATAGATGGCGGCTGTTTGTGGCGATGACGCTACTGATGTTTTACCTCTCCAAGACTCATCTTTATTTTATTTTTTAATCAACATCACAATATTTAAAAATAAGAAAAAAATATTTTATAGTAAATAAATAAAAACATTTTCAAATAAATATAAATATTAATGATTGATGGACTTTTGTAATTCGGGTTTGAAGTTTGAATAAAACTTTTTCATAAAATCCTGCCGATAAAATCTTGATTTTAAAGCCGTTATTATGCCCCAAAGTTTATGCAAAATCAAACTTTCAATCACCATGATCGATGACAACCCACCAAAATATGATTTATAAATTTTAAATATGTAATCATGTTAATCGCCCAGGTTAATCAGCCCGCCAAACACACATGATGAACCCTCTCTTCAGAATATCTTGTCGCCGTTTAGCACTGCACGGGCATTGTCATGGAAATTATCCCGACAAATTACGGCAACGGCATGCCGAAACTCGTAATCCCCGTTCATTCTCCTTAATTATTCACGTAGTCGTCAAAGGTTGTCACGTTCACCCCCACTAGCGAAAAAAATGACAGCCCCCTAAATAAAAATAAGGCCAGGGTCCATGTTATCTATGGTTGGTGGTGGTATAGAATACTTGGCAGAACAAGTTATCTTGTTGTTTTTGTGACAGGTAACAGACCCGGGATAATCCCCTACTCTTTACGATGAGGTCTGCAAATATTTTAACGTGTTCAGGGTGAGCGTCTGAATACATGGGACCAACGGCTTTACGTGACTCTCCGAACCACGGCGCAACCGAGTCTGGTCCGACATTCACTGTATAGACCTGCATGTTGTACACAGTGAATGGGGTAGAGGAGAAATTCTACTTGATTAAGTCCGAATATCAGCTTAACCACGGAAAGAGGATTCGATCAACTAACCTTGACTAACCTTAGACCCTCCACCCCCCCCCCCCCCCCACCCCCGGTTGGTCAGTCATGTTTAAACTTTAATGTTAAGCTCAATCAAATGGAAGAAGTAGTTTAATTAGTAGGTGAGATGATGCAATATAATCCCTGATAGCACACTGAAGTCGGCCCGACGTCGGGGAATGGTAGTCGACGTCCGTATGTTGAAGTCGGCTGGACGTCGGGTGGACGGTTTGAAAAGGACGTCCACATTAAGACGTCATTTGGACGTTGAGCCGACGTTGCAAAAATACACTGAAAAAGTCGTCGGGGTACTGACGTTTTGCTGACGTCGGAACTACGTCCAAAGATAGGTTAACTTGCTATACATATTTTTTTTATAAAGACAAATATTCAATAATTCAAAATTGTAATAATTTTGTCGCCTACATAATTGAGAAAGATATAATTGCAATAAATAAATTACTGATGATTTAGATAATCATTGTTTTCATCTGCAACAATTTTAAGATCAAATTGATGATTGAATAAATGTTAATATTAACGAATTACGCGTATCATGATTCAAATCATACACTCATTTTATACCAAGTGCAGTTGGTCGCCATTTTGCAGACATGTTTGTTCTCAAATGAATTGAAGGAATTATATATGTCAATTCAGCGAAGATGATAGTATTTGATGGTAGAATTCGATGGGGAAATAATGCAGCATCGCAATATATTCAACACATGAAGTGCATTTATGATGTTGCATGGGATACCCGCGATTTCCGGTGTGTTATATTCTATTTTATCAGAAGTTGTGGTTATGTTCTTGTACATCGTGATTTTTCACCATACGCCGACACTGCATGGTCACCTATAGATGTCATTGGAATTGAAAATTGCAAGTAATCAGATAATGAATCGTGAGGAATAGCTGAGAATCATCCAAGGAGATGAGATTTGTTTCGGTACGTTTTCTTTTGCATCAAAATAGATTCTGAATAGATGGGAATAATCAAAAGATATGAGATTTGTTTCGGTACGGTACGGCAGAACGGTCGGCAATTAGTCGGAGATGGTTCAACTGACCATAGCTAAAGTCGGCAATTAGTCTGAGAATGGTTCAACTGACCATCGCTTAAGTCGGCCGAAAGTCGGCAATTATTCTGAAAATGGTGCAACTACCACGGCCTGAAGTTGCTGATACTCGGTCGGGCCAATGTTTCACAAATATCCATATTATTAATTTGCGTGGAAAGAGTTAAGGTAATTTGTTAATGATGAGGTTTACTCATATTGTGATGGTTAATACTTCCCACGCGGCAGGCGCAAAAGTTCACAAAATGTTTCAAAAATATCCATATAATTAATTTGCGTGGAAAGAGCCAAGGTAGTTTGTTCAAAAACGAGATTTTACTGTACTCATATTGGGATACCGTAGTTGTTAATACTTTCCATGCGGCAGGCGACTGCAGACGACAGTATGTCGTTTTCCGGATTTGTTCCGAATAAAAAAAATGGGAAATATGAATTTTTAGTATAATAATAATAATGTCGATTTAGGCCTATACGTGTACGTTTTCTTTTGTGTCAAAATAACCGTAGGAAAAAGTCGGCCCGAAGTCGGCAATAAGTCGGAAGTACGTCCAACGGACCGCGGCTTAGCGTAGCTTAAAACTTAAAACCGTAGGAAAAAAGTTGGCCCGAAGTCGGCAATTAGTCGGAGGTACGTCCAACGTGAAAGGGTGCATAATTCTGCTCCTGTCATGCCTGTGCCGCGGAGCCTGTGGTGATGCGACTGTGTTGGTGGCAATCATAACTTCTCGTTGTTAGCGGCCACGTCAAAACCTTACCGTTCTTCTAGATTCATGGCATCCGTAGCTTCTTGTTTGATCGAAGTCCCTGCCATAGTTGTCAATTTTCAATCTGTCAATTTCAATGTGAAAGTAATTTGCATTTGGTTCAAAATTAAGCAGCCGATGTTCACCGTGCACCTGTTGATAAATGGACCAGTCTTGGGCGGTATCATTAAAATATATTATACATACAGTCATACACCCTACTTGTCTGATACATGATCTAGTACAGGGTGAGTCAAAAAGACTGCAATAGTGGAAAGAAGCCATTTTGTTTTCAAAACCAAAATGAATTTTAAAACTTTTTAAACGTTGCAAGAATGATGTATTTAATCCAAACTTTGTGTAAAAAAATGAAGTCGATTGCATTTTTCGTTTGTCTTTGGTGACCCTCTTTGCTGCACAACCAAATTTACCTGTTTGTCCACGAGCACAGTGATTTTCATTTCAAATGGCACACATTGCATTTTCATATTTGAATATCCCGCCAACAAAAAAAATGGAAAATGTCAGTTTTTTTATTACAATTTAGAACATACACGCTTTCATAGCATGGGTATGATTACAATTGATTATGCTAACTCACATGTAAACAAGAAAGGATGCATCAAATTCCAATAACATCACAAATGAACTCAAGTTTCCAAATTTGAATGTGAGACACATTTTGCTATTTGATGCATATTTTGGGTATCTCGTGGACAAACGTGTGAAATGGGTGCACTGGTCAAAAGGTTCACCAAAGGCAAACGGAAAATGTAATCAACTTCATTTTTTCACACAAAGTTAGGATTAAATACATCATTCTTGCAACGTTTAAAAAGTTTTAAAATTAATTTTGGTTTTGAAAACAAAATGGCTTCTTTCCACTATTGCAGTCTTTTTGACTCACCCTGTAGGTGTCTATCTAATCTTCCGTTATTCGCATCAAACGCCGCTGGGAAATAGTTTACACTTTTGGGAAGAGGGTTTTTTAAGTTAAAAATAAATAAATAAATAAAACAAAGTAAAAATAAAAGACATAGGGGGGAGAAGGAAAAGAAAACAGAATAGCCATATCCCTAAATTACACACTACAAATCCCTATGCTGCTAGAATGGCAGCGCAGTAACTATAAAAAGAATTAGGGAAATTATATGTTTATGTTATTAAATTGTTTGAATTAACCAATATTATGTGTCCCATACTTCCTTTTGTGGTGCGTTTTTGTTAATTGCCCTATCTCTTTACTGTACAAAATCAAAGGAAGAAGCAAGTCCTCTTTACATGATTTTCGTACTTTGGGGGTAATTTAACGTGAATGTATATGTCTTCTGAAGCTAAACAAACTCAAAAGTGTATTTTGATTGAGTGTCCCATACTTCCTTCTGTGTGGGTGGGCAGAACAAATATGGAAATATCTTCAAAAATTGTTATTTTACCATATCTCAAAACATTAAAGTGTCCAATACTTCCTTTTGTCGCCGGCGGGCAGAGTTGTTAGCACAGGTCTGACTTGCAAGGTGTATCCCCTTGCGCATGTAGAGACTGATTTTCCCCACAAATTTGAACTGTTTTTCTCCCGGATGGTTTAATTCCAATTTTGTTTAAACTTTAAACCCTAACTCCCCCGGTACCCGGGGAGTTAGGGTTAATGTCAAAGGCATTTAGGGCATTTAGGGTTATGGGCAAGGATATGAGGGAATAAGGGGCATCTTCCCCATGACAACGCGCCCCCCCCCCCCCCCCCCCCCCCCACCCACCACAACGGCACACCCCTTGGATAAAAGTATGGCAAAAATGGTTGCGCAGTGTTGATCAGCATCATGAATTATTGATTGACCCATCCATGATCCCGATGGGAACTTAACACCAAGTATAAAATGTTTCCGTGTGAAAGTGAATCAATTTTTTCAAAAATTAACCTTAATGCGGATTCTCACAGAAGGAAAAGTTACCATTAGCAAGAATTATCACTTGTCGAATCATACTCATAGCAAATGATACTCCTTAAAGGCATATGATGTGATCTTTTCTAGATAGCGCCCTCTTTTCATTATTTTTTTTAGAAAGTAGATTTTCTTGCAGATTTACATTTCTGATCATAAATCATACATACATTCCAAGTTACAGAGCGATACGATTCCTAATTACCTCAAAATCATGGTTTTAGAGTGAATTTAGAGTAAAAATATAAACTGTCGGAGTTATCCGACAGTTTATTTTCACTCTAAAATCATGATTTTGAAGTAATTAAGAATCGTATCGCCCCGGTAACTTGGAATGTATGTACGATTTATGATCAGAAATGTAAATCTGCAAGAAAATCTTCTTTCAATTTTTTTTTCAATGCTGAGGGCGTTCCCTGGAAAGATCACATAATATACCTTTAAGACAGAGTAATTAGACTGAAATGAACGCATGAAGTAATGTGTGATTTAGTTTTGTTAAGTAAATTTCATGGGCCTACCCATTTTTAGGCTATTTTTTACAATGGTGACACGTGACTATCGGCCCAAGCTACCCTAATAGCGTAGATTCAGGTTGAAAAATACACATTCTATGAAATTGGTGATTTTGATACCCCCCCCCCCCCCCCCCCCCCCCCCCACAGGCCCGTGATCCCCTTACTTGGTATACTTGTATACTTGGCTTATACATACATTTTTTTTTTTTTGTATATAAAGAGCAAATGTGAACAATAGCCCAACAGACATTAACCAAAGTTAATGAACTGAGTGATTACAAAAAATAGGCTCTAATAGGCCAATCAATAATTGGTTCACTACAACTCAGAAAATAATAAAAATACAAGTAAACACAATTGGGCTGGTAAAAAAGCCAATGAAAGTGGCGTGGGACAGGAATAAGATAAAACCCAAACATAGAGAACAACATCCCATAAGCTACATACAATAAGCTTTCATAGCGCCATTTCATATGATCACGGCGCATTAAATACAACAATGAATGAAAAAATACAATAAAAGCTAAATCACACCAAATTAGGAATATATCAACCACATCATGTAATGAAACCATGATCTTTCAACTTAGGCCTCCGCCTTACTATATTATGCCCACTTTCCCCGTTTTGTTTGGGCTAAATGGACTTGCGTATCTAACAATGCAGACAAGTTGTACTATAATAACTATCAATCATGGGTGGTTCATGAATAGGCCTACAGGTTTATAAGGGACGCACCACCGCACCGTTATATTTTTAGGGGGGCATGGAAGTTTCAAGCAAAGGTCTATTTTTCGCTGCCCTCGCAGTTGATGTATTTCAAGTTTTATTTTTTTTCTTCCCGGCATCCCGTATACAGTTGGGTGGGTCAAAAATCCATAACTCATCGTTGAGTTCAGGTGGGTTTTTTTCAACTAACAAAAAGCTTCCACCCACCCCTCCCCCGAGAATCTAATGGTGCACTCCATACTATCAGAATTGCTATTAGTTTGTTATAGGATCGTGCCTGCGCCATTGGTGCTAATACTAACATAATTGAATACCCCTCAGCACTAAATGTACAGTGTTCTTAAAGACATAAAGTACGCTATAAATTAAATACATGTTTTGCGGAGAATTTTGATTGAAAAGACGAGAATAAATGGCACCAAATACATTAATACACACATAATGCAAATGCATTTTTTGATTAAAACACTCATACAAATCAGCGATATGCTTTAATTCATATAATTTTAGTAAGTTTAAACTGTGTAGAAACACTTTACAACTGAATCCAAAATGGCGGTTGTCCAGAACGGATCGATGTATACGGTGAGAAAAAACGGCTTAAATTGACATTTAAAATTGAAATTGGGTTTAAAATCATTAAAAATAATGTCCAATATATATTCTTCTTTCTTTTCAGTCCGATATGGTGGTCGAAGGATGCCGGCTTCCAGTAAGAATGGCTGGAACTGATGAATGGCGTAAGTACTAAAAATCGAAAGCGATTCTGTTTTTGTTTTAAGCTTATACTATAGGGGGCGCCCTACTTTCGCTCCATGTCCGTCCCAGATGATGGTGGATGCTATTTGCCTAAATCTGCAGTAACACCTGTGACGAATTATACCTGAAGGGATAGGCAGCTCCGGGTATCGCTATTCAATTCTTTGAATCATGTCTTGCACAGCATTAGGCCATGGTAATGAAAGTCTTAGATTTGCGTCCACCGCCCGCATGGTCCAAAACCTCCCGCATGAAAAACTCATTATTTGAGAAAAATTTCATTATTCGCGTAAAAAATCCAGCGTTTCCTGCTTTGTGAGTCGTCAGTCAGCGAAAGAACGATGTTTTCAGCCACTTCGTTCAACGACATGCATAGCGCAGCGCTAGCGATGTGAAAGAAAACGAGAAAATGCGAGATTTTAATGAATCCAAAATGGCCGACCAGTGTAACGACACGGAAATAAAATTCGATGAAAATCGGGACAAATTACACCATTTAATTAAATTTCAGAAGGGAAATAAGGGTTCAGAATGAAAAGTAAGATGGTATTTAAGTATAATTCATTGAAAGAAGTAACATAAA
>CM069457.1:11287867-11367033 GCA_035610835.1 Ophiura sarsii | reverse complement strand
TAGGGAGTAGGGCCTACCAGATAGACATCTACAAAAATAAAGTGTTGAAAATTTATAACGAAACACATAGGAATAGAACAATATTTAAAACATTTTTCAAATTCAAAATTCAAAAGTTTTTAATTTTTTTTTTTTTTTTTTTTTGAAAATTACCCCCCGCCCGCACACGCCCCGTGGCATATTTCAACACCAAGGCCTAAACCTTAACCATCTCCCGTACCCCACCCGTCCCTCCCCCTCCCTGTCCCCTCCCGGCCCGCCCCCGTCCAGTGGCATATCCGTTACGCAATTTAGCATCACATTTTTTCATTAACCCCCCTGTCTTCCAAACCACATTACATCATTACACACAACCCCCATTCGTCACCGCCCCGCCCGCCCCTCCCCGTGGCATACCTCAACTTCAAAGCCCAAAGTTCCCCGCCCGCAATTTATCTCAACGCCAAGGCCTAACCTTAACTATCTCCCGTAGCGCGGCGTACTTCTCCAATATTTGTCCGCCCGCGTGTCACATACAGTATCAAATCCCACATCTGACACCATCGTTACGCAATTTAATAATACATTTCTTTATTAACCCCATCCCAAACTACATAACCATAAGGCCAAACAAAAAAAAGTTTGTCTCAAAGCTTGCGAAGGCTTCAACATCGGGCGACGCGCGCTGTTTTTTGTCTTCCATTTTTTTTTTTTTTACATTTTTTTTATTTGTGTTGCAATTTTTACTCTTACTATTTGCAACCGTTGACACTTTCTGATATTTGTTTTTACTATTTGAAATGAATATTGTGATGTAGTTGTGTATACGAACAATTGTGCAGCGTTTTTTGAAGAACTGAGTCATGTAAAAGTTTGAGAAGAGGAAAATCTGCCGATATTTTTAATAAAAACTCGAAATAAAAATTTGTATGGAAAAAAAAAAATGATTTTACAATTTTCTGCATTTCAGACGCGGTATTTTGGCATTTCAAAACCAATGCGCGCGCAAGCTTTGAGACGAACCATTTATTTTGTTTGGCCTAACATAACCTAGGCTCTAAAGGGATCATTACACACAACCCCTAACCGCCCCGCCCCCGCCCCGTGGCTTATGCAACCCCAAGGCCTAAACCGAAACCAACTCCCGTGGCGCAGCGTATTTCTCCAATATTTGCCCGCCCGCGTGTGTAGGGGTGCGAGGGTGTAGTGCGCGTGCGCGTTTATTTTGCATGGCGCACTGCTGCGCGCTATGTGTAACGCGCGCCGACTGCATGGTTACAGTGTACGCAGAGAAAAACAAACATGGCCCGTAGAAATTAGTCTCAAAAGCCGGGCTGAAAAGGCCTAAATTGGACATCATTTTGCTCATATCTCGGTCAATTCTGTACGGTTTTCGGCCATTTATAGCTTATAACCCGTGTCCGGTCTTTATTTAGTATCAGTGAAATATTCACGGCTTTAAAATGCAAAATGAGAAAGCCTTTTCAGGATACACACATACATACATACATACACACATACATACAACATACGGTGAATTATAGTAAGATTGCATGGGGCAGTTGCACAAGCATATTATAATCACTCTCGCGATCATGAGCCTATTATTATAATCACTCTCGCGATAATGAGGCACGATTATTAGAATAATAGGTAGTTTCCCATTGCTCATTATAATACTTAGTTTATCATTAAAATATTGGTGGAATTTGAACAAAAAATGTATGAATGGATGCACATCACTAGTAATCAATGCTTTAATCGATAATAGAAAGAGGTCCGACTCCGGGGCATTTACTTGGTCTTCGGGCATTAAGAAGATTTTAACCATGATACATAATATCGACATTTGGCATAAACCTAACACATTCACTTCTGTTAATTTTCGTAACCTAATTGTATGTTATCTTGAATCCATATACAGTGATCTCTGGTCTAATATAATTAACAACTAGTATAAACTTCGATGTTACTGCACGTTCTAAGAAACTTTTGTTTTGGAAAATTACATTGTTCTTTTTAACCAGTCTCGTAGATCCCCATTTTGTAAATTAAGGTTTAGCGCTCACTCGCTCATGATTAAAAAGGGGCGCCATCTACACCCGATAACCCCTCCCCCCCCCCCCCCCCCCCCAAATTTAATGAAAGGGTGCAAGTCATGCAATCTAAATGTTCTCGAAGATAAATTTCACTTCATTATGAAATGCCAGCTATATAATGATATGCGTACTGAAATTGGTGAAATATATGATTTTGAGAAGGGCTCTTGTCCTTTTTCTCAACCTCTCTAAGCGCGCTCTTTCATCGATCTTAGCGCGATCCTTTTTTCTATCGTTAAAAGGATCGGTGATTAATACCCCACCCGCTGAGCTGCCTATCTACTTATCTCGCGTTAACAATAGAACTATTGTAGTACTGTCGACGGCTCAATTAGTAAACCAGACAGAGGAAAGCGCGAGGAAGGATCGGGTTGTTTTCTTTAAGAAATACCAAAGCCTGACCATTGATTAATATCACCCGACTCCGCTGTTATGTAAAGAGCGACCCATTTGCCAGATTGTACACTTGTCGGGTTTATAGTACACTTGCCAGGTTTTTTATTACGGGATTATTGTGGTCACATTGATTCACGATCAAGTGACACATTTAGGTCAAGTAAAAGTAAAGTGTAAAGTTAGCTACGAAAACAAGCATAGTCCGCATCATTTTCGTTACTGTGGCGGGAATAGGGCGAGCGAAAGTCAAGCCTTTATCTTGGAAATAGAAACAGGCTGAGATATTTAACCAATGCATACTTTGAACATTAAATATGATATCTGAAGCAAAAGTTTGACTAATTGTATTCAGAATAGAATAGTTGAACAATATTGATGAAAATATCCGATACCGACTCAGTTGCTTTTATTTCTTAGCTGAACTATGAATATGATTATTTCAGAGCTTGTGTATTAGAGTATTGTATCAGCACCAGGAAAGGCATTTCCCTATCGTTTGATATAAACATGGTTTGGTCGCAATTTTAAAACAGGCAATCACTCATTATGTACACTCGTGTATTTTCAGCATTTGCCGACTTCCAAGTTCATATTAAGTTTGGACCCTATCCACCCTGAGTTAAGTCTCATGTCCACCCGCCCATTTCTCATTTATACCGGAACATGCGCACATCATATCATGGTCCACCCAAAGCCCGGACCCAAAGCTTGGTCCACCGTACAATGTATGCGGTCTCCCACGAGTACGCCCATCCATTGCCGGCAATACTGCGCGGAATACGAAGACTTGGATAATTATATAGATTATTTCTAGAGCTGTCAATGAAAAGAGCGAGAGTAAACAACATTCCACACCCGTGATGGGTCGGTAGCCTAATTGATATGTCTACACGACCAGATACATGTTGAGGCCTTTTGTTTAGCTATTGATCGGCGGTGAGCATAAACATTTTACGACCGTGGAAGGAGCGGATTTAAAAAGCGCGCGCTAAGGTCGATGAAAGAGCGCGCTTAGTGAGAGGTTGAGAGAAAGGGCAAGAGCCCTAAATGACAATCATATCTTCTTGACTATAATGATGTCATAAAGTTATTGTCATTAACATGATTAATGGTTACAATTGAGCTTGTCTTGATGTTCCATGCAGGAAGAGGTATTGGGAGGTATCCTTGGAAGAACACATCAAGGGCTCAAAAACACAAGGCCTTATCTCCATTTTGACCATTTTGAGAAAAAGACTATTGAAGATTTTTAAACACATTGGGGAGATGGTGATAATGGCTATAACTTTAAAAGTGGTTGTGTTATGGAGATAAGGCTGTGTGTTACTGTGTTAACCCCAGTTGCTATATACTATACTGAGATAGCATTGAGAGAGCATGTGTGGTCAGTGCTAGTGGATAGCATGCAGGTCTCACAATACAAAGGTTGTTAGTTCTAGCCCCGCTACAGCCAACATGTTTGTATCCTTGGGCAAGGTATGGTGGTCCCGTGCATCGGACGGAAGAGCTATCCCCGAGCACGTTAAAAATGTCAGGCTCCTTCGTAAAGAGTAGGGGATCATCCCGGGTCTGTATCTGTTCACAAAACACATAATATGTATTCCTATACATACAGGGTGAGTAACAAAAAAGTGTACTCAACTTTGGGACTTTATCTTTTAAAATCTGCGCACAAATTTCCCAGATTTGTTATCAAGGCAGACGAATTAGCTTTCTAACGAATTTTAGTTGGTTAAAACATTTTATAAACCGAACAAGATTTGCGATATGTTCTCTTAAATTTAAAAGATCTACTAAATGCCACTATTGAAAACGGTCCACACTCTAGTCCAAGCTGAGTCCGACTATCGCAAAGCCAAATGTATTGTTGTTGTTGCTAAATTAGTGTAATGATGACATTGTTTTGTCATTATTTCGCATTTAATTATTGAAAAAATAAATGAGAATGTTTCATTTGTCTTTATTAGTTAGCAATTGTGTACCATACATGAATCCACTTGTTCGTTAATATCAAGCATTATTTAGTAAAATATTTAATATTGTGTTCGGTTTCAAAATGCAGTAACTTTACCAAAATAGTTATATCTGGTAAACGGTTCCATGAAATGTCATGATTCTTTTGCTGATGATAGCGAATAAATGTATATATTGCCGCATCTTTTGTTTGCCTTCATATTCTGATAATAAATATTGTTGATAATTATTTTACTTTGAGTACACTTTATTTTTACTCACCCTGTACCCAGTGGCGTAACCAGCGGGGGGGGGGGGGGGGGGGGGGGGAATGGGGGCTCCCCCCCCCCCCCCCCAAAAAAAAAATGAAAATAAAAGTCTACTTACGCCACTGCCTGTACCTCCACACTAGGCGTGGTGCACCAATGGAGTAAACAAATAGCCAAAGAAAGGATGATGGAAGCAACTGTTGCCATTGTTCCGTCCAAGGACGACCGATGATGATGATACTGAGGTAGAAATAAAGTCATTGAAATGATCAAACAAATAATTTCCCGGTGGGAAAATTGTTTGTCGTTTTCACCCGCTTGGCAATTTTCCCCTCAAACAATCGAATATGTTGATTTTTCATGTCACAATTACACCCCAAATCAAGCTAATTTCAGGCAATTATGACATTAAAACTCACGCGCCTTGCGCGTAGAAAAAAACACAAAATGTCTTGCTCCATTCACACAGAAAAATGTTTACATAATTATGTTAAATATAGAACTCCATAATTATTATGTAAACCTTTCACACAGTATTTGTGTATAAAATACACAAGTTATGTAAAAATAACTTGTGTATTTTGTACACAACTTAATTGTGTATAAAATACACAAGTTATTTTTACATAACCTGTGTATTTTATACACAAATACTGTGTGAAAGGTTTACATAATAATTATGGAGTTCTATATTTAACATAATTATGTAAACATTTTTCTGTGTGCATAGATGAAAAGGATGCCGGTGCCGTCTCATCCATTTTACTCTTCCATAATGAATAAAAACCTTACATGCTCAGACTACCCGAACAGTTTAGTGTCAAAGGTCACATAGGGGTCACTAGGAGTCAAAACGTGATTTTCACTTAAAACGCCCTTTCATTTTATTAAAATGACCTAGGATCGTCAGAATCAGTCAACATATGCCTTTTGACCGTATGCATATATAAGAGTTAGGTTTTTCAAATCGAACCTTATTTGGGGTCATTAGGGTCAAAATGTTAATTTTCACTTATACCACTTAAAATGCTTTTGTCTCAGAGGAAATGACCGATGACCGTCACAATTGGTCAAAAGATTCCTTTGTTCCATACTCATATAGGGTCTCCAGCGAATAAAAGTGACATGTCATATGGGGTTGCTAAGGGGTCATTGACCCAAACAGGGGTCAATTGTAAGACATGCTCCGATTTTGACCGGACTTGTTTCATCTTGTAGGCATTGATAAGACAAGAAAAAAAGTCAATAATTATTTTGGGGTCAAAGGTCAACAAGGGTCACTATAGGTCAAAATGTCATTTTTCATTCCAGTCACTCAAAATGCTATTTTTTCAGGAGAAAAAGACTGATGATTTTCAGAATTGGTCAAAAGATTTCTCGGATCGATGTTCCTAACGGTTGCACCGTTTTTAAAAGTGACATGTCATATGGGGTCACTAGGGGTCGTTGACCTAAACAAGGGTAAAATGTAAGACATGCTCTGATTTTGACCGGATTTGTTTCATCTTGCTATAGGGATCATTTTCTCATTAAAAATCAAGGTGGCCTGGTCTTAGACCATAGCAATATCTAGTTTGAATTGTGTCTGTAAAGATATTTGCGATGACGAAATATCATGATTTATGTTTTTATTTACTGCTTTTTGTGTATATTAACCGTTGGGTCATCATTGTCATATCGACTAACTTCGCCTGTAACATGAAAAGCTGGCTAAATATCAAGATGGTTTATTTTAAGTCCTTTTCTTTAGATATTTTTTAACACTGATTATATGTTATATGTTAACAGTTACATGTGTGATATTTTCATAGCAATGCCATAAATACTCACACGAGCTTTAATCTTTTATATCATGAAGTATGCCTAACCGGACCAGTTGCCCCATCCTCCCTGGCCCTATAGCCTCAAGCATTATGACAAATGAGGGTTAGTAAATTTGATTATATTCGTCTAGTTATTCATTTTGTAAACTCTGCATTTGATTTGCGTACATCTTCAGGAATTTAAATTGTATATATAATATTTATTTATTGTTCAAACTTCATACATGTACATGTATATAATTATATGATATTGTTTGTTTGTTTGTTTACTTGCTTACCTATTTTGACCACATATACCTGTTTGGTGAATGCCAAATAAAATACAATTATTATCAAACTCCGCGTGCGCCTATGTAACGAATGTGAAAGTGTCATTTTAAGATCTGTGTAAGTGTTTGTTGTTTACATTTAGAAAGGTTCGTGAAATATTTTTATTTGTCGGATGTATAGGTCTAATCCAATATAAATGCTCTTTATTATGCGATTTTTAAGAAAAACAAACAGCCACACCGAAATGTAGCTATATCCCTGATGAAAATATTTTGGGCGAAGACCATGTCATCATTTACTCCTAAACCACAATTTTTGTCCGAACAGTAGCTACCCGATAAAAGAAATTCAAAATGTCAGATTATCGTCTGTGATTCTATTCTGCGCATGTCTATTCTGTTCAATGTGACCGGTAAAACGGGAATATACGGCATTGAACTATCTAATTAGCTCGTGTTTTAGAGACGCAGTTACCACGTTATTTCGGTTCAAAAGGTACGCGAGTGTAAATTATTATTGATTTATCTAATCAGACGAGACCCCGAAAGTTAGTATAGAATATATTACAGCCAAATACTGAATAATCAATGAGGGCAATGACGTGGAACACGTGCACCGTTTTGGGGGGACAGCCTGTATACACAACAATTATTCCTATTAAGCTAATTACAACTTTCTACCATCGACTAACAAAGCCATCGCTAATGTGTTTATCGGCGTTGCCATGAAACACCGGAAATTTACTCTGTTGTACTTTTTTGATTACAATATTATATTTGCGTTAATAATTAAAGAATATAAAATAGGTTTGTTTAGCGATGCGACACGGCGCCCGAAGAGTGCGATTCACCTATTATCCCGTAAGTTACATCGTACAGTTTCAAAACATCACGGACATCCATAAAACAGTTCCTATCAATCATCCAATGATGTCGTCGCTGTTCTGACATACCGGCACATCACAACAGAAATAAGTAAAGAGATGTCGCCGGTATGTCAGAACAGCGACGAATTGTGTAACTGTCACGTGCAAGATGGAATAGGCACAGTGTGGCATGTTAACTAAGCTGTTATGATGAATTCGTATTCAAGAAGATAAAAAAGACAGTAAATAGATTTCACAATTTATTCATCATGATTATTTCTTGAACCAATAATGACAATAACAGTATATATATACAATAACGATACACAATGTTTCATATGACCAGATCATACATACAGTTATACAATAATATTATCCCAATGAATTGTACACCCAGAGCTCTTGCGCACGCGTTCGTATACTTCGTTGTGCTGCATACATGTAAACACTCACGGTACCGTCGTCATCAAGTTCGCGAAAGTTCGATCTATTTGTAATGTTGTTCCTCCTTGTTGTGGGACCTCCTAGTGTTGTTATTTCTGTGGGACGGTTATCGCCGATAGTTGCTCCAACAGTTAGTTGTTACAGTTCTAGTTGTTACAGTACTAGTTGTTACAGTTCTAGTTGTTTTACAGTACTAGATGTTAGATAAACCATTATCTTTTATTTACGGCTGTATAGAAAACATACAGTGAATTTTATGAATACCAGTCCTAATTATATGTGAGAGTTATGTACATGTAGCATATAATTATCAAATAACTCATTTTAAAACATTACTCAATTATATGGAACGAACACAATTAATGATAATAAGTTATGAAACACACAAGACTAGATAACTTAAGATCCTAGTAAATTAACTATCACTGGTTGAATTGTGTATCATATAAAATGCATTACACAATGATTATAAATAAACAATGTTGAGGAACCTTACATGTTGTGTATCATCAAAATGCATTACACAGTTATAAATAAACAATGTTGAGGAACCAACCTTTCATGTTGTGTATCATAAAAATGCATTACACCGTTATAAACCAACATTGGTTAATGAATTTTGAGTATCATTATGCATTACATACAGTAGTTACAAATAAACACTGGTTGATGCAACTCTGGTTGTGTATCATTAAAATGCATTACACAATTAAAAACAACGTACATAATTGAAAACACAAATCATATTTTGTTTCTTATCAAAATTGATATTGCATTAAATAAACAAATCTTTGTTTCTTCCAATGTACAAAAACAACATAATTGAAAACACAAATCAAGTTTTGTTTCATATCAAAATTGTTATCACATTGAATACAAAATCTCTGCTTCATTGAGTACAAAATATTATACAATAAGAATTTACTTACACATGAATCCTTTGTAAATAAACTTTACATTAATCTCTCTGGCAGTGGCATATAAACACAAACTCCAGACTAAATCACCATAGATTTATTTAGTTGCATTCTCTCATCTGTAACATTGTTTCACCATGAATTAATCTGCATTATTAATTTCCAGCAGTGTAGTCACAGAGTGAGGAACTACCAAAACCTTATAGGTCTTAACCCCTTGATGGTCAGAAGATGACTGCACCAAATATCATGTCATAAGAATAAAAAATGATATCATAGCCATATTGCGATTGGCTGAAACTCAAATATAAATAAGCTATGATTGGATAAACTAGAGTTACTTAAAAACAAATTGGTAGAGTTAACACATCACAATAATGTTGACTGTTTAGCGTGCATGGTTGGTTATAAGATCTACCCTTGAAGTCCTTAAAATAGATCAGTATAGGACACTACACATGTTTAACCTTTTATATGCGACATTTAACTCCCCCCTTTAAGGAAAATGTTGCAAACATTTTTCACTTAACTTAAAGTTTGACTCATGGATATGTACTATCTAGTTTTCCTATACACAATCTTACCTTTTCACCTCTCATCCTGAGACTATGTGCACTTAAAAGTAGTAGAAAGATATGTATACTTACACTAACTATAATTCTACTCAGTTGACCTACTTAGATAATCTGCCCCAACGTTGTCTTTGCCTTTTATGGCTACCATCCTGTATCTATAGGGCTGTAATGCCAGCGCCCATCTCATGATACGGCCATTGGCTACCTTGGAACGTTGCATGCACAATAACGGCTGATGATCGGTCTCCAAAATGAATTCACGCCCGTAAAGATAAGGTTCAAACTTCTGTGTACCCCAAACTACTGCTAGACTTTCTTTCTCCATCACCGAGTAGTTTCGTTGTGCTTTGTTGAGCTTCTTGCTGGCGTAAGCAATAGGAAATTTCTCTCCGTCAAATTCCTGAAGTAAAACTGCACCAATTCCAACTTCAGATGCATCTGTTCTGAGGATGAATTGTCGCTTGATATCAGGTAGATGGAGGATGGGTGACTGAGTCAATTTCGCTTTCAGTGTCTTGAATGCTAATTCTTGGCTGTCATCCCAATTAATCCTGTTTGGTTCTCCTTTCTTGGTTCTGTCAGTAGGAGGAGATGCTATGGCAGCAAAGTTTGGTATGAAGGACCTGTAGTAGTTGAGTAACCCAAGTAGAGAACGTACTTGTGTCTTAGTCTGTGGCCTAGGAGCATCTTTGATTGCTTCAAGCTTGCTTGGATTAGGCTGCAGCTGACCATGACCTACGACGTGCCCTAAAAACTCCACTCTGTCGTATCCTACATAACACTTTGATGGTCTTGCTGTCATGTTAGCGTTTCTCAATCTCTCAAACACTTCTGCCAGTTTCTCAACATGCTCTTCCCAAGTTGGTGTATGGATAAGAATATCGTCTATATAGTTGTCCACACACTGGATTCCTCTCAATAATTTTCTCATAATTCGACTGAATGAAGCTGAAGAGTTTACCAAACCAAAGGCCATCACTTTAAACTGGTATAGACCGTCGTGCGTGATAAAAGCAGTCAGTGGTTTTGCCTCTTCGCTTAATGGCACCTGCCAATAGCCTTTACTCAAGTCGATTTTTGTAAAGAACTTGTCATTGGCTAGTTTTGAAAATATCTCATCCTGAACTGGTGTTGGTTCTGCATCGAAAACTGTAATTTGATTAAGTTTCCTCATGTCGGCACACACCCGGTTTGTTCCGTCAGGTTTAACGACAATGCACAATGGCGATGCATACGGACTATCAGATTCTTCAATAACTCCCATCTCTAACATCGTCTTCACTTCCTTTTTGATTGTCTCGCGTAAAGCATGTGGTACTGGAAAAGGTCGACTACGGACAGGTTTGTTGTCTGTTAACTTGATGTCGTGAAAACCCAATTTTGATCTTCCTGGAACATCACTCAGTTGACTGTCATATTCAGTTAACAGTTGTTTCACCTGGCGTTGTTGGTCGTTTGACAAATCACCACACACATGGACATCTGATGCTGTCTCAGTCTGTTTAAAAACTGGAAGTTGCAGCAAGTTGTCATTAGTCATAGACCTTTCACATCCAGTAGTCACGTCGTCTAAGTCTTCATCATTCTCAATAACCGATGCACATGCTAACTCGAAGAGACCAGCCGTTACATCTGCTGATGGTTCGTCTTGACCTCTTCTGTAGTATTTCTTTAGCATATTTGCATGGAAGGTTTTTGCTTTGTTTCCAAGATTTATCTTGTAATCCAAGTCGCTCTTCTTCTCTATCACTGTAAATGGACCCTTCCAATGCATCAATAATTTGTTCTTGTCGGTTGGCAGTAACAGAAGCACCTCATCACCAACTTTAAACTTTCTTGACTTTGCACCTTTGTTGTAATGAGCTTTGTATCTCTTCTGTGCCTTCTGTAGTTCTGCTCTCGCCAACTCACACGTCTTTTGAAGTCTTTCTTGAAGATCCAACACATACTGATAAGTTGTCTTCGTCTCAGTCTCTTCCACTTCATCTGTCCAAAGCTCCTTTAATATAGCAAGTGGACCCCGTACTGATCTTCCATAAAGTAGCTCAAATGGAGAAAAGCCAGTGCTAGCTTGTGGTGTTTCTCGATACGCAAAGAGCAGCGCATTCACATATCTATCCCAATCTTGAGGACGCTCTTCACACAGTTTCTTCAGCATTAATTTCATGGTTCCATTGAAACGTTCTACTAGACCATTACATGCAGGATGATATGGGGTTGTAGTTAGTTGCTTGATGGAAAGAAGTCTGCTTACTTCCCTCATGACGTCTGATGTGAACTGCGAACCGTTGTCCGATAAGACTTCCCGTGGGAATCCTACTCTGGAATAAACATCTAAAAGAGCTTCTGCTACGGATTTGGTATCAATGTTGCGTAGAGGAACAGCCTCTGGATAGCGCGTGGCATAGTCTACAATGGTAAGTATATATCTCTTCCCACTCTCTGTACAGGGATGGATAGGACCAACCAAGTCAATAGCTACACGCTGAAATGGAGTTTCAATAACAGGCATGCTTCCAAGTGGTACTTTGCTTACTCGTCCTCTCGGTAGTGTACGTTGGCAAATATCACACGATCTGCAGTACCGCGTAATATCAGCTGATACACCTGGCCAGAAGAAGTTACTGGTTACTTTATCTGTTGTTTTCTGGATGCCTTGGTGACCTCCCAAGATAGACTCATGTGCCAACTTCATCACTTGTGTACGGAACTGCACAGGGACTACAACCTGCGTAAGTTTCTCACCAAAGTTAACACGTGGGGACTGAAATTCTCGGAACAGAATACCTTTCTGCAGATAGAACTTAGAACAACCACCATTTCTAGTTACTTTACTTTCACCAGAAAGGGCCAACTCTCTGAACTTGTCCAGAGTACTGTCACCTTCTTGCGCCTTGCGAAGAATATCTGCGGTAACAATTTCCTTCATTGCCTTTGGTACTCTAAGTTCTTTCAGCTCCTTCTCTTTAGCTAACTTCTGATGTCTCGTCTCTACAGTTCCAATTACATCTGGATGTTGGACACCACGATTATCCCTCCAATTCAAATTGGGGTTAGAAGGATCTCGAACCTCTTCTATATTCCCAATAATCAAGTCGTATACAGGATTATTCATGCATAGTGCAGTGACCTCGCCTACAAAATACGGTGTGTCTACATTGATGACTGCGATGGGTACCCTCCTCACTGTTCCATCTATGAGGACACAAGTCTTCAATTCACCCGTAAACTGACTAGATGACACTAGATTTCTCCGTACAACAACACTACTGCATCCACTATCCCGTAAGACATTAACAAGATGACCATCCACAAGACCTTTGGAAACTGGCATTCTGTGAACACTACGTGAACTACAAGCAGCACTCATGATAGGCAATTTGTGACCACATGGCAAAGTAAGAAAACCTTCCTCAGAATTATCACCTTGAAAATCCTTATCTAGTATCATACAGTTACCACCTATGTCTTTGTTGAGACAATCTTCACACGTACATGCAGAACATACAGGTTTAACATTTGAACCACCTTTTTGTTTACCTGTATACCTATGCTTACGATTATCCTGACCATGGTCTCTTGTTTCTTCCTTCTGTTCAGTCTCGTCATTCACCTCTAAACCAGCTGCCTTGAGAATCTTTGAACGATTTCTACAATGCCTAGCTATGTGCCCTACTTTATCACATATAAAACACTTACGCACTGGTGTGTCTGTTGTAGACACTTTACTATTACTATTGTTTACATGGTGACTAGGATTAGGACTGTGTTTCTTACCAGGTTGACCTTTATGGTGACTGGTTTTATTTGTGGAACCCAATCCCCAACCACCTCTAGCATCAATGTATTGTGACGCAATGACTGCCATTTCTTTAACATCTTTAGGATGTCTTTCTTTGATAAAAATGGCCATGTCTTTACTACATGAAGTAATAAACTGTTCCTTAATAGCAAATCAACAATGCCTTTAAAATTCTTCTGAGATTCAGACAAATCAATCCACCTATCCAAATAATCACTAATTCGGGCAAGGAATTGATTGGCACTTTCATTTGATTCAGGTTTTGCTGATCTCATTTTCTCTCTGAAACCATCTTCAGTAAGATGATATGCCTTTAGTAGTTCAGGCTTTAGAATGTCATAATTATTTGCATCTGTGGGTGAAAGCCTATTATAAGTGCTAACACCTTTGCCCTGTATAAGAGCACTAAGGTTTACAGCCCAATCTCTCTTTTTCCAACCCTGTGCATCAGCGTAACGTTCAAATCGCTGTAAATATGCATCCATATCATCTGTACCTTCTTTAAATTCAGGGAGCCTAGGGGCAGGAGCACGAGAACGCATTTGTTCAGTATGACCTTCAGCAGCGGATTCCTTTTTCATGGATTCCAATTGCAACTGCATTTCAACAAGTTCTTTTTCATACGCCAAACGTTCCCTAACATCCTCCCTTTGCCTAGCCCTTTCATCCCTATCTCTTGATCTCTCAAGATCAATAAATTGTTGCAACTTATCCCCAGTATGACCAAGCTGTTTGCCTAGATTAGCTAATTTCTCTAGATCCATGTTGGTGAGATGTAATTAGACACGCAGCAATTGGAAAGCGCAATTTGAAGTACAAAATATATAAAAACCAAACAATGTTTATAACATTAAGAGTAGAATGCAACCATGAAACAATGTTGATTAATGATTAATGTACCAATTGCATGGGTATAGTTGACAAAACAATATATGAATTTCAATACAAAAACAAATAAATTCGGATTTGAAAAAAAAATCTAAAATATTTGAATTTTTTTTTGAAGTCTTTTGTTCTAATTGAACATGAACTCGTCAACAGCCTTTGTCTTTAATTTCCCGGACGAGCCCCCAATTGTCACGTGCAAGATGGAATAGGCACAGTGTGGCATGTTAACTAAGCTGTTATGATGAATTCGTATTCAAGAAGATAAAAAAGACAGTAAATAGATTTCACAATTTATTCATCATGATTATTTCTTGAACCAATAATGACAATAACAGTATATATATACAATAACGATACACAATGTTTCATATGACCAGATCATACATACAGTTATACAATAATATTATCCCAATGAATTGTACACCCAGAGCTCTTGCGCACGCGTTCGTATACTTCGTTGTGCTGCATACATGTAAACACTCACGGTACCGTCGTCATCAAGTTCGCGAAAGTTCGATCTATTTGTAATGTTGTTCCTCCTTGTTGTGGGACCTCCTAGTGTTGTTATTTCTGTGGGACGGTTATCGCCGATAGTTGCTCCAACAGTTAGTTGTTACAGTTCTAGTTGTTACAGTACTAGTTGTTACAGTTCTAGTTGTTTTACAGTACTAGATGTTAGATAAACCATTATCTTTTATTTACGGCTGTATAGAAAACATACAGTGAATTTTATGAATACCAGTCCTAATTATATGTGAGAGTTATGTACATGTAGCATATAATTATCAAATAACTCATTTTAAAACATTACTCAATTATATGGAACGAACACAATTAATGATAATAAGTTATGAAACACACAAGACTAGATAACTTAAGATCCTAGTAAATTAACTATCACTGGTTGAATTGTGTATCATATAAAATGCATTACACAATGATTATAAATAAACAATGTTGAGGAACCTTACATGTTGTGTATCATCAAAATGCATTACACAGTTATAAATAAACAATGTTGAGGAACCAACCTTTCATGTTGTGTATCATAAAAATGCATTACACAGTTATAAACCAACATTGGTTAATGAATTTTGAGTATCATTATGCATTACATACAGTAGTTACAAATAAACACTGGTTGATGCAACTCTGGTTGTGTATCATTAAAATGCATTACACAATTAAAAACAACGTACATAATTGAAAACACAAATCATATTTTGTTTCTTATCAAAATTGATATTGCATTAAATAAACAAATCTTTGTTTCTTCCAATGTACAAAAACAACATAATTGAAAACACAAATCAAGTTTTGTTTCATATCAAAATTGTTATCACATTGAATACAAAATCTCTGCTTCATTGAGTACAAAATATTATACAATAAGAATTTACTTACACATGAATCCTTTGTAAATAAACTTTACATTAATCTCTCTGGCAGTGGCATATAAACACAAACTCCAGACTAAATCACCATAGATTTATTTAGTTGCATTCTCTCATCTGTAACATTGTTTCACCATGAATTAATCTGCATTATTAATTTCCAGCAGTGTAGTCACAGAGTGAGGAACTACCAAAACCTTATAGGTCTTAACCCCTTGATGGTCAGAAGATGACTGCACCAAATATCATGTCATAAGAATAAAAAATGATATCATAGCCATATTGCGATTGGCTGAAACTCAAATATAAATAAGCTATGATTGGATAAACTAGAGTTACTTAAAAACAAATTGGTAGAGTTAACACATCACAATAATGTTGACTGTTTAGCGTGCATGGTTGGTTATAAGATCTACCCTTGAAGTCCTTAAAATAGATCAGTATAGGACACTACACATGTTTAACCTTTTATATGCGACAGTAACACGTGCACCCTTTTTAGGAACACCCTGTTTAGTCATTGTCTGAGGGGTTCCGTGTGCATGAAAGAGACCCTCGATTACTTTTCACAGCAATGACCCAGACCATCAGACATACCAAAAAAATTAGGGTAGACAATTGGTACCCTGACAGATTGTCTGCTAGAGGGCGTTTTCAAAATGGCCGCAAAAATCCAACTATATTGTATAGAAAGGTTTCCTTATTCCTGTTAAGGCAAAATTGCTCACTTTTATCATTGATTGTTGGTCTTTGTTTATATGGCTTCAACGAATATTCTGAGCCTGTAACAATATCCAAAATGGCCTCTAAACAACCAAAATATGATATGCGACATTCATTCCATTAGCTCTAATTAGATAAACAGTGTTTTCTTGTGTGAATAATAAATTGAGAGGCTAGAAAAAACCACACACACAAAAAAGCATATCATGTGCCAGAGACTATATCCAAAATGGCTTCCAAATTGCTAAACTATTATATTTTGGGGAAATGTGACTGTTTTGGGAAAAGTTAAAATAATATTGAAAAGGGAAAACTTTCGATGCGTTTCCAAGCGTTTCCCCTTTTCATAAACGTTTCAATTTCTCAAAATATTCGGTCAATAAAAAGAAATCAAAGATTTCCCTCAAAAAGTGTTCCTCCAAATGTGTATAGGTTGCAGTCCGCAAACACTGAGATCTAATCGAATACAGATGGACAATATGCCGTAATGGTTCCAAAGTGTCTTTTTCATTGAAGATCCTTCAATCATGGAATGCATCCCATAAAGACCTTCTTTTGAAGTCTGACCTTCCCTTGTTATCCAAACGTCGGGACATAGCCGCTCTCTGTCATCTATACAAAATTGTCCATAACTTGTGCTCATCTCCTAATCCTTACAAGCCCCATCCCCGGCCAAATCTTTGTAACCTCAACTCCTGCGCTCTGTACCCTCCTTTCTGCCGGCTGACCTTGTCCCAGAGATCTTTTTATCCATATATCCCTACTCTCTCTGGAACTGCCTCCCTGAGGAAATTGTCCAATGTCAATCCATAGCTTCCTTTAAGTCAGTTGTTCACACCCATCTTTTGTAGCCAGTCTTCTCCATCCTCAATTTGTTTGGTCCTCCTTGGTTATTCATTTCCGTTGTCTTTTCGTTGTTGCTTTTGGCTTTCTTTATTTTTTGTCTGTCCATTTTTATTTTGTTTGGTGTATTTGGGCATCCCTTCAATTTATTGCTTGTCAATATTGGGTTTTTGCCTGGCATCACTGCCGAATGTTATAAATAAATAAAAGTAAACAATCTGCTTGACTAAACCAATTAATATACTCACATATTAATATTTCATTCTCATACATCGGAGGATTTCAACAGAATGGCAATGATCCACTTTGGCGCGAAGAAACATCATCTTCAGAGATGCCAGTTGGTTTAGTAGTGGATCATAGACGTGACTGAGCAAAATAGTCCCCTCCTCACGGTTGAGTGTTTTGTCCCCTCTCTTTCTTATTTCCATCGCCTCGCGTACCTCTCTGGATCTCCTGTTGTGTTCTCGACCTAATATTGTGGCCTCATTCCAGTCTATGACGTTTTTTTGACGTGTCTTTTTCATCTTGAGGTTTTATCTAAATATGTTAAATTGTGTAAGTTCGTTTTTTAAAACAGCTTGCCACATTTCACTTTCGATGTCGACGAAATTGCAAGGCTGCCCATGTGAAATGTTCTGCTTGGAGATGTCAAAAGACTGGTTTCAATGAGTTAGCAAGACATATCATACCTTGTAAATCACTCAAATTACAATTCAGTTTTACTCGGTTTTAGTACCCAAACGAAATTGCGTGGCGTGGGGATAATTAACCTCAGTGGCGTGCGCAGGATATTGTGAGGTGGGGGTATAAATGGCTATAAATGAAATTCCCCCGAATATATAAAAATAGAGATACCGTAGCCCACACCGCGAGCGGCTTGCCGCGAAGCTCTAACGGGTGGGGTAGGGGGCAGCGCCCCCTGGAAGCTCATGGGTTCTAGCGGTTAAAAAGCCATAGGAAACCCGTTTCAGGGGGTAAATTTCAGTATAATTTTGTGATGAATTCTTGTCAAATTTGTACTTTTTCCACCATAGATTCAGTGCTTCAACATAATATAGTTTTTATTTTTTGGAGAAAACATTATTAACCCAATACATATTGAAAGATAAAACTAAAATGGCCTTCGATTTTAGCTGTCCGGAACAAGTTATCACCACCAATGTGCTTAACTTTTCCATAAATTATATACTTCAGCAATATCACATTTATTTTGTTTTTCTTGCCCCAAAGGGAATTTATTTGGTTTTCTTGATAAAAATACCATTTCTGGAATCCTTGTGATCATACAAACAATATGAGATATTCTTTATCAAAATAGAAGCAAGTTTAAATGTTGACCCCATATGCAAAGGTCAACGACCTGTTTACGTTTTACCCGATAACACGTTAACCAAACATCGGAAGTAGGGCAAACTATACTTTTTCGGAATCCTTGCGCTCGGCCGAACAATTTGGTATGCTTTTTAGCTTAATTGAAGCCATTTAAATTTTCGGGCCCCTGTATGGCGGCCATTTTGGAATTTGCGCTATAAACTTTTGAGAGCGTCACTTTTGAGAGGGACGTAGGAGCTCATTTTTTTCTAAAATGGTTCTAGTTGACAAATTCACCATGAAACCAAGGTACTGAGAAAATGGTCACGGAATCCAAGATTATGACCCTACTATATAGTTGTTTTAGTTTATTATCTTCGGATGAGACGAAGCGATTAGGGGTGTCACAGTTGATGTTGCTTCTATTTGTGTTTTGGGGTGAATATCTTTAATAAAATCTACGAAATTTACTTTAATATGTGAGCTGTTATATTTACAAACTTGTGGTAACACTTTTTACAAAACAGATTTTTCAGAAACCTTTCCAAACTTTCAAAGTCCATCGCAAGAATTACTGAACCAAAACTAAGCATATTTGTACTTGTTTTAATGCATTTCTCATGCTGATTCCAAATATGGTGATTAAATTCAATAATTTTGACATTTGTGAAACATTTTATGAAATTTTGGAACTGTCGTCTGCACACGACTGCCGAGTGGAGAATGTATACCAAAATTGCCATTTCAAAAATGTGGTAAAAAACAGTGTATCAACAGTTATCCCGGGTTCAATTCCTCAACCAACCTATATCATTATAATATATGGCTGTTTTTTGAAACATACACCTTCATGCAGCATTCTAAACAAAAGAAAAGCCCCTATCTATTATAATTATATTTTATAGTATTATGGGATAAACGCTGAGGCTGCTGTGATTTGACCTCTAATACTAGTCGACTAGTCGCCACTATTAGATGACTGGTCAACTCGAAAAACCCTCTTGTGCAACCCTAGTTCAAGTGCTATTTACTGCAGATGGCTCTTGGATACACTTACTGTTACCCATATTTTCTGAAATTTGCTATTTTGATACCCTAAGCACGGGTCCACACGGGCCCGCGTTGTGGTCAAAAAGAGCACCCAACGCGTTTTCGCTCAAACGGATGATTAAAACATTATACCTGACAGCCCCCCCCCCCCCCCCCCCCCCCCCCCACCCGCGTGGTCATGTAATGTAAGTGAATGACGCTGGTACTGCTCAAGAAAACTTCGTCCACGTGCCTAAACTGGATGAGGGCGGTAATGCGACATGTGACTAGCACTGGTATCGTGCCAACCCATCCCGAATATATGACCACGTGAACATACGTAGTGGTGGTCCCGCTCATGCCCCGCTCTACTCATCAGGTCGCTTCGCTCGGCCGGCTGCGCTTGGTGGGATCTTTACCTAGATCTACATGCGACTTCCATATTACCAATGGTTATGTGCAATTTAAACTGAGCAAGCGGCTTCGAATTAGGGGTTATCCTTGGTGTAAAGGCCCTGTCACACCATAGCGTATGGCCTGAACGTGACCTGAACGTATGCCGACGTATTCACAAAATAGCTCGAAAATTGTCAGAGTCCAAGAACGTCCAAGAACGTCCAACGTCCCAACGAATTGCGTAGGAAAAGTCGACATCGGTGATGGAATGGACGTATCTATAGCGTATCCATAGCGTATTGAACGTATGTATGACTAACGTATTGATAGCGTATCACTAACTTATAACAAACTTATCACAGCGTATCACAGCGTATGCGATCGGCGAGCGTATGACCAACGTATGACCAACGTATTCGTAGTGTATGTCTGCCGTGTTCGACGTATCCTCAGCGTATCCTCGGCGTACAACGAACACGTGACTTATGCCGCTGCAGAAATTGAGTTTCGTACACGGTGGGACAAGTGTTGCCAGTTCAAGTAAACGCAGCCTAGATGATAACTATTAAAATATCTAGAAGGGTAAATCTATAGGTCCAACCTATAACTTACGACGAGTAACGTACCTCTAACGTATGTCAGCGTATGTCAACGTATGTCTAACGTACACTCTTAGAAGGTCAGGATCAAATACATGAGTAGATTTCCGGCTCACTTTGTTTTGATCCTTTAAGGATCATTTTCGGATCGTTTTGATCCGTTTTCGGATCGTTTTGATCCGTTTCCAGATAGATATCAACAAACGGATCAAATTCACCTTGATCAACTTTGATCTGATTTCCGGATCAATTCGATGAAACAGTTCATTGGTCAATGAGTGACTGACGTCACTCTTTCGCAAACCGATAGACGACAAGCAGACGATCTTTTGAATTCGGTCGCCACAGTTGAAACAAGGGTGAAATACCGCGGTAAGTTATCCAGTCTAATCTGTAAAATGTTACATGGTTTTGTCGGTAAAGTAGTTTTATTTTTTATGTTTGAACATGCTCTATTCTTGTGAACAAATTTCTTGTACCTGACCAGTGCCATCAGTACGATTTTCGGTCAAAATGCTCCTCACAAAATGTCACGATCACTGCGATGTACTAGGCCTACACGATGTAGTAAGCTTACTGCACTCGATATATAGTCTGCAGTGTGCACCCGGGGGTGGGGGCACTCAATCAATATTAGGTTTCACACCAGGCTCCATCAAAAATACCCCCCCCCCCCTTTTTTGGCCCGGTGTCACCGAAAGACCCTTGCATGCATGCTTGTTTTTACAATCTGTCACCCGATGACCCCCTATGTTTTCACTTTTTCTTTGATTCAGTTTGATCCTGGAGTAGGATCATAAGCTACAGGTACATCCGATTAAGGATCATTATTTTGATCCGTTTCAGTATCATTTGACAGAAATATTTGATCCCATTTGGGATCAAACTTTTTGATCCTGCTTGTCGGATCACTTTGATCCGGAAAGGGTAAGCTCATATGTGATACCGCTTCTGGATCAAAATTGATCCTTTTCGTCTCATATTTGATCCTGACCTTCTAAGAGTGTATGTCAGCGCTTGTAAATGTATGTCTAACGTACCACGATCCTATCGGGAACTTATGCAGAACGTAAGTTAAGCACACGTTGAGTACGTCGAGAAATTTTGAACATGCTCAATAATTTTTCGCGAGCTCGACGTGTTCCAAATTTTCACAACGTATCACAGCGTGCTCTTAACGTAAACGACGTATCCCCAACTTACCCCTAACTTGTATCAACGTACACCAATGTATAGCGTATGGCTCAATAGAAAATATTAAAAATTAATTTTAATAATAGTACACATAAATGTTTCTTGGCACACTACTACTAGTTTTCTGTTAACTTGTATCAAAGGTGTGAAAAGGCCCTGTCACACCATAACGTATCTCCTGAACGTATGCCGACGTATACAAAAAATAGCTCGACAATTTTCAGAGTCCAGGAACGTCCAACTTCCCAGCAAATTGCAATATTTTGGTTTTTATCAATGCTATATAGCTATATATTTTCAGCCGACGTACATCAACGTATACCAACTTACGAGTAACGTACCTCTAACGTATTTCAGCGTATGTCAACGTATGTCTAACGCACCAGGAACGTACAGGGAACTTATGCAGAACGTATTAAGCACACGTTGAGTACGCCGAGAAATTTTGAGCATGCTCAATAATTTTTCGCGGGCTCGACGTGTTCCAAATTTTCACAGCGTATCACATAGCGTGCTCTTAACGTAAACGACGTATCCCCAACTTACCCCTAACTTATATCAGCGTACACAACGTATTTTTGATATTTTCGCATATACGTTGGCATACGTTCAGGCGATACGACATGGTGTGACAGGGCCTTAAGGGGGGTGTGGACTCTCAGGTACAGCCTCCGTAAAACTGTCGTAACTTCTTCAATATTCATTTAATCTTTATAAACGTGTACAGTTTTTGCAGAAAAGGGTTCAATGAATCCAACCATGATAATGAAATTGACCATTTTGGAAAAAATTATAAAAACACGTTTTTTGACCCATTTTAGGTTCTGCAAAGATAACTCAAAATATATTTTGTCAAATTTTTTCATACTAGTTTTATGATAATCCTAATATTTTTAACATTCCCCAGGGTGCTTCTTTTTTCTTTTCTTTTTTTTTTTTTTTTTTTTGAGTTATAGACCAAAAAGTGCCAAAAAATGTGATTTTTCAAAATCATGGAAAATCACATTTTTTGGCACTTTTTGGTCTATAACTCATAAAATAAAAGAGATATTACAAATTAAAAAAAGCACTCTGGGGAATGTTATCAGGATTATCATAAAACTAGTATGACAACATTTGACAAAATATATTTTGAGTTATCTTTGCAGAACCTAAAATGGGTCAAAAAACGTGTTTTTTATAATTTTTTCCAAAATGGTCAATTTCATTATCATGGTTGGATTCATTGAACCCTTTTCTGCAAAAAATGTATACGTTTATTAAGATTAAATGAATATTGAAGAAGTTACGGCAGTTTTACGGAGGCTGTACCTGAGAGTCCACACCCCCCTTAAGACAGCACATAATTAACCTACATGTAGCACTAACGTACGTAATGTGTGCGTACTACCATGATACCACTGGTTCATTCGACCACGCCCTTCACTTTGCTTGCATTGCCTCTCCGAGCTTTTTCCCAACGCAGTTCTGTCTGATTCTGATACAAGTCTCACTTGATCAAATTACCTGTTGCTAAAAGGGGGCGTGACAGGTGTGATTGATGTGACTTTCATTCTTACATCACCGCAGCGCCGAGCGCAGCGCGTTTCATTCTACCAATGCATTGATGCTACAGAGCCAAATTGATATATCACACAATTGTGTTCATATTTAGTCATAGTTCATCCTCAGCAGTCGGTTGACATCGTTCCGTCTGAACTAATAAAAGCTTTGATATGTACACGGTGTATCAAGAGAAAAACACAACGATTTTGACTTCATATTGGCTCTTATGTGATCCGAAAGATTCTTTTGAAGATAAAACCGCTATATTAGAGACCATATTAGTATATTGGGCGCAGTTTACAGACATATCTGTGTAGCAAGAGGTAGCAACTTCACCAATCCTCGAGCCCGTCGTCACTTTCATCAGTCAGCGAAACCAAATATTTCTGTTGACGATGACATCACTAATAGGGTCACGAAATATGACGGATCGCTTACATCGGGTATTTACCTATATCTTAATCTTTATCTATATCTTACAGTGGCGGATCCAGGATTAAAATTTACGGGGGGCTGACAAAAAAAAAATCGTAAAAGGGCCCGATTTTTTTGCCGTCAGCTCGTGAAATTCAGCTAAGGGGGAGGGGGGGGGGGGGGGGGGGGGGGTAGCGATGTGGTTGTCCCAAAACCGGCAAAAAAAATCGCAGGGTACAAGTGGCAAATGTACCGACGAACCTACCTATGTCTCTGAAAAAGGTAAAGTGGTACACAAAAAAGGTATATTGTCAAATGTTACGGGGGCGCGTACACAAAAAAAGGTATATTGTAAAATGTTACGGGGGGCGCCCGCCCCCAAAGCCCCCCCCCCTGTATCCGCCACTGTCTTAGCATCATCAGGGTTTACTGATGGTCACGGTATATACGACCAGTCTATAGATTGCACGACAGGATGCGTTCGTTTAAAAGTTCTTTGGGATATTTTTTTGGAAATCAAGATTTCCACAAGATTCCAATGCTCAACTGAATGCACATGTATACTCGGCAATCCGGATGTAAACGTTAGCTGTCCTAATGGAACATCGTCGGTACTACCGGTATTGTATCCGTCAGATTTTTTGAGACAGTATGAAGACTCCGAGATGACAATCATCGATGCAGACTCTGAGATGACTAGTTCCAATGAAGGCTTCAAAAGTCTCGATGAAAACTTTGACCTGTCTGACTTCTCCTCATTTTACCAATACTCTGTCATCTCTGACCTGTCTGACTTATCCTCATTTTACCATAGCTCTGTCATCTCTGACCTGACTGTCAACTCACACTTGACAGACCAGCCGCAGACAGACCAGCCGCAAGCACTATCCCTATCTTGGAGAAGCACCGGATTAAATAGGCTTCAGCCAAATGCATTTGTTGACTATGAACTGACCAGTCATAACAACGCAGCCTCTGATTCGTCAATCTTTCACCCTATACACGCGTTATATTGGAGCAGGCTCCGTAGGTTGGATCTGTCCGACAATTATATTGTGGAGCTGCAATCGGCGCAGTTTCAATCGTTAACCAACCTGTGGTGGTTAGATATATCCAACAATGATATTGATGAGCTGCACCTGGTGCAGTTTCAATCACTAACCAATCTGTTGTGGTTAGATATATCCAACAATTATATTGTGGAGCTGCACCCGGCGCAGTTTCAATCACTAACCAACCTGGACTGGTTAGATATATCCAACAATGATATTTTGGAGCTGCATCCGGCACAGTTTCAATCAATATCCAACCTGGACTGGTTAGATATATCCAACAATTATATTGTGGAGCTGCACCCGGCACAGTTTCAATCACTAACCAACCCGGAGTCGTTACATATATCCAACAATGATATTATGGCGCTGCACCTGGTGCAGTTTCAATCACTAACCAACCTGGAGGTGTTAGATATATCCAACAATGATATTGTGGAGCTGCACCCGGCACAGTTTCAATCACTAACCCACCTGTGGTGGTTAGATATATCCAACAATGACATTGTGGAGCTGCAACCGGCACAGTTTCAATCACTAACCAACCTAGAGTGGTTAGGTATATCCGGCAATGATATTGCGGAGCTGCACCCGGCACAGTTTCAATCACTAACCAACCTGGAGAGGTTATATATATCAAACAATGATATTGTGGAGCTGCACCTGGTGCAGTTTCAATCATTTACCAATCTGTTGGGGTTAGATATATCCAACAATGATATTGTGGAGCTGCAACCGGCGCAGTTTCAATCACTAACCACCCTGGACTGGATAGATATATCCAACAATGATATTATGGAGCTGCACCTGGTGCAGTTTCAATCACTTACCAATCTGTTTGGGTTAGATATATCCAAAAATGATATTGTGGAACTGCACCCTGCGCAGTTTCAATCACTAACCAACCTGGACTGGATAGATATATCCAACAATGATATTGTGAGGCTGCACCCGGCACAGTTTCAATCACTAACCAACCTGGAGAGGTTAGATATATCCAACAATGATATTGTGGAGCTGCACCCGGCACAGTTTCAATCACTAACAAACCTGGAGTGGTTAGGTATATCCAACAATGATATTGCGGAGCTGCACCCGGCACAGTTTCAATCACTAACCAACCTGGACTGGTTAGATATATCCAACAATGATATTGTGGAGCTGCACCCGGCACAGTTTCAATCACTAACAAACCTGTGGTGGTTAGATATATCCAACAATGATATTGCGGAGCTGCACCCGGCACAGTTTCAATCACTAACCAACCTGGAGTCGTTAAATATATATAACAATTATATTATGGAGCTGCACCTGGTGCAGTTTCAATCACTAAGCGACCTGTGGGAGTTATCTATGTCCAACAATGATATTGTGGAGCTGCACCCGGCACAGTTTCAATCACTAACCAACCTGGAGGTGTTAGATATATCCAACAATGATATTGTGGAGCTGCACCCGGCACAGTTTCAATCACAAACCAACCTGGAGGTGTTAGATATATCCAACAATGATATTGTGGAGCTGCAACCGGCACAGTTTCAATCACTAACCAACCTAGAGTGGTTATGTGTATCCGGCAATGATATTGCGGAGCTGCACCCGGCACAGTTTCAATCACTAACCAACCTGGAGAGGTTATATATATCAAACAATGATATTGTGGAGCTGCACCTGGTGCAGTTTCAATCATTTACCAATCTGTTGGGGTTAGATATATCCAACAATGATATTGTGGAGCTGCACCCGACGCAGTTTCAATCACTAACCAACCTGGACTGGATAGATATATCCAACAATGATATTGTTGAGCTGCACCTGGTGCAGTTTCAATCACTTACCAATCTGTGGGGGTTAGATATATCCGACAATTATATTGCGGAGCTGCACCCGGCGCAGTTTCAATCACTAACTAAACTGCAGTGGTTATATATATCCAACAATGAAATCAAAACGATAGGTTCACATGTATTACACTCACTTCGTAACCTTGTATACCTTGACTTAAGTGGCAATGATCTCATTCTATTCCAGCTGCCCACATTTGTAGAATACCAACACCTTAAATATTTATCACTTAAGAACAATAAGTTGTCAAAATTCGCAAGTGGTCTATTTCAAAACGTGTTGTTTTTAAAGTATCTCGATTTATCTAAAAACAGATTTAATAGATTTGATAGCAGGTTGTATTTTGGAAATAATCTATTCCCTTTCCTTGAAATTGTAGATTTAAGATTCAATAAGTTGCGCGCGGTAAACCATGAATCGTTTACATTGTTTCACAACCACACAGCAACAAAGATATTAGTTGATAATGCTGCTACTTGCTGCTTCATAGAATCAGCAATATGCGATGCAAAAATTCCACCTTCACAATTTCTGACATGTGGCAGATTGCTTTCAAATCAAATTCAAAGAGTAACTATGTGGATATTAGGCATTTTTGCTGTCGTCAGTAATGTGTGCGTACTTTATTATCGTTACCGGCAACGCAGCATCGAAAATAACGAAGTTCAGTTATTATTGATCTCAAATCTGTCAATCTCAGATTTCTTAATGGGTATATATATGCTAATAATAGCTGCAGCGGATATACATTATTCAAACCTTGGTTATTTCCCCTCCGAAGCATGGAGATCAAGCATAACCTGTAAATTAGCCGGGACGCTATCCGTGATATCAAGTCAGGCTTCTGTCTTCATCATCATGCTAATAAGCATTGACCGGTTTATGGGTATCAAGTATACATATAGCACTAACAGATTAGGCGTAACGTCCGTTAAGGTATTCATAGCGGCCATCTGGGCACTCACTGTAATATTAAGTGTAATTTCAACCATCTTGTCAGGATTCAAACCTGATTTTTACGACGTATCTGAGGTATGTACTGGTCTCCCACTCTCTAGAAGCAAAACGTTTAAGACTGTGTACTCGCAGTATGATCTCGGAATATGGAATTTTATAGAAAACGATTATATTACATTCAATAATACTGTAAATAATGTTGCTGGTTCTAAACCAGGCATGTATTTTGGTATAGCGTTATTTTCCATTATCAATTTCATGTGTATACTGATAATTACAATGTGCTATATTGGTATATTCATAGCAGTGCGACAAACAGCCAAGCAAGCAGGGCGAAATCGGGATCAGAAGGAAGAACTCCGAATGGCTGTCAAAATGGGCGTGATTGTGCTCACCGATATGATATGTTGGTTGCCTATAATCATACTTTCTATCTTTGTACAGAGTGGGAGTCATACAGTCACACCTCAGGTGTATACATGGATTGTAACTTTTGTTCTGCCCATTAATTCGGCTATCAACCCATTTTTATATACCTTAGCAACAGTTTTATATAATTTCGTACAAAAAAGACAAAACCGTGTCGTCAATGGGATAGTTTAAGGATCCTTAAAACGAGAGTTTTCACCACTTCTAACTAACATCACGGGTCGAATCTCCAACGTATAAGTCTTTTAACACAATTTTCCCTGAAGAATCCCACTCTCACCTGACCCTAATCCCTACTACACAAATATGTCAATTGAGAAAATGACAACATAGTCTTTCTGACAGCTCCATAACATACAATCAGCGTGTTTCCACGGCTCAGTCCACCGGCAAAAATACTGATTTGAAACCACGGATAACAAGAAGAGTCTTAAAAAAACATACATCGCTCAGGAGGGGGTAAATCTATATAATAAAATCGGGCAATATGAATTTATTGTTCGTTTCTACCTGAAGGTATGTTCTTAAACTTCATTTAAGTATTGCTTTTGAACAAATACTACTTTTACATTGTTGTCATAAACTGTTCACAGTATACATAGTTATTTTATGTGAAGAAATTGACACATTTTGACCACCCTGTATTTTTGTTTGACAATTAACCACGACCACCATGACTGGAAGGGCCTTAGCTTTGGCTTCTCATATTTGGAGTTCATTGCAATGTCAGTGCAATGTCATTGCAATGTCATTGCAATGACATTGATGTTACCCGATTAGTGCAGTCATTGCACTGACATGCAATGACATTGCGTTGACATTGTCCATTCTATTTCAAGCTGTACTGTAAGTCTTTACCATGACCATGCCACGTATCCTTGCACATAATTATTCAAGGAACACTGTATCGCTTATATCATTCAGTTCTATGTACCGTATACCTGTTGATATATAATATTGTTTAATGTAATACTTAATCATTTTGTATGCGATTCTCAAACATGACGACTTCACAGTCAACATCTTTCCAGATTGGTATCATTAAAACGGATATATTCTCATTATTATTACAGATAACCATGCGTCTGTTGTTCTTCATTACTTCACTGTACTATATATGTCGTAGCTATACACTCTTGATGAGTGCCTTTAATACCAAAGGGCTACATTACAACGAGGGTAATGGACATGCACTAGTATAGTTTTGGATCTTTGTGATAAAACGGTCTTATACATCGCTAAAGCGATGAAAAAGCCGACAGAAATGCCAGATAATTTTAATGTTAGCAAACTTACAAGTCTGCTTATAATTATAATGGGCCTCGAAATTAGAATGCGATCATATCCGGACCGTCCGCCTTCTGCGCGTGTTAATCCATACACACGTCTGGAATTGTTATCATTTATCCTACTTTTTGTAGGACAAATGCCCGTTGTTTTTTATTATTATTATTTGTTGGCTACGGTGGAAACAAGCTGAGTGTTTTGCTCTATGTAGAAAAAACGCGCCAAAATAAAATTGTATATAATATATTATAGTTGTTATCAAAATCAGTAGCGTATCTCCCGGGGGTCAGGGGGGGGGGGGGGCAGAGTCCCCCCCCCCCCCCCCCCCGACGGCTTTGACCGGGAAGGCCAGCCCAAACTAAATCGAAATCGAAGAGAAGGGAAGAAGAGAGGGAAGAGAGGAAGAGAAAAGGGGAAAGGAAAGGGAAAAGGGGAAGGAAAGGGAAAGAAAGGAAAGAGAGGGGGAGAAAGAAAGAAGGAAAAGGGAAAAGGGAAAGAAAGGAAAGAGAGAAGAGGAAGATAAAAGGGAAAAGGAAAGAGAAAATCTAATGGATTTACTTAATTCCCATCTAAATGACAACTTTGCCTTGCCCGGTTTGATGATGGGCAATTTAGTATAAAAATGGCAAATTTTCTCGCGCTACGCGCGCATTTGTCCAAGAATATCATTATTGAAGCCCGTTTGAAAGAAAAATGTACCTTAATAATGGCCAGATTCGTGTAGATATGTTGTTAAAATTTCGCGCGCTGCGCGAAATTCAACTTTAGGATGCAACATCATTCGCTGAAATAAACAACCCAGCTGCGCAATTTTTTTACTTAATAGGGTCGAACTGGTGTTCACCGGGAAAAAAATATCCTTTGCCCCCCTGGAAAAAATCCCAGATACGCCACTGATCAAAATAATAATATTTTCTAACATAATACAATAATTACAACTTGATTTTGTTATACGAGTTATATGAAGTGATGGAAATACCCACATGACTGCAATATTTGTAATGGTTACTAGGTAACCCATGGGGAAATATAAAGATCAAATAAAATAAAACATATTTTGTAAATATGGCAACACAATGAGATGTAGATACACGATATTATAAATAAATTATACCTTGACATATAGCTTGATATAATGTTGTGAGTATTTTAATCAATAATGAACCTAAACTTTGATCATCTATACTCATCTATGCAGTGACTTCAGAGCGTATTATTCTGAACCCCGCAAGATTTATGGCAAATTGCCGGACTTTATCTGCGTTGATATTTTTACGCCAGCCCATAAAATCTTGCGCGCAATCATTGGAATACGTTATGTCGTCACTGCAGAGTCCTGTGCAGAGTAGTGAATTAATTCTGTGTAGCGACGTCAGAGAGTATTCTAATGCTCGTGAGTGTGATTATAAAATGCTTGTGTAACGCTTGTGTAACTACGCTATGCAATTCGGAACATCGCCCGATTAGATACTTCAATAATAGTTTTCCACTCGCGTCCCTCTTCAACTGAAATAACGTAGGAATTGCACCTCTAATACATGAGCTAATTAAATAGTCCAATGCCGTATATTCCCGTTTACAGGTCACATGGACCAGAATAGAAATGCGCCGAATAGGATCACAAACGAGAATCTGACATTTTGAATTTCTTATACCCGGGTAGCTACTGTTCGGACAAAAAATGTGGTTTTAGGAGTGAGTGATGACATATGGTCTTCGTCCAAAATATTTTCATCCGTGATATAGCTACATTTCTGTATAATATATGTGGCTGTTTGTTATTCTTAAAGATCGCATAGTAATGATCATTTATACGGGACTAAATACGTCCGACATATAAAATAAAAGTATTTCACGAACTTTTCTAAATGCTTTGCTTGCTTAATTCGAGTTGTGTTCTCGATCTACAATTGCTCTCCACACTTTCCTGTCCTGCATTGCTGTCTTTAAGTCTCCGACATCCAAGCAAGTGTCCTGTTTTAGCACATCGATGTTAGTTAGGGCAGGTCTTCCAGGTTTTCTTCTCCAATGCTTTGGTATCCAGTGAACCAGCTTTGACACACATTCTTGACTACTAGAGCAGCGGCCTGAGAATCTTGTCCTTCTATCTCTGATATTTTGGGGAGGTCTCCACACAGCTTTGTGTTAGTTGTATGTTGCTTCCAGTGAATGTTGAGGACAGCCCTCAGCATATACGAGTATAACAGCCGTCAAGTTGCTTTACTAGCTTAGGGGTGGTGGTCCATGCCTCACAGCCATATAGTGACACAGATTCAACAGTTGCGGCGAACAGGCGAAGTTTGAATTTTATTGGTAGGGTGGATTTCCAGATCTTGTTCAGCTTCCCACAGGCTCTCCAAGCTGCTGCCTTACGTTGCTTGATATCTGTTTCAGTGCTTGACATCCAGGCACCAAGGTACTTGAAATCGTTTACTTCATCAAGTTTGGTTCCATCATTTGTTCTGATTTCCACCGCACTTGGTTGTATGCCATGAACTTTGTCTTCTTTGCATTCATAGTCAAGCCAACTTCAGCCACTGATGTCTCAACCCTCTGTAACAGATCTTGTGCCTGGTGTATTTCTTCAGACAGCAGGGCAATATCGTCTGCAAAGTCAAAGTCTGTCACTGCTACAGGTCCAATCCTTCTGCTTCTTCGCTTTTCTAGATGGAATTCAAGCTCTTCTTCCTTTCCTGTTATAGCCAATCTCAGGGCGAGGTCTAGTACAATAACAAACAGATATGGGGCAAGGGTGTCACCCTGAAGTACACCAGCTAAGATTTCGAATAGCCATCCATTCAATAATGCAAAATAAGTAAAAAGGCAGAAGTGGATGTAGGCCCTTTTGCAAAACAGCTCTTCGTATGTTATTATTGATCGTAGGTTATTAGCTTTCACCCCTTCAATCCTGAATCAGCCTTCTCAGTGCTAGTATGTCCTATAGTAGTTCTTCCTACCCTGAAGCCATTTTGGTTAGTTCTTAGGGAGTGTTCAGAAATACTTTGGTGGGGGGGGGTTGGCTAAAACGGGGGGGTCTAAAAAGTTTGAAGTCTCAAAAAGGGGGGGACTAAAAAGTTTTACCTACTCAAGAGGGGGGGTCAAAAAAGTTAGGCCAAATACTAGTCGTTAACGGGGAAAATACCAAAATTTTCTGCGCTACGCGCAAGTAAATACTGCAATATTGACATTTCTATAACAAATTATACAGATTTCCGCACGCTCCGCTCAAATAATTGTAAAAACATTGTACCGACAGCAGAATTTGTTATACAAAATGTGGCTAACCAGTGTCCACAATTTTTACTTGAGAACTGTTGATAAGGGTGATCGTCAACAGGGTTAAATACACATTTCCGCGCGCTACACGTTATTTTGAACGCAGTTGACCAAATTTCTGCGCAGGGGGTCAAAAAAGTTAGGCCAAATAGGTAGTCGTTAACGGGAAAAATACCAAAATTGTCTGCGCTACGCGCAAGTAAATACTGCAATATTGACATTTCTATAACAAATTATATTTGTAAAAACATTGTGCCGACAGCAGGATTTGTTAAACAAAATGTGGCTAACCAGTGTCCACAATTTTTACTTGAGAACTGTTGATAAGGGTGATCGTCAACAGAGTTAAATACACATTTCCACGCGCTACACATGATTTTGAACGCAGTTGACCAAATTTCTGAGCGGGGCGTCAAAAAAAGTTAGGCCAAATAGGTAGTCGTTAACGGGAAAAATACCAAAATTTTCTGCGCTGCGCGCAAGTAAATACTGCAATATTGACATTTCTATAACAAATTATATTTGTAAAAACATTGTGCCGACAGCAGGATTTGTTAAACAAAATGTGGCTAACCAGTGTCCACAATTTTGTGGCTAACCAGTGTCCACAATTTTGACTTGAGAACTGTTGATAAGGGTGATCGTCAACAGGGTTAAATACACATTTCCACGCGCTACACATGATTTTGAACGCAGTTGACCAAATTTCTGAGCGGGGGGTCAAAAAAAGTTAGGCCAAATAGGTAGTCGTTAACGGGAAACATACTAAAATTTTCTGCGCTACGCGCAAGTCAATACCACAATATTGACATTTCTATAACAAATTATACAGATTTTCTGCACGCTCCGCGCGCGTCTTTGTGAAAACAACGTGCAAACAGCAGGATTTGTTATACAAAATGTGACTAACCAGTGTACACAATTTTTACTTCAGAACTGTTGGTAAGGGTGATCAACAACAGGATACAAATGTTTGCACGCTACTTTTGTACTAGCAAGTTGACCAAATTTTTCGTTCTCCGCGCATATCTTTGTGAAAGTATTGTGTAGATAGAAGGACTTGTATACAAAGAGTAACTTTTTACAATTGGAAAAAAGAAACCGTTTTTAAAAAGGCTATAACATGATAAATACAAATCACCGAAAATACAATTCGGAGGCTTGAAAGATATGTTTCAAGTGAATTTGAAATGTTGCAAATTGATTGCCAGCTATACACAGTTCTGACTGTAGTGTAAGCGTCATAGAACTTGAGTCAAATGTCTATCTACATCTGACAGTAGGGGGGAGGGTCAAAAAAGTTTTCCACCCTGTTAAAGGGGGGGTCAGAAAAGTTTGTCAATTTGTAAAGGGGGGGTCAAAAAAGTTTAGACACCGACAATTTTGTTTTGGCCAACCCCCCCCCCCCCCCCCCCCCCCACCAAAGTATTTCTGAACACTCCCTTAGATGTTTATCCAGCTCAGGACGAATTATATTTAGGATCATCCGGTTATAGGTTTTCGCTACGATAGAGCTGAGACTTATGCCACGATAGTTGCCGCCTAGGCTGAGGTCTCCTGACTTTGGAATGGGCACAATGTTGCGGCGGATGGACCATTGGCTCGGCTTCTCTCTATTTGTAATTGCATCCATGCAGAAACCTAGCAAATGCTTTACGCAGATCTTAAAATGACACTTACATTCGTTATATAGGAGCATGCGGACTTTGATAACGATAAAACGCTGTAAGTGAATCGCTCAACATTTTAAACAATGTTTCACAAAATTGTAAACAAGTTAATTACATATTTGAGCAACATTGTTTAAAAAGTTAAGCAACTTTGAGGGATGCACTGGTTAACTTGTGTTGTTTTAAAAAATGTCAACAGCGTGTTAACAGTGTACCAACCGTTCCAATGTTGTTGTATGCTGGTTGCCTGCATTATTGGGCTCCACACAACTCATCCATGGATGAGTTGGTAGACAAGTTCCACCATAGTCCCAAACAGTCGTCCGACGTAAAGTACCAGTAATGAGTGCCGCTTGCAGTACACATGGGGTGAACCAGATGCCAGTCAAACAAGGTATTGTTGATGGTAAGGTAGTTAGTGTGTTACGTGATAGTGGTTGTAGCAGTGCTGTTATCCGTAGAAGCCTGGTATCAAACAGTCAGCTGACTGGTGAGTATAAAACATGAGTGCTTATCGATGGAACTGTAAGAAAAGTACCAGTTGCTGTTGTACAGGTAAATACACCATATTATATTGGTGAGGTCACGTGTTTATGTATGACAAATCCAGTTTATGACCTTATTCTAGGAAACATTCTAGTACGTGATCCATCTGAACCAGATGGGACTTGGCAGAAACCAGATGTGAAACGTAAGTTCCGGATATGTAAGGTTCATGATTCACAAGAGATACCAGACTTAGGTAATGCTGTCGAGACACGGGCTCTAAAGGTAGAAAAAGAAAAGGCTGTAAGAGGACTTAAAGTACCAAAGGCCTTGACTGAAATAGTTACCGCAGAGAAGCTTCAACAGGCTCAGGAATCCGATACGACATTAGATAAATTTCGTGAGTTGGAGAAATCTGGGGAAGTAAAGGTAACACGTAATGATGGTAAATCTAAGTTTATACTGCAGAAAGGTATTCTCTACCGTGAATTTCAGTCTCCAACAGTACAATTTGGTGAGAAATTCCAGCAAGTGGCTGTGCCAAAACAATTTCGTGACCAGGTAATGAAATTGGCACATGAATCGATCCTTGGGGGACACCAAGGAACGCAGAAAAATACAGACAAGGTAATGAGTAATTTCTTTTGGCCAGATTTGACATGTGATATTTCTAGGTTTTGTCAGTCATGCGATCGTTGTCAGCGCACTCTACCGAAAGGTCATGTATCCAAGGTGCCGCTTGGAAGTATGCCGTTGATTGACACACCGTTTCAAAGAATAGCCATCGACTTGGTAGGACCTATTCATCCATGTTCAGATCGCAAACATGGTATATTCTCACTGTAGTTGATTATGCAACTCGCTATCCTGAAGCAGTTGCTTTGTCCAATATAGACACTAAGACAGTAGCTGAGGCATTGTTTGATATATATTCAAGAGTGGGATTTCCTCATGAAGTCTTGAGCGACCATGAAAGCCAATTCACTTCTGACCTCATGCGTGAGATAAGTAGGTTAGGGGAGACGTCAAAACTCGACCGGCCGTTGACCGACGGTTACGGGCGGTTCCGCCCGGTTCTTTCAGGTCAAATGTTTTACTGGTATATGAATATTCGCGCATGCAACACTGAACAACCGCCGGTTGACTTCATGCTGTAAGTGTAACAGGACCAATTGACACTATCAATCTGTTACTTTGCGGTCATAATAGCTCTCTCTATAATCGTTCTATAAAAAAAAAACATTCATAGACTTTCGGTATTGATTTTAAAAAGTTAATTGAGCTAAACAGATTGAAAAAGCCAACCCCAGCGAAAATCAATAGCTGTATTGTACTGGTTGTCAACTGAGCCCATTACTTCAAGATGTTATTGCTCACGCGTGTGACGAGGCACTATCAACCGGTCGTGTTCACCAGAGTGTAACTATTTGACCTCATTATGTGTGTATATTTAATATAACAGACGACACGTTTTGTGAGAACCGGGCGGAACCGGCCGTAACCGGCGGTTGCCGGGCGGTCGAGTTTTGACGTGATCCCTTACTTTCTATTAAACAATTGACTTCTTCAGTATACCATCCAATTTGCAATGGACTTTGTGAACGTTTCAATGGCACATTGAAACTCATGCTGCGAAAGATGTGTGAGGAGCGTCCGAAAGACTGGGACAAGTATTTGAATGCTTTGTTATTTGCCTACAGAGAAACTCCGCAATCCAGCACCGGCTTCGCACCATTTGATCTTTTGTATGGTAGAAAGGTAAGAGATCCTTTTTGTATACTCAAGGAATTATGGACAGGTGAGATTGAAATAGATGAAACAAAGAGTACGTATCAATATGTCTTAGACCTGCAAGACAGATTGGATAAGACTTGTGATTTAGCAAAGAAAGAATTGCATAAATCTCAAGGTAAGTACAAAATGTACTATGACAGAAAAGCAAAGTGTAGGAAATTTGAAATAGGTAACGAGGTTCTCCTATTACTTCCAACAGACAGAAACAAGTTCCTCATGCATTGGAAAGGTCCGTTTATGGTGATCGATAAAGTAGGTACTATGGATTATAAAATTGATTTCGGTCATAGGGTACAGACTTTCCATGCCAATATTTTGAAGCGGTATTACAGGAGACCAGAAGACCAGCCACAGGTACAAGTGACTGCGGGACTTCTCGAATTAGTCTGTGCATCAGTCATTGAAGATGAGGACAATTCTGAATTGAACGAAGGTCAGAGTAACTTTAAGTCTAGTGAGAATTTGTTACAGATCCCTGCACTTTGTGTCTGATGTGAATGTGTGTAGTAACATGTCAGATGAACAACAACATGAGGTAAGACGATTACTATAGGCAATTACCAGGACGTGTTCACTGATATTCCAGGTAATACTAATTTAGGTTATCATGACATCAAACTTACAGATAAGACTTCAATTCGTAATAGACCTTACCCCATTCCTCACGCACTTCGTGAAACAGTCAAAGAGGAAATAAAGGTAATGATATTGTAGCGGGAATCGCTTATTGTAGAGGTTTTGGACGTATTTTAATTATTTAATTATTGCAAACGTTGGAATACCCTTAAGATCTATTTTTGTTACGCTCAGCTTGTGTAAAGTAATGCGCGTAGTGATTGGCGTCGGTTTAAGCCCTAATCATGCTAATCGCCATCTTTGTTGGTGATGCTGAACGCTTGTGTTGGAAAACGGGAGAGCTGGAGAAGAAAACATCCAAATCTTTCGAAAATCAGACGAATTGGTAGGCATCCTTGTACATGTTGTAGATTAAGTACAGTAGGTATGTATAGAAACTATTTGGGATCGAAAATTGAGATAGATTTCGAGTTTTGAGTGAAGTTTGGTACATTTTTCTGATCGAGTTGAGATAGAACATTACAAAATGTTTCGCCATTCACTTAACATGTGACAACGGATGTAGCGGTTTTCCGTTTTCTAATTTTCATCATTTTGACATCGCATTTTGAGACCCCAAATTTCTCGCTTTGATTGTGTCAAATTACTTCAAAAAGTCGATTGTGAATGATAGTATGTCGTACAGCGTTATGCGTGACCAGAGGCTAGCACTGATTTGCATGTTTGGAAGGATTTTGGGCAGTTTTTGAATCGCGAGTTTGTTGGGAATTATCAGGACTTGTGTGTGTAACGGTACCACTGCATGCAATCAATTAGAGACGTGTCAATACACGAAAACATCTGGCAGCAGCGCGTTGTTTGATGTTCGGAAGCGACTTTTAACCGCGCGGTGTACCCATTTGTGTTTTAATTATTTTATAAAGTGAATTTTGGGCAGGTTAGATTACAGTGTGTTCCAAAAATATTCGCTGTATCAAATTGCAATTCAATGTGTGATATTTTAGTAGTTTGGTGCATAATGGCGCGGTTTGATTGTTTTGATTGTATACAAAAATGAGACATTCAGATTGTGCTGTGGAAAATAATCAGCATGCTTTTCGGATTGGTTGTGTGGCGTCGAGATCAAAATTTGTTGTGTAAGCTGACACTTGCTAATATTGTGGCGAGTTTTGTAGATTATAAATAGTGGCAGACTATGTAATAAATTATAGTCTGTTCCTGGCGCATCTTTTTTTTAAAAGAGTTAAAAAGTTGGGTAAGGCAAAAACACTCATCTTACATTTTGGGGGTCAAGTTGGGTGTAAAGCCTATGTAGATAGTATTGTTGGTCAGTTATAAAACCAGGTAAGATGGGACGGTGGTGATCTGTTAAGCGGAGAACAAGCACCGGGAAAACGAACGGTGAAAAGAGATGTAGAACAAGCACCGGGAAAACGAACGGTGAAGAGAGATGCAGAACAAGCACCGGGAAAACGAACGGTGAAGAGAGATGCAGAACAAGCACCGAGAAAACGAACAGTAGAGAGATGCAGAGCGAGCACCGGGAAAACGAACGGTGAAGAGAGATGCCGAGAGGGAGCCAATACTTTCGGCAGAAATAGACGGGCTGTGAGAGCAAGCACAGACGGGCGAAGAGTGCAAGAACCGACGGGCAGTCCTCGCTTTCAGATCACCATGTCTTACTTTAATAGTATACAAATATTGAATGCCTGAGCGTGTGATAGTAAAAACTATATCACAAGGTCAAATTTGGATTTTTCCATTGCACGAGGCGAAGCCGAGTGTAATGGAATAATCCAAATTGGACCGAGTGATATAGTTTTACTATTACACAAACAAAAGGCATTCAATATTTGTTTTATATCATGATATCACATCATTCTCGTCCAGCCATAATGATAGTAAAAACTATCACATGGTTGAAATTAGGCCTATCATGATATAATTGTTAATATTACCTTATGTAACGGTAATGGTATTTTTACCATTAACATTGTATGTATGGAAATTAACGTGTATTCTTATCTTCCATAGGTTGCCTTACCCAACTTTTTAACTCTTTTTTTTTAAAAGATGCGCCAGGAACAGACTATAATTTATTACATAGTCTGCCACTATTTATAATCTACAAAACTCGCCACAATATTAGCAACCTTGTTGTTACAAGCTCAAGGATAAGGTCAGGGTGGTCTAGGGTGTTGTCATGGTTGTGGAGGTAGTAGTTGAGGACGGACCGTTGTAAAACATTTGACCAAGACAGTTGAGACTTAGACCCTTGACCCAACCTTATATTATAAAGTTTTGCTTGAAGTTATAGTTGTTTTTGGATATTGTAAAATAAACCCGACGTTGTGATATATATTTTGTAATCTATATATGTTGTAAGAAGGAGTGCAAAAATAAATTAACCATAATAGTCGTCCAGTGTCATTGGTTCGCCGTTACTGAGTCGAAAGCGCATGGTTCTGCCCTGCAGACAAACCCACGTGGCTATTAAATAATATTAAAGGTTTCCAAATTTAACCCTTACCACGCACAAAATTTGGTGGCGTCAGATCTGATAGACTCTGCACCCTTGGCTATCGCGCGTGCTATATCTCGCTCCTGCGCCCCGCGACAATATCCATGGGTGTAGTACTAGTAGAACCATCTGAAAGCCCGTATGCATCACCACTAGTTGTTGTGAAGAAGCCCGATGGAACAAATCGAATTTGCTGCGACATGCGCGGAGTCAATCAGGTAACTGTGTTTGATGCTGAACCAACCCCAGATCAAAGTGAAATATTTGCAAATTTAGCAAATGACCACATTTTCAGTAAGGGATCACGTCAAAACTCGACCGCCCGGCAACCGCCGGTTACGGCCGGTTCCGTTCGGTTCTCACAAAACGTGTCGTCTGTTATAATATACACACATAATGAGGTCAAATAGTAACACTCTGGTGAACACGACCGGTTGAAAGTGCCTCGTCACACACGTGAGCAATAACATCTTGAAGTAATGGGCTCTTTTAAGACTTAAAAGTCTCAGTTGACAACCAGTACAATACAGCTATTGATTTTCGCTGGGGTTGGCTTTTTCAATCTGTTTATAGCTCAATTAACTTTTTTAAATCAATACCGAAAGTCTATGAATGTTTGTTTTTTATAGAACGATTATAGAGAGAGCTATTATGACCGCAAAGTAACAGATTGGTAGTGTAAATTGGTCAGATTACAGCATTAAGTCAACCGGCGGTTGTTCAGTGTTGCATGCGCGAATATTCATATACCAGTAAAACATTTGACCTGAAAGAACCGGGCGGAACCGCCCGTAACCGGCAGTCAACGGGCGGTCGAGTTTTGACGTCTCCCCTAAGGGATATTGGCAAGTACCGTTGACAGAGAATGCTAAGCCGTTGACAGCTTTCATCACTCATTATGGGTTATACCAATTTTGCCGCATGCCGTTTGGACTAGTAAATAGCGGGGCATCATTTTCAAGAATTATGAGGAAGTTGTTAAGGGGTTCCCCCCTAGCATATACTAGAATATTTCCAAAAATATTTGATGGATTTAAATAATTGTCAGCTAGAAAGATGCACCCAATTGTTAGGCACATTTTGATACCAAATTTGTTGGCCTTGAGACAATGCAACGATAAGAAATTGTGCCATTTACCAATTTTTATACAGAAAAAAAAAGTGGCACTTAATCTCACTGGCTATGGCTAGATTGTCCATACATCAATAAGCATATTTTGATAGGTGTATACGTCATCATGGGAGGAACACATGGAAAATTTGAGAGAATTGCTACAGAGGTTGAGAAAGGCAAATCTGAGTGCGAGACCAACCAAGTGTCATGTGGGTTTTGAAAAGGTAGAATTCTTGGGTCACATTGTAGGTCAAGGTCTACTGCAACATAATTCAAGTAAGTTGGAAGCAATTCAGAATGCACCACAGCCTCAAACCAAGACTCAACTGCGCTCCTTTCTAGGTCTGGCCAATTATTATAGACATACCAAACTTTGCTGCTATAGCGGTTCCACTCACAGACAAAACAAAGAAAGGTGAACCAACCAAGATAGAATGGAGAGAAAGCCAGGAAAAAGCGTTCCGTATTTTGAAGGCAAAGTTGGCACACTCTCCAGTTCTGCATCTTCCAGATATCAGCAGATCTTTCATTCTCAGAACAGACGCATTTGATGATGGGGTTGGAGCCGTATTGTTGCAAGAGTTTGAGGGAGAAAAGTTCCCGGTAGCATATGCAAGTAAAAAACTATTAGCTGCACAACGGAACTACTCCGTGATGGAAAAGGAAAGTTACGCCATAGTTTGGGCGATTCAGAAATTTGAACCATATCTATACGGACGAAATTTCAATTGGAGACCGATCATCAACCATTGTTATGTATGCAACGATCAAAGGTAGCAAATGGGCGTATAATGCGTTGGGCATTAGCACTGCAACCGTACCGTTTTCAGATGGTAGCGATCAAGGGTAAGGATAACGTTGGGGCTGATTATAATGAGTAGGTCAACAAATGAGTATTCACAAATGTGTGTGGGGGTGAGTGTGAGCTTATTCAAAGTGCAGAGTATGTGACATATTATACTTTTGAGGTGAAATAAATGTTAGGATAACATTCATCTTAGGGGGGAGTAAAATGTCATGAGTAAAATAAAAGTGTGCAGTATTTCCCTCCAGAAATACTTTTGACCAATAGGGATAAACCTTATTGATCTTCTTATGGATCAGGCAATAATCAGTGTTATGTCATAACACAACACTGTCATTGTTGGTAGGATTCAGTGGGTAGGAAAAGCTATATTGATATTTAAATTAGCTGGACCTCTTCTATGTGTAGAGATTATCTCTGTGCAGATAAATTTTGAATAGTGAAGGGTGCACATGTCACTAAAACTGTGCAGTCCATTCCCCGCCCGTTTTAAGGCTAAATATATGGAGTCGCAAAACGTACCATGTCTATGAGTTAATTATTCATTATAAAGCCACCTTCCACCTACTTCCATGAAGAAGTGCATTAGCAGCGCAGGGCGATTTAGGCACCATTGCAGATAAAGTCAAATTCTGGACTTTATATCGTGCTACCATAACCAAACGTATTGGAATTGCTGAACGTGTGCTGTGGATTTAAGGGACGCACCATTTAATTTTCAGGGGGGCATGGAAGTTGGGTCGGGCGGATTTTTTTTTTTCGCCACCGAAGTAGGCGACATTTTTTTTTCGCCGCCTTTGGCGGCAAGTTTGTGTTTTTTGTTGGTGGGCAAAGTTTGGTTTTTTCCCCTGGATAGTGGGCAAAAAACTTCCATGCCCGCCCCCTCCCCCTAAGTATCTAATGGTGCGTCCCTAATATGTGAGCTGACCAAAAATGGGATGACAAGCATGACTTTCACCGACTTATGACATGGAACATTTTATTTGGAGTTTTCGTGGAAGTAAAAATCTTTATTCCGAGTGTATAATAAAATTATGATTAGATATTATTTTAGATAATATTTGGTGAAATTTAAGTCAATTTCAGTATCATATTATATACACCAAATTTTGTTTCTGGAAAATAATTAGTTATTAATTTTCGGCAGAGTGATGTTATTTAGAGCAAGAGATGAAACACTCTTGTATTGGTTAATTTAATGTTGTGTTGATAATGTTTGGAAACTAGTAAGATTTTGGCAGCATATCCAAACCGATTCGTTTTGGAGTTCATCAACTTGGTAGCGTTTAGTAATACATTATTCAATCTGTTTGTGGCATTGTTCATCATTAGGTTAAGCTCTTGTTAGTTGAGGGATATTCAAGTTTGTCAATGCGTTTATAATAAAAGGCCATGTGGATACATCAAAGAAATGGTTATATTTACATTACAATGGACAGTAAATAATGTAGATATACAGACTATTCGTCAGTGGATTATATTATGCCAATGCATATAAATGTGAACATTTAGTTCAAGCGAACTGGTATTTGTGAATGTTCCCGTCTTGTGAGAGAAAGTTATATTTTCGAGTTTTGACATCAATGACGATCGGACATATTTTTCACGACACTGAGAACAACTATGGGTGTCCCCAGAGGGGTGGTGTGGTGTGGGGGTGACACCCCCCCCCCCCACCCCCATTAATCAAATCTGTCGGCAAAATCTGCCCTATTCATCAAATCTGTCGGCACAAACGAGCTTCCGTCGGTACATTTGCGATTTTGACCATGGCCATGCGTTTTAAGTTGGGCCGGTCTCGTGTGACGAACTTAAAATTGGTGAATATCGCGTGTATTTTCATTTGAATGGCGATAACTTTTCTATACTAGGCAATACCCCCACAAAAGTATACATTTTTTGATTAAAATTGTCTTAGGAGTTCAAAAATGCACTTAAAATTAACATAGGATGAACCCCTAGAAGGTTATGAATTTGAAAAGGTCAACAATTTATGAAAAAAATCTGCTGAGAAAAAAAAAATATGAAAAAAATTCTGCATACCCTACAAGGTTAATTATTGCAGATTTGAATTCCTGACAGTTAAAGCTTTCCAAGCATACATGTATATAACTTTCTATATCTAGGTAATGTTTACAGTATTTTGCACCGGGCTGGAAAAAATGTCATTTTGCGAAGAAAAAAATCTGACATACGAGGGGCAGTCAATAAATAATGAAAGTGATCATGGTATGGGATGCATGAGTGATTCTATTGAGGGGATAATGTGATCAATACAAAGTATGAACCTTTGTCTTTCAAACAATACACTTTTGGATTTTTAAATGTGAACTATGACGTCATAGCACTGTCTCAAAGTAAGTACACTTGGGACACTGCTAAATCAGTTATTTGGCGGGAAATTTGAATTGTTTTTATGAAGCACGTGGTAAGAAGATTGCATAACATGACATCAGAAGCAGGTAAATCCCGATTTTTTTTCCCGCATAAATATGATACTAAAGACAATAACCTTAATCCCTGTGTAATTTGGAATGTGTAGTATAAGAGGAAAAAGTAAGGAGAAGCAATTGAATAAAAGGTATACAAATATCAGTATTTCAAATAGCTAATTTTTATTTAAAAATGCCCAGTCAGTGAATCACTAATATGGCGGAAAATCAAACAATTTAGGAAAAATTCAAGCAATTAACCAGTTTGGAAGATTCCATATGATAGTTAACTAATTATCTGAACTTCTTCGCATGAAACCTGCAGAAAAAATGCGCATGCGCAGACGGCAGATAATTTTGAAACGGGCCCAAAATGGCTAAAATCATGAAATTTACCAGATAAAAGCTTGCTGTGCCTTCAAATTCTAATCAGAAATAATGAAAAATGTTTAAATCAATGTGTAAACATATTGTGATAGTCAAAATGAAGATATACAGGAATGTATCAATCAAAGATGGCTGCCACAACCTCTCTTATTACTGTTATCTTTAGAGCTACTAGATATGTATTGTGTAAGTAATCGTCATATAATTTCAATGGTTTGAGGAAATTTTATGAACAGCTCCTTTTGAAATCCCCACTATTATTGCTTTACATCCCACAACAATTTATTAAATTATAATCCCTCTATTGTTCTTTATCCTTTGTTGTTTTCTAAGGTATATTATTGTGGATTTTGCTAAATAAAAGCGTATTTAAGATGGTCCCTTCTTGTTCGTATTAAGGCATTCAGATCTTAAAAAAGAGTGTCAAACAGAGATAAGTGTGTATTCTAACTATGTGCCAAGTGTTATCTGTTTTTATGCTTGCACTGCCGAGATATACGCAAATGTATCAATCAACCCATATTCAACATATTACATATCCAGCCAAATAATTGGCAGATTTCAGTCAGTGTCTGAAACCTATTGTGTTTATGTTAATGACGTTACATAACCAAAGGTATCTAACAATCCAAAAGTGTATTGTTTGAAAGACAAAGGTTCATACTTTGTATTGATCACATTATCCCCTCAATAGAATCACTCATGCATCCCATACCATGATCACTTTGCCTAACCGTATGTGCTGGTAAAAGACGCTGCGTCGGTACATATCCATCCAGTCATACACATGTAGTTCTTCAATGCATTGCGGGTCTGTAATTATTGATTAATTCACCTTAAACATCTAAATTATTCAAATCAGTTTATTTACCAGAGTTTATGTACTTAGATGCAACAATTTCATTCCATAAACATGATTTAACTCAATTGCACTGAACTGTACTGTAGATGCCAAATTTGCTGCGCCGGACTCTCCTGCGCCGGACTCTCCTCCACCCCTGATGTTGGTTAATTAGCCATTAATTAACAAAAAATGACAAAATGTTAACACATGCTAATACTTTTATCTTCTTGCCCTGCATAAGAGCTTTATTTTGATACCAAATTTAGCTATGTAGGTGGTATCTTTATACAAGAAATTGAATAGACAATGTCATTTTTGATGTGCCGATGTCACAACTCCACCTTTTTGCAGGCCCAGTTCAAAACGCATGGCCCCATATAATTTCTGTAAAAAAAAAAAGGTCAGTGGGGTGGTGCTTGCAGTAGCATGGGCAAAGGTGGGGGAACCTGTGTGGCCGCTGATTGGCCATCTTTTGTTGACTGTGCTTTATTCTTGACTTTGCGATTTTGTTTGGACTGATGTGCGATTATTTGTGAGTGTGCGAAATGTTGTGACCGTGCTATTATTTGTGACCGTGTGCTCTTATTTGTGACCCTGCGATTGTTTTTGACCTGCGATTTTTTTTTAGCCTTACTTACTTTGAGACAATGCTATGACGTCATAGTTCACACTTAAAAATCCAAAACTGTATTGTTTGAAAGACAAAGGTTCATACTTTGTATTAATCACACTATCCCTCAATCGAATCACTCATGCATCCCATACCATGATCACTTTCATAACTTACTGACTGACCCTCGTATATCCAATAATTCAAAATTGTCTTTATTTTATTAAGTTAAAACATTATTGAAGTGATAATTAATGATGATTTCAATGTTAATTGTATCTGCAATACTTTACAAGTCCAAATAATGATTAAATACAAATTACGAATACGCGTAAAAACATCTCTGTTTCTAGGCGCTTCAAAAAAAACACCACAGAAAGTAGATTCACATACTTGGCATAGTGGAAAATCATGTTGATACATGTAATCGATTCATTACCGACAGGAAGTGATAATATACCACTGGGCAAATGACAGCAGTTGTTCGGTGGAGAACAGTAAGTAGTTTTTTGATTAATATAGAAGCTACTTGTCCAGGGATTTACACTACAACTGCGTGTTAAATCTCTTGCTGAGTTCGAAACTAGGCTAGAACTAGGGGGTGGTGGAACCCGGGGTTGGAACCAGTACTGGGCCAAATCAGAAGAAAAAATGGCTCAATAAAACTGGTCCATAATTGGGCCCATATTGGCATTATCGCACTGGCCCAGTACAGTTTCAAATAAATTGGACCTTTACTGGGCCAATGTGAACCAATTTTGGCCCAGTAATGGCAAGTCCTATTGGCCCAGTTGAATACCGGTGTGCAAGACTGTACCGGCCCAATACATATTGCCAATGCAGGCCCATTCGGGCAGCTGTTATTGGCCCGATATCTCAATGTTTGCTGGGAAAGAGGATCGGAGGTCTTCTTTTGACACTAATAACTATGCGGTGTGGTTGAAGCTGGTATCTGGGACATGTCGTATTACCACGGATTTAACCAAAAGAAACCGTTTCAAGATTTCTTTGAACGTTTGAGAACCAAAGATCGAAAGGATGAAACGGTCGAATATTCAGACTGCATATTGGTCAATGATAACGTTAGTAGCTATCAGACCGATAGAGTCGAGACAGTGACATTGGACGACTCTAATCAAGAAATAGACACGGAAGACGAAGTGCAGATATTAGACGTATTAGGCTCTGATCATCACGAAGATTATGGAGACGAGGTCGAGATATTAGATACGTTCGATGAGTACAAGTGTTGACAATATTTGGGTCAAATGTCATGTACTCTCTAAATGTAAAAGAGTGAAAGCCCCACTCTGAATTCGGAGTGAATCTGTTTCAGCTCTTTTTGAGCTGGAATTCACTCTTAAAGAGCCCAACTGTTCACTCGTTCATCTTTGAATTTTCACTCTGGTCAGAGTGGCCCCAAATATACAGCTCGATATCTACACTCTCAGAACAGGTATTAAAAACCCATGGGTTAAAAGAATGTTGGTTAAAAAGTATACAACATTGGTTAAAAATGAAGCGTTGGTTAAAAATTACTTTTAATACTGCGTTGGTTAAAGAGTAAAAATATAAGTAATTTTTAGTTTATTCAACGTTGGTTAAGGCATCATATTTTTTAACCAACAATATGGTCATAACAAGATTCCCGCCAAAGAATTTCATTGGCGAGGAAAATATTTTGCGGAAAATAACACGATTGATTTCATATACAAATTCTGACGTGGTCTAAAAATTGCGACCGCTGTTTCAAGTTATAGCTTCCCGGCCTCGTGGCTAGGATCTTGTGCCTTGTCCTGTCCCTTGTTGGTCCTGGCCACGTGTTGGCGCCAATATTGAAAGCCAATATCGGGCCAATGAAACATCAATATTGTAATGTTGTATTGTATTGTTTAGCAACAAAAAAAAAGTTTAACCAACATTTTTTAACCAACTACTGTTGGTTAAAACATATTAACCAACAAATGATTAAAAATTGTAACCAACCACAGGTTAAAGTTTAACCAACCACTGTTGGTCAAAACATTTTAACCAAAAAATGATTAAAATTTGTAACCAACCACAGGTTAAAGTTTAACCAACAGCTGTTGGTTACAGTTTTAACCAACCAATTGTGTGGTTCACCTGGTAACCTCCCGTTGGTTAAAATTTTAACCAACATGGTTAAAGATTTTAACCTTTGTTCTGAGAGTGTAGGAGTGACAGTTGTTTATTGGCACAAGTCGCTCGTTTTGAGCGAAGTTCACTCTCTGTGAAAGCGATTTTTTTTTCTCGATCGGTTTAGAATTCACTCTATACAGGAGCGAAAGTGTTCACTCGTTGTCTAGGAGCGATCTCTGAAAAACATGTGACCTAATTTGACCAATCGTGATGATTTAAATTTTGCGACTCGCAGACACGATGACATGCGGTATTTCGGTTTCAATTCAGGCTATTTCTTCAAGATTTTGGATTATATAATGTTTTAACTTCAATTCTTGTTCGAAATATAAACTGGTATGTTTAGTTGAAATCATATCATAGTATCATTTCACCAGAATATGTTGTCTAAAATCATTATAATCGTCTCAGCTCGAATCGTGAAGAATGCAGCAGTGGTTCTACAGTGTATGACAGTGACGTGAATAATTCATCAGCACACGCAGTTACAAGTCAGTATACATTCAGTGGTAAAGTGTAATGTGCATGTGTGTTTCGCAAAATAAAGACCCGGAATTGATCGTCGGCTGCATTGTAGTCTACCACTGAAATTACCGTAGGTACCTGATTTACATTGGGTCCAATCGGACATGAGATATGATTATCAGGTCGACTACTCTCTAAATGTAAAAGAGTGAAAAAAACACTCAAAGAGGGTGAATTCTTCACTCCTCTTGGAGCTCTAGGAGGGACAGCTCTTTTCGAGTGAAAGTCAATCTTTCAAAAGAGTGAATAGTCCCGATCTTTTGAGGAGTGAAATACTTCACTCCTTCTGAAGAGCGACTTCCACTCTAGGAATTAAAGGGGTTTCATATACTTAATTCTATCCCATTTCAAGGCGTCAATCGGGGGAATCGAAACCTAATTCGTATAAAAATAGTATGAAAAAAGTATGAAAAATGTCAAGGAATATCATTTTATAAGCCCATTTAAAACCACAATTATAACCTAGTAGCGAAGCCAAAGGGGGTCATTGTCGATTGTGTCGGGCTGAGATTGGCATCTTTGGTTAATTTGACGGGGAATCACGGACTAATGAACGACTTTCCATAAAATATGATATAAGATGAAGAAAATATCTTAATTCAAAGAAATATGTGCCAGGAGAGCCCTCATTTAGAGAATCATTTATCGTTTTGCATTATGTCTTACTGCGAACCATGGGCAAACAGATGACAGCATTTTATATCATAAAAACATATCATAAAACCAGCTATGGTAGTCGCTGAAATTGTTCAGCATGTATGCATTCATTATTTATTTTTTACAATGACACAAACGAGCCGTTTCTTATAATAAAAGAAATATATAAATAATAAAAACAGCTTAATGGTAGTTAGCGGAAATTGTTCCACGTGTATGCATTCATTAAAGGCATATTATGCAGGGGGGGAAGGACATCGTTTTATTTTGTTACTAAATTTGGGGGATTTTCCAAGGATATTTCCAAAATTGCGACATGGCGAATTGTATTTTGTACACAAGTCTATGGGATAGATTTTCGTAGAGACCAATATTAACCGACTGATTGTATTTAATTGGCCCGTGGGCCACGTCTTTTTATAGTCTGAACTGGAAGATAAAGACTTTAACTTGCATTTTCAAGAAAAAACAAGCGTGGCCCACGGGACGTTTTTTAGCAAAAAGACATTAAAGAACTGCTATTTTGACAGTTTTCCTTTCAAATTACGAAAAACCCGTTACAATGTTTAGTGTCTCTTCAACAGACTTTGCTTATCACTGAGCAATATCGCAATACGTCGTTATACGAACAGAACATAGATATGCTATAAGAGACTGAATTATGATCTGGTCACACAAAAATGGAGATTGATGCGGGGATACGAGTGATGTTGTTAACAAACTCAACTGGATTTAATCAATTCTACAACAGCTACATATCATGTATAACTGATTGTACGACAGAGAGGTTAACAATAACAGTACTAAGGTGAGTTGACACACGCACATGAGTCGTAACAATCAATTGATTTGTTGTGCTTTTCATAGGCTGTGTCTCCAGAAACTCCGAATTCGGAAGGTCTGCGTGTGTATTGCAGAATTGGTGAGAATTTACACCGAATTTACACACTTGATGCTTGATGTGGTAATTACTATAGAGCTTAAACTGGAATCTCCGCAGGGCGGAGCACCATTGTTTTGTACGTCCCACAACTGCCAGTTGTGTTATTTACAGTCCCGGCCTGACCCCCATCCGGGACAAGTGTACGTCGCTGCGCGCCATATACGGTCCCGGCCCCCCCTTTAGCCAGGACAAAGCGTCATACGGTCCCGGCCCCCCCTTAGCCAGGACAAAGTGTACAGCGGCGTACAGTCCCGGCCCCCCATAGCTGGGACAAAGATGTTGTTGTGACGCCCCGTGTATGGTCTCCGCAGGGCAGAGCACCATGTTTTGTACGTCCCACAACTGCCAGTTGTGTTATTTACAGTCCCGGCCTGACCCCCATCCGGGACAAGTGTACGTCGCTGCGCGCCATACGGTCCCGGCCCCCCCTTAGCCAGGACAAAGTGTACAGCGGCGTACAGTCCCGGCCCCCCATAGCTGGGACAAAGTGTAAACCCCAGCTACATGTACTGTCCATGACCATGTGTATACATTTTATGTACCTTTAATAGCGTACATCCCCACTATGTATGTGTACACACGCCCGGGGTATACATTTGTGTACCCACCCCTACACCCCCGCTACATTCCATTCCCCGGCATATTTGTTCATCACTTGATGTACGTCCCCGCTCAGTGGCGTAACTAGACTTTTTCATTTGGGGGGGGGGGGGGGCAGGAAGGGGGCAGTGACTTGAAATGGGGGGGGGGCTCCTAAGACAATCCAAGATTTTTTTGAGTAAAGAGATGCGCGCGAAAATTTTCGACTTTACAGCTATTTTTGCACGATTGAGCTACATTTTGGCTCTAAATAAGCTTGTACCAAAGAATATTTCATTTTGGGAAGACATGCGCGCGTAGAGCGCGAAAATTTTTCATATGTGTACTTTTGACCATCATAGTTCCATGATTCCTTTCGTCAAATGAACCGACAGTGCCATTTATTGACGTCATTATTGGGGGGATTTGGTATGTACTTTTTTTGTAAATTTTATTTACAGCCGTACTTGATTTCATTTGGGGGGGGGCAAGGGTTCCAAGTGGGGGGGGGGGGCGCTGGTTACGCCACTGTCCCCGCTACACGCCCCGGCTAGCCCAGGGGTAGAATTTCGGCGCGAATCGATTTCAACTCCAAAACAGGACCTAGATGACTGGCATTTGACCCTTAGTCAACAAACATGCCGAATTTGGAAGTTGTGCAAGCTTATAGCCTTATTCTTGATATTATTTTCATTAATTTCGCAATAATCCATGGATTCTCAAAATTGGCGAGAATCTATGGATTCTCGCAAAATCCTTCCGCGAGAATCTTAACAGATTCTCGCGGTTGGTTACGAAATTCTGCCCCTGTACCCTGGGCACCTTTTGTACGCCCCCGGTACACGCCCCCGCATAGCCGGGCAACGTTTTTTGTACGGTCCCAGCATGGTCCCTGTCATGTCTCGGGTCCCCCGGGCCGGGGATGCAATTAAATAGGTGCATAGTGCATTTAAGTGTAACTGTAAATTATGTAAGTGTATACTTGTACATCAAAACAAATAATTGTCGATCATGGCCCTCGCGTTCATCCAAACAATCTAGCAACGCACTGAATTACAGAACTACTAGCGCACAATGCTGTCATGGTCACGCAGACGGTGGCATTGACTGCGAGGAAATAATCAAGAATTATTTGTTTTGATTGTAGACTTCTACTACCGTCCCAGTTTATTAAGATCTTTATATTAATAAAGGTAGTGTTATTATTTTTAACTTGATGTTTTCTATTCTACATGAAGGGTCATCCTTAAAATAGTCATCAAAAGTTGAATTGCATAACTCCAATTGGTTCTTGACAACCCTTTATTTTAGGGGATAAATTGATTAATAATACATACATGTACTGTACATGAAATGTACAGTCAATTCATGAAGCATTCAGTTTATTCTGTCAAATCAATTAATTATCCCCTAAAAAAATACAGGATTGCCCTTATTTTAGAAGCACAAGTAGTGTTTTCACTCTCCCTATACAAAGGGTGAAATATGTTGAAAATTCCATTGTTTTGCTGCCTAAAACACTGCACTATAATCAAAACAAAAACATTGTCGATCACAGCGTCATGATCCGAGTGCTCGCGATCATTACAAATTAAGGTGGAGCCTTTCTTTGTATGCAGTGCGTTCCAAAACAGTCCCAAGGCAGCGTGTGGTATTGTTGATTAGGTCCAGCGATTGGTCAATTGCCTATTTGTTTACAAGTATGTCACATGTTCCAGTTTTACTGCGCCCTTGCCATCGCGAATGACGCGGTTAGGACCAGTCGCATGGGACGCTGGGCAGGGGGATCGTATACACTGTGATCGACACATTTTTTGTTTTGATTATAGCGCTAATTTGGCCATCATTTTTCACCCTCAAGAATTTTGTTCTGTGAAAACACTGAAGGTGACATGAAATTTGCACACAACCAATCTGTTAACCACCTTTGACAAAGTTATTTCACTTTGAAAATGTTCCTCAAGTTCGTCTTATATTAATCAATGAATGTCAATGTTAATGTTTCCTTTGGAGGAACAAAAAAAACAACTTGGCAGACCGACCCAGGTGTCTATGGAGCATCCGTAGCAATCCGTTTATTTGAGCTGACAAATAAGCGATGAAAAAAACCCTCTTTACGGGCCTGACCGGTACCGAACCACTTTTTGGTATTTTCAAGATTTTTGGATACTTTTTTTCTCAAATCATGTAAAATCAGCCATTTTTTTCCAGAATTCCAGATTTATGCAGACTTTAGACTTTGGTGACATTTTAGGTAAAACAATAGCCATGCATTTTGAACTCGGCAGCATTATAAAAATGTGAAACCTTTTGAGTCAGTGGCATAGCCGGAGGGAGCAGGGGGCGATTGCTCCCTTTTATAATTTAGTCGGTTCAGACTGTAGACTGAAGCCTGTCGGTTAAGATTGCCTCCATCGGTTGTGTGATTGTCAAAAAACATCGTCGGTTGTGTGATTGTCAAAAACATCGTTGGTTGTGTGATTGTCAATAACCGTCATCGATTAGTGTGATTGTCAATAACTGTCGTCATTTGAGAATGGCATTGTTGTTTAATATTGGCACTGTCGTTTGAGACTAGCACTGTGTCGGTTTTTTTGAAGAGCTCATTTTTCACGTCTGTTTTGTGAAACCACGTAAAAACCTGCAACACCTAGGACACAATTCGGAAAAGTGCGACGTCACCACCTTTTTTTTCTCAGAAAAGTGCGAAGTCGCCACCGTGACCGTTTTGGATGGCGGGTTCAAAACATGTGGCAATGAAAAACGACGCATACTACCGATGTTGGTGTGTAGGGTATAACAGAATTATGCTGACAGATTTAAAATTAATAGGTACATGTACTTGAATACTTGAATAAAATGAAATATATAACTTCATTCCTTTTATTCCTTTTTCAAAATGCAGAATGGCAGAAAGATGCAAATACCGACACAAAGGGGATACATCCGGAAAAAAACACCCTCTACAAAAACTTAATGAAGATTTACATTGGACACAAGCAGAGTGCTCATCATTTTCTGCAAGTATAATTCTGGTTGTTACTCCAATGATAAAGGCTATAATTAGGAATGAGATTCATCAACAAATTGCAGACTGGGAAGTGGGAACTGACTGGTGGAGACATCACATTGAGATTTGTGCATGAACGTCACCCCAAATCACAGCTACTTTGGTCCATGACCCTGGGTGACAAGGTATCAATTGATCTGCCAAACAGTGGTGGCACCAGCACCAACATTTAAATGGTTTGGTTTTAATTGATGCCACTTATTTATAATTTTAATCCTACTAGTAAGACCCTTTATTAAAATAGTAAACATTTAGATAAATTCATAACCGCCACTTCACAATAAGTCATCATAAAATTGTAACATGAGTAACCAGAATCATAATCAGTAAAAGATGCTAAAACTTCAATTTTTCAAAAGTGTTATTTATCACTATTAATGGTTAAATATGTTATTTCAATTGTCAAAGTCAAGATTTTTGTTAATTTACAATGTATATAAAGAATAAAATGCTAGTAAATTATGGCTGGACAGAGTGTAACATGTGTTACGGTAACAATGTGTTACTGAATATTTTGCCATTTTAAATTGAAAATAAAATAAAATAGAAATGAATTGTTGTTTTTATAAACCTTAGTATATTACTTGCTTACAAGTTACAGTAGTGACCGATTAATTGTAGATTGGTTTAGTTTTAGTTTAAGCAAATAAATGTTGGGATATTTTTAGTGCGTCTCAGCGCGTAATGCGTGTTACCGATATTCGCAGTGGTCTCACATGAACACGAGCAGCTGATCTTTCATGTTGGGCATTTTTTACAATACAAAAGATGAAAACTTCATTCAAATTATTCTTACAGAGATGTAGAGAATGGAGATTAAAGAATAGCCCGCTAAAACGCAATACAAGTTACCAAGTAATCAGCAATTTCATGATTTTAAACTAATTCTTTATGCCTGATTGTTCATTCTTGTAGGATTCCTGCCAGGATCCTACCAACTCAGTCCACATGCACAACTCTGTATGGGACTTATGGGACCCAGACATGTTTGCCAAAGCAGATACATTGTAAGGACTTAATCCTGGAAGATGTCTCCAACAGTTGAGTGCCATGCAAAGGAAGATAATGATTTACATGGAGGATTGGTGGATATCCATTCTTACTCCTATTAACTATATGTGAGTTTGAACTCATTTGGATTTAAATGAGCATTAAAACAGGGTCAGAAATTTGAGAAGAATCCAAGAATCCATTCTCGCCGGTAAAGTTCTGAGAATCCAAGTTGATTGTGGTATTCTATCTAATATGTTATTTATGGAGGAAAATTCATAGATTCTCATCAAATCCTTGTCAATAATCTGAACTGAATGGATTCTTGCACCCTTGGAAAACTTCTGAACATGTAAAATATTGGACAGCTAAAACAGTTTCTAGATCTTTACATTTCTGCATTAATTGATTAATTAACCGTAACCCCAGTTTAGGGTTTTTGACTGGGATCTCAATTTTCGAGGAAAAAACACCAGCTATATCTCAGGGAACCTGCCGGGATTCGATCCAGGGACCCTCCGTTCTCAAGCCCCATGTCCCACCCACTAAGCCACGGCCCTCAGCTACTCGTTGGCACAGTGTACTGCGCTCACTATAGGCTTGGTTGAATTGACTACATCATGATCATCGAAAAAGGAAGAAAAAATGGTACCATAACCCTAACCCCGGTTTAGGGTTTTTGACCAAGACCACAATTTTCAAGGAAAAACACTCAGGGAACCTGCCAGGATTCGATTCGGGGACCCTCCGTTCTCTAGCCCCATGTTTTTTTTGTGTTTTTTTCATTCTAAAATGTTGTAAATTTCATCACTATAAGTAACCCTAACCCTACTACACCACACAGCCAACCTGTTTTTATAACCTTGTGTGCAAGTTTTGGGCTACAAAATGGACCCAGACTATATAACGAGGCGAATGTACTGAGCCGAGGTGTAGTGCTCCCGTGGTGTAGTGGATTGGAAGCTGGGCTTTGGTGCAGGAGGTCCGGGGTTCAAATCCCAGGGGAGCGGGGACATTCCTGGTGCATTTTGGGGTCGGAAAAAGAATCTGTTGCTGTGTGGTGTAGTAGGGTTAGGGTTAAGGAAAAGTTCAGGGTTTACCCACCCGGACCCAAGCGTGTACCTCAACACACCCTTACTAAAATGCAATCATCAGCAAGGTGGTACCAGGTTGCACATATTTGTCGCAAGGTTGTGGATGATTGCTGCAAGGTTGTGCAACCTTCTCAAAAGAACCAAACTGGTTGCGCAAGGTTGTATTTTTCCAAATTTATCCTTGCGCAAGGTTGCAGAATTGATTGCGATTTTTATAAGGGACACTGCCAAAATTAAACAAAGAAAGAAACATTTTGGCTAAGGTACAAAAAAAAGCCACCCTGTCCGGTTGTACAGGCAAACGAACCTCTCAGGTCGGGTCGGTCAGGCTTTTTTCCTTTCATGTTTTTTCTTGACCATATTTATTGTTTACTTTTTAAAAATCTGTAAATATTTGTTTACAATAACAAGCAAAAGGGAAAAAAATAATTAATTTCTAATACAATGGGCCTGTACAACAGGTTTTGTTTTTTCCTTTATCATGTTTATTGGGAAAGTAAACAAAATTGGGATATTCATTTGAATTTGCTGGCACCATCAAAAGCAATAATAAAATATTTATATTTGTTATGCAAACTCAAACTTAAGTTTTTCACAAATTGAATTATGTTCCTTGATTCTGTTCTGACATTGGATTGGACGTAGAATATTAAGTTGCTAGGGTATTTGTTGCATTTAAACAATGCCTTTATTAATTTAAACCCATTTAAAAAAAGTAAATATTAGGTAATTCAAACATTTGACCTGGACACAAAATAATCAATTTATAATAGTGTTAAGATGATTTCCCCTGCAGCTCAAAATAACCAATTTTTGTCTTCTCTTTTACAATATTGATTTTAGGTTGCATTATAATAGATTGTTGTCAATCTCCAAATGGATGTGCTTACGAAGACGGATGGCCTGTACTCAGTGGGACACAGGGAGCAGGATGACCAAGGGATTCAATTTGCCTGAAGTGTGGATGGAACAGGGAACATGATGGCCAATAGACTTCACATTTGGATGTATGGATGGAATTAACTATCTATCTATGTATATGTCTCATACATGTACATGTAGCTATATTCATGGCATTGGGCGATGCAGTGATGAAACTAGACTCTATAGAGACCTAAGTTTTTTAAGCTGCATACCATCAGCTGCTCTGATCACTGAGGTATATATTGTTATATTACCTTATGTGTAAAAACTTTGAGCAAGGTTATACCAATTGTACATGTAGTATTGTAATGGGATGCCATCTTCTACAGTGAAATTTACTTGGTATTTTGTGTCGTGAGCAATTATCACTTCTAGTCTCAAGGCAAAGGAAATAATAAATAGAGAGTCAGTACAAGTGAAGGAGGAGTATCGATAATAAGGCCAGAACCAAACACAATTAGTCGGCTGTATGGTACAGCAATCAAGAAATGCTCTGCGCATGGTATTAAACAGTACCTGGACATAAATTTAGTTGATCAAGGAGTCACATGAGTCAATATTTGATTATTGGGTTTTGGCTTTGATTAAAAACACAAGTGGGGATGAAAAGGCTGGTTTTTGGTTTGGCATCAGTTATAATTCAAACACAATGATGTTGTAGGTTTTAAAGGAGGGGTCTCGCAAGCACAACATTATTTAGCCAAAATTGCATAATTATATAGAACAAAACATCATACTATAATCAAAACCAAAAATGGTCGATCACAGCGTATACGATTCCCCAGCATCCCAGGGGACTAGTGCGTATCATGCGTAACCGTGACATCAAGGGCACAGTAAAACTGGAAGATGTTACATACTTGTAAACAAATAAGTAATTGACCAATCGCCCCGGCCCCCCAACTCAACACAAAAGTTGGTAACCATGACTGTTCTAAAAATCGCGGAAAAGGGGTATATTTTCAATTGTCAGCGCTGACAGCAAAATCATGAAAATAGGGGGTATTTCAGGAATTAGTGTCCGCGAAATTCAAAAAAAGGGGTATTTTACGAAGAGGAAAAAATAAAAAACATCACAGGGTACACCAGTTTATGACACAGGACCATAAATGCCTGTTACTGTTGGAAGAAACAAGTTTTTATCTATAATATATGTATAAAGTGTCTTTTAAAAGAGGGGTTTGAAATGAAAGTCATTGAAAACCAAAAAAAGGGGTAATTTTCACCCAATTTTGTCCTCGTTTTTGCCAAAAAAGGGGGGTTAAATTGTTGAAAAATCCTTGCAAAGGGGTACTTTGAAAAAATGAAGAACAGTCATGGTTACCAACTTTTGTGTTGAGTTGGGGGGCCGGGCCAATCGCAGCCCTACTCAACAAGACCATGCCCCACGTTGCGACTGTTTTGGAACGAACTGCATGCAAGGACACGCTCAACCTTTGTAATGATCACGAGCGCTCAGATCATGACGCTGTGATTGACAAATTTTGGTTTTGATTATAGTAACAAAAACTAATAAAAACTGCCATATCTATCTCTCAATGTTCATGCAATTTTTAAAATTTGCGGTGATTGAAAGTCCCACTGTCGATGACTTCATGGTCAGGCCTAAAAAATTTGTTTAATTGGCCTAACATAACAAAAACAAATAGGGTAGGTCGGTCGAGATTTTTTAATTTTTTTTATATCACCTGCTTTGAAGACTTAAAATAGCCGAAAATGCAAGCAACCAGTCAGAAACTTTAATACTTTGTTCAATTTTTATATTTATATATACAAGGCGAGTCCAAAAGAAGTTGTACGAGAATGAATATTTTTTTTAAAAAACAAATTTGACAAACCAATGAGGCACGTTTTCAAAAAGCAACTTATTCAGCTTATATGACATAAGGCATCATTGAAACCGATCAATTATATCAGGACCTATGTCTGTTTTAATAAATAAATAAATAATTTTTGTTTCAATTTCAATGATCCCTTTTGTGATATGCGCAGAACAAGTTGCTCTTTGAATACTTGCCTCATTGGTTTGTCAAATTTGTTTGGTCTATTTTTAAACAAATATTCATTCCCGTACACTTCTTTTTGACTCGCCCTGTATTTAAAAAAAACACACTTTTTTTCTTCTTTTTTTCAATTAATTTTTTTTTCCCCCTCAAAATAATAACAAATATTCAGGGTCAGTGATGTATTTAGGGTCGGTCGGGTTAGGCTAATCAAACTTTTTTTCTTTAGGCCTTATAGCTTATTGCATGGTGCTCAAATTTACGCATGTGCATTGTATAACTATGACTTCATCGACAAAGGGATTTTTGATCGCCAAGAATTTTAAAAATTGCATGATGAAAGATTGTGGTTTTTATTCGTTTCTGTCATAAGTGTGGTGTTTTATTCTATATAATACAAAAGTTGGGCTCAGTAGTTATTTTTCTAATATATATAATGCAAAATGATGTGCTTGCGGGACCCCTCCTTTAAGAATTAGCCTACTTGTTTCTTATTGTCAGAAAATGTAATACACTAAGTAGCAAGCCTCGATTTAAGGATATGTGGACTAGGAGCTACTTAGTGACTTTTCTGACCATAGTAGCTCTGGTCCTATACTTTGCTGTTCAAAATTTGAAAACATTGGCTAAAACTTGGCAACCAGGTGTAAAAACTCCTGGGCGCCCAGTTAAATATGGACACTCAATTTTCAGAGCAAAATTAAGGTTAAAAACTGTTAATAAATAAAGAGGACATAATACCCTGTTAAAAGGGACCGCTCGGGTTTGGTCATGGACCTCCCCCCCCCCCCCCCCCCCCCCCTCAAAATGACCGTATAAATCTGTAGACATTTTTCTGACAAGAAAAGAAATTGGGCCAGTATTCATTGGCATGAGAATATTTCCATCAATTTCTAACAATTGGATCTGTTGGACCTGTAGAACAGGGTTTCTTTTTTTCCAGCTTCTAAGGATTACCAAAAAATACCTGCCTTGATCTATGAGCAAACTGACCACTCGGGTTTGGTCGCCGGGTTTTCTATTTTGTTGTTGTTGAAAATATAAAAAGAATTGGCTCCATTGGGCCTGTAGAACAGGGTTTTTTTGGTGCCTAACAGATCTTGTCGTTGAACAAGTTTCTAAGATGGTATACTGTAAAAGTGGACATTTTTGCGAGTAAGTTTAGCGCTTCGCAAATTTTGAAAAAGTTTGCTTGTTTTTATATTTGTGATGTTGAGGTTCCTTAAATAGACATACATACAAAAGGAATATATTCGTGTATTTTTCTTTTTGCGCTTGCTGATCTTAGCGCAAGAAAATTTCCACTTTTACAGTAGTTGGATTAGTTCCAAATTGGTGAATTACAGCAGCAAATTAATACAGAAGGACGCAGGCGCACATAAAGCGCACTGTGCATTATATGTGATGCGTTAATGCGACCAAAACCATGTACGTTAATTTTTTTACTTTTGCGCAGAGAGATAAAAAACAAATATTTCTTGCCAATTTGGAACTGATTAAACATTAAACCATAATAAACAGCAATATAATCTGAATAAAATAACAAGCAAAATGGTTTATTCGATTATAATAGATAATAAGGCTACTCAAGCAACTTGCGAAACTTTTTGGAATCGACGTTTCCAGCGTAAGATTGAATGGAATGATATCTGGCCAAACCAAACAATTAACCTAACAAAGCATTTTAAGTTGGTGGAATTTAATTTCAAACTGCTACACAATATTTTACCATGTGGAACCCACCTACATAAATGGAATATGTCAAATTCAAATCTATGTATCGTATGCAATGTACAAGATGATTATGAACATGTATTTACTTCATGTCACCTGTTAACGTGTTTTTGGACCGATATAGCCGAATTAATCTATAAAACGTTCAATCGAAACATTAATGTAAACTTCGAAACACTCATTCTGGGTTTCGAGATAAAGAGAGTACGAGATAACGATAATATACATGTCGTTAATACTCTACTTACTTTGGGAAAATACACAATTTTCAAAACGTGGTGTAAATTCAGAAAAGACAAGAGCACATTTCTAAAAGTCAGAAAGAACCTCTACATCATATTCAAAAAAGATGTGAGACTCTATACTGAAATAGCAAAACATATCAAAGACCAAAAGTCTGTGTTGCTACAGCGTATTTGTGAAAATCTGTGAAGCCAATACTGTACGTATGCAATGAATATTTGATATTGATTATTATGCTACCACTATATACATGTATATGATTTTCAAAACAAGAAGTAATATGGTGTTAAAATCAAACTTTTCTTGAACGTAGCAGGGTTAGTGCGCACACTCGCTAACATATGCAAATCAAAACGTTACCATGAATAACAATTGGTGTTTACTCATGCCTTTATCCCGGAGCGATCAGATACGCTTTATATGTTTATATAGTAAACCAAAATGCCGGGAAAATGATGTTAGCGATTTTTTCTGAAGTTTTAGTTCATTCGGTCGGGTACATTTAGGTTATAGACGAGGGTTAAACGTATATCAAGTTATGTGGTTATGATTTTGGGAAGGAATTATTGTTATGGTTGAGGGTTAAACGATCGATCTATATAAAGTGCATTAGTGAACAACTAGGATCTTAACCGTTCATGTGGTCTAGCGGTTAGGATTTAGCGATTTAACCACCACGAATCGGGTTCAAGTCATAGGAGGTGCACCAGTTGTTTTGTTAGTTTTCAATAACCAAAAAAATCAAGTAGTTTTATTTCATTTCAGTAAATTAGATTTATAAAATTTAATAATAAATAAATAAATAATATCATTTTTTTAGTGTACAGCGTGTCCCAAAGACTGGGTTCAGGGGTTTGCGAGCTTATAACGAGATGAGTAGGAATTATAAATAGTTTGTATTTGGGGATATCAAACAAAATATACCTGACCTTGATTGGGTAAATTTGGAGACCAATCCAATGTAAACTTTTTTGAAATACAAAGATTTGAGCGGAGCGTGGTCGGAACCCATTTGTCCCGATTTTTAAAAGGAATAAACCATCCGTGCGTTGCATGAAACTGTGCGCTATGTGCAGTTTTCCCGGCATGGGGTTTATTCTCCGAAAGAACTTAACAATAACTCGGACTATAACAAAGAACATTTTTGTTAATGTTTATGTAAATAATGAACTTGTATTATTGGTATATGACCAAGATAATGTTATTTACTGCCCAAGTCTTTGTAAAGATTGAATGCAAAGGCAAAACATTGACGAAATCACAACAATGTGCAATTGCAACACATCGGGATGTTCCTTGAAAAGTGGGACAAATGGGTTTTGACCACGCTCTGTTAAAATCTTTGTATTTCAAAAAGTGAATAGAGTTAATTACAGAGTTCAACCAATTAAGGTCATGTATGTTTTGTTTGATATCTTAAAATATAAACTGTCTATGCTTTCTACTTTTTTAGTTGTAACCTCGCGAACTTTTGAACCCAGTTTTTGGGGATACGCTGTATAAATGAAATAGCCCATACTAAATCCACCATGAAACGAGATATGGAGCCAATCTGGTTCAACAAGTATATTCCATGTGCTACATTAACAATTCAGTTATCACAGTACAGTGTTCGTGTGTTATTGAACAGAGCAAGGCAGTGGCATTTATGTTCCCATCTATTATGAAGATAGGTCGAATTAAAGTTCCATCACCAAAAAAAATAAAATAAAAAAAATAAAAATAAAAAATAAATAAATAAATAAAAAATAATAAACAGCAAAAAAAAGAAGAAATAAAGAAAATCGGCATAATTCTGTTATACCCTTCACACCAACATCGATTAGTATGCATCGTTCTTAAAAATCACGCACTACGAATACCCCTGTGAAGGGTATAACAGAATTACTCCAGAAAATCTGTTAATTTTAAGACGCGTGACATTCCATATTAATGCACGGGATGAGAGTGGTGGCAAATTGTATCACAGTTATAAGGGACCGTTCATAAATACTTTGGTGGGGGGGCTGGATAATTTTATTTTTGGTATATCAAATTTTTTTGACCCCCCTCTCGCCATGCCTTAAACTTTTTTGACCCCTCCCCTCTCGCCATGCCCTCTCCTTTGTTGACCCCCCCTCACCTCTTGCCATGCCTTAAACTTTTTTGACCCCCTGTATTACCCCCCGTTCATTGTTATCAAGTTCAGAGATGATATCTTTTATGGGATTTTTTACAGAATTTGACCATGTATCGTATTCTATTTTGATGAACGCATTACATCTAGGAGGGCAGGTTGTACATGTAGAATCTAGAGTGAATCAGAACTCCCACTTCGATTGCAGGTATCTTTGGTTTAGTGCGCCATGGTCTTTAATCCCTGAATAACTTCACATATTTATGCACGGTTCTCTGTTCTTGAAACCAATTAGGATGCTCCCTCCAATTACATATCCTGGCTTTAAATACAATATGCGCGCAATTGTTGTTTGCATGCTATTGACATGAATTTGGCCTTCATTCTTTTTTAGCTGGGCTAGTACATAAAAATAGGTCCGTTGACATATATCTGCGCGCATAGCGTGCCAAAATATTAACTGTTTTTACGTTGATATATGAACTTTCCATAAATAATGTCCATATAGGTAAAACAGTGGTTTGGGGACGAAGCCCCCATAAAATTTTGGAAACTAATAAGTGTTTTAAACTTTTTTGACCCCCCTCTGTTGGGGTTTTCCAAAACTTTTTTGACCCCCCCCCCCTTTGCAGAGTATCAAAACTTTTTGGACCCACCCCCATAATTATCCACCCCACCCCACCAAAGTATTTATGAACACTCCCTAACTACAATGTATTATATCTTGAGATGACAGATCAGGTTAACTTGTCAGGTCCATTTACCTGAAAGATCATTTTGCTATAGAACAGGGTGGTTTTTGTCGCCTTATGGCCAACACACCAATTAGAAACTCATGGCGTTGGACCAGTGTGATTGGGCCTAATGATAGATAGAATTCAAACCGACAATGTTTGGCCGTATAATGATTTACATAATTTTAATGGTTAATTTGTTATTTGTAACAGAGTGCAAACAATAAAAATTGGGAATAATATTTGTGATTGTTGGTTTCTTTTGTTTAAGAAGTTATTCAATGCATGTGCCTGTGTCTGGTCTATTAGGTTGAGTTTAAGTTCATTATGTTCACTATACTTTGTTCAGTATAGGCAAGACTTGTGAATTAATCCATACACAAAATTAATTCTAACTGTGGCGTGTATATTTTAATGTTAGCATGCAGCAGGATTATCATAAGCAACTGCGCACAATGCATGATGCACAATTACGTCCATATTAATAGATGAGTTAACAAGAAGGAATTATTTTTGTGCGAATAAATACAATCACAATTGTTGTCTTTTGTGTACTGAACAAACTATATGGTATTTAAATCAAGATTCCTTTTTGGGTGATGTCACTGCATACCTTGCCTGCCAATGCCATTTGATATGGGTGCAATATTATTCTGAAAGTGCAATCACTTAAAAAACTTTGGGGGTTGGTTACCTGCGTAATACCGTCACAAATTTCAGACATTTTAGTATTAAATGAAAGGTGACAAAATAAAACTGTTCAACAGACCGACCCTACCTGGAGAGGTCCATCCCTGAACAGTTTTTTCCTCAAAAATCATCTGAAATATTGCAAACCTTTGATGTTTGACCAACAATATAAGCAAGATTGTAGATGCCAATGATCTTAATGAAATCCTTTCAATTCAATTCTTTTTATTTACTGTGATCCACTTCACGCAACAAAAATATGATTACTCATCTCGAGGGGGGGGGGGGGTTGGAACTCACCAGTGTGGTGACGAATGAGAGTTAATAATTTGACTTGGATTTGTCAAATAATTTCTTTATTTTTGGTGGACTAAAGTTACCCTTGGGTCATCCCAGTTCTACGGTAACTAGCATCTACATGCACATTTTTTTTTTAAATAGTCTTGATATAGAGTAAAGTTGCCAGTTTTCGGTCAGCGCCTATTTTCGGTCACTTTCGCCAAAATTGTGTAATTGCATCGGTCGTCGTAATTTTAAAGCAATACCGGGCATCAACTATGCGGCGGTTTTCTAGCCGTCAGTTTATAACGACGAGGTCATTTTCATTACACGATTTGGGCGAAGTGACTGAAAATAGGCGCTGACCGAAAACTGGCGACTTTACCCTACTGTAAAACAACTTAATTATGCTAGCAATTTAATTTCGCTAGGAGATCAAATTAAATTGCCACCAATTATCATGATTATATTATATAGGACGATGATACAAATTAGTGAAATTAAATTGCTGCAAAATGTTGACTAAATGATAATTCGCTAAATTAAGTTCCCGAGAAATTAAACTGTTTTACAGTATTATCATTTGATTTGTGTCATTTTCATTTATATTGTCATAATTTGGTTTTGATGATGGTGAGTGATCGGTGATTCTCACAAGATCTGTCCCTCATCTGCAATGTCATTGTTCACTCTAAAAGGCTTCCCTATTGACCTTTGTAAAGATGAAATGCATCTTTTGTGGGGATATTTTGAGACCAAACAGCAGCATTGTCACTGTTGATGCCGACTATGTTGATATTTCTTGATGTTTTTTCTTGATTGATTTCAAGTATGGCAATTGACCCTGCAAAAAGTGCATTTCGGTGAATTTTCATCTTTTTTTCAAAATGCTGGCAGGTGAAAGCAATCACATAGGAGATATGACCAGGTCAAGTCAAACACAGGTATACAATAGGCATCAAGGTAAAGATGATGAAAGTTGGATAACTAATGATTTTGGAGGACTAAATGCTGTCATCATTTATTTCTCCAACTACACTGTGTGAGATCCATGTCAGTTGAAGGGGTTCGTGAGGCTGGTTCACTCAGTGCATGATTTGGTACAGATAAGCTGATTGCAAGATGCTCGTCTCATTTCTGAAAATAAAAAACAAAACAAGAAATTTTATTTGTGGCAATTTTAATGTCTGGATGCCCTTACTGACAAAAAAACCACCCTGTTCTATTGGCCCGACCGACCCATTCTTTAGAAATCGGTGAACAAATGTTCACATGCAGATGAATACAGACCCAAATATTTGGAGTTCCTTTATTTTTTGGGCTTGTCAAAATTCAATAAATTTTTTTACAGATGTGTAAACATTTTATGGTCATTTTCAATTCAAGGGGATAAAAGTTAAAAAACACACTGACAAAACACCTGACCAACCGACCCATCCTGAGGGGTCTGTTTAGTACCCATTCGTTGGTGTGTTTTTTTCTTTTCGTTTTTTTCCTTAGGATGGGGACAGATAGTGAAACATGCAAAATACCCTATGATGAATAATACCAACTGATGACAAATATCACTAAGTATGATTTGTTGTACTAGGGGTCTGTTTACAAGTAAAACAGGGTTTCTTTTTTTGTTGTCACAGTGTAAAAAGAATCGAGTAGCAAAACCCTAACCCTAATCTCATTGCGCAATCACGCAAAGGTCAAAATCTTTTTTGAGCGTGATCCGTTAGCGTGATACACTATCTGCTGGGTGATACACAATCTGCTGGACTCCGGCCATGGTAGACTGGGTTCGATTCCTGGGGCGGCACACACCATTTTTACTGTCCTTATGCGTCCCCCATATGAGGGGGTGAATTCTATAACAAATTAGCTTTTGATATTACCCTCGGCCCAGCACAAGTGCCCATAATTGAACTATTAAAAAGTGAAGCTTAGTCAGTGCTTACTTACAATCCAGCCATCAGCTAGGTCAATCATCAATGTGTTCCTGTCGAGACTACACCACCAGTACCACTCCAGAAAAGACGATGGATGGAATGAACACTGTAACCATGGACTTAAAAAGTCCATGTTCACCATGGACTTATCCCGTTCTTGCTCGGTGTCTTCTTGCGAACTGAATTGAATACAATGACGGCTGATACACCATGGCCGTATGCGGTATCACGGCGTATCGTTGAAGAAATGTGTTCAAAATGTCTCCGTATTTCATATCAAATGTCTACATGCCACGGTAAAACCAAATACAAAATAACGTCTATAGTACTCAAATCAACACTCGTTGAGTAATAGATATGTGATAATTGTACTTTTAAGTGGATTTGCAGAGCAAGTTTAGTTGTTCATTTCACTTCATGGGCGTCGCCATTTGTTTACATTGTATTCTCGCGGAAACACGAAAATGGTTAACATCGATAACGCGAGATTTCAATTCGGCAGTGTTGCAAGTCCGTTTATTTTTTTCCGCCCGATGCCATAAAAAATCTGACCTACCCCCCCTGATATTATGTGATCTTTTCCAGAGAGCGCCCTCTATTCCTTTTATTTTTTTAGAAAGTAGATTTTCTTGCAGATTTACATTTCCGATCATAAATCATACATACATTCCAAGTTACAGAGCGATACGATTCCTAATTACCTCAAAATCATGGTTTTAGAGTGAATTTAGAGTGAAAATATAAACTGTCGGTGTTATCCGACAGTTTATTTTCACTCTAAAATCATGATTTTGAAGTAATTAAGAATCGTATCGCCCTGTAACTTGGAATGTATGTACGATTTATAATCAGAAATGTAAATCTGCAAGAAAATCTTCTTTCAATTTTTTTTTCGATTTTGAGGGCGTTCCCTGGAAAGATCACATACTATACCTTTAATCGTTTTTATACAATGGCACAAAAGAACCGTTTCTTACCAACCTCAAAATACGTTGAAAATAGAAAAGGCAATTAGAGATGATTAGCTCACGCAAGAGCTAGTATTTTTCCAACTCCAAATGTAGAGAAACAATTTTTCGAATTATAACAAAATTAATGTAAAAATGCTAACTATTTAACTACAAGAATTAGCCTATCCTGTGAATGTAATAAATGTGAGAGGGCCTGTCGTTTAATCTTAATCGAAGGAAAAATCCATTACAAAAACAATAATTAAAAATAAATTAAATACAATTCATCCCTAAAGTCCATTACAAAAACAATAATTGAAAATAAATTAGATAAAATTCATCCCTAAAATCGAATTTTGACTGGGTTGCTGTAAATATCAAAAAAGTGGTGGCAGACTTTAAAATATCAATTTCCTTTAAACTTTGCACATGTTTAGACCTTTGGTCAACATGTATATATTTGGTAATAAAATACCAATATACCTTTGGTTGCCATGGCAACGGCCAATATAGGAATTTACCCAATTTTCACTATTTTTACCCATTTCACAACTTTAAAAAAGCTTAAATATTAGGTCATATTTCTGTATGAAGAATATGCAGTACAGTCCCCTTTTTTCCTACAGTGATGCAACCAACCTTGTCCTTTCCAAAAATGATATAAACATTAACATGCATCTTTTCAATGTGGGTGAAACCATTTTGTAGAATAGGGGTGTTTTAATTAATTTAAATCATGCAAAAAGTGATGGTCGTAAAAATGACATAACCCCCAAAGTAGCAGGTTTTTTAATTAGCTTTTTCAGGGTTAATAGACAAGATGTTGGTTTATATGTTTCAAGAAAAAAAAGTGTTGGTAATTGTTGTACCGGAGAGCAGTGTTGCCAGAAACTGTGCACTTTTTCGGTTTATTGACATTTAATTCATTGTGGAAAATAGGGATTTTGAGGATTAACTTTCATAGAAAATCCTGATAACGATTTTAGTGTTATCACTATCATGACCATGGATGACCATGACAACCGAATACCGTAATAATGTCGACAGGTAGAAAATTATATTTTTCAAATGAAATGAATCATTTATCGTTTTGCATTATGTCTTACGGCGAACCATGCCCCCTCCCCCCCCCCCCCCCCCCCCCCCCCCCCCCCCCCGCGCTCAAAATTGTCTGAGATGACTAAAGAAAATGTGGGGGCAACCTTTTACGATTGTTTGGGTACCAATGTACCTTTTCCAGAAAATACGCCCCCCCCCCCCCTAAAAAATCCTGCCTGCTACCTCCCTTGTAGTTATGCTCTAACTGCAATCATATTGACACGAATGGTGTTCCGTAGAATTATACAAATGTGTCGTCAGTCGCTACGTCAAGCGTTGATTTAAATACATGAATAATGCAACACGGCACACCACGTCCACGAAATATGTGAATATGGCGCCATTTTTTGTGTTCGAAAATTTCAACGTTTATTACCATTATTTCAAAAATAAGGACTATAATTACATTATAAACACACTTTGTGCGAGAGTAACATACAAAATGGTATAAAATGGCAATTTTAGCGTCAAATCTCTGTGGCGTGACTTTTGAAAAGTGACTATTTTCTATAAATGGTGCTAATCATGGTTTATCTTTGTTGTTACGTGTTATGTTTGGTATCAAAATATGCCTAAAAGATTCATCCAAATGTCTATCTAGCCTGTTTGGTAAAAAAAATAATCGAAAGTTACTTTAATTGATCTAAACAAAGTGTACGACTTTCTTTTGTTGAGCACTTTATTATTATGGATAATTTGTTTATGTCATTTTGAGTAACATTCTCAATTTTTGATCAAGCAGGCTAGATAGACATTAGATGAATCTTTTAGGCATAATTTGATACCAAATTTGCCCCCTAACAACAAAGATAAACCATGATTAGCACCATTTAAAGAAAATTGGTCACTTTTCAAAAGCCACATTTTCAACGCACGCAAGCCGCGAGAAAATGCTGTGCGTGGCACTTTGAATGGCCGGGAATGAAATGGATATTGATCACACAGTGCGTTGGGTTGTGCCTGAGCGAGCGGGCTATTTGATTATGAACAGGTAACATGTGGTCTTTTCTTCCCGCGTATGTGTATTGAAAATGTGACTTTTGAAAAGTGACTAATTATCTTTAAAGGGTGCTAATCATGGTTTATCTTTGTTGTTAGGGGGCAAATTTGGTATCAAATTATGCCTAAAAGATTCATCTAAATGCCTATCTAGCCTGTTTGGTCCACACAAAAAAAATGAATGTTACTCAAAATGACAGAAACAAAGTGGTATACTTTTCTATACGTTCCTATCCTTTCCTATACTTTCCTATACTTTCCTATCCTTTCCTATCCTTTCCTATCCTTTCCTATCCTTTCCTATGCTTTTCTATATTTTCGTATCCTTTCGCATCCTTTCCTACACTTTCGTATCCTTTCGTATCCTTTGCTATCCTTTCCTATACTTACGTATCCTTTCATATCCTTTGATATCCTTTCCTATCCTTTCCAATCCTATCCTCTTCTATCCTTTCGTATCCTTTTGTATCCTTTACTATTTTTTCCTATCCTTTCTTATCCTTTCCTATCCTTTCTTATTCTTTCTTATCCTTTCCTCTCCTTGCCTATACTTTTGTATCCTTTCTTATCCTTTCCTATCCTTTCCTATACTTTCATATACTTTCATATACTTTCAAATACTTTCCTATACTTTCCTATCCTTTCCTATCCTTTCCTATCCTTTCCTATCCTTTCCTATTCTTTTCTATATTTTCGTATCCTTTCGCATCCTTTCCTATACTTTCGTATCGTTTGCTTTCCTTTCCTATACTTACGTATCCTTTCGTATCCTTTGATATCCTTTCCTATCCTTTCCTATCCTCTTCTATCCTTTCGTATCCTTTTTTACTATTCTTTCCTATCCTTTCTTATCCTTTCCTATCTTTTCTTATTCTTTCTTATCCTTTCCTATCCTTGCCTATACTTTTGTATCCTTTCCTATCCTTTCCTATCCTTTCCTATACTTTCCTATCCTTTCCTATCCTTTCATACTTTCATATACTTTCAAATACTTTCCTATACTTTCTTATAATTTCCTATCCTTTCCTATCCTTTCGTATCCTTTCCTATACTTTCGTATCCTTTCCTATACTTTCGTATCCTTTCGCATCCTTTGCTATACTTTTCTATACTTCGGTAAGACCGTCCTCTCGTATCCTTTGCTATCATTTCATACACTTTCGTATCCTTTCGCATCCTTTCCTATACTTTCGTATCCTGTCGTATCCTTCGATATCCTTTCATATCCTTTCCAATCCTATACTTTTGTATCCTTTCATATCACTTTGTATTCTTTCTTATACTTTCCTATCCTTTTCTATCCTTTCCTATCCTTTCTTATCCTTTCCTATCCTTTCCTATCCTTTCCTATTCTTTCCTATCCTTGCCTATACAGGGTGTATCAGAATGAACTGTACCGAGTTTCTATACATAAAAAATACAAAATGATTATTATTTTAGATTCAAACACCTGCAATATAAAGGTGAACATGTTTCCTATATTATATGTTAATTTTATTGAGATATCTCTTTTTGTTCTTGTGTGGCAAGACATAATCGAAAATCGATGAAAAAAGTGTTTTCAATTTCAATCAATCCTCTCCCCCCAACTACCCCAACATTTCAAACAATGTAGCCCACACCACATAAAGCAATATTCAAAACTCCCGCCAAAGAAAGGAAAGTTAAAACCACTCAAACAGAACAAATCCCGGTTTATTTGCGGATCAAAAATCAAAATGTATCTCCAAATTTCACCCACAAAAGTATGCAAATAATAAATAGTTATACAAGTGATGTGAAAAGTTGAGATATGGTGACCAAAAATAAATCCTGTCCTATGGACGGATGGATATCTCAGGTAGGGTTGGTAATTTCACAGATTTTGTAAATTTATCATTTCGACCAAAATTGAAATCTACCATCTTTACCAGAAAGTCTGTATTTTCCATCAGAAATGTCCGATTTTCAAAATGTAAAATTCTTATGAAAGCTTGGCGTTTGCGTAAGATATATGTGAAAACAGTTTGAACAATATCAATCTAATTCATACCGTAATAAATCATATTGCCTCGTAACAGTTCATTCTGATACACCCTGTACTATCCTATTCTTTCGTATCCTTTGCTATCATTTCCTCAACTTTCGTATCCTTTCGTATCCTTGCTATCCTTTCCTATACTTTCGTATCCTTTGATATCCTTTCCTATCCTTTCCAATCCTATCCTCTTCTATCCTTTCGTATCCTTTTGTATCCTTTACTATTCTTTCCTATCCTTTCTTACCCTTTCCTATCCTTTCTTATCCTTTCTTATCCTTTCCTATCCTTGCCTTTACTTTTGCATCCTTTCGTATCCTTTCCTATACATTCCTATCCTTTCCTATAGGGCATGTTTTACACAAAACGCGCTCGAAAAATGGTCCATGTAAGGTGTCATAATGCCTATACACACACTATCCCCGCCCAACAATAGGGCTTGGGGGCGGGGCACAAAGGGCGTTTTAAGGTTTTTTTAAGGATCCCCCCCCCCCTTAGCTACGCCACTGATCCTTTCCTGTCCTTTCCTTTACTTTCGTATCCTTTGAATCCATTGCTATACTTTCGTATTCTTTCGTATCCTTCGATATCCTTTCATATCCTTTCCAATCCTATACTTTTGTATCCTTTTATTTCATTGGGACCACAATTCCACGAGCTCAGACCCAGCTGACAAACACTGCTGCAGCAGCAAAAGACCTTGGCCTCATCATTAGCGTTCCCAAAACAGAGTATATGACGGCCAACTGCAATCCTCACCCAACACTACAGGTCTATGGGGAAACCATCAGCCATGTGACGGATTTCAGATATCTGGGCTCTATGATGGCATCGGGTGCAAGTGACCTTAAAAGACGCAGGGCATTGGCATGGTAGAAGTATAAAGCCCCCTCTGGGGCCAAATTGGCGCGGTGCCAAGAAGGGGTGATTTCTCGGAAAGAGAACAAAGGGAGAGGGGTGACCCCGTTTCTTGGAAAACCGCAACAACAACGGGTGCAACAACAACAACAACAACGTACCCAAATTGGCACTCACCCAAAAATGGATGAGAGCTTGGTTTCTCGGAAAGAGAACGATTTTAGGAGGCCGGAAAGAGAAGAATAGATTGGGGATTTTACGATAAAAACTCGGGTTATCGGGTTTACACGTTTCATACCTACTACGGTATAGATAAAGAGAAGAGCTTGGTTCAGACATCAGTATGGCGACAAACGTGAGTTTTTACGAGAAAGCTTTGCCGGATTTTTTACAGGGACAATCCGGGGTTAAGGATATAGTAGAGGATGCTATGTTAATGAGCGAAATTACGGAAGGATTCGATGAGATAGATTACCGAAATGATAAACCTCTAGGGTAGGATGGGGCAACTGAACCGGTTAAGCATATTTCATGATATAAAAGCTTAAAGCTCGTGTAAATATTTATGGAATTGCTATGAAAATATCACCCATGTAACTGTTTACAATGGGCAATTCCGTAGTTGCGGACGTACATTTCAGACACTTTGACGGCTGGCAAAATCTAAACTATACCAGTTGCTTGATTTTTAACACCTGGGTTTCAAGTACCTCTAGTAGGAGTACAAAACCTGAAAATGCCTTTGCTGTACCATTTTCGGTTTATGAGATATAGTGTGAAAACCCTCCGTTGCGGACGTACGCAGAGAAAGTGATTTTTTCAGTACACCTGTATTCCAATAAAAAAATCTCTGAAGTGTTCAGGTCTGTAATGAAAACTAATATTGTTTTGTTTGTAAGAGGGACAAACCTAAACAAAACCATCAGAGAAAATTATCAGAACCTTTATCTTGAAGTTAAAATTGACTGATGTTTAACCGTTGCGGACGTACATATTAGTGTTGCGGACGTACATCTCTGAAATAATTCACAGATGTACGTCCGACACACTTCAAGAGCCCATGTATTAAACATGTAAACAGGTACAGAACAAAATAAGTTTTAAACATTAAGTATAAATCATCAGCTTTAGAAAAATACTTACCTCATTGGTTTCCAACATTGCCAAAGTATTGAACGGAGTGGTTAAAAGTAGCAGCTTTTGGGAGTGTACGTTTAAAGTGACTGCAGTGGCTGAAGGAAAATACATTTGATTAAGTCACTCATGCAGTTGTAACCCCATGGCTGGTCATGGTCGACCCCCACCCCCACACACACCCATCCCCATACACACCCCTCCCCCACACACACCCCTTTCATTTTCTTTGTGCGACTTATTATACAGCGGTGCGGCTTACTATATACGATGAGGTCTGAATCTAAATTTGAGGTGCTGCGGCTTATTCGCCGTGCGGCTTATATAGCACGTAAATTACGGGATTGTCACATCATACCCTAAGGTCTAAGTCCCCTTCCCCCGCACTTCCCTTACTTGATAATATGGATATAGTAAGGCGGCCTTACTAAGGCCACATGGGTATCTGGATAAACGGAACGTGCGGTATTGCCCCATCATACCCTAAAGCCACTTCCTCCTCCCCGCACTTCCCTTACTTGATAATCTGGATATAAGGGCACATGGGCATCTGGATAACCGGAACGTGTAGTATCATGATTATTATAGAGCAGGCATTCTCAAATGGTGGCGCATCAAGGCATCCTAAGTGGCGCGAGAGTGGTTAAAATTTGTTTTTAAAAATAAGTCATATCATCATGATATAGCCAAATTCCATAGGCATATGACAGTCAGATGTATAAATACAGCAATTTTTCTCGCGCTACGCGCGTATGTGCCCTCAAAACAGTAATATTAGTTAATATGCTGCCTACATATGTTATAATATTTTGAAATTAATGTTATAAAGGGAGTTTTGCCATTGTAAATTCTAAAAAATATGACGAAGTGGAGCTTCAACAAGTTGGTTTCTAAAATGTGGCGCATCAGTAAATCTAGTTGAGAAGGCCTGTATAGAGTGTCTGGATTAGTAAGGGCACCAGTGGTATCTGGATTACGGGTTCACTATAAAACGCAGATAGTCCACATTACTTGGATATACTATGCACAGGTGTGCCACCTGTGATAACTGGATTCACTTTCCACGCGGCTATTGGTTTTACCATTACAAAACAGATTTGTCAGAATCCTTTCCCAACTTTCATGGTCTACCTCAAGGATTACTGAACCAATACCAAACATGTTTATACTTATTTCAATGCATTTCTCATGGTGATTCGAAATATGGTAATGAAATTAAATGATTTTGACATTTTTTAAACATTTTGTGAACATTTGGAATGTCGTCTGCAGCCGCCTGCCGCATGGAAAGCGTTAAGGGTGTATTAGGTAGTATCTCGGAAGGCCTTATTTAGAACACAACAAACATTACAAAGGGACTACATACGTTTAGGCCCTACATGCCTATTGGAGGAATAATGTATTTAAGTAAATAGGCCAAACAAAACCCGGATGGCACACATATCAATATTTTAAAGGAGGAAAACGGGGTGGCGGGGCAATAAAAGAATCGGGGAGACATTTTAAAGCTAATTTCAAGTTACTTTCAGTTTTGACATTAAAATACAACTTTTGTATTATTTGGGGTACAAAATGGGTTGGGACATGAGCTGACAGGGGGTAACTGAGGATATTAAGGTAATCCAGATACTCTGAATATTTTAAGTATTCCTACACCTGAATAACCATGCAGGTGTCCTTATTAATCCACGTAGGCCCTAATAGCCGCATACACAGTTATCACGGGTGCCCTTAATATTCGATTCAAGATAAACCACATAGTCCATGATGGAGGTCCTATATTGGATCACTAATACACAATCTTGATTATTAAAGTACATGGGGTGGTACCTGAATAATCAAGGGCACCATGTGTTATATATACATGCATGGCATACATGGATTTATTAAGGGCACATGGTATAATATGGATTATTAAGGGCACTGTGGTACCAATGTCAGTATTAAGGGCACCTAGGATACATGGAGTATCAACGACATACTCTTACTGTTTTACAATACCCTCATCTTTATACGTTTTGATGTGACTAACTACCCGCTATTATAGCTTCGACACCTATACCTGCGCTTTCCATTGTAAACTGGATATAGTACGGGTACATTGCCGGATATAATGCCGACAAATGCGGTACCTGGGTCATTAAGGCCATCTGTGAGGGTAGGGCCTATGCCTATGGGCAACCGGTATTAAGAACACGTGGAGTACTTGGATTAGGAACATGGGTATCTGTATTATTTAAGAGCACATTGGGCCTAGGCGCATGGTGTATTAAGGGTACCATGTCACTTACATTATATCAAGGGCACTTTAGGTACCTGCCCTGGGTACCTGAATAAGAACATACTCTTGATATTTATATAAACATTTATAACGCTTTAATATTACTCACCTCTGCCTATTGTGATATGACTATAATTACTGCCCGCTATCTTCGGCACCCGCGAATAATTCAAGTTACTTGAATGATACAGTAAGGCACCTGGGTATCTCGATATAACGGCACACTGCAGTACCTGGATTATGTGGTATCCGGTGCCATTAAGGGCACCTGTGGTAACTGGATTAGGGGTAGGGCTTAGGCCTATGGGGTCTCTGGATATAATGGGACAACGGGTACCTGCATTTCAGGTTACAATTACATGGGAGGCCTCCATATGTATCTGGAAAGACAAAGGTAGGCCTACCTACATTAAGGCACATGTATACCTGGATTATCAAAAGCACCTGCGATATTCGGATTATTTAGGGCCCGTCTGGATTATGTATACATGTAGGACATGTTCTTGATATTGTATCAAATTTGCTTACGCTTTGTTTACTTACCTCCCCGTGAAATCTTCTAGCGGGTCCGCGCGAAGCGCGGATGCCCGCTAGTGAGATATAAATGAGGTTATTTCGACGATTTTCAATTTTTTCAATTTTTCAATTTGGGTTACCTAATTACGGAACTGCCCATATAACATATAATCAATGTTAAAAAATATCCAAACAAAAGGCCAATTACCACTAACTAAAAACTTTACTTGGCACGGTCCAGTTACCCCATCGTTGGGGCAACTGGTCCTATATGTTCCAACGGTTAGAATACACAGAAATCATTGATTGACAACACGGTAACTAAGCAGTATTTTCTTTACAAACTCATTTCCATATTATTTAACGTGTAAAAATGATACAGATCTCATGAAACCCATGTTTTATACAGTTTTCGTGGTTAACGTGTAAAAAGCAGTAATACTAATAGTGTACAAAGCAAGCGCAATTTTCGACTGCACGTTTATTATAGATAAAACGGTATGAACCTAGTTAAATGGTTACATGGTTGTGATATTCAGACGCCCCATACATTTGTCTATATACACCCCTTTCTTTAATGATTTTATTTACTTCATATAATCATCATTTAGTACTTATAATAAACCATCTTGATATTTAGCCAGCTTTTCATGTTACAGGGGAAGTTAGTCAATATGACAATGATGACCCAACGGTTGATATACACAAAAAGCAGTGGATAAAATACATAAATCATGATATTTCGTCATAGCAAATACCTTTACAGACACCATTCAAAATATAATAAAGATGTAATTCATAATACCGAGCCTAAACCATTCTAAAGCAATTTCATGTCATGTCATATTGTAATCCTTCAATATCAGAAATAGTGGTATCAGACCCGAAATGCCTCAAAATGTCTAAGAATTTGAAAGAATCTGAATTATTTCATATTCTATTCACATTTCAATACCGAGTCAGTTTTAATTGACACTAAAACTCATTTTTAAAATGAATTTTACAATTTTGATTAAGTTTTTGCAGGCGGTCCAGTTGCCCCACACCCCTTCGGACCACTTACCCCAACAAATGACGTAGCACTTTGTCGAGATGAAACGTTATTAAAACACGCCTGTGACGTAATACATTTTACGCCAAAATGTTTTAAAACATACCACCATTTGTCATAATAATCAATAACTCCAATACATTTCAGAAAAAAAGGCAAAACTGAATTTTTGTTTTTATCCATTACACAGATTTCTGTAGCCAGTGAGTATCTTTGAATTCGCAAATATTACGGCGTTCGGATCCTACAAGTAGACGAGTGTCTTTAGATAAGTAAGAAATGGTGTGTACTTTGTTATTTGCAAATTCATGAACTAATAACTCTACCAAATGAATACCCGTGATAATGATTTAAGTTGAAGCATTCTTTAAATGATAATATTGATCGGAAATCCGAACCACCAATGTCCCAAATTAGCAATATGCGCCATTTTACGGTCATTTCAACCACAACCTATGGTTTTAATCATATTTCGGAAAGTCCCTAGCACATTACAATATAGCACCCATAAAATGCAATATGCACCTAGTATCTTAAGACGACTGTACTGCATGTATATATTTACTGTTGTATATCTATCAATCATATAAAGTACATTAAACATGATCTTAACCCATCTTCATATTATATCGCCCATACTATCTGTAAATTTTCAATCAGTCACTCAAGGAGTTAGCTTCAAAGATATGGAGAAAAATCACATGTGTAAATACCCTAAAGTTCCAAATGTTTTGGATTGTAGAAGGTAAAGATATATGTCAAGTATCAACAAAAGTCGTATTGTTCAAAAGAAAGCAGTATGCCCATACAATTACAAAATCCTTCATTTCGGACCACTTGCCCCACGGTCCAGTTGCCCCATATTCCCCTAACTATAGAGGGTTTTGACGAGTGTGGAATTTATGGGAAGAGATCTCCGAATGATCATGCATTGAATGAGAATTTGATTGGAACTGAAATGGCAAACCGTACGGAAGTTGATGCTATAGTCTTCAGGATTGTAACCGGCACCGGGGGAGTGAGTTGCATACTACTCCGAAGAAACCAATACCCTTCGCAAAACCCACGTTTAAGGCTCTTGAAACGGGATGGGAAAAGAGATTTCATCTTGGGGCCGATAACTATATCACCGTTTCTAGATTTCGAGGAAAAAAGTTCATTCATGTACGCAGTTTCTTTACTGACGCGCGAGGTATTTTGCGACCCACGAAGAGAGGAGTGACCTTATCTAAGGATCAATGGGGCCGTATGAAAAACGTTATGAAATCAGTTGATGATGCAATTGTGTATGAATAATAAGTTTCTCAACAAAAACAATTAAGTAAAACACTGGTGGCCTACAGTCAGATGCCAACGTTGAGTCAGTGAGTCTATTGTATACGACGCAATTTTGTTTTCCCTTGAAAAGAGGATGTCGATCTTGTGCAATTCAATATGCCAAAATGTCAGCCTTATACAATGCCAACATCAATGCATTTAAATGTGGTTCAACGCCATGTGACTAGAGTTTTTTTACTAAGAGGAGCAATAAAATATTAATCCATTATTTTGATATGTTTAAGTCATGTTTGCAGGCATATTATCAGTGGCGTAGCTCGTGGGGGGGGGGGGGGGGGTGGGGGGAGCAGGGGGGAAAATGCCCCCCTGACGGAAAAAAAACCATTTGTGCCCCCGCCCCCCACCCCCTCTAAAAAAATAATAAAGGTGAAAAAAAAAATAGAGGAAAAAAATGATATATAAAAGACCAAGATTGCATGCGGGGCACTGG